>CM060948.1:64670013-65075472 GCA_030765055.1 Mantis religiosa
AGGAATAATATTCGGCAAAGTGGACAAAAAATGTATTTCAACGGTGCAAAAGAGTGCATTAAGAGAATGTACAAAAAATCATTGCATTGAAAAAATGCAGCATTGGTGTAACTAAAATATGTATATGTGAAAATTTAATGTTTTCTTGGCAAGACAAGCTAGTTTTGAGATCTTAACAGCAAAATAAAGAGTGAGGTTTAAGGTGCTGAATCTATAATTGCTAGCCCTATTAATGATGCATTAGTTACCATATATAGTGCATACATACATTGGACTAATGCTCCTGTCGTTGCAGAAATTAATTAAATATAGATATTGTAACTGCAGACAACAGTTAATCTAAAACTTTTACACATCTCTGTATTCATAATAAAAAACCTATATTTATTTTAAATGTGTGAATGTTTCCAGAATATCTGCAGCATACGGCTTGCTACCAAACAGTATCAAAATTCTGGGATGAATGTGCTAATAAGTTCCTGGAGAAAGTTCGACATGGTAACAACTCCAAAACGAGAGCCTTCGACATATGCTGGTAAGTTTAATAATAATTTTATAATACCAGGTGAGTTAGCCACGCCTTATTCGTTTGCAAGGCAGGCCACCCATCATACGGCATGTGAGCCTTATTCCAGTTTTGCGCTTACTAAACTGTATTACTTGATGATCTTAGAAAGAAGAATGCCTACAATTCAGAGGAATAGCGGTTTAAGGGACAAAACGTACTTCTAGCTAAAGTACACCTAAAAAACATACGACTCCTTTACTGAGAGCGAATTCCGGTTACCAGGCGATTTTACAAACTTTTTATAGAACATGGCAAAGTAATTCAGTAAACACCTAGGAAAAATGGACCTATCACATGAGTACACTGGTAACGTCAGCTAAAAATAAAATGGCGGATTCTTGTACTTAGAGCAGGGGTTGGCTGCCAAATGTTAGAGACACGCCTCAATCATTTTGGACGAGTACAGTCAAAACGGTTTATTCACGTTTTTGCTTAAACTATGTCTCGTGCAACTCAATTAACATGCATAAGACCTTCTGCCATGTATGTAATAATATTAAAACACCCATCAACTGATTAAAAGTGTCTTCAAATGCTAAATCAAGCACGAGAACTCGCGAGGTGGCAAATGTATAGCGCCAGACATACCAGTCGTACTACTGAACGTGCTTTCAGTCAATTCTCGAAATAACTCAATGGGATTATGACCCCTCCTGTGCCGTAACCCCCAATGGCACAGCTTCGAGTCTCAGCATTGTAATTATTTTTTTATGTTCATCCAAAACTTGGAAACCGAATTCACAATAATTTAATTATAAAGTTCCTGAGGGCATGCATTACCCAAGAAGGTCACCAGTTCGAGCACTTGCTTCGTTAGAGGAGTCGTGTTTCAGGAATAGAGAAAGGTCATTCCAGCGCCACAAAACATACCAATCTGAAACGCCATTTTAATAGCACAATAATTCTGTCTGAAAAATTGTGTTCAACTTTATGTTAAACACTGATACTCTAATTTTCATGTTTTCTGTGTTCAAATGTGTATAAATGATCCTTATTTCAATTTCACCTACATATAGGTGTATTTAAACAACTGCCTACTTGTAGTTCATCAATAAAGAAACATAAAAAAATACCATAAAATATAAATAAAACATTTAAAAAGAAAAATAATAACAATCTTCAGAATAATACTTGTAAATTGCGAGTATTACGTGGTAAAATGAGTATACCTATGCAGGGGATTCGAACCACCTTCACAGTAGACAGATGACATAACAGTTTTGCATTTGCTCTAACTGAGCTACCTAGTAACGTGTAAGACAAACATCCGGTTTAACATACAGTATTCAGTGGTTCCAGTGAGCATTTGCAGACGTGCAAACGTCAGCTGTCTAACTACGAGTATACTACAGGCGATGCGATAATTTCTATATTATTACTAATTTCATTGAGTGTTTAACACCCAGGTTAAATTCGCGGGTAGAACCTAGTAATAGGGTCGATGTTTTCATGTTGAATTATAAAATGCAGATTGCATAAAACTTGAGAAGAAGGGGCAGCTGACTCACCTGGTATAGTGTATGGCTCACATTTGTCTGTACAGTTTTCTAGTCTCCGAAAGTATGTAATGAGCAGTGTGCAGAATTTGGTGGCCTAAAGTGTTTAGAAAAATTAACGTACAAATGAAAAAAAAATGCTTTGAAAATATCATAGCAATCATAAAAGTTTAAAATTTATATTTATTAATTTGTTAGAATTAGTGTGCATAAAGTTCTATGTACATTTATATGAACATGTTTGTGAAAAGTACAAGCATTGGTTTAATTCGTTAAAAGGGATACAGAGTATCTCTACTTTGTAATAAATATTCATTTAAGCAAACAATGTAACTATAGAAATGTAAACGTATGAAGACTGTGGTGCTCGTCTCCAGTTTGAATAATTCTAACAGTCAAAATCACCAAGGAAAAAAAATAATTTTAGCAGGCATGAAAAGAGAACAAACAGTACTACAGTTTACTTGTTCAGGGTTTCAGGCCTGTGATTTTATTAACGTTATAACTTTATGGAAAGTTCCACCTATTTTAACTCATTCATGTGTGGCACTGTTAAAATTATTTTACATACGTTTAGCAAAGAGTTTATCTTTCTACAGTACCTAAAATTATGATCACAATGAATTTCTACCCAACAGGCTAGAAAATGGCAAGATCAGAAACTCTTAACACTTTTACTAAACATCCTCATTATCGCCTAAGTTATTGCTACTTCAACATTTATTTTACAATGAGTTTAAGTCATATGTGCGCGTTACTGAAAGGTATTGCGTTTTTAAATATACTGTATTAAATTCACATAAAATAATTTTGTAAGCGATGCACTCAAAAAACGTAAGAAATCGGTGAAGTTTTCCAAAAGGCACATAAATAATAAAATAAAAATTTGGAACACCATCAGAACATGGTTGTCATATTTTCTTGGATTATGTGACATATTTCTGCATGTAGAAAAATGAAAAATTAGAACAAATAGATACCATAAAATACCTGGGCACAATAATATCCACTGACAACATAATAGATGATGAAATAAACAACAAAGTGAATAAGGAAAATAATGTCTATTATCATATCTACAACACAATAATCGGAAAGAAAGAAAGAAATATCAAAAAATGTGAAAATTAAAATATATAAAATAGTATATTTAACCACTTTATTATATGGATCAGAAATGTGGGTAAAGGTAGTCAAACATAACAGCAGAATTACATCCTCAAAAATGAAATGTTTGAGGAAAGTAGAAGGGAAAACAAGGAAAGGCACAGTTAGAAATAAAATTATCAGGGGCCCATTAGGATTAGGATTTCATTACGGAGGGGATTCGGTACGCAGGCCACCATGTGGGGCCCATTGTTCCTATGCCCCCAAGTGTGGCACCCCCGGGAGGAAGGACGAGGTGAAGGAGACAGAGGGCGGCCGACCCAAGGAGACACGACAGTACAGAGGGCAGGATCCCTACAGCTGACTTGGATAGAGACTTCTCCGACAGGCCAGGACAACGAACACGCTTCCCTCCTGCGGGATGGCAACTAGCCCAGCAGCCGAGCCCCAAAGGTCCCAGGCAGGCGATCCGAGCCCCAAAAGTCCCTGACTGGTGGTCCCGAAATGGTCCCAGCAGAGGAGCGGAGACCGGCAATCGTCATACCGGAGGAGGAAGTAGTTTTCCTCACAGCATATCATCACGTCATGTACCGCCGAGATTCCCGCCGACACTTCTACCCTGAAAGGGTCCACCAGATGAGAGATGATATGAAATGATAATGGAGATGAAATGGAGGGACAGGAAATTCAGGGATGTAATTAATTTACCCAGCATTCGCCTAGCGACCAGGGAAAACTCCCGTAAAACCCATGGATCAGGTAGGTCGACCAAGGGAATCGAACCCAGGCCTCCCAAATGCGGGCCACAGACGAAACCGCCTGAGCCATCCCACTCGGTAATAGACCCATTAGTGGATGAGATGGAGAAAAGTAATTTAAGGCAAGGCTACACTGAAAATTCCCCGAAAATGTTGCAAATCATGGAATTTTCTTTTTTTGTCATTTTTGGTAGCTTGGTGTTTGTAGTAATAGATGACATGCTATTTTTATCATTTGCACCATTTTAGTCCATCACATAACAATTTAAAGAGACCTTTAACAATCGTTAAAAGTAAACATCATGACTTTAAAATTCATTTGCTGAGAAACTTTTTTTCTAACACTTTTCAGTATACAAAATGCCTCAAGCGTAAAAGTTTTCCATTTAAGTTGGTGAAACTTCCAGGATATGTAAATAAGGAACTTCACATTCCCCTGTTTTTGTTAATGCTCATGTATTGAAAATTGTATGGTGTTAAGTAATAAAATAAGTTAATATTTTCAAAATTTTGTTAGCTAACACGAAGAAAATATTTTAGAACAAATTCTGCAATAGTATTCCAAAAAATAAGAATGTGGATATTTTAAAATTGCTCTGTACTAGACAAAAACAAATATCTAACTTATAAGCTCTCAGTTTTTGACGCGTAGGACATTTTTAATTTTTACAATATTTTCACAAAAAAAAATATTAATTAATGAACTATTTGGTGTAGCAACATAAAAATTTGCATACAAGTTTAAAATGATACTCTAATTATGTGACTAAATTTTCTTAATGACAGGTTTATTATTGTAGAAGTTGGAATTTTCAGTGTAACCTTGCCTTAAAATGGTATGGACATCTCATTAAAATGGACGAACAGCGAAAGATAAAATAAGTATAGGAAGCAAGATCAGAAGGAAGGAGGAGACGGGGAAGACCGAGAAAGAAATGAAAGCAATATGTTGGAGAAATATCAAAAAAGAAAGGGATGGAAATGATTGGATTGAAGAGGAAGGCACAGGATAGAGAACAGTATAAGAAATGGTTAGAAAACCCAAATGCAAAAGAAGAAGTTGAAGAAGCTTCTGCATGACTCATTTAAATCTAATTTCCTTTCCTTTATTAATCTTATATGTTAATTAGGCACTCTGTTCAGGTATATTGATGATGAGTAATTGTACAATAATGTGTGTAGCAGTAGTGGTGCTTCTTAAAATGCTTTCCTCTTTCATTCGAATGTTACAGATGTTATAGGTTCGATGGTGGTGATCAAAAATAAAAAAATAAAAAAACAAGTTCTTCTATATGGTGGTGGTAGTTAAAATGATTCATGTTGATTTGTGAGGTTGTTTTCTGTGTGATGTGTTCATTGTCCTAGAGTACTGCTCAGTGATGGAACCATACGAACAGAACAAAACAAAATGAAATACTTTCGGCAGTTAGAACACTTTCTGCACTCACTGTACGTTCCAAATTCTCATGAGGAGTAATGCTCTTTGTAGTCTTTATGGCATAGTTGATAAAAGTTTTTATTTACTGGATATGGTAAAAGAGAAATGCTAACAATTCCACTGTATTTTCTGTATTTCTTGTTTACAGCGCCAACCACGCCTTTCTTGACTGCGTGCACCAAGCAGGCAAAGAACAATGCGAGAAGGAAGCTGCGAATTTCCTGCGGCGAGTCGCCGAAGTCCTTGCTAATGTGCGTGTGTATGACACCGCTTGTCAAGCGAAAGCTGCTGATGGCATACCAACCAGAGAAACGTGTGCTGCTTGTACTGCATATCTGGAACGCCCTCTTCTACTCGGGGTCTTCTTTCTCGTCTTCACTGGAAGTTTTCGGCTACCTACATTTTGTCTCGGCTGATGAACTAATGTGTGCATTAATGGATTCAACTTGATATTCGGAAATAATGTACAGTTAGTACACTACCGAATATAACTGACAGTAGTTATTCCGAAAGAAATCGGATTTCAACCTCATTCCTGCGCTCCAGAAATTAGCTTGTATAAAGTGAATATTAAATAGACACTTCAGCACTGAACGATCTTTCAGTCAGGATCTTGGAATTTAATCATAAGATTAAATTGCTAAACTAACTTCTAACGCTCTCAAAAGCTTCAGAAGTACAACGTGTGCAGCTACTAGCACATCTCTGAGGCTACGAAAAGCACTGTTTCGTTTCATGTTAACGGGAAGAAATATGCATGTCAATCACAGAGCCTAAAATTAGCTACAAACTAAGTCACGCAGTAGTTAGTGAGAGTAAATATAAGACTCAATTTGTGTACTGATGGAAATATGTGTAACTCCTACAGCAGAACAATATTTAAGGACTTATGTTGATGTACTATATTTGCCATAACACCAATTTTAAAAGAGTTTGTGGTTTATGTTGTCAAAGAATATGTTCACAAAGTTCTCGAAAACAAACTCTCATGGCTTGCTTCAACCTACGATGATCTTGCATTAGTTTTGTATATTGTGTCAGATTCCTGAGCATTTTCACCGTGGTAGGAACCTACACCATTTTATTCCTCAGTGATGTACATTATTCAAATGTTATAAAATATACCTCGCAATACTGTACGACGTAAGAGCTCACTTTATAAACTAATAGAGGTCTCTTGTTTTCAGAATAGCTTACTGTTTTACTATCCCATATTTTCCAACAAACATTACTGCGATACCCTTACCAATTGGTGTAATTAGTAGTTGTAGGATGATGTATTCCTATAATGTAAACCTATTCAGCAAGCAGAACTTATAATGAAATACATGAACAGATGAATTTGTTGCTCATACCTCACTACAGCTTGCTCCAACAATTTCAAACAAACAATGTAAAAGTGGAACCACAATGCCAATGTGTTTGCATCGAAATAAATTATATCTTAAAACTGTAGTTCACCTTTAAGCTTTCATATTCACTTAAATTCTGAGCTACGTGATGCATATTTACGCAATTGCATCTATATGTGTCAGCATCCTTCAGCTTCAGTAACAAATATGGCGATCATAAAGATGCTCAAAGAGATGGATAATTCGGTGTTATATGGAGATCATAAGTAAGTGTGGATATACAGCGTCAGTAAACGAACAATTTCAGCGAGGATCCACATAAAGTTACTCATGTTCTCATGCTCTAAAACTAAACACTCGATAGAATAAAGAAAATATTGTAGAGGCATAAAATGTTAAAATTTCTAATACAGATTGTTAACACTACAAAGAATTAAACGAATTCATAGTTTACGAGCATAAATTTTAGTTTACACCACATTAACATCCAGTAAGAGTTTAAGATATGAGAGTTATGTGTCACTTTTTAGTTTTTCTTTTGTATACATGAACTAAACCCTAATGAACGTAAACTCAGACAGGGAAATAAAAGTGCAACTGGTTTTAAAAAGTTACAGTATAAAAATCACACAGATAAGTTGTTAAACTAAGGTTACGTTGCAATCAAGGTAAGCATATAAATATGATTAAGATATAGAGGGTGTCCACGGTGAGACTCCAGCATTTCAAACAAATGTAGGGCAAACAAAAGGTTTTTTTATAATTACTATACACCAAAATGATAATATAACCCATACATTTTTATTGCAACAAACTCTAACATATTGTAAATAACTCTAGTTCAGTGCATTTGCAGATGAGCACCTCCGGTGGCGCGAAGAATGTCCAAACTATAGTCAATTTCACGCCATGTGTTGCGCATTCTGTCAGTGATTATAACATTTCTAATGCGTTGTTTCAACTCCAGTACATTCTACACTGTCTTTGACGCACCTCCACAAAGAGAGCTCTAGTGGGGTGATGTCGGGGGGACGCGGGGGCCAAGGAATTGGACCACCATGGCCAATCCAACGACCTGGGAATTTGTCATATAAGAACTGTCGGACTAAAGAACATCACTCTTTTCATTACGCCGACATCATCCCACTAGGTTTCTTCTTGTGAAGGTACATCGAAGACAGACTTTACGCCACAAGAGTGCAGAATGTATTGGAGTAAACACTATGATAGAAGACATGCTGCACAATTCATGGCGTGAAATTGTCTAAAGGTTGGATATCTTTGCGCCACCCAAGGCACCCATGCGTAAACGCACAGAACTAGAGTTAGAATGTGTTAGAGTTTGTTGCAATGAAAACTTTATGAGTTGCATTATCATTTTGGTGTATAGTTATTATAGTAAACAAACTTTGTGTTATGCTACATTTGTTTGAAATGCGGGAGTCTCACTGTGGACACTCTCTATAATTTGTGAATAAAAGGGGAAATATATTATAAAGCCAGGACTACAGCTACGTTGAAGTTTACAACATTCCACTAGTACTGTTGGAAACAGGTACCAGATAAGATTCAGTACGTTCAGGATAAACAGCGTGGCAACTGAGAAACGTGGAATTATCAAAACACATTTAATACTTAAATCTTTAATGAGAACCAAACGGAACATATAATTTTGCAAATCATAAATCGGTCTATATTTAAAAATAACGAATAATGAATTATTAGAGCTGTGAATGCACTGTTCTTTGTAGGAAGATTTATATGAATACTCATTAAACGCTTTTTTTCCGCAATGTAATTGTAATAAGCTAAATATAAAAATACTCTTCACATTCGGTTCAAACCAAGTAAGTGCACATTTTAACCTCTGAAACACACGTCCTTTGGCTAAGAAAGAGGCTTAGGTTACTCTCAAAAACGTTTATTAGCGCTGATATCTCACTTAAGGTAACTTTATGCCCTATGAAAATAGTCATTACTTCAAACCACAGAGTATAGTCCATTTTTGTCTATTTTTTCCTATTTACTACTCAGTAGCATATATATTTAGGTGGTTTAGTTGCAGCCAATACAGCAGGTACGTTGTTCTGTTAAGCGAATAAAGATTGTTATAACATAAACACGGTAACAGGATCCTAACCCGCGCTATTTCTAAGTGTCCCAAGTAGTACAACGTTTAAACTTTAAGAACTACTCGCTTGGAAAAGTAGCGTAGACTTTTTTTTTTCCCATCTTACCCCGCCTTTAACTGCAGCGGTCAAATCAGCGACCATCCTCCTTTGGAACATAGCGATGGTGTTAACTCGTATACGTTAGGTTGCTTCTATTTTGTATTTTAATCATTAGATCACGCACACATTTACACTCTCAATCATACTTCCAGACTCTGGGGAGGATGGGGAATCATCTTGGTTGGAGAAAAATCTCCACCCCAACTGGGAATCGAACCGGGACCCCTAGAATGGCAGGCAGGTGCTCTACCGACAGAGCTACAGGTCCAGCCATTGCGTAGGATTCTGCCTCCAGCAGGGAGAAAAAAACAAAAACAAAACAAAATAGGCAGCTAAAAATTCTCTGCAGAGGCACTGCGAAACCCAACGCATATATATATAATGCTGAGGAATACCCAAAACTGTAGGGAAAACATTAAAAAATGAAAACATACAACAGGTGAAATAAGCCTGTGAAATGCTGCTAAAACCCGTGAAATGTATATGCCAAGTAAAAAAGAGAAAGAAGCTGAACTAATTAGTTAAACCTCTTATATATGTGGAATGTTTACTAAAAAAGTTCTAAGAAATCTTCAAGATATGCAGAATCGCATATAGAAAAATTGGATAGAATTACTACCATAAAATAAAAGAAAGGACCTAAGTTATGAATTGCAAATGTTATTTACGCTTTGGCAAATATATCCCCAATTTCGAGAGACATAAATCTGTTTCAGGTTGGTAAAAATTACATGTGCCTATATGTATATAATATATGTGTGTATGTATGTGTATATATGTATGTATATATGTATGTATAGAGATTTGCAATAGATGTTACGCACTGATTTATTAATACTGGAATTATAAAGCCAAGCTAAAGCTATACATGAGGGACATAATTTTAATGAGAAACAACGCATTTCAATACAGAAAGAAGCAAAAAATATATATTTATTTATTTCATTTATATATGTATGATATAATTATATACATTACACCTATGGAATCATTCACACACGCTACTCTTACAGATAAATGATGTGTGTTACACGAAAATCTTACATACCTAAGAAAGTACTTCGAGATAAATTAAGCAGAACATCACTGAACTTCAGAGAAAATGGTTGTGGACAGAGGTAAGTATGACAAAACCCCAAAACATTAAAGGAAATAAAATGTAAAGAAAGACAAATGCTATCATAGATGAAAGCAGGAATAAATTTGAAATAATTTGCTCTTCTTTGCATTCTTTTTTTTTTTTTTTTTTTTTTTTTGTTATTTTACATCCTCCAACGTTAAATCACATCGGACGGTGAATGAAATTACTGAAATGGTGTGTGTGTGTGTGTGTGTGTGTGTGTGTGTGTGTGTGTGTGTGTGTGTGTGTGTGTGTGTGTGTGTGTGTAGTGTTTAACGCCCACTTTTACTACATACGGCACCGCAGGCGATGACACTGATGATACATGAGATGAAGATGGAGCACCGGTGGAATGAGATGGCGGGGGAAACCGGAGGTCCCGGAGAAAACCCGCCCCAGCGCCGTGTTGTCCACTACAAATCTCACTTTGCGGTCGCCTGGGATCGAACCCGGGCCGCATTGAAATGATTCCCAAATGTGTCCAGGATTCATGGAGCTTTGAGTTACCCGACATTCATGTTTACGGGTAAGGGAAAACCCCGGAAAAAGCCTTATCCAGGTAACTCACCTGACCGAGATTCGAACTCGGGTCCTCTTGAATGTGAGGCAGACACGCTACCATCTACGCTACCGAGGCTGGCTTTCTTTGCAATGAATAGCGCTTAAGAAACAAGGTAAAATGTGAAGCTAAAGTTTTAGAAAAATATTGGGTTCTGAAACAACTTATTATTTGAACTGCTCTTGAAAAAACTGCAAATTTTTAAACATATTCACAAATAATCAAATTAAGGTCTAGCATAGTACTAGAAACACAAAGCTTTTTTAGGTCATATTCTTTTTTAATTTTCGTCCTCTAACGTTAAGTCATATCCGACGATGAGTGAAATGGGTGGGTGAAATGATGCTCAAATGAGTCCGAGGTCCACGGAACTTAGAACTACCCGACATTTGTCTTTCAGGATAAGGTAAAACTTCGAAAAAAGCCTTATCCAGTTAACTCTCCCTAACCAAGATTCGAACTCGGGACCTCTTGAACGTGAGGCAGACACGCTACCATCTGCGCTACCGAGGCGATCTGTTAAAGTCAAAATAAACATGTAGGTAATAAGAACAAATATTACCGCTCACAATTCTCAATATGCAGTGAATGATAAAGTTGTAAATACCATACGAAAATAGCAAAGTAAGTAGCTTACCAAAATGATTCCATGTTGCCATATATTATCAACAAAGTAGAATCGCAATGTATGGACATAGGTGCCTTAAAAAATTATCAGAACACATTTAAAATATATTGCTTTAATATAAGGATTAGAAGCATTTGGAAAGCGATGAAGAAGTATTAGAAAGCGAAAACAAGAAGGCAACATCTAATCAAACTTACGCCAAATAAAAACTGAAACGAGTTCCTGGCCGTGTATGTCACAAAGCATGGATCACAGTAAAGAAGTGTAATGCAAATGGCTTCGAAATTGCATCCCTTCCATAAATAAGGTTGCAAGATCAAATATATCACGATGTTAGTCATACAAAACCCATGTATGGGATTGAAACTTAGCTCCCTTACCTTCCCCCATGTAATTCACAAGAGCGATTTGAAACGTGTTGGGCTACTCAAAGGAAGGTCCCTATCCCAGGAAAATTGCCCAGGGAACTCATTAAATGATACAAAGTAGTTTAATAAACCTGTAATTCTCATAAACAACGTATGTTTCTTTTAGTTCCAAACGTTCAACTTTTCTATACATTTCCCTTTTGACCAAAATTTACATTTAGAATTCGCTCATGCACTTTCTCCCGTTGTGTGTATTTAAGCAAAAGGTACTTTAGAGTAATTTTGGTTTAATACTCATCGCAAGTGTCCTGCGCCGTGGCGTAGCGGGCTAAGGCAGCATGCTTTCGTCCCTGGCCACGGAAAGCGGCCCGGGTTCGATCCCACCCATGGGGTGCGAGTAGGTTAAAAATAGCGGTTCCAGAACAGACCCAAATGAGCAAGATGGCGGCCATGCGCAATCGGTATGTTTAGTGGATTTAGACAGTGTTTAGGTAGGCAGTCAATCCTCTTAATTTGGTGTACCTTATAATGCTGTGTCTTGAGCTATGATCTGAGGCTCTAGGGTTAAGGGCTGCAGGGTTTCTTAGGTAAAGTCTGTTGGTCTGGAGGTGAAGTCTGTTGGTCTGGATGGTTTAGAGCTGTAGGATTTAGAGACTAGGTCCTGAGGTATGATCTGGGGCTCTAGGGTTAAGGGTTGCAGGTTTTAACAGGTGGGACTGCTGGTATGGGAGGTTAATAGCTATAGGACTTAGAGGTTAGGTCTCGAGGTATGATCTGAGGCTCTAGGGTTAAGGGCTGCAGGTTTCAACAGGTAGGGCTGCAGGATTTAATGGTAAGCTCTTGAGGTATGGTCTAAGGCTCTAGGGTTAATAGTTTCACAGGCGAAGTCTGTTGGTCTGGATGGTTGTGAGCTGTAGGATTTAGGGGCTTGGTCTCTATGTATGATCTGGGAGGAGGGTCTAGTGCTAAGAGCTGCAGGTTTTTCACAGGTAAAGACTGTTGGTCTGGATGGTTGTGAGCTGTAGGATTTAGGGGCTTGGTCTCTATGTATGATCTGGGAGGAGGGTCTAGTGCTAAGAGCTGCGGGTTTTTCACAGGTAAAGACTGTTGGTCTGGGAGGTTAATAGCTATAGGACTTAGAGGTTAGGTCCTGAGGTATGATCTGGGACTCTAGGGTTAAGGGCTGCAGGGTTTCTTAGGTAAAGTCTGTTGGTCTGGAGCTTGAAAGCTGTGGGATTTAGAGGTTAGGTCTTGAGGCATGATCTGGGACTCTATGGTTAAGAGTTGCTGAGTTTCTTAGGTAAAGACTGTTGGTCAGGGAGGTTAATAGCTGTGGGATTTAGAGGTTAGGTCTTGAGGTATGATCTGGGGCTCTAGGGTTAAGGGCTGCAGGTTTTAACAGGTAGGGTTGCTGGTATGGGAGGTTAATACCTATAGGATTTAATGTGGAATGAGCTCTAGGGTTAAGGGTTGTAGGGTTCATAGCTAAATGTTGTTGGTCTAGAGGATAAAGACCGTAGGGTCTTTTATCTATGTTTTATAGGCTGAGGTATGGTCTTATAATTTTGAAGTTAAGTTTGCTAGTCCAGCGATTAAAGGCGGTTAATCTTGGGGCAAGTACTACATTTATGCTTTACTATGTCATCCTATTATAACCTAACCTAACCTAATATACTCTTTCATTTCTACCTTCTTTCATCATTCTTATTATAACCTAGCTGTGTTTGGCTAGTGGCTTCCTTTGTTGCACCTGTTAACCTATTTGTTCTCTTTCCTTAAGTTCCTCTATTCTACCACTTTAACCTAACCTAATATATCCCATGGTTTTAGCTTCTTGATCATTGTTGAACCTAGTTGATTCTGGTATTAACATTCGTTCTCTTTTCTTAAGCTGCCCCGTTTTTACCTCCTTAACCTATCCTAAGCATGTTTCTTTTCTCATGCTAACTACTTGTATGTATGATGCAAAGTTTTTAGGCATATCGATATTATAGCTATCTTTGTCACTGCAAGAGGTATATATGCTGATTACAGATCTTTATACAGTAAATTTAACCCTTTGTGTATCTGCTTCTCTTTTCCTAAAAATTGAGGTTCTTTTGTTGCTAGGGTTTCTTGTTTTTCGTTCCTTCTCTATGCTTTCAGGAACTCTATTCTACCTTGTTATGTTATGAGGTCTTATGCTTATATCTTAGGCTTTTTGATTAAGCCTTTTGATCTGAAAGACTATGTATTTTGACTATGTTCCTCATCTCTTATGGTCACATGGCTAGGTCTTGAGGCATGATCTTAGGGCCTGGGGTTTAAAGGATATAAGTCTCATAGCTTAAGCTCGTATGTCTAAAGGTTAAAGACTGTAGGTTTAGTGGTTAGGTCGTATGGATTCAAGGTTAGATCTCTCGGTCTAGAGTTTAAGGCTGTAGGATCTGAAGGTTACGTATGGAGGTATGATCTGAGGGCTCTAGGGTTAAGTGTTTTAAGCTTCATAGCTAAAGGTTGCTGGTCAGGAGGTTAAAAGCTGTAGGATCTGGAGGTTAGGTATTGAGGTATGATCTCGGAACTCTAGGATTAAAAGCTATAAGCTTCATAGCTAAAAGTTTGCCAGCTAGAGATATCTTCTTTACTGTTAGAGGTATATTTGCAATGGTCTAGGCGTACAGTTTTCTTACATTTTTTCATGCAGATTGATGTCTTCGTACTCTTGTGTCTTTTTCAAGCTTTTACCCCCTATGCATCGTCTTGTAATAAGTCGTTACGCTAAACCAATGTTCTAATGCTATTTCCATGCTTTTTCAGATGTTATGAGGTTTATGCGCGTTTCAGGGATATTTTAGACCAAGTTACGTTACTCAATTCATTTTATAACTAATTAAGAAGTTTTTCAAGGATATTTCAGATTACGAGATAGTAGTTACTTTTTAAATTTACCTATTTAACATTAACTAAAGTGTGTTCAGTTAGCTTATGTGGTGAGGTAGACGTCCCTCGTCTTTTTTCTCTGGACTTGGGACCAGCGTCAGAATTTGTTTTCTGAACGGTAGACTTAACGCCCTCCTCTGCTCTTATTATTCAGTTGTTTTCATGCTTGGATATTTTAATGCTACGTTCTAGTGTTTATTTCTCGGAATGAAAATTGTTTTTTTTCTGCTCTAGGGTTCCTTCTTTCATTCGCCGTTCAAAATATGACAATGTCCATGGGCATATGTGGATACTCCATCATCTGCAATTACTCTCTTGTCATCATGTGGAGATAGGGATATTTTGTTCACTTCCACTGACGCAACATTATGTTGATGGGACATAATTAGGTTCATTGGCGTTCTTATGATTTCTCTGCTTTTAAGACAGTCCACATAGCTCTCAAAGGTGATGTACTGTTTAATGGCACTATGTTTTATGCCTTTTATCTTCTTGATTATGCCTCCATCGATGTCGAGTGCATACATCTTCGGTCTCAGTCCAACAAAACGACGAATGATTTTTCCATTGGCTTCATCTTTAAATTTTCCCAACACTTTCTTGTTTTTTGTAGAATGACATATGTGCTCGTTAGGATAATCAGCAGTATCCAGATGTTCCAGAAAACGTAACTTATCCTGGTATATGTCTCCGGTAGTCACACGATGGATGAAAGAGTCAGTATCCATGTACATGAGCTTCAGATTTTCAAGCCCGTAATACGGCATTAGCACATCATAATGATACCAATACATCAAGGTCTTCGAGATATCCAGCACACACATCCCAATGTATATAGGCTTGTTGAAGACTATCTCCCGGGACGCCATGTGTATTGCAGCCAGATTAGGTCCATATATAGTTCTATCAATAAATGTAGGCTTAGCAACCAGTTTTTCCAATGTCTTCCAATCGGCGACAAGTCGTATATTCAGACGGTTTCTGATGTTTTCCATAGTTTTACCAAACATGGCATTGTTAAAAAGTTTGTAAAGATCCTTCTCGAAATCATTTCTCGATCCTTGTCGTAGCCGGTTATTGAATTCCACATAAGGCTTTAACCAACATGACTGTTGAAATTGTAGCACCCGATGGATTTTAGTCAGTTGTAACCCATGACTAAGGGCCTGCTTCAAGGTCATGTAATGCACCACATACCTAGTTCGTGATCCAAGGTGAGGAATTAGTTTCCTTGTAGAAGAACCCGGGGGCTTGATACACTCAGGTAGGAACGGTAAATCATTGTGTAGGTCATGGAGTTCTGTAGGATATTGAAGGTCCACTTCTAAGATGTATCCGAGAGGGTCATCTTCTCGTAGTATATCTAGGTTGATATCTTCAGGAGAAACCCACTTAAAACCCCCGTAAGCAAGGGGCTTCCCCATAGCCCACGCGTACTGGTTATTCGAATCCTCGTACGTAATATATTGAGAGGGTTTACTTGAGTCATACTCCTTCATGTAGTGATTGTTCGCTTCTGCATACCGATGAGAAACTTGGCATAATCCTCCTCTTATACCTGCTTCAACCATGAGTAGCTGGTCATAATCCTGTAGTAATTCCAGTTCAATTCGTGTGTACAACAGCATTGCATCCCACGTAAGTCCGGGTGATGTATAATAATGTGCGGGATCAACTTTATGGGTTTTCAGGGTCTGCTCTCTGAATGTTTCAAACACATCTGCTAGTAGAAGGACATCTGAAGTTAAGTAGAGGTCACTGTACTCGCCTAGTGTTCTGATGTTGAAGTGACTCCATACGGTTTTTGCATGCTGATACTCTGCATCACTAATTTCTTCTCTGTTTAACTTACTGTAGAATGCTTCTCTCGGAGGAAGTTCTGTCTCACTCAAAACATCCCATGATGTAACGTAATCATAGGGAAACACACCTTTACGCATCATCAAATCGATCTTCTCTGCTCCAAAGTACTTCTGAGTTTCAGGATATGATGTTAGATTTTTTGCTAGTTTATCCAAGCTGGTACTAAGGAAGCGATAGGTATCCACAAAACGAAGTTTAATGTCACCAACATACTTGGAAAATGATATATAACTTTCCTCAGAGCTAGGAATAACTTCTACTCTATCGCTAGTACAGCCTAACTCCTTAACAATGAAATGGGAGTCATATCCACTCAGGTTATGTATGAAGACAGGAATATAATTAGGCGTTTTACAGGTTAGATTACACTGATTATGTAGACTTCCTCGATATTCACCACTTATATGATCATGATCTCGTACTTTCCAGTTATCGTCGGTAAATTCTTTACCACATAAGTAGCATTCTGTAGAAGATTCGAATGATTTTTGTTGCTTATCTGTCAGAGTTAATGGAGCACCAGTTTTGTATACAGCATTAATTTTCTTTGCGAGAGAACTTACATACTCCATAAACTTCGGTGCAGCATTATATCCTCGATATACATAGGGTTCAGTAGGAAGACCAGTCTGTAAACCTTCAATTGTAGCTGAGGATTTGACATAAACACAGAAACTCATAGGAATATGCTTCTGATATGGAACTGTATAAGACGTTTCGGGATTAGAAGAACACCCATGGTAAGGGGTAAGAATGCTTTCAAAGTCAGCGTATATGACATAAGGTAATTTCAACATCCTTTCATGATTCTTGAATCTAACAATAGATTTCTCCTTAGTTGGCATAACAATCTTAGCAACTCCGTGTTGGCCACATATTTTTCTATGCTCATTTAACCTCTCAACTCCTCCATTTCGATACTCAAAGTGCGTAAAACAGCGTTTGCAGATACAGAGTTTTCCCTCACATTTGGTTTTTTGTTGATGAATAAGTCTCTCGAAATTCTTTATATAAACGTAATGATGACGTCCAGCTGAATTGCTTAACAGAAGCAGATCGCGATGATCGGACAGTTCTTCATCGGTAACCTTCATAGGAAACACTTGATTTTTCTCATCCAGTCCGAAAACATTTATAGAGATGTTATTTTTTCGTTCAAATTTCGGGATATCAGTCAGGCTCGTAGGAAACGAGAGGCAGGAAAAGTCATATCTCTCTTGAAGATCCTTATACTTGCTAACACGATGAGGATTCTTCTGAATGAACTTTGCGAGAACAGCATACATAAAACACTTTTCATCTTCATAATTCTGTGGATTTATGCAGGCTCCTTTAGCTCCAATAGAGGTCGGTAGAGGGATGTAACTGGTCCCCCTCAGTTCATTATTCTTGTTGATTCTAACACGCACACCATCAACAGCTAATAAAGCCCAGCTGCTTCCTTTAAGTTGACTTTCCTCCATTTCAGTACAAAGTTTCTTGAATTTACTTTCCAATATGGCGTCCAAGTCACTTTCTAAAAATATTGCTTGATTTGGCGTTTTAAAGGCTTTATCAGTAGTGTCACCAACGGCATTCACAAACCGACATTCAGCCATGAGGTTAATTTTCACACTTTTATGCATCCTCAGCTGCTTCTGAACGGCTTGAATTATCCGCTGTTTTGATTCCTGGAGATATGTATTCAGGTCTTGGCATGTAGAGCACTGGATGAAATATGATTTCAGTCGATCCTGGAAAGCTGTTTCATATTCTACGACATCGTCTTCATCAGGAACCATTAACAGCAATTTATGTTTGGTAGGCTCGATCTTGAGTTTCTTAGCAGTAGTTATTCTCTCGCATCGTTCTTGGTGAGTATCTCTGCGATTCTCAGTATCATAAACGTTACCACAATGTTTACATTCGTAAAACCGGCCACATACCAGCTCATGTCTCTTTTTATTGTAGCTTTTCAGGAAACTCTTTGCACATATGCTACACCTATTTTCAGGTATAGTGTCTAACAGAGCTTCCATCGCTATAGTTTTTTGTTGTGTGCAGGCTAATTCTCAGGAATATGCTGCCAAGTAAGTGTCTTGATACACTTCTCACTTCTCTTCTTCACCTTGATAAGTTATCAGCGCTACTGATGATGAATTTCACTGTAGAAGCTGATCCGCTATGCTATAAACACACTAGCGTAATTACAATCTAAGATCGATAAAGCTCTCTTTATACACTTAGCACAGACCTAATAGAAAACTTCATCATCCCCTTCACCAACGGGATTCGAAGGTGGCACTCCTATCGGAGAAAACCTAAAGGAAAACTTCATCACACCACCACCACCACCACCACCACCACCACCACCACCTCTGTAGTTCGAAGGTGGCGCTCCTATCGGAGAAAACCTAAAAGAAAACTATTATCTTGCTACCACAGGGGTTCGAAGATGCTTCTACTATTGGAGAAAACCTAAAAGAAAACTCTATTAATTTCCCAGTTTTCGATTATTCTTTAACTACTTTACAATTCACATGAGAGAAAAATTTTGACAAATTAAAATTGAAAAAGGAAATAAATAGCTAGATTTGAAGATAAAATTTAGACAATTCAAACGAGTATAAACACGACTAAGCTCCGCCTTTTAGTTTTAAAGTTACATTAGGAGCTCCCATTGCCACCCGTAGACACCTCTACGTCATCTTCAACCACGTGTTCTTGATTCTTTTCACAAATATCTTAACATAACAGTTATATTTTTCCCAAGTTCATCTATTACACCGTTTAACTGATCAACGGGGCACCCTTAGAATCCTTCACTTCATCCTCAAACACACCTTCTTGAACCCTTTTGATATATTTTAACCTATTTATGTTTGTTGCTACGGGCATCCGTTCTCTTTTCTTAAGTTAAATTATTACGACCATCTTGTTATGTTTAAGTCTCATGCTTATATATTAAACTTTGTGATTAAGTATTTTGATTTGAAAGTCTATGTAAATCGGTTAAGGTAAACATCTCTTCTCAACATGAGACAAGTCATGATGTATGATCTTATGGGGTGAGCTTGCCAACACGTCTAAAAGCATTTATATTCAAAGGTATTTAAATTATCCCACCGAGATTTTAACCCTGATCCTAAGGCGTAAATTACCATTTCAACAACAATTCAGACCTAAAGTATATATGTATACGCTATTTCATTGCGCTAACGTTATTAGTTCAAGAGTTATTTAAGATTCAAGTTATTGCGACAGAAGCGGTTATCGAACCACGGGTCTGTAGGATACGGAATCATAAATCATTCACAGCATATGTTGAATGAAAAAAACCTGCGCTTTCCCCTGTTGTTCTATGTGCAATAGATCAGAAATAGAACACAATTACATAATTCAGTGGACGATGGGAACTGAACCAGGGACCCTTGAGCTACACGTTGTCAGCATATGATTAACTATGAGAAGCATAACCATATAAAGGTTATTTCACTTCTCTAGACCCAGCGGTTTCAGAGATATTTAAATTAAACGATTCAGGACTCGAACTAAGGACTACAGGTATACAGTATATACCCAGCGGACCCTGCTAACCATATGTAAGTAATAAAGTTTATCCGAAGTCGCTATCATAATTAATTTAGGAGTTACTCAGATTTACCGATTCAGGACTCGAACCGAGGACAACCAGTATATGAGAGAACGTCTGTAGATGCTCCTTAACGATATAAAAGTAATAAAGTGTATCCGAGCTCGCTATCGTTACTAGTTTCGGAGTTATTCGAATAATAAATGTACTGATTTGCACGGGATTCGATTAGGCAACCATTGATAAAACTATCAGTCAGACAGTCAGTAAGGGCACGGACACCCCTGCGCGGTAGAAAGGCAGCATGCATCGTCTTTCCACCCCTGGTCGACATCCCATTAGTTTGCGAACACTATTTATTTATCACATGCAGGTGTGCCTGCGTCTTGGGACAAGGGCTTGACAGGTCATTAATCAAGGAGTAGTAGATAATGGCTTTTTCCATACCACCTGCAACATCTTGGGTGGTCCTCACACCCCCTCCCCTCCCCGTTCCATACCACCTGCAACATCTTGGGTGGTCCTCACACCCCCTCCCCTCCATTTATGCAAATTTATGCAAAGTGATCTGGAAAAGGCTTTTATATACTACTCCTTGATTAATGACCTGTCAAGCCCTTGTCCCAAGACGCAGGCACACCTGCATGTGATAAATAAATAGTGTTCGCAAACTAATGGGATGTCGACCAGGGGTGGAAAGACGATGCATGCTGCCTTTCTACCGCGCAGGGGTGTCCGTGCCCTTACTGACTGTCTGACTGATAGTTTTATCAATGGTTGCCTAATCGAATCCCGTGCAAATCAGTACATTTATTATTCGAATAACTCCGAAACTAGTAACGATAGCGAGCTCGGATAAACTTTATTACTTTTATATCGTTAAGGAGCATCTACAGACGTTCTCTCATATACTGGTTGTCCTCGGTTCGAGTCCTGAATCGGTAAATCTGAGTAACTCCTAAATTAATTATGATAGCGACTTCGGATAAACTTTATTACTTACATATGGTTAGCGGGGTCCGCTGGGTATATACTGTATACCTGTAGTCCTTAGTTCGAGTCCTGAATCGTTTAATTTAAATATCTCTGAAACCGCTGGGTCTAGAGAAGTGAAATAACCTTTATATGGTTATGCTTCTCATAGTTAATCATATGCTGACAACGTGTAGCTCAAGGGTCCCTGGTTCAGTTCCCATCGTCCACTGAATTATGTAATTGTGTTCTATTTCTGATCTATTGCACATAGAACAACAGGGGAAAGCGCAGGTTTTTTTCATTCAACATATGCTGTGAATGATTTATGATTCCGTATCCTACAGACCCGTGGTTCGATAACCGCTTCTGTCGCAATAACTTGAATCTTAAATAACTCTTGAACTAATAACGTTAGCGCAATGAAATAGCGTATACATATATACTTTAGGTCTGAATTGTTGTTGAAATGGTAATTTACGCCTTAGGATCAGGGTTCAAATCTCGGTGGGATAATTTAAATACCTTTGAATATAAATGCTTTTAGACGTGTTGGCAAGCTCACCCCATAAGATCATACATCATGACTTGTCTCATGTTGAGAAGAGATGTTTACCTTAACCGATTTACATAGACTTTCAAATCAAAATACTTAATCACAAAGTTTAATATATAAGCATGAGACTTAAACATAACAAGATGGTCGTAATAATTTAACTTAAGAAAAGAGAACGGATGCCCGTAGCAACAAACATAAATAGGTTAAAATATATCAAAAGGGTTCAAGAAGGTGTGTTTGAGGATGAAGTGAAGGATTCTAAGGGTGCCCCGTTGATCAGTTAAACGGTGTAATAGATGAACTTGGGAAAAATGTAACTGTTATGTTAAGATATTTGTGAAAAGAATCAAGAACACGTGGTTGAAGATGACGTAGAGGTGTCTACGGGTGGCAATGGGAGCTCCTAATGTAACTTTAAAACTAAAAGGCGGAGCTTAGTCGTGTTTATACTCGTTTGAATTGTCTAAATTTTATCTTCAAATCTAGCTATTTATTTCCTTTTTCAATTTTAATTTGTCAAAATTTTTCTCTCATGTGAATTGTAAAGTAGTTAAAGAATAATCGAAAACTGGGAAATTAATAGAGTTTTCTTTTAGGTTTTCTCCAATAGTAGAAGCATCTTCGAACCCCTGTGGTAGCAAGATAATAGTTTTCTTTTAGGTTTTCTCCGATAGGAGCGCCACCTTCGAACTACAAAGGTGGTGGTGGTGGTGGTGGTGGTGGTGGTGGTGGTGGTGGTGGTGTGATGAAGTTTTCCTTTAGGTTTTCTCCGATAGGAGTGCCACCTTCGAATCCCGTTGGTGAAGGGGATGATGAAGTTTTCTATTAGGTCTGTGCTAAGTGTATAAAGAGAGCTTTATCGATCTTAGATTGTAATTACGCTAGTGTGTTTATAGCATAGCGGATCAGCTTCTACAGTGAAATTCATCATCAGTAGCGCTGATAACTTATCAAGGTGAAGAAGAGAAGTGAGAAGTGTATCAAGACACTTACTTGGCAGCATATTCCTGAGAATTAGCCTGCACACAACAAAAAACTATAGCGATGGAAGCTCTGTTAGACACTATACCTGAAAATAGGTGTAGCATATGTGCAAAGAGTTTCCTGAAAAGCTACAATAAAAAGAGACATGAGCTGGTATGTGGCCGGTTTTACGAATGTAAACATTGTGGTAACGTTTATGATACTGAGAATCGCAGAGATACTCACCAAGAACGATGCGAGAGAATAACTACTGCTAAGAAACTCAAGATCGAGCCTACCAAACATAAATTGCTGTTAATGGTTCCTGATGAAGACGATGTCGTAGAATATGAAACAGCTTTCCAGGATCGACTGAAATCATATTTCATCCAGTGCTCTACATGCCAAGACCTGAATACATATCTCCAGGAATCAAAACAGCGGATAATTCAAGCCGTTCAGAAGCAGCTGAGGATGCATAAAAGTGTGAAAATTAACCTCATGGCTGAATGTCGGTTTGTGAATGCCGTTGGTGACACTACTGATAAAGCCTTTAAAACGCCAAATCAAGCAATATTTTTAGAAAGTGACTTGGACGCCATATTGGAAAGTAAATTCAAGAAACTTTGTACTGAAATGGAGGAAAGTCAACTTAAAGGAAGCAGCTGGGCTTTATTAGCTGTTGATGGTGTGCGTGTTAGAATCAACAAGAATAATGAACTGAGGGGGACCAGTTACATCCCTCTACCGACCTCTATTGGAGCTAAAGGAGCCTGCATAAATCCACAGAATTATGAAGATGAAAAGTGTTTTATGTATGCTGTTCTCGCAAAGTTCATTCAGAAGAATCCTCATCGTGTTAGCAAGTATAAGGATCTTCAAGAGAGATATGACTTTTCCTGCCTCTCGTTTCCTACGAGCCTGACTGATATCCCGAAATTTGAACGAAAAAATAACATCTCTATAAATGTTTTCGGACTGGATGAGAAAAATCAAGTGTTTCCTATGAAGGTTACCGATGAAGAACTGTCCGATCATCGCGATCTGCTTCTGTTAAGCAATTCAGCTGGACGTCATCATTACGTTTATATAAAGAATTTCGAGAGACTTATTCATCAACAAAAAACCAAATGTGAGGGAAAACTCTGTATCTGCAAACGCTGTTTTACGCACTTTGAGTATCGAAATGGAGGAGTTGAGAGGTTAAATGAGCATAGAAAAATATGTGGCCAACACGGAGTTGCTAAGATTGTTATGCCAACTAAGGAGAAATCTATTGTTAGATTCAAGAATCATGAAAGGATGTTGAAATTACCTTATGTCATATACGCTGACTTTGAAAGCATTCTTACCCCTTACCATGGGTGTTCTTCTAATCCCGAAACGTCTTATACAGTTCCATATCAGAAGCATATTCCTATGAGTTTCTGTGTTTATGTCAAATCCTCAGCTACAATTGAAGGTTTACAGACTGGTCTTCCTACTGAACCCTATGTATATCGAGGATATAATGCTGCACCGAAGTTTATGGAGTATGTAAGTTCTCTCGCAAAGAAAATTAATGCTGTATACAAAACTGGTGCTCCATTAACTCTGACAGATAAGCAACAAAAATCATTCGAATCTTCTACAGAATGCTACTTATGTGGTAAAGAATTTACCGACGATAACTGGAAAGTACGAGATCATGATCATATAAGTGGTGAATATCGAGGAAGTCTACATAATCAGTGTAATCTAACCTGTAAAACGCCTAATTATATTCCTGTCTTCATACATAACCTGAGTGGATATGACTCCCATTTCATTGTTAAGGAGTTAGGCTGTACTAGCGATAGAGTAGAAGTTATTCCTAGCTCTGAGGAAAGTTATATATCATTTTCCAAGTATGTTGGTGACATTAAACTTCGTTTTGTGGATACCTATCGCTTCCTTAGTACCAGCTTGGATAAACTAGCAAAAAATCTAACATCATATCCTGAAACTCAGAAGTACTTTGGAGCAGAGAAGATCGATTTGATGATGCGTAAAGGTGTGTTTCCCTATGATTACGTTACATCATGGGATGTTTTGAGTGAGACAGAACTTCCTCCGAGAGAAGCATTCTACAGTAAGTTAAACAGAGAAGAAATTAGTGATGCAGAGTATCAGCATGCAAAAACCGTATGGAGTCACTTCAACATCAGAACACTAGGCGAGTACAGTGACCTCTACTTAACTTCAGATGTCCTTCTACTAGCAGATGTGTTTGAAACATTCAGAGAGCAGACCCTGAAAACCCATAAAGTTGATCCCGCACATTATTATACATCACCCGGACTTACGTGGGATGCAATGCTGTTGTACACACGAATTGAACTGGAATTACTACAGGATTATGACCAGCTACTCATGGTTGAAGCAGGTATAAGAGGAGGATTATGCCAAGTTTCTCATCGGTATGCAGAAGCGAACAATCACTACATGAAGGAGTATGACTCAAGTAAACCCTCTCAATATATTACGTACGAGGATTCGAATAACCAGTACGCGTGGGCTATGGGGAAGCCCCTTGCTTACGGGGGTTTTAAGTGGGTTTCTCCTGAAGATATCAACCTAGATATACTACGAGAAGATGACCCTCTCGGATACATCTTAGAAGTGGACCTTCAATATCCTACAGAACTCCATGACCTACACAATGATTTACCGTTCCTACCTGAGTGTATCAAGCCCCCGGGTTCTTCTACAAGGAAACTAATTCCTCACCTTGGATCACGAACTAGGTATGTGGTGCATTACATGACCTTGAAGCAGGCCCTTAGTCATGGGTTACAACTGACTAAAATCCATCGGGTGCTACAATTTCAACAGTCATGTTGGTTAAAGCCTTATGTGGAATTCAATAACCGGCTACGACAAGGATCGAGAAATGATTTCGAGAAGGATCTTTACAAACTTTTTAACAATGCCATGTTTGGTAAAACTATGGAAAACATCAGAAACCGTCTGAATATACGACTTGTCGCCGATTGGAAGACATTGGAAAAACTGGTTGCTAAGCCTACATTTATTGATAGAACTATATATGGACCTAATCTGGCTGCAATACACATGGCGTCCCGGGAGATAGTCTTCAACAAGCCTATATACATTGGGATGTGTGTGCTGGATATCTCGAAGACCTTGATGTATTGGTATCATTATGATGTGCTAATGCCGTATTACGGGCTTGAAAATCTGAAGCTCATGTACATGGATACTGACTCTTTCATCCATCGTGTGACTACCGGAGACATATACCAGGATAAGTTACGTTTTCTGGAACATCTGGATACTGCTGATTATCCTAACGAGCACATATGTCATTCTACAAAAAACAAGAAAGTGTTGGGAAAATTTAAAGATGAAGCCAATGGAAAAATCATTCGTCGTTTTGTTGGACTGAGACCGAAGATGTATGCACTCGACATCGATGGAGGCATAATCAAGAAGATAAAAGGCATAAAACATAGTGCCATTAAACAGTACATCACCTTTGAGAGCTATGTGGACTGTCTTAAAAGCAGAGAAATCATAAGAACGCCAATGAACCTAATTATGTCCCATCAACATAATGTTGCGTCAGTGGAAGTGAACAAAATATCCCTATCTCCACATGATGACAAGAGAGTAATTGCAGATGATGGAGTATCCACATATGCCCATGGACATTGTCATATTTTGAACGGCGAATGAAAGAAGGAACCCTAGAGCAGAAAAAAAACAATTTTCATTCCGAGAAATAAACACTAGAACGTAGCATTAAAATATCCAAGCATGAAAACAACTGAATAATAAGAGCAGAGGAGGGCGTTAAGTCTACCGTTCAGAAAACAAATTCTGACGCTGGTCCCAAGTCCAGAGAGAAAAGACGAGGGACGTCTACCTCACCACATAAGCTAACTGAACACACTTTAGTTAATGTTAAATAGGTAAATTTAAAAAGTAACTACTATCTCGTAATCTGAAATATCCTTGAAAAACTTCTTAATTAGTTATAAAATGAATTGAGTAACGTAACTTGGTCTAAAATATCCCTGAAACGCGCATAAACCTCATAACATCTGAAAAAGCATGGAAATAGCATTAGAACATTGGTTTAGCGTAACGACTTATTACAAGACGATGCATAGGGGGTAAAAGCTTGAAAAAGACACAAGAGTACGAAGACATCAATCTGCATGAAAAAATGTAAGAAAACTGTACGCCTAGACCATTGCAAATATACCTCTAACAGTAAAGAAGATATCTCTAGCTGGCAAACTTTTAGCTATGAAGCTTATAGCTTTTAATCCTAGAGTTCCGAGATCATACCTCAATACCTAACCTCCAGATCCTACAGCTTTTAACCTCCTGACCAGCAACCTTTAGCTATGAAGCTTAAAACACTTAACCCTAGAGCCCTCAGATCATACCTCCATACGTAACCTTCAGATCCTACAGCCTTAAACTCTAGACCGAGAGATCTAACCTTGAATCCATACGACCTAACCACTAAACCTACAGTCTTTAACCTTTAGACATACGAGCTTAAGCTATGAGACTTATATCCTTTAAACCCCAGGCCCTAAGATCATGCCTCAAGACCTAGCCATGTGACCATAAGAGATGAGGAACATAGTCAAAATACATAGTCTTTCAGATCAAAAGGCTTAATCAAAAAGCCTAAGATATAAGCATAAGACCTCATAACATAACAAGGTAGAATAGAGTTCCTGAAAGCATAGAGAAGGGACGAAAAACAAGAAACCCTAGCAACAAAAGAACCTCAATTTTTAGGAAAAGAGAAGCAGATACACAAAGGGTTAAATTTACTGTATAAAGATCTGTAATCAGCATATATACCTCTTGCAGTGACAAAGATAGCTATAATATCGATATGCCTAAAAACTTTGCATCATACATACAAGTAGTTAGCATGAGAAAAGAAACATGCTTAGGATAGGTTAAGGAGGTAAAAACGGGGCAGCTTAAGAAAAGAGAACGAATGTTAATACCAGAATCAACTAGGTTCAACAATGATCAAGAAGCTAAAACCATGGGATATATTAGGTTAGGTTAAAGTGGTAGAATAGAGGAACTTAAGGAAAGAGAACAAATAGGTTAACAGGTGCAACAAAGGAAGCCACTAGCCAAACACAGCTAGGTTATAATAAGAATGATGAAAGAAGGTAGAAATGAAAGAGTATATTAGGTTAGGTTAGGTTATAATAGGATGACATAGTAAAGCATAAATGTAGTACTTGCCCCAAGATTAACCGCCTTTAATCGCTGGACTAGCAAACTTAACTTCAAAATTATAAGACCATACCTCAGCCTATAAAACATAGATAAAAGACCCTACGGTCTTTATCCTCTAGACCAACAACATTTAGCTATGAACCCTACAACCCTTAACCCTAGAGCTCATTCCACATTAAATCCTATAGGTATTAACCTCCCATACCAGCAACCCTACCTGTTAAAACCTGCAGCCCTTAACCCTAGAGCCCCAGATCATACCTCAAGACCTAACCTCTAAATCCCACAGCTATTAACCTCCCTGACCAACAGTCTTTACCTAAGAAACTCAGCAACTCTTAACCATAGAGTCCCAGATCATGCCTCAAGACCTAACCTCTAAATCCCACAGCTTTCAAGCTCCAGACCAACAGACTTTACCTAAGAAACCCTGCAGCCCTTAACCCTAGAGTCCCAGATCATACCTCAGGACCTAACCTCTAAGTCCTATAGCTATTAACCTCCCAGACCAACAGTCTTTACCTGTGAAAAACCCGCAGCTCTTAGCACTAGACCCTCCTCCCAGATCATACATAGAGACCAAGCCCCTAAATCCTACAGCTCACAACCATCCAGACCAACAGTCTTTACCTGTGAAAAACCTGCAGCTCTTAGCACTAGACCCTCCTCCCAGATCATACATAGAGACCAAGCCCCTAAATCCTACAGCTCACAACCATCCAGACCAACAGACTTCGCCTGTGAAACTATTAACCCTAGAGCCTTAGACCATACCTCAAGAGCTTACCATTAAATCCTGCAGCCCTACCTGTTGAAACCTGCAGCCCTTAACCCTAGAGCCTCAGATCATACCTCGAGACCTAACCTCTAAGTCCTATAGCTATTAACCTCCCATACCAGCAGTCCCACCTGTTAAAACCTGCAACCCTTAACCCTAGAGCCCCAGATCATACCTCAGGACCTAGTCTCTAAATCCTACAGCTCTAAACCATCCAGACCAACAGACTTCACCTCCAGACCAACAGACTTTACCTAAGAAACCCTGCAGCCCTTAACCCTAGAGCCTCAGATCATAGCTCAAGACACAGCATTATAAGGTACACCAAATTAAGAGGATTGACTGCCTACCTAAACACTGTCTAAATCCACTAAACATACCGATTGCGCATGGCCGCCATCTTGCTCATTTGGGTCTGTTCTGGAACCGCTATTTTTAACCTACTGGTGCGGATTTTAGGTCCCGGGTATAGGACCGGTGCCCACTCTCATCGTGAGGAAAGTGGGGTAAGCGGCCCTCGTCACGAAAACCAACATTCCGGCTGGGGGATGCCGAGAAGCTGATAACATCTCCTCCCCGTATAGGTTGGATGATCGCTCACCTCTGCCGTGCGTAAGTGGGCGTGAGGCCGGTGGTCGGGTAGGTAGGCATTGGCCCTCTTAGGGCTGTCGCGCCAGTGGTTAACTTAACTAACCTAACTCACCGCAAGCCGGGAATGAAGAATTTTGAATAGGCGAAAGATTATTTAACCCTAACACATAGGTTCTACCACCTGTGTCGCCCGTTTAGATGAGTAGGAAGTCCCTTTTCCGTGTCCCATCCAATACTGCTATGCTGTTACCGCCGCCTCGGGGTTCCTACTGGTTTTACCGCCAGGAGCGCTAGAGTAGTGCCAGGGCTAGTGCTTATGATGATTCCACTCTTCAGGCATGACGTCATTTTCCATTGTATTTCCTGAGTAATGGACTTAATGGTGACAATTTCTTTTGGAATTCTTTGAGGGGGGAGTGGCAGAGATTTACAAAAACGTCACGTGAAGAAGAGTTACTAGGCTGCTAATCTTTGAATTCAGAAATGGGCCAGGTTTTAAAGGACACGATGATGAAGGAATGTGTTGCAGTTTGATTAATAATAGCAAATAAAGCGCATGAAGCTTGGATAATACCATTATAAATTAAGCTGTTAGCTTATTCAGGAGGAGACCGAAACGTGTTCCTTAATTTTGAACAGAGGAAAGACAGATGACTACAGTAGCCTTGGGGATATGCACGACACGTGAATAGTTCCTGGAGAACCTGTTGCTCTATAAACACAGAAGCGAAGTATAGTCGAAGTCAAGACCAAAAAGAGGAAAATGTAAACCGAGAGACAATCTAAAGTTATATCAATAGAAGTTCACATCCGAAGTAAGTGTAAGTTTGGAATGTTCTTCCTTCGCATAGCCAAAACCACAAGTGATTGTCATTCACGTAATTGCATGCGGCATGCGCTACTCAGTAATATATCAGAACAAGAAATCACATTTCCTTTGCATTTCCAGAACAGCATCGCTTTTAATTCTAACCCTGCTTTAATGTAGCATTTTATATAATTTGGTTAATTTTATAGATCAACTTCCGTCATGATGATCAATATCAAGATGGTTATAAAACACTGAGTTGCAACTGGACTATCGGTGAATGACCAAACAGCCACAGCCAGCGCTAGAATATATTCTGGGCCATAGTTTAAATGATTGACACAAAAAGTATGACAGTGTTAGGGAACATCTTCAATTATCATTTTCAAAACGGTTGGTCATAGTACTAACGCGTGCCATAAATCATATAGAAGCACAGTAGGAAGGAGTACAGTCACATAGCTGCTAGATATACCAATGGATTATACTACATAATATAGTGTGTCCTGATGTAAACTGATGCCTAAATGTAGAAATATTGTGACTACCGCCAGAAGTACTTATCTACTCGGTAGTTGGAACTGAATATAAACATGGACTTAGGACAGTCAGAACCGGGTGCTGGTCTAAGGTTCGTCTGGTTTAACTTGAAACATGACCTACTTAGCACCACCCCTCCTTGTGACAAGGGAGAGGTAAGAAGTTTTGTAAACAAATTGCCACTGCTATCCTCGACTGCCGTTGGATCTCTGGCAGAAGTCGGAAGGAGAAGGTTAAGAGTACCAACATACAGTAATGAGTAATTAAAAACATATCCTCAAAATTATCTTTAGAATGAAAATATAGGACTATATTAGCTTTAAAACATTGAAATCCAACTTGTAATTTCATTATCATGCAAGACATTCATTACAACATCACTCTATTCGAATATTTCGTTCACACATTTCACGCACACTAACTGCTTTTGTTGGTAGTACTGGGAGTCTATACATCCGGTGTCGTGGTCAGGAAGTTAAAACTGTGTGCTAGCGCCAATCAGCATTGTCGCTGCTAGGCGTGGCTTCCGAGCCCAACACCGTGTTGCCAGGTTAAATTTTTTTGGACCACGTGGCTTTAGTTGCTTGCGCTAGTGAACTTTCTTTGCTATTTTGTGAGTGGGTGAATTCCGATTTTTAGTGATCGTAAGTCCTATTATTATCGCTATTATAATAATACGTTTACTAGTTCGTGAAGTATGCAAATGCGTGAAATATTTAAAATGCGTATGTTCCTCTGCTTGAAATTCCCGCTAAAGAACTGGCAACAGCCTCCTTCCCCCTCATGAGAAATGTCAGAGCCGGAGAACGGCCGGCCGAACTGTAGCTTCCGTCAGACAGCGACAGGTACTGCAATCAGTGCAGGGCTTGCTTATTTACAAACAGTGCTTTATATTCACAGTGAAATATAGTAATAATGGAAATATAGTATCATAACCGGTGTTGTACGAGATAATTAAGAGAAAAAAAGATAAGTTCAAACTGTATGCAATCGACTCCATAGCTGAATTAAATGGATATACCTTAACTCCGTGTCATGTCGGTACGAATGCTATCGAGCTAAAATGGGTACACATCAATGAAGGAGGTAGAAAAGATGTACTGGGGAAAAGATGGATTAACTGATATGTTGGACAGTTTCATCATAAATTTAGAAGAACGTGACTCTCCAAAAAAATCCCTAATGAACGGTATATCTATCTTACCGACGTCTACCAGCAGTCTTTAAAGCGCTGCGCTTGAAAGTATTAAAGGGATAGCTACAATATAATCACGCGGAATCAACTGGAGCCATTTTTTTTATTTACGTTCTCCAACATTAAGCCACATCGGTCGATGAAAGGAATGGGTGAAATGATGCTCAAATGAATCCGGGGTCCATGGAGCTCTTAGAGTTATCTGACATTTGTCTATCAGGATAAGGGAAAACCCCGGAGAAAACCTTATCCAGGTAACTCACCCTCACCGAGATTCAAACTTGGGACGTCTTGAACATGAGGCAGACACGCTACCATCTACGCTACCGAGGCGGGCTTGGAACGTTACATAGAAGTAATGTTATATGGGATTAGGCAGTCGTGGGTTACCTACAACTTAGCGGGAAGTAGTGCTCTCTCTTTCTCTTTCTCTCTCTCTCTCTCTCTCTCTCTCTCTCTCTCTCTCTCTCTCTCTCTCTCTCTCTCTCTCTCTCTAATTCCCATGTTTCAAGAAAAACCAGATGAACTGTAGTACCCATACAGCGAGGAAATACAATGAGAATTGTGCAAGGAAATTTTGACAGACATGACAGTGATTGCTTTCTTACATTAGTTGGGCAATAAACATGACAGAGATTGTCATTAGTTCAGGGCTAGGAAGTTCGTACCGCTCGCCGTTCCCTATGCAGGTTGCGACCGACCCTCTCCCGGCATCCAAACAAGTCATAGATAAGAAACGCATAGCGGAAAGGCATTGAAACCAGTTGCCCAGAGAAAAAATGATTTATGAGACATTCGTAAAGGCACATCTATTTCGATCATCTACAATATACAAATGCTTATATAGTACATATGGGTTTGTCTCTGGCTGATCTCATTATTTAAATAGGCACATTGTGGCAACGTCCAAGCAATTATAACATGGATTGTAACATTTCCTGATCGAATGTAAAATAATATCCAAATAATAAAATTAATTTGTTAAATATTTGAAGACTCTTACTCGACAAAATACCAAAGCAGGAATTTTACTACATATTTACTCATCTGAGTACTGAAATGGTACTCTCTTCCTCGAGTTGATTAATTAACTGTTAAGAATATATAGAAGATTAATTGAATGTTAAAGGAATATATACATGTATTGAAACAAATATCTTGTGTGCGTTGTCAAGTTTGTTGCAGACTCTGAAGAGGTAGCATTTTTCTCCCCTAGGAAGGCCGGCCGCAACCATAAATTTTAAGGATCGCACCCGGTGTTTATTTTCAAGCATAGTTTTGACAGAAAGTGGGCATCTTAGGTGGTCTAAAGTGAGGTTCTCGTAAATGGGACTCCATATGCATTCTACCGACCAACTAATTAAAAACAATGAACTGAAGGGGGAAGCGAAGTGTCATATGACCTATCTGGGAACAAATATATATCCAAGGCAGTTGGTGGCTAACACCCAGTCTAGACCGTCGTGCGACAGCACACGGACAGAAATCGCGTTCATTAAAGTCAGTTAGTGACTGAGGGCCGATCTAAATCGTAGTGCGATAGAACGCGGACAGAAATCGCGTTCATTAATGTTATTTGGCTACTGTTGGCCAAACTGAACAGACGAGTAAACTAAAGAGATCGCGTTCAATTAAAGGTAGTTAGTACCTGGGTGCCAATCCGATGAGTCGTGTTATAGACACGGGAGTACAACCACGCCAGCGCGAAGCCTACCATTCAGAGTTCGTCTAATTAACGTGTATTTCGAGAGTAATTGAAATACAACCGATCGTCAGAGGAGAATTAAACTGTGTTTCTTTTCAAGTTCCCTAATTGATCCACCCAAAACGCCCTGAATCAAGAGATCTTTGCCACAGATCCTATATTCGTGAATGTTAGGATAACTCCGAGAGCAGCCGAGGACATCGATATTTTCAAATTATCACTGGCGAGGCTGACGACCCAAGGAGTCCAACCCCTGCCACATAATGGAGCCGAACTGAGGGGCAACACATACCATGCAACACTCCGTATTACTGAAAACAATAATTGTCCTCTGAAGCCTTTCAAATGAAAAGCTCATTCTATGTCCCGTAAAACAAGATTCAATCGATTGATAATCTGTTGCAAATTCGTTAATGATTTCAGCTAATTTAGCTTCTCGATATGGCTTCTTCTTTTTCGTATCTGCTGAAGTATCCCACTGAAATTTAAATGTAAACAATGAAGTAAATAAGGACATGAATAAGTTCACTTCTAGAAAACATACAATGGTTGTATAGCAAATTTAGTTGCTCATCTTTGAAGCACAACAAAGATATTTTTCGAATGTCTTCCTTCCTACCAACGTTCTCTGTGTCATGCAGTTACACCTGTTTTGCAGTTATGAGCTGCATTCTACGATGAACCTTGCCCTTGCTAGTAGCGCTGCGTTGTATAGCCATGTCCGGCCACTCTTATACTGCTCAATCGGTACGAACTTTCTAGCTCTACATATTATATATAAGAATGTGGAATAAGCTCATTCCATTAGTTGGCTCCGGGTAAGGTAATGGATATGTATGGAATGAAAATACATCAGAAATAATCTATGTTCGGCATATAGCTTCCAAAATAGGAAACAGAAATAAAAACGCATAGTAAAGAAGGCTGATAGCACACTGATTTTTATGCGATCTCGCACTTGTATTTGGCCGCGCCGTGGCTGAGTGGTTAGACCGCTTGGCTCTCACAAATCCCAGGCGACCGCAAAGTGAGATTTGTGGTGAACAACACGGCACTGGGGCGCGTTTTCTCCGATTTCCCCCGCCATCTCATTCCACCGTTGCTCCATCTTCATCTCATGCATCATCTGTGTCACCGCCTGCGGTGCAGTATGTAGTAAAAGCAGGCGTGAATCACTACACCTTTTATTGTAACTTGTGTCCTCTAGGACTGCAAACAAACGTGGCAAAATATTTGTGGAATCACTTGTTGAGAAAGATCCTATATATCACAACCACGGAAATGTTCCCACGTTAAGGAAGTTAGCGCATCGTCCACTGATATACCCCCAATGTAAAAGAAGTAGGAAAACAAGTATCTAATTACATTCATCTGGAAGAAGAAAAAATTAGTTACTAATAGCACACCATGCCCAATGCTGCCCGTCCTCATTGCCGTGGTCGCTGAAGATGTATATCTCTAGCGTCCGCCGTAGAGGATCGCGGGTTGGAGTCCCACCTTGGGCATGGGTGTTTGTGTGTACAGTGTATATGTGTAAAAATACAGGAAACAAACAGAAATCAAATGGAAACAACAAAAAACGGTAAAACAAGGAAATGGAAGAGAAGAAAAAATGCAAATTAAATGGGTGCATACCTAAATGACGTATCTCCTGACAAGTAAGTAGAGAAAATAGAGTGAGAAACTAGTTAGAGCCTGCCTCGGTAGCGTGGTGGTAGTGAGTCTGCCTCACGTTCAAGAGGCCCCGAGTTCGAATCTCGATCACGGTGAGTTACCTGGATAAGGCTTTTTCCGGGGTTTTCCCTTATCCTGAAAGACGAATGTCCGGTAGCTCTATGGACCCTAGGCTCATTTGAATATCATTTCACCCATTCAATTCATCGTCCGATATGACTTAACGTTGGATGACGTAAATTACAAGAAAAAAAAGATAGATTTCTACATACTGTATGAAACTGTACTCATACCACATAAGTTTCTCCATGCTATAAACGCATCATGCGATCACACGCTATTACAGAAAGGACACGCAGCTCTTTATCTTTACAATGATGGAGTAAAGAAATCAGTTCAACAGAAATAATAATCTGATGTAAGAGGATCTTGGTCAGTCTTAATGCAAAGTGAGGCAAGTAAAAGTAAATAAATAATTAGACCAGGCATGCTCAATTGTACAGCACACCCTTCCTTCCCCTACACATGCTGTTTTCCCCACACCAGTGACCAAGGCAGCGAGAGACAGGTAACACTCAGTGGCGTCGCTACTAACGTTTAGCATATCTTTGTTCTAGGTGAAGCCAGATCACGAAAACTGGAAGAAATGAAAGCACCTGTTAAATATGACCCTAATTTTGAAAATGTGCTACAGCTTTCTTATAAACTGGTGGAACTTATTGGAAAAAATATGAAACAATTAAGTGAAGGCGAATTTATGAAGCAAAGCATGCTAGTTGCTGGAATCGCCTCCTTTTATCTTGGAGGTATGATTTTTTGGGAGGAGGGGTAGTGTTATAATTACGACCTAAAAATACGCCGTACTATTTAACACCTACGAAAGGAATTTCACCAGTTTACGTTTCTTTTCACACACGATTGTTATTGCAGCAGTCACTTGGCACACGCGTTAGTTGACTTCAGCAACGCCCGTTAATTGTCGGCAACGTACCTTAATTTACAAAGCATGAACCACCCCACCATTTAAAACAGAATTTTTTTCCAATACTTACTAGAGGGAGCCATAAACCTACATGTGTACTTGGAACTTTAAACGTGACTTTAAGAGGCAGACTGTATTCAAATTAACGTACCCTTTGCAGAAAAGTAACAATAAGCAATACTTATCTTTCTTCAGTCCAGTTTACTCTCATTTAAAAGATCGCCCTTCCCTTCCAAATGAAAGCAGAAATATGTATCTACTTTTTAAGTATCCCAACATTTGAATACTTCAAACATGTACAGAATGAAATATAAAATTAAAAATACTAGTAAAGTATGTTTTGTTTAGAGGCGAAAAGTTTTATTTTAGATTATTCATACGTTTCATATTATGGATATGGTTAAACAGCTCGTAAAAGCACTTTCTGAAACTACTAGGTTAGGCATAGGCTACCCTACCAACCCTGAGGGGATTAGGATTAGGATTTCATTACGGAGGGGATTCGGTACGTAGGCCACCATGCTGGGCCCATTGCTCCTATGCCCCCCAGTGGGGACACCCCTGGGAGGAAGGATGAGGTGAAGGAGACAGAGGGCGGCCGACCCAAGGAGCCACGACAGTACAGAGGGCAGGGTCCCTGCAGTTTACTTGTATAGAGACTTCCCCCGACAGAGCAGGACAACGGACACGCTTCCCTACTGCGGGACGGCAACGAACCCAGCAGCCGAGCCCCAAAGGTCCCAGGCAGGTGATCCGAGCCCCAAAAGTCCCTGGCTAGCGGTCCCGAAATGGTCCCAGCAGAGGATCAGAGACCGGCAATCGACCTACCGGAGGAGGAAGTACTTTTCCTCGGAGCATATCATCCTATCGTGCATCGCCGAGACACCCGCCGACACTTCTACCCTGAAATAGACCACCAGCAGAAAAATGATATGAAATGATAATGGAGATGATTTTTTTTTTTTTTTTTTTTTTACGTCCTCCAACGTCAAGTCATATCGGACGATGAATGAAATGGGTGATATGATGCTCAAATGAGCCCGGGGTCCATAGAGCTTTAGAGTTACCCGACATTCGCCTTTAAGGATAAGGGAATCCTCTGGAAAAACCTTATCCAGGTAACTCACCCTGACCGAGATTCGAACTCGGGACCTCTTGAACGTGAGGCAGACATGCTACCATCTACGCTACCGAGGCGGGCTGGAGATGAAATGGAGGGACAGGAAATTTGGGGATGTAATTAGCCTACCCAGCATCCGCCTAGCAACCAGGGAAACCCCCCGAAAATACCCATGGGTCAGGTAGGTCGGCCACGGGAATCGAATCCGGGCCTCCCGAATGCGGGCCACAGACGAAACTGCCTGAGCCTTCCCGCTCGGTAACCCTGAGGGAGCTTTCTGGCTATGAATGACACAGTTGAACATACGCTCTTTGGGCGTATTCGATGAAGAGTTCATCGAAATAGAGCTGATAACTAACAACTGGCAGTCTTATTCAAAACATCTCAGCATCAGACATAAATCAGTGACTAACTAAACAGATAACTGACTTGGATGAGTAGAGTCAGACTGAAAAATTCAATGTCATAGCCGGGATTTGAACCTTGGATCTCCCGCTCTCCGTGCGGTTGCTCTAAACCTCTGAGCTACTATGGCTAACGTGCCAATATGACATTAAATTCTCCAACTGACTCGTATGTTTCCCGGTAGACCACTAGGGGTTCTCATATGCTATGAGACACGCACCTTTTGCGGTGACTTACTATGCTGTAAGTACCTATGTCCCAGGCTTCATAGTTAAACCCTTTGCTTTTATTTTAGGTAAATTGATGGAAATAATTATTTCTTCCACACTAGACGTGTATAGGCTAAGGTTTGGATGAGTAGAGTCAGACTGAAAAATGCAATGCCATAGCCGGTATTTGAACCATGGATTTCCCAGTCTCCGTGCGGTTGCTCTAAACCACTGAGCTACTATGGCCAACATGCCGATATGACATTAAATTTTCTAACTGACTCGTATATTTCCCGGTAGACCACTAGGGGTTCTCATATGCTAGAAGTTCCCTAGAGGACACAAGTGAAAATGAAATGTGATAGAGTCAGCATGAAAAATCCAATGCCATGGCCGGGATTTGGACCCGGATCTCCTGGTTTCCATCCGGTCGCTCTTACCCATTGAGTTACCATGGCCAACATGCCGTCCTGACATTAGATTTTCCAGTTGACTCATTATACAGGATGTTACAAAAAGGTACGGCCAAACTTTCAGGAAACATTCCTCACACACAAAGAAAGAAAATATGTTATGCGGACATGTGTCCGGAAACGCTTAATTTCCATGTTAGAGCTCATTTTATTACTTCTCTTCAAATCACATTAATCATGGAACGGAAACACACGACAACAGAACGTGCCAGCGTGACTTCAAACACTTTATTACAGGAAATGTTCAAAATGTCCTCCGTTAGCGAGGTTACATGCATCCATCCTCCGTCGCATGGAATCCCTGATGCGCTGATGCAGCCCTGGAGAATGGCGTATTGTATCACAGCCGTCCACAATACGAGCACGAAGAGTCTCTACATTTGGTACTTGGGTTGTGTAGACAAGAGCTTTCAAATGCCTCCATAAATGAAAGTCAAGAGGGTTGAGGTCAGGAGAGCGTGGAGGCCATGGAATTGGTCCGCCTCTACCAATCTATTGGTCACCGAATCTGTTGTTGAGAAGTGTACGAACACTTCGACTGAAATGTGCAGGAGCTCCATCGTGCATGAACCACAATAGGTATTTTGACATTTGTCTGCACAAATGATTTCAATTTACATTTTAACAGAAATACTAAAATGAGCTCTAACAATGAAATTTAGCGTTTCCGGTCACATGTCCACATAACATATTTTCTTTCTTTGTGTGTGAGTAATGTTTCCTGAAAGTTTGGCCGTACCTTTTTGTAACATCCTGTATATGAGCCACTAAAGGCTCTCGTATTCGAGATTGGTACACCGTTTGTGGTGACTTACTATCGTAAGTACTTAAGTCTCAGGCTTCATCGTTAAACTCTTATTATTTAAGTTAATTGATGAAAATTAATCATTTCTTCACACTTGCCGTATATAGGCTAAGGCTTTTGATAGATAGAGTCAACATGAAAATGCCATAGCCGGGGTTTGAACCACGGATCTCCCGCTCCGTGCGTTCCCGGTAAACTACTAGGGGTTCCAATATGCTAGAATGTTTCAGTCTGGCTCTACTCATCCAAACCTCCTATACACGGCTAGTGTGGAAGAAATGATTATTTCCATCAATTTACCTAAAATAAAAACATAGTGGTTTAACTATGAAGCCTGGGACTTAATACTTACAGCATAGTAAGTCTCCACAAAAGATGCGTGTCTCATAGCATATGAGAACCCGTAGTGGTCTACCGGGAAATATACGAGTCAGTTGGAGATTTTAATATCATGTCGGCACGTTGGCCATAGTAGCTCAGTGGTTTAGAGCAACCGCACGGAGAGCTGCAGATCCGTGGTTCAAATCCCGGCTATGGCATTGAAATTTTCAGTCGGACTCTACTCATCCAAACCTTAGCCTACACACGGCTAGTGTGGAAGAAATTATTAGTTCCAGATAACTGACTGCTTTATACCAAAGAAGTTAATTAAAGACAGAATGAGAGTAATAACTTCATTAAATAGCAACAGTGAATCTTAAGGCTTGTTGTTGTTCTTCTTCATCGTGAAGTAAAACCGTTGGGTAATTCTTAGAAGAAGTTGTCCTAGATACTTAATGAGAATATATTTCTCCCACTGAGATCTGCACCGCTATAACCGTACTGCCAGGAATATAACATTATGAGCGTTGACCTCGTACAGACGCTACAAACACCTTATACAGTGCTAGATGCCATGATTACGCGCCCTTAAAACACACTGCAGACTTGCAGCTTCTTCTGTGGAAGGTCCTGTTACGGGAAGCTACCTTTAATATGATCGTTAAGCTCACTGATTATTTATTATTTACGTCCTTCAACGTTAAGTCATATCCGACGATGAATGAAATGGGTGAAATGATGCTCAGATGAGTTCGTAGTCCTTAGAGAAGCTCAGTGATGCCCAACCCCATGCGAAAGAGGGCAGGAATTTGCCTCCACCTACTTTTCGCTTAGCATGGGACTCAAAAATAAATCTCTCCAATTCTTGATTACCTAAATGAGCGAGAAGAAATGCAACATTTACAAATCGAAGGAGACAGAAGAAAGGGACAAGGTGACGTCATGCGAACATAAGAACCAAAGTTGCGCAACGCTAGTTAAGCTGAATACAGAACTACTATAGACGTTAAAAATAGAAGAGGCAAAAATAGAAGAGATTTTTTGGTTTCCGTCCAGTCGCTCTTACCCAATGGGTTATCATGGCCAGTCCGCCGTCATGACATTAAATTCTCCAATTGACTCCTATATTTCCATGTAAACCACTAGGGGCGTTCGCATCAGAGATACGCCGTTTTTGTGGCGACTTACTATTGTAATTACGTTCAAAAGGTTCCGAGTTCAAATCTAGGTCAGGGTGAGTTACCTGGATAAGGTTTTTCCCGGGGTTTTCTCTTATCCTGAAAGACGAATGTCGGGTAGCTCTAAGCTCCATGGACCCCGGGCTCATTTGAGCATCATTTCACCCATTTCATTCATCGTCCGATATGACTTAACGTTGGAGGACGTAAACTACAAAAATAAAAAATTACTATTGTAAGTACTTGAGTCCCAGGCTTCATCATTTAACTCTTGTTATTTAAGTTAATTGCTGAAAATTACTCATTTATTCACACTAGCCGTATACAGGCTAGAGTCGACATGAAAAATTCAATGCCAGGGCCGGGATTTGAACCACGGATCTACTGGTTTCCGTCCAATCGCTCTTACCCATTGAGCTACCATGACCAGTCCACCACCATAACATTAAATTCTCCAATTGACTCATATATTTCCCCGGTAAACCACTAAGGGCTCTCGCATTCGAGATACACCGTTTGTGGAGACTTACTTATGTAAGTACTTAAGTCCCAGATTTCATCATTTTAACTCTTATTATTTAAGTTAATCGATGAAAATTAATCATTTCTTCACAGAAGCTGTATACAGGCTAAGATTTTGGATTCATAGAGTCGACATGAAAAGTTCAATGCCACGGCGTGGATTTGAACCACGGATCTACTGGTACTGGCCGTGGCATTGAATTTTTCATGTCGACTCTATCAATCCAAAATCTTAGTTTATATCCAGCTTTTGTGAAGCAATGATTAATTTCCATCAATTAACTTAAATAATAAGAGTTTAATGATGAAGCCTGGGACTCAAGTACTTACAATAGTAAGTCGCCACAAACGGTGTATCTCGAATGCGAGACCACCCAGTGGTTTACCGGGGAAATATACGAGTCAATTGGAGAATTTAATGTCATGACGGCGGACTGGCCATGGTAGTTCAATGGGTAAGAGCGACTGAAGGGAAACCAGTAGATCCGTGGCTCAAATCCCGGCCATGGCATTGTATTTTCCATGTCGACTCTATCATTGTAAAAGACAAGTTTATTTAACTGAGTAATATAGACGTAATTTCTAAAGTGCTGCCATATTATTAGTAGTAAACGGAAATTTATACAAATGGGCCTTCCTTCGTATTCCCTTTCCCTTATATTTTTCTAATATTGATAAAAATATTTATTTGATGGCATACATTTTCGAGGCCTTGCCACGGCATACAACAGCTTTAATTGCAGTGCGTGGAGGCTACACAAAATACTGAATATTCAGGCTCAGATACCATGCACAGTTTTGAAAAGTCAATCGTTTGTTTATTTTCCTGTACCTAATCTATAATATTAAATTCATTGCGTTCACGTCTTTTCTTCTTTGTGTTGCCAATTTTACAAACATTATTGTATAGCTATTTATCTGAATATGAAATACTATTCGGTACAAAATAAGGATAACTTTTTTCTCCAGTCAATAATTATATCTGCACATCTTGACTTTGCACTTCTGAATTATACCATTCGTAATCGTCTTTATTGCATGGAAATTAGAGATTACTCTGGCATTACATGTCCCGCTACCTTGGTTATGTTCCAGATATATAGTCAATTTTATAATTAGAGTGACATCGCAATTAAAGTGTTTACAGCAATAAAGCGGAACTTGGCGTGACCACATCCTTCACTGGCTGGAGAAGAGTTCGCTGCTACCCCGCTTCCACCCAGTATGAATCGATTCACTTCTAATTTTGGCTAATCATAGTCATCAGAATATATTGCCCATTGCGGCATACCCGCATGTCAGATTTCAATTGGTTGGTGTTTACTTTTGATTTGGGTTCTAATTGGAGCTATGAGATCTCTTATCCTCAGGTGAATGGTTGTAGGAAATGGATTTGTTGTTTGTTGGCTGCTCAGTTGTCTCAATAATACACTGGTTCGTTGCAAAAATGATTTAATTTAATTCTCACTAAGTTCGTTGATTCAGATTGATTTGTAGCGGTGACCACCTGTTACTAAACTTCCTAACAGAATTCTCTTACTTCTTTATACGGCGAATACTTTGCTATTATAAACTTCTTCTGCTGCTTCTCTCACGCTGGTTGCGTTATTCTTGACTTCCCTACATTTCGGACTTAGAAATCTTTACTACCTCTTCTTCACGCGCACTAACACGTCTTTCCCCTCGTAGTATGACTGTTGAAGTGCTCTTTCGTCTACTCTGCGATTCAGTTCGTACTTTATTCTGATCCCCACCCTAACTCTTATCACATGACCAAAATAACTCACCCTTCTCCCATTTCTCAAATCTTACATTATTATTGGTTTCTCATTTTATTTCGATTTTTCTTTATTGGTTAGCAAAACTCATCGAACTCATTGACGTTACGTCCCACCGTGAGTTGGGTCACGCCTACCCTGGGCTCTTTGTAACGGTATACATCGTTATCACCTCAGCAAAGTAAATCCTTTTAGGTCTTACGCTTGACCGCATCTTGAAAACCTTATTGTTCCTAGACATTCTTGGTTATAGTTCTCAGACATTGAACCTTTCCTTAAACAAAGAGGCTAACGGTCACCTCTTCCTGTCTCCCCGACTTGTGTTCAGATTTTACAGAAATATTTTCTCTCCCTTACATGGATTCTAGCATGTTAGTTGTCTTAAATTATATTCTTCCCATCTTATTCTTAATTAAACCGCTATTTTAATCATTACTCTAATTTCATATTAATATAACAATATTTTATATTAGTTTAGCAAAGCATTTTCATTAATTTATCTTCTTTTTTTAATTCTCGTGATTTCAATTAATTCGCCACCTCCTAATCGCTGTCTGATACTGCGGTTACATAATGCCCGTTTGACAAAAATGAAATACCCATTATTTAAATTTTGTCAAACCCCCGTCATGACATTTCCTCCTTATATCTTATAATTTCTCATTCCCTACTCGAAACATTTTTCGGTGGTCACCGTTCCCTCATCTTTATCAGTGTGTTACTTTATACACATAGAATGGTCAATATGGTACATCATATACATCGAATTATAGATATGATACATTACGTACATAGACAAGTACACTGTCGTATATGTGGTTATTACCCTATATACAAATAACATTCGTGATACCTCAACTATATATACACTTCACTGAATTATCCTTGTCTCACTTGACATCAACTTGATTTTACCTTATTACATTCCTTAAGTACTACATTAATGTTACTATATTACAGTTTACAATATTACATTTTACATTCAATGATTTTTTTTAATATTATTATATTAACTTATTGGGACGTTTCTTTATCTTTCAGTCCTTCACCGTAAGGACATTCGTCCTCACATTATTATAGTTTGCGTAATGATGTCCAAATATGGTTACCTCTACCTGCACTCAGTTGTCTACCTGTAATCAGGTGTTTCGTTTACCTGACAGTAAACATTGGCAGTTCATTGTCCTGTCTTTCCACTTCACTTTTCACTCTAAACTTTCTTTCACTTTGTCACGCCTAAGTCTGTGACCTTTACAATAACAATATAGCCTTTTGGCACATGAATACATCAGTACTTATACTATATTTACATTTCACAAATTATTTTTAAAGATCTTTCTAACATGTTCATTAGCTGTGGTTATTCTTATTACATTATCATTTTGTTTGTGCACAGGAATTTTGGAACTTGCAACTCCCACGCAGTGTTTGAACTTCAAACGAAAACGTTACCCGTACTAATTATATAACTTTTACTTGGTATTCTTTACATCTTCGTATATAATTTCAATCACATTCACACCGTTGATTCTTGGGTCTGCTCTGTCCTGTTTACAACGTTTTTTTGACGATATGGCCTTATTAGGGAGATGTTATATCTGCCTATTGGTTTACCATTTCTTGGGTGTATTAGAGCATACGCTCTGTCACCAAATATTTTCTCAATCCGGTATGGGCCTTTCCATAGCATATATAGCTTTTTAGTCTTCTTTCCTAACAAATCTGACTTGTCGAACGATTTCACTAGAACTAAGTCGCCGACCTTTGGTTCCCAATTCTTCTTATACCGCAGTTTCTTTGCGTTTCTTTTCTCTACTTTTTCCATTATTCTTTTAACAGCATTCTGGATCCGTTCTCGATCTCTCTCGGTCGTCACTTGTATACATTCCGGAACACCCTCTATTAGTGGTTCCGGTGTTAAATTTCTATGCAATTGGATAGGAGCATATCCTGTGGTTAGATTGACTGAATTATTGAATATAAACTCAATATAGTTGATGTGGTCTGGCCAGGTAGTCTGTTTCAATGAACAAAGGACTCGGAGATGAACACCTAGGTCTTTCAGTACGCGCTCGCTTGGATTAGAGCATGGATGGTACGACGTTGTATTATAGATGCGAATTCCGGCATCCTGAATGGTGTGCACTTATATTTGAATGGGAGAACATCATGTATCTCGAATTCATACTCAAAATCACTATAGGTCCCAGTGTATTCCGAAAATACATTTCTATGTTTACATAAAATGTTATAAAAAATCTCTTTTTGGTGGTCGTTGAGAAGGTTTGAGTTTGCTACTGTTTCTCTTATTCTATAGGTCATGTTTACGTTATTTTCGACCACCTGGAAATCATCTGGTAGGGTAATTATCTCCTGTTCACCTGCTTCTGCCTGCCCAAGTCCGTATGACGTCATCTCTAAAAGCCCTTCTTCTGCCGCTACGTACACTTCCTTATCATAGTTTCTCATCTCTTCTGCTTCTAATGGATTCATCTTAACTAGCTCCATCCCTTCTATTCGTATAAATTCTACAAAAAATGTTTCTCCATCTATTTCTTTTTCTTCATCTGTCAATCTTATCTCATTTTCTGCTTCCCTTGAGCTAAACGGAACTTTAACTATGACGTCTTTAATTTTGATTTCCAAGGCTTCCATTTGATAATTCAACTTAGCTTGAAGCGCATACAACACGTCATTACCCATAATAATGTCTACAGATAGCCTATTAATAACAAAACATACAAATTCTATTGTATCCTCCCCAATGGTGACTTTCAAAAGCATTTGTGTATTAATTTTTGTTTGGCGCGACCTACCGCCAGAGTACAATATGCACTTTTCACGGGCAATGTTTGCAATTTCATTCCATTGTTTTTTAAGTGATAAAAGAATGCTTGACTTATAGCTGAAACTGAGGATCCTGAATCTATGGTAATGTGCCATTTTTCTTTGTTTATTATTGCAGCAATACGTGGAGCATCTCTCACTTCTTGCAATTCTGTTAAGTGATTGTTTATTTGAGTACCGTTTACTATTTCTGTTTCTGTTTTATTCTGTACCACCCTACTCAGAGCTGTGTCCTTGTTCAAATTAAGAACTAGCGTGTTCATCCGGGTCTGATGCGGGACGTCTTCTATCGCACCCTGGAGTCGTTTCCCGTCTGCTGTGTCGTATCTGGCCTTTCATCTACCTCGGGCGCCGCGTCCCTCGGTGTGGGTGGAGGAGAACGCACCCATTCTCTTGAGAGACGTTGATTCCTCTGTCTTATTTCAGGTCTGTCTGTATTGTTCTCTCTACCAGCGTCATGTGGTTGATACTGTCTATTAGCTTCTGGTAGTCGGGACGTCGGTCTTGCATTCCCTCTTCGAAGAAATGGGGGGTGACCCCTATTTCCATTCCTAGTTACATGTACATATCTTATAGGGAAATTATATGAATTTGAATTTGGTGGTCCCTGTCTCCCTCTATTGTTGTTAGGGAATTCCCTCGGGACGTGGGCATCGTATCTTTGACGAGTAGCCATATGGTTTGTGTTAAAATTTCGGGGATTGTGTGCCCTTTCCCCGTCATGATTATTATTATTCCACGGTCTGTATGGATTTCTCACTGGCATTCGATTCTCATGTCTATTTTGTGAATTTTGCGTCCCAACGCTTTTTAAAGCTGTTAATAATGTAATTGCCTCTCTCAATGTCTGAGGTCTTGCTACCACCATGTGATTTCTAATGTTCTCAGGAAGGTGGGGCGTGAGAAGAGAAATCAGTTCGGCTTCCTGTAATGGAGGTTGTAGATATTTACTTATTTGCGAATATCTCAGGAAATAATCAGTAATAGACTCTCCATTATTACCTTGGTATCGGCCATTTATTATCTGATTCCTTACTTGGTATTGGACATTGGCGTTCCAATACTTTTCTAGGAAAGCTGTTTTGAACAACTCGTAGCTGCATCCTTCTCCCACAGTTACTCGTAGCCAATTAAGTTCGGCAGATTGTAACGCCCTTTGAACTATTATCATCTTATATTGCTCGGGTACACCTCTGATGACAAAATACTTTTCTAAGTCAGCCAAAAATTGTACTGCGTTGTCATTGCGACAATTAAATTTCGGGAGGGGCAATTCGCTTAGAAAATTCATGTGCACTGGTGGATACATATTTACGTTTTGCATATTTACTTCGCTATTATTGCTGTTTTGAGGAGAGACAGAAGGGGCGCTAACCTGTTCGTTCTGCCTCTCTCCATTGTGTGTATGTATAGAACAATTGGAACTCTCAGGTACCTGCCCTTGCTGTCCCAGCTGTAAGCCAGTTACAGTATCTCTGATTTGAGATATCTCGCTTACTGTTTCCCTCAACATTTGTGTATTTTCTGATTGAATATTTGTTACACGTGCTACCTTTTCTTTTAACTTCTCCATGTCAGCTGCTATACTATTGTTTACAGTGTCAAACCGGTCATTTATCTCTTGTACAAAAGTTACCTGTGTCGTGGTCAGTTCATCCAATCTTATTCTCTCCTTATTAATTTCCTCCCCTATTCTATTTTCTACTCCTGCAACGACAGATTTGGTAGCTTCTAGGTCACTTCTTATAGTACCTACTTCTCGCTGCAGGGCCTCTTTTACAGACTGGATTTCCCCTGTTATTCCTTGAATTCTGACAGTGATTCTAGTTTCTGTTTCTTTCCCTTGGCTTGTAATTTGACTTAATTTTTTGTCCATAGCCCTGCTCTGATCTAGTAATTTAGCCTCTAGTGATTGACTCTGTTCTACTAATTTAGCTTCTAGTGTTTGGTTCAATTTAGCCTCTAGTGATTGGTTCTGTTCTACGAATTTAGCTTCTAGTGATTGACTCTGAGTAGTCATTTGCGCCATGAGTTTCTGGAGCATCTCTTGTAGATTTTCCATTACCCCAGGATTGTCACTTCTCCTATTTACATTTAAGCTACTTACACCATTTACACCCTCATCTACTGATCCTATAACACTGCTTTCCATTGTCTCTTCATTAACAACTTCTAACTCTTTCTCTGTCTCCATAACTATTTGTTCCCCAGAATTTTCCATTTTAAATTTATTCTGTACGATCTTCTTATTTCTCAAAAGCATTGCACTTCCCCTTTAAATTTTCTAATTTCCCTTCCAAAATACTTATTACTAAGACATTACATAGATATTGATCTCAATGAATGATATTACATTTACAAGAAATATAAATTGAGTATGTGTAACTCACAGTTCTGTTGTACGGCTGTGGTGTTTATGTGATGTCTTTACCAATTTTTGTCGTGCTGCTCGTCGTCTAGTAGGCTCAGTTGATGTCGAAAGAACTTGAACTTCTCTCTTGGTTGGGGGAAAATTCTATGTAGTTGTTTTTGCCGTCTTCTTCGTAGTCTCTGCTGTCCTCATCGTAGTTGTCGTCGTCGGTCTTCTCACTTCTCCTCGTAGTCGTCCTTCGTCGTCGTTCTTCTCACTTCTCCTCGCCGTTGTCGTCGTTACATTTCACCCATTTCCTACAATTCGAAGCCCCAACGTGTCGGCGCCATTATGCGGCATACCCGCATGTCAGATTTCAATTGGTTGGTGTTTACTTTTGATTTGGGTTCTAATTGGAGCTATGAGATCTCTTATCCTCAGGTGAATGGTTGTAGGAAATGGATTTGTTGTTTGTTGGCTGCTCAGTTGTCTCAATAATACACTGGTTCGTTGCAAAAATGATTTAATTTAATTCTCACTAAGTTCGTTGATTCAGATTGATTTGTAGCGGTGACCACCTGTTACTAAACTTCCTAACAGAATTCTCTTACTTCTTTATACGGCGAATACTTTGCTATTATAAACTTCTTCTGCTGCTTCTCTCACGCTGGTTGCGTTATTCTTGACTTCCCTACATTTCGGACTTAGAAATCTTTACTACCTCTTCTTCACGCGCACTAACACGTCTTTCCCCTCGTAGTATGACTGTTGAAGTGCTCTTTCGTCTACTCTGCGATTCAGTTCGTACTTTATTCTGATCCCCACCCTAACTCTTATCACATGACCAAAATAACTCACCCTTCTCCCATTTCTCAAATCTTACATTATTATTGGTTTCTCATTTTATTTCGATTTTTCTTTATTGGTTAGCAAAACTCATCGAACTCATTGACGTTACGTCCCACCGTGAGTTGGGTCACGCCTACCCTGGGCTCTTTGTAACGGTATACATCGTTATCACCTCAGCAAAGTAAATCCTTTTAGGTCTTACGCTTGACCGCATCTTGAAAACCTTATTGTTCCTAGATATTCTTGGTTATAGTTCTCAGACATTGAACCTTTCCTTAAACAAAGAGGCTAACGGTCACCTCTTCCTGTCTCCCCGACTTGTGTTCAGATTTTACAGAAATATTTTCTCTCCCTTACATGGATTCTAGCATGTTAGTTGTCTTAAATTATATTCTTCCCATCTTATTCTTAATTAAACCGCTATTTTAATCATTACTCTAATTTCATATTAATATAACAATATTTTATATTAGTTTAGCAAAGCATTTTCATTAATTTATCTTCTTTTTTTAATTCTCGTGATTTCAATTAATTCGCCACCTCCTAATCGCTGTCTGATACTGCGGTTACACCATGTAGAGTATATTGCGTGTTATAAACTGGTTCCACTGCCCTTAATGTTTCGAGTACGAATCTACAACACCTAGATATATAAAATCATCAACAATCCTAAGTTTTTACCTGACAGTGACCACACCTTGTATTGTCCTAATTTTACACCTTTCTTATATCCACTCGCTTTTGTTTTATTTTGATTCACGACACTATTCCTTACAATATATTTTCTTTGCTTTAAAACCTCATATAAGCCACCCACGTAAACTAAATCAGCATTAACTCGTTGACACAAAGCAGCCCTCGAAATTCTGCTCTTTTTTACTACAAGGTGTTTATTTACTAATTTCAAATTGTCTATTAAAATACCAATGAATACAATGAATAAAACTTATAACCCTGTATCAACCTTCGCTCTTGTAAAATTCCCTGTGTCACTTCTTCCTTCATTGGATACAGAAGGTGTTTTTCCTCCAAATGTAATGCAGAGTCTCAGCTGTATATTTAATTACTTCTTTCTTAACTATTCTACGTCGTAACATTTATCTCATAAATCTCTTTATTTTTTAATTTGTGCCCTCCAACGTTAAGTCATATGGAAGAATGAATGAAATGTGTGAAATGATGTTCAAATGATCCCAGGATCCATAGAGCTTACAGTTTCAGAATAAGGGAAAACTCTGGAAAAAAACCTTATCCAGATAACTCACTCTGACCGAGATTTGAACTCAAGGCCTCTTTAACGGAGGCAGACACCCTACCACCTACGTTACAGAGGCGGACTTATTAGTCAATGATGCCGTATCTGTAAGAATGAACGTTAAACGCTATCAGAAATTCTCTTATTATTTTATCATAGACTCTTCCAGTTTCACAAACAGCATGTACATTATCCCAAGTTTCCTATTTAAGTGTGTATCTGTTATTTTCTTACTTATAATTATCATAATGATATTCAAAGACCGTTGATATTTTTCAAAAATACAAATTAGAACTCTTTCTGCCAGTAGTACGCTGTATATTTTCCCTATATTTGATAATAGTGCTATTCCCTAATAATTATTAGAATTACCCTATATTACGTTTTCCTTCATATTTAGGATGGATGAAGGGTATACTCTAACATTTCGGAACTTCTTTATTAAGCTTAATACTCGGGGAGTTAAATATAAACAGGATTTCGGTGCGTGATTAAAACGAGGGGGTTTTATGGAGCATTTCGTTGTGTGTAGGAGTCAGGTGCGTAGGTGTTCTATTATTCTTCCAGCTACCCGTGGTATTTCCTGTCTCTAGGCATTCCTCCCAACAAGTTGGTAGTGAGGATAGGTAAAAGGATAGGTAAGCTTTGAGATCGTTATCTCGGTCGCTCCAGCTTGGGAAGGATACTCAGGTAAATGACACGTAAATGTAAGTTCCTTTCCCCTTTAATCCGGGAGCGAATAAAGCTTCCCTATCTTCCTGCCTTATACACAAGATTCCTCATTTCTGTACTTCTTCAAGCTACCTCCGACTTACTTCCCCCACCCTCTTTAAAAACCAACACCTATTTGGATGGGTGAAACAATTCCTCTGCGTTCTGATATTTATGTTGTAATGACTTGCGATCAATCCCATGAACGTCAGTCTGTTGTGAAATAAACATTTCGTCCCTTCGCATCAGACTTGGGAAAACCTCAGCGTTGCACATATCATAGCGATAGACAGGACTTCCGTTCCACTCCAGAGCATAGGTAGCAGTCTTTTCTTTCCTCGGATTTTTCCCCCCTCCCTTAGAAGCTTTTTCTATTTATGCCCTTTCTCTAGCCTTGTACTCTTTCATATCTGTCATTTGGTTTAGAGCAAATCTTATTGGTTGCTTATTTTTCTCTAGTAGCGGATTATTGGCTCCTCCGTCTAGCAAAGTTTTTCTTAGCTAATAAGTAAGGGTAGTGATATTTAGCATTTTGAAATCAGAAATTTTAGCATTTTTATTTTTACATTTAGCATTTCGTAGCATTTATACATTTTCAATTATGCATTTTATAGCATTTTGAAGAAAGTGTGAGTTAATTTTGTTAAATGATGAATATTAATATTATTTATATTAAATTTAAAACACATTTATGGAGGGTTATTAATGACAGTGAGTTAAAAGTGCATAAAGTGTCCATTTATTTTATATTAATATAGGTTAAAGCAATACGCAGAAATATAGAACAATCTGATACAGACTAAAGCATACAGCATAACACAAAAAAGATAAATCAATACTGATGTAAAACTAACACAATAAAAATAAAATGCACTGAATTAGCCTACGCCATAACTCATAAGTAGAGCCCGGAAGTTGTTGACCTAAAAATTCTCTAAAAATGAGCTATAAAATGTCCTTAAAATATAAAAAATGCACATAAAATGTAAAAAATGACCTAACAAAAATCAACAATTTCTTTCATAATAATAAATTAATAAACTGTCACAGACAAATAAAGAATATATGTGGAAACGTAGAGTCAGACTGAAAAATTCAATGCCATAGCCAGGATTTGAACCACGGAACTTCTGGTTTCCGTCCAGCCGCTCTACCATTGAGCTACTATGCCCAACGTGCCGATACGACATTTAATCGGCATGTTCTATCGGCACGTTGGCCATAGTAGCTGAATGGTAGAGCGGCTGGACCAGAAGATCCGTGGTTCAAATCCCGGCTATGGCATTGAATTTTTCAGTCTGACTCTACGTTTCCACAATTTAGCCTACACACGTTCTGTGTGAAAGAACAATTAATTTACAAAGAATGTATGGTTCGAATAACCCCCTTTTTAAATTAACTTTCTTAGTAAATACTGCGACTATTGCTACTAAATAATAAATAAATTCAAAATTCATCAGGTCATTTTCAATTTTATAAAATATGAAACAATAAGTAAGTTACTGTACCCATTAGCCAAAACATATCTTACTTAGCGTTGGTCATCTTCAAGTTATCAAAAGTAAAGGAACGGCAGTTGTCAGCTAAAACTGTTTTATACGTTGAGAAACTTCTCTCTACTTCCACAGATGTTATAGGTGCATATTTGAAAAACACTATGTCACTGCCTGTTAAATCGTGTTCAAAAATATCAGTTATGAAGTTTTATCCTGACAAGATATCGGCAATCTGACAAACTGTTTGGTATCCTTTATTTTTGTTCAACGCAAATTTTAGTTTGTCTAATTTTGTCCTCAATCTCACCTTTTACATTTTGTATCCTCTCTTCCGTAATCCTCACTAACTCAATCGACTTATCCAATGTCATGCCACTTTCTTCAAGATGGGTTATGGTATTCATCAAAAATGTAAAATTTGATTTAATGAAAGCTAATTTACCTTGGATTAGAGTATCATAAAACAGATCCTGTGCGCTCTCAATTGCCTTAGAACCTACCCTATCTAAGCTATTCACGACTTCTCTCACTATCTGAAAATTGTCACAGTGCAGTTAACCACGTATCCCAGCGTGTTAAAACTGGTGCCGGGGGCAAAGCTATATTAGAGGCTTTATCTTTGAAATACATATTTTGGATTGGTGCTTTCGAAAATATTTTCTTTACTGTTGAAATTAGTGTATCTACTTAAGGAAATGTTAATCTAACCTGTTCCGCAATTCGATGAAAAGCATGGGCCAAACACGTAACATGCACCATCTTACTGTAAAATAATTGGATCGATTTAGCCGCCTTTACCATGTAAGGCGCCGGTCTGTTAGGAAGAGGAGTACGTTGCCATGCTGTATTGGACTAGGCCACAATAAACCTGGATTTATCGAACAGTTTGCATATCTGACAGTGTTTAACAGCTTCCATAACCTCTAAGGTTAGAAGAAACATTTGTCCGGCACTAGTAGCTTCTAGCGTACCATTGGACACATAACGCCCCTCTGAATCGGCTGTCTCATCATTTGATACATAATTTTCTCCCCCATTCACACATTCACGCATTCGGTTTAACGTGTCCTCATAACATTTTTGTAGGTAACTTTTAAGCAAAGTTGATTCAATTGGAATTGTATGACCAGTGTGACGTTCAAGAAAATCTCGTAATTTGGAATTAACTTTCCTAGCGGAATATTTGCAGTAACAAACACTTCACATAATTCTTTATAAACGGAAGATCACTTGTTACTTGACGTTGAAGCCGTTTATTTTAACGTAACTGAGACGCTTGTCTTTTTTTTCACATTTTGAAGATTTCGCAAATGTTTTTCTGTGGATGTGAGCCACACGTATTGCATGATGTAATCGGCGGTTCCTCCAACTGATGCGTCATAATTTCACCAGCACTGTTAGGACGCTGACCTGTGTTAATTCCATGTTTACCATACTTACAAACTTACTATTTCATATAAAATATATAAATGAACTTTTAATCACAGATTATTTTAAAATCCCCCAAAAAGCCCATAGGTCAGGGTCAGATCCACCACGGGAATCGAACCCGGGCTTCCCGAATGCGGGCTGCAGGTGAAAATTCCCTATAAATTCGTGAAAAAGAAAGAAAATGACCAAAAATGCATTTAAATGTTAAAAAAAATGACTTTTTTATAAAATGTGGGGGGGAAATGCATTTTGATGACCTATAAAACTATATATATCTAATCTATTTGTTCCAGAATGCACCTAATTTCCAATAAGCATCATCTATGACTACTCAGAAAAAAAGATGACCTTTCATCAAAATCCGGGCCCTAAACATAAGTTTATGATTCGGTAACGCTGTTGAATGAAAGCATTGAACATATTTCAACATTCTGTTCTGTCATTTGAGTCCTCCTGTCACTCAGAATCAAATTATATTTACTGAAATATCTTTCAGCATCTACGCTGTTGGTAAGATCCCAACTACATTGCAGAGCTGCTCGGACAGACTCTGGGTATTTGAGCTTAACAGCCAACAGCATTTACAGTCAGTCTACATCTTTATTATTCTGCACTGTTTGTATCAGTTTTGAATGAAAATATTCATATCCCTCAACAAAACCATGCATTTTAACATCACGAAAAAATGGGATCTTACTTTTACTTTAACTTAAAATCGTATAATTTATTGAAGTTACTCTGCCAGCAGTGACAGGATTAAAAAGCTTACCAACGTCTTGGAGAAATACATTTGTCACATTTTCCGCCTCTACCCGCTGTTAAATATTTTCTCTCTCACCATCTTCGCACTTACTGGCGTGACCTACGCATAGAATGAATAAAAGCTGCGAGTAAAACCGAACAGAACGATGAAAATCGGAACTTTGGCAACTGAAAACTCGAACTAGAATTAACATGTGTTTATCACCTCTTTAAAATTAGGGATGCTATTGGTTTTCAGAGACAAGTATTGAAATTTTACGTTAACTGGGTTGTGAAGCTAGATTTATGACAGTCACTAGGCTGTTTCTTTTTTGAAACACCTGAACTCGCTTCATGTGCCAAACATATCTAATATGGACAATCGTGGAACAATAAACTAATTTAGGGGAAGGGTTACTTTCCACATTCCATAAGAGTGGTCACTTACTTTATATTTTTCTAAGCATGCAAAGGTTCCACAGACTCTTCAGTTAAAATTTCCAGAAGAAACAGCATTGGGGGAAAATAATTACTTGGGAAATCTTCGATTTCGCATTTATATAGCATTTTGAGTCAATTTCCCACTTTATCGCGCCATAACGCATTTGCAAAAAAATCACCACCCCTACTAGTAAGGTTTAGGTGGCTTTCAAACACTTTAGCGGTATTTTTCATGCTCGACTGTACATTTTCAGCGATTTAGCACATTCCATACCCTACTGTCCTTTTGCTGCCTTTTAGATTGCTTTGTGTCATTATTTCACTTAGCTTCATGAATGTTCCTTACCTGCTATGTTCCGGTACTTTGCCTGAAATGTGCCTTTTTCTGACTTCGCTAAAATTTAATTCTGCCGAATATATGTATGTTATTTCCATAGATTAATTCATTATTTGTGTTCGTTGTATTGTATTTATTCTATCGATTTCTATTCGTTATACATCTCTATTTAATTCTATATTTATTTATTATTGTTTATCGCATATTTATACTCCTTAGAATTCGCAGTTTCCGCTTCAATTTTTAAAGCATGAATGAAATTTACTAACAAAACGTACCATAAAAATTTAATTTTTCTCCCCATGTAAAAGGACACTTTTAACAAAGAATCTGCAGCTTCCGCACTATTTCCTCGAAAAATGTGCAATAAATGTTACATTTATGCACAAATTCTTCCTCACTTGCCTCATCCTCAAACAAACTGTCCTCCCAATGGAAATAATCATTTCTTCCACACTAGTCATGTGTAGGCTACGGTTGGATGAGTAGAGCCAGATTCAAAAATTCAATGCCATAGCCGGGATTTGAGCCACGGAACTCCCGTTCTCCATGCGGTTGCTCTAAACCACTGAGGTACTATGGCCAACGTGCTGACATGACATTTATTTACCTAAAATAAAACATAGTAGTTTAATTATGAAGCCTGGGACTTAAGTACTGTAAGTCGCCACAGAAAGGTGAATGTCTCATAGCATATGAGAAACCCCTAGTGGTCTACCGGGAAACATACAAGAATGTCATGTCGGCACGTTGGCCAAAGTAGCTCAGTGGTTTAGAGCAACCAGACGGAGAGCGGGAGATCCATGGTTCAAATTTCGGCTAAGGCATTGAATTTCTCAGTCTGATTCTACTCATCTGTCCTCCCAATGTTTCTCTAAGTGGTAGAAAATAAATTGCAGTCACAAGGTGATACATTTTGGATATTAAAAGGATGTTCCAAGGGTGTTAGATTCAGTTGTGCATGTAATTTGTTACAGTATACAGCTATCTTATTCAGAAGCCGACGAAAATAGCATTGGTTATTCCTCATTTAGAAAGGCAAACCATCATCTGAATATTGTCACAATTGACTGTTTAATTTAAATAATACGTCAGATTACCTTTTGACTAGTTATGTGTGTGACGCCATGTCACGTGACCTCTCCCTCCCTCTTCTTGATAGTAAAGCTTTTTTTTTTTTTTTTTTTTATTTTATTGAACTTTAACTGCATGCCCCGTTACGGAGTAACATTACATGCATTTAATTACATAGATACATTATAAATAGTAATCACATTTTGATATTATTTTACAATAGTTTTTTAAATATTAGAATTTAAATGTTCAATTCACGTATTGTTTTAAAATAAAAATTGTTTACAAGTCAATTGAATTAACATATATACAAAAAGCTTTCAAATGTTTATTTATAAGGTTTTGGTTTGACACTGGCCAATTTCCTCCATTCTTGTGTACTTCTTCAATCAACTTGTCCCTCTGATGTTTTGTGTCTCTACATTCATAAATGAGGTGGTTTGCGGTCTGCTGTGGGCTATTGCAGGTGCATTGGGGATCATCTATGATATGAAATCTATACAAGTAAGCTTTAGTTTTTCCATGTCCTGATACCATTGCAGTGAATGTCGCTGTTAATGGTAGTTTTGTCTTAAGACGATCCTTTATCAAAGGGAAGAATGATTTGGTAAGGGCTCCTTTACTTGTACTGCTCCATCTCTGTTGCCACTGTAGATGTCCTGCCCTCTCTATTTCAGTATAGTAAAGCTTGTGAAAGGTAGTTTCTCGCTCTGTGTTAGCAACTGTCGTCCAGGGCGGAAGTATGAGCAGCGTATAACCGGCCATGAAGGCCACCTAATGTAGCTTTCCATTATTGTAGTAAACCTTTGTCTAAATTGTAGTTTTGGTATTTGTAATGAACTTGACCCTTGTAGAAACCCCCAACCTCCTCGCAAAGCATGTGAATCCTACCTAATGAGCTATCCCCCCCCCCACGTGTAAGATCTGGCCATGTGCTAATTATCCACTACCATGCTTGGTTAGATCGTTACAATATCTTTAGAATATAAATAAAATACTTGAAAGCACTTTTCCATCTAACAAAAGTTGTTTTGATCCTAATAATCGCAAACTCTCTAATCTTTTGTAAATCCTTCTTCTGCTAATCCGTGCTTGCTGCCTTAATTCGAGAGCGTGATGATGTACCCAATTTCGTGCAAGAGACAATATGGTTCAAAATAGTTTCCTCTTGTTCCTCACATAGGCCAGGAGTCCTTGGTAATCAACGTAATCATGAATGATGGAGTATTGTCCCCATAGCTTATTTCTACTACTGTTGCCATTTCTGGAATGGTTATGTCCTCTGCCATTTATTCCTTTTCCTCCCTTTCTCGTCAAAAGGAGGCGCTTGGGGTCCCTCAGAGCGAGGGAGCCGAAGCATCTGACCTGAGATGAAATCAGGGCTGAGGATTCGGCCCAACGCCTGAGAGGAATGATTGATAGAGCAATTGGTGGAATTATGGTGGGGGAAACCGGAGGACCCGGAGGAAACCCACCCCAGTGCCATGTTGTTCACCACCAAACCCACTTTGTGTTCGCCTGGGATCGAACCGGGCCACCTAGGTGAGAGCCAAGCAGTCTAACCACTCAGCCATCTGCCATCTGGTAGCCAATTAAGTTGTGAAACACCCTATCAGCAGGCCCCAGTGTCTACTTACCTGTTATGTATTCTGACAGTGCTTGAGGCACTGATAAAGAATATTGAAATGTGGATATCGAACTGGTAGCGGGATTGCGTCTATCATAGTGCTGCAGCAAGATACGACAGACTCGTCGACGTAAAACCGCGGTCAATTGATGTTACTCTTGCGCAATACGCACAGAGCCGATCTCGCACATTGATGTCTAATTTCAACACTTTAAGAAGCCATACATAACTTCCCGGGCGTGGTGTGGAATCCCATGAAGGATTGTTATACCTTTACCAGGCTTGGGAAAAATCCGACCACAGAATCTTCTCAACAAAGAAAGTGTTGCACCGTATGGGGTAGTTTCTAATGTATTCTACTTGCGGACTGAAAAATCTAGAGAGGCCCCAAAACAGTAGGGTGATTCAAATTACTAATTACGCCTTTACCTGCCACTTCTGCGTCAGAATCGCGGATCGCGGAAATTGCTAAGCATGGGAATATATATAAAAGATTAAGGATAGGGAAATCCAGTTTCCTGAAGGATCTGCCAAATTCATTGCGACTGTCTTCCTTGTGACTTGACGACAGACAGTGGCCTTTGCCCTATTCTCTGTGTCGTTTGTCTTATTCTTATTAATGTGGGAGATTTCTTACAGCGCTTCCATTTGCTGTCAAGTACAATACACTCGCAGTACAATAGTGGCAGTAAAGAATAAACTTTTGTTTCACATTTCTCATACTTGTAGCGTCCTGTCTACAGCTCTGCTATCCTCTTCCTCTCTATATTCCTGAGGTCCAAAATCATGTCTTGTTCTTCTTTGTGCTGCAGTTATACTTGCTGATTTAACTGGGAGGTTGAAGAAAAGAGTTACCCTTAAAAAGAGGACTTAATTTCCCATTTCGTAAATCCTTGGTTCCGTAACAGGTGTCGGAGTTCAAACTTTGTAGACGTGTACTCCTGCCAATTAACCTTGTTATCTCTACAACTTTAAATGTAACGAAGAAAAAGAAATAGTGAAAAGAAAAGCTCAACCTTATAGGGATGAGAATGTTTAAGTTTTTGCACGTCTGTGTTAACCATCCTTCTATTTGGATATTTTTAATCGAATGCCCAGTTCTTTTCTTTTTCTGTTCACAAATACATTCACCTCTGTATAGTGGCACTAGCACTGCAAAGTGAACACAAATAGCTCTTCGGTGGTGGGCATTTGTACACGGTGTTCATTTTTATTCGTTATTTCCCACACTCCGATTGAGCAAGAATGACGTCATAGTTGACTGGTGAGTCTATCTTGAAATCACAGTGCCCTCTACAGAGAAAAAGCGGTAATTTTTGTGGAACAGTAAGCAAATTACAGCGTTCTCAGTGTGGTTGCTCTGCTAACTAATACAACCAGCTTCCCCTGGATATCAACACAGACCACCGAGTCTTCATGGTTGAATGCTACTTTCGTACCGGTGTTAAAATTGGTGCGACATATAAATATAATTTAAACCGCTGCATAGAGGAGCTTATGCAACGCTATCCAGCATTCAGACAAGTCCCTCGGAGCGTAATGCTGTCAAAAGTGTCCAGGCACCGTCAAATTGACATACTTTTGTTTACAACATAAACGTCTTACGTTTTATCAGTATATGATATAAATCTTTGTCATTCTCACGCCTAATTAACATGTCTATTAATGTTGGTATCCTTATATCTTTAATAACTAATAGGTGCATAAAACATTTCCATGATATAGGATCAGTTACTCGGAAAAAGAGAGACACTAGACGCTAAAAACTGACTGGATCCAATCTAGAAGCATAAATAATGTTATGACAGAAAGGCCTCAAGCATACCTTCTCGCAATACAGATAGTGCTTAAGGGGAAGAGAGAAAGGAAATATAAGAAAATGTATTAGAGATATTTTCTTGTTTATACTTGGATAAAAGCTTTATACATATTGAAACACTAATTTATTTTTCATTCCTAGAACATGCTCTGCTAATTTTCTGGTTTGTAATGAAGTTACATTGTGAGGAAACTGTGGGTGATAGAAAAGAATTGAGATCAAGTTGAAATATTTCTATTTTATGTGACAGATTTCCAATATGCATACATTTCTTCTATAACAGAAAAACAGATGTTCATTGTGAAGTGTTCATTGATTTATCATTACATATATCTTCATGGTATACTTTTATGGCTGCATAATTAACTTTGCAGTGCATTGCATTGCAGTATATATTTTTTATAAACAGTTATCGTATCTACGCACCAGGCGAAATTACGCACCTTTATATTACGCGGGCAGACCCACCTCTCAAATGGTATATTTACCTGCCGGTAGAGGGAAGCCTCAAAGCTGCTGTCAACACATCAAGTACGGTAGGGAATTCGTATATAAACTCGCTCCATCAGTGGCGCTCGTGGCGCTCTACCCACCGTCCGGGAGCACCCGGGCGACTTGTTCTCGCTCTTGGCTCTCTCTTGGATGCTAATAATGATATCAAATAGTACGCGGTAAAATTACAGATAAAAATTAAACACCGTGCATAAAATAGGGGTCGAGGACTCATAATGAAGGGAAAACATCGTTGCCACCCCTCTCCACTTTCTGCGCACTGGCAGCTCCCGTTACGTATAGCTATAGCTATACATCAGTGATGTAGCAATGAAATGCGTTATTTTGGTAAAAGAAATAGAATTGGCAATATTCATTGAGATAAATATAAGTTCCCTTCTCCAAATTAGTTTTTGTCTATTACAAACACACCATGGAATTCACGGGAATTTATATTTGTTACTAATAACAATGTATCTAATTGGGTGAGTTCAGAGATAGCAATTAATAAGGAATTGATTTTAAGCTCACTTAAAATTTTATCAATATTTTTAGGAATTGACCATGCAGCAGAGTCAATGAGGTCGACATTACTGCTTGTTACATTTATTAGTAATCATTTGTAGCAGTTAAGCGTTAGCAGTTAAATTAATTCCATAATTTATTATAATGTATAACTAAACAATCCAATGCCTGAAATGTGATACTTTTTTCATACTTCTCGGCAAGTTTCAAACTGAAGTGACTTCTGTTATAATAAAAGAATAGGTAGGTACACAGCATAACAGACCAACTTTTCCTTCTGTTGAATACAAAAATTACCGAATTCCCCTTCCTTCCACCTTCCGTACGCTGCGTCATACATCTATCTCTTCAGCAATACACACCATTGATTGTTTTCATATCCCTCCTTTTGCGTAACGGAACAAGCCAGGTTGAGTAAGCCAGAGTACTTAAATGGGTAATGCTTGATGCACTCAATCAGTGCCAGTTCCCGAAACATGGCTTAGAGGTATAGAGAAAGTATATTCTTAAAAAACGCCGGTCACTGCATAAAGTGAGATACAAATACATTCATCTCTGTCACCACTATCTCTTTTTCAGGCCATTCTCTTTCCCGTCCCACACCCCACAGAACCTGGAACTTATGCAAACAAAAGCTACGCTCGTCTCGGTTGTGTTTACATAAACACTTAAAAGGGGATTGGGAAGTAGGGTCATTAGCCAGCGAAGCTTTAAAAAACTGTTTTCTTTTAGAATTTATAAGGGAGTTACATATAAGTTTGTTTTCTTGCGATAAGAAATGCAGTTTGTTTGTGAATGAAGGTGCTATTTGGGTACGTTTTACGAGTGTTTCAAACAATGATAGTCTAACACCTGTTTTTAAACCTGCGGGTGGGGGGGGAGTGTAAGTGTTCTCCATGGAATAAACGTTTCATGTCTTCTAATAGACCAAACGTTATGCTGAATTTTTTGGAAAATTTGCTTTCATTTTTGAACACTTCCCATGTTCGCTTTTGAGCAAATAGTTTTGTGGTGCACAATCGCAAATTTGTGAATGAAAAAATTGTATCTGTGATTATCCTTTAAAACTAGATTGGTTTGTTTTGCCTTGTTAACTCTTCGCTACAGAGATTAATGCTAGCTGGTTGAAAATGTTTCTCACTTCATTCGACTCAATTAAAAGACAATTTCTGGTTTCCAAAAACTTAACGCTGGACTGTTTAATGTCAGATAAAATAGAGTAGCATTACATTCAGTAAGAGCATTGCAAGACATAGCGGTGTAATACACAATTGCTATCTATGAGGGCTGTTCAATAAAGAATGATCACAATTTTCTTGACAACGTCCCTTTACTCATCCTCATAATTTTGATGGTCCTTCTCAAAATAGTCTCCCCTGAATGCGATGCCCCTGTCCCAGCGTTTCTGCCAGTCTTCAAAGACATGCTGGAAACCATTTTTTGAGAAATCCTTCAAAATTGCCTCCGCAGCCTTCACCACTGCTTCTGATGATGGATAATGCCTCCCACGAAGGCATTTCTTTAAGTTAGGGAATAGAAAAAAGTCTAAAAGTCTAAATCCGGACTATAGGGAAGGAGAGGGATGCACTTCACGTTGATTTTTGCAAGATATTCAGCAACAACATTGTCAATATGCGGCCGCGCATTATTGTGGTGCAGCATCCAGCCTGCTTCACGGAAATGTGGTCTTTTGCTCCTGATATGGACTTGCAATGATTTCAGGACATCCGTATAGTATTGTCCAGTTACTGATGTGTGTGCAGGTACAACATGCTGTTAAACCATTCCATGAATATCAAAGAATGAGATGACCTTAACTTTGCCAGCACAAGCAACCACTTTTTTTGAGGGGGGGGGGAGTTGGTGATGAAGGAGATTTCCATACTGAGCTTTGCTGTTGGCTCTCAGGATCAAAATGATGTAGCCAAGTTTCATCATCAGTGATTACATTTGAAAGAAACTCCGTATCTTCCTCTAACATCAACTTTAACTGCATGTTACCTCCATTGCAGCAGTAGGCAGTACTGAACATGTCTGAACTTCCCTGGTTCTCACAGACGGGAACTAAGAGTACCAACAATGAAACTACTACAGAGAGTTTGTTTCACATTAAGTTGACAGAATATAATAAGATTGAATTTTAGTGCGAAAAATTATGACCGTAAAAATTATGATCATTGTTTATTGAACAGTCCTCGTAGTATAGAACATTATCGAAGAGAGGAAAGAAAACTTGTCAACTATTGTTGCGCAATGTCTTTATTTCAGTGACATAATGATCAATACCTTTTAAGCAAAAAATGAAACAATGAAATTCTACAACACTGAGCAACACCATCCACCTCCATACTTCTGGTTTTGGTGTATTGTCGCTTAATAACTGTAATTTGATTTGTTACTCACTTCGATAATCCATTTATAACCTTTAAATGTTAAAAAATAGCAAATTGAAAATTAAAAATAATAACCTCTTTTATTAACTTTCATATGCCACCGCAAGGACTTGAAACAGGTGACCCTGCAGAAGCTTACGGTTCTGTGAATGGATTCTGTATAGGGTGCATGACGGACAAACTGGCTCTAATCTTTTTCTTTTCGGACGCATCGTGGTTCAGTAGTAAGGTGTAGGATCCGACAATTTGACCTTGAAGTTCCGACAATTTGACCTTGAATGACCTTTGAGGTCATGCAATATGACCTAGAAAAATTTGACCTTGAAGTTCCGACAATTTGACCTTGAAGGTCTTGCAATTTGACCTTGAAGGTCATGGTGCACCCTCTGGACGCACCCCCGACGCACTACCCCCCGTGCACTCTCTTGAATTTCTGCATCCCCCACGCGCAACCTGGACCTTTTGCATCCTTCGACGCACTCCCTCTTGACTCTCTACCCACCCCCGGGGCACCCCGGTGCACCCTCTTGAATTTCTGCATCCCCCAGGCACTTTTGCGCACCACCTTGCGCATTCTTTGACGTACTCCCGCGCACGCTCTGCATGTGCCACCCACCCCAGGCGCAACCATGTGTACCCCCTTGACGCATTGCTGGACGCACCCCCTTGACCACCAGCATTCCCCGACGCACCGCACTTTCCTACCCCGAGCACCCTTCGGACAGGCTATATACTCCGTTGACGAACTGATCTACGCGTGCGCGCACGCGTTCGCGTACATGGCGCGGCGCCCCGGGAGATTGATCTTGGGTCTACAGGCCATGGCCTTGAAGGTTATGGTGCACCCTATGGACTGGTTGCATCCCCCGACGCATCCCCTTGCAGCCCCTAACCACCCCGCGCACTTGACCCTCTGCATCTGCCACTTACCCCCTATGCCCCTCTTGACTTTATGCATCCCTTGACGCACTCCCGCTGAACCTCTTGACTCTCTGCATTCCTCGACGCACCCTCTTGAACTTCTGCATTTCCCGTGCACCCTCTGGACAGGGAGGCACCCCTGCGCAACCCGACGCACTCTCAGGTACCCCCGTGCACCCTTTTGAATTTCTGCATCCCCCAGGCACCACGCGCAACCTGGAACTTCTGCATCCTTCGACGCACTACCGCGCACCCTCTTGACTGTCTACATCTACTACCAACCCCCGGGGCACCCCAGCGCACCGCGGTGCACCCTCTTGAATTTCTGCATCCCCCAGGCACTTTTGCGCACCACCACCCGCGCATTCTTTGACGTACTTCCGCGCACCCGATGCACGTTCTTGACTCTTTGCATGTGCCACCCACCCCAGGCGCAACCCCGCGTACCCTCTTGACGCATTCCTCGACGCACCCTCTTGACCACCAGCATTCCCCGACGTACTCCCCTTCCCCGAGCACCCTCCGGACCCTCCGTTGACGAACTGATCTATGCGTGCGTGCACGCGTTCGCATACATGGCGCAGCGCCCCGGGAGATTGACCTTGGGTCTGCACGCCATTTGACATTGAAGATTATGGTGATCTTTTTTTATTTTTATTAAGAATACATTGGAATAAAGGTCACGTGACTTTAGGAGAGGGAATGGAGACTGACAAGTGTCTAGTTGGGCGGCCAAGGATCAAAAGGAAGAAATTCGGGTGAGTTTATTGTTGAAACGGAGGCAGGAAGTGACGTGTAAGGTTTTGATTGGTTAAAATAAGAATGTTTTTGATTGGCCCATGCAGAGCCGGATTTCGACCAATGGGGAAAAGGGGTTATCTCTTTGTATTTTTTAAGAGTACATTAGAATAAAGGTCACGTGACTTTAGGAGAGGGAATGGAGACTGACAAGTGTTTAGTTGGACGGCTAAGGATTAAAAGGAAGAAATTCAGGTGAGTTTATTATTGAAACGGAGGCAGGAAGTGACGTGTAAGGTTTTGATTAGTTAAAATAAGAATGTTTTTGATTGGCCCATGCAGAGCCGGATTTCGACCAATGGGCAAAAAGGGGTTATCTTTTTTATCTTTATTAAGAACTGGAACGTCCGGTATTGTAGAAGAAAGCAAATTGCTTGTGTGTGCATTCTATTCTTTTAAAAAAGAGTCAGACTTCCGGGTTACAGAAAAAATGCAACATTGCACAAATGTCCTGCTGCAGGTACGTGGATATCTGAGCGTGCAGTATACTGTTTTCGCTCTTTGTTCTGTTTGAACGGCTATAGCCCGACTTTTGTATTCATTTTCCCTTTAAGAGAACTATTGGAAGCACGCGTGCAAGAAACAGCTGATTAAAAATAGAACTTCATCAGAATGAACAGTTTTGAAAACAATATGTGTTGCGCTCCTTTAATGCACGCTGACTTCCTCCCCACCTCTTTTTATACCGGAAGTTACGCAACCTAAACACCCACGTCTTTTTTCCTGTTACTGTGAGAACTGCTTTTTAGGCAGTTTTTTCAGTAATTTCTGAGAAAACACGATGCTTCGCATTTCACTGCCGGAAGTGACGTGTAAGGTTTCGATTGATTAAAATAAGAACGTCTTTGATTGGTCGAGAGGGGTAAAGGCAGAGTTGTGAGAAAACAAATTGCTTGTGTGTGCATTACATTCTTTTAAAAAGAGCATACAGCGCAAATATATAATATTTAACTGCATTAACATGAATTAGACCAATAATAAGTTTAAAGTACGTGGTGCGTAAGTGATGAGAGTGCGAAAAGTAGACATTTCCCTATATCGCATTTGAATACATTCCAGCAATGTTTGTTGTCTTGGCTTTTACCTTGCACGTCCGCTGCTCTAGAGAAAACTAAACTGCTTGTGTGTGTGCCATTTAAAGGAGTAACACTTACGGGTTACAGAAAAAAAATGCAAGCCTGCAAAAGTGTGTCCTGCAGCAGGAGAGTGGATATCTGAGCGTGCAGTTGTACTTTGGTCTGTTTTGAACGGCTATAGCCGAATTCATTTTGCCTTTAAGAGAACGATTGGAAATTTCAGACAAATAACAAGGAATATCTCGGAAGGGTTAACTGGAGGGAAAAGTTATATAAATTACTGTCACATGAATTTCTCAACTCAGTGTTCTAATGAACTAATTGACATTAATTTCGCAATTCTAAATACTTCACAAAGTTCTAAAATTTCGAAATACTTTTGAGCATTCCAAAATTTCCTAAAATTTCTTAAACCCTCTAAAAAAAGTGCCTAATTTTTGCAAAAATGCCTAAACTTTTAAAAACTGCCTAAAATTTCATAAAATCCCAAAAAAATTTAAAAATCTATAGTTTGAAAAGTTGCTAATATTTCAAAAAATAAAAAAATTGTGAACTTTCAAAAAAAAATTTAATCTTTCAAAAAAATCAGACAAAATGCGCCACGCGCGCACGCGTGCAAGAAACAGCTGATTAACTATAGGACTTCAACAGAATGATCATTTTGAAACAATAATTTCGCCGAAAGAACCAGCTTGTCCTTTGAAATGATTTTCCCTTTAAGAGAAGTTTTGGAAAATTGAGGTAAATAACAAGGAGTATCTCGGAAGGGTTAACTGGAGGGAAAAGCTATATAAATTACTCTCACATGAATTTCTCAGCTTAACGTTCTAATGCAAAAATTTACATGAATTTATCACGACCTTAAGTCGTTCTAATTTACCCTAACATGAACATCTAATTTACGGGTTCTAAGTTAAACTTTCACATGAATACCTCTTCTTGAGATTCTAATTTTACACTTACAAGCAAAATGGAAGGAGTTCTGCATAGGTAAACTGAATAAATGAAATACAGAAAAAGCATTTTTGTTTAAATATATATTACAACTATTAGGCAATATGAACATAACAAAAAACAATAAAATTACAAGGAAAAAAAATACATGTCTTATATGCACAAAGAAGAAAATTTTAAAAGAGCCTTCATGATGGGCACTAAAGAAAAAATTCACCGTTACATTTCACTGTGTATAACTTGAGTTATATTGCAAAACAGCCACATGAAATTACACAAACTAAAAAGTGTTATTTACATGAATGACGCTCCTTGCTGTCCTAATTAGCACTCTTACAGGTGGTATTGGGGCTTATTTAGAGGATTTTGGTATATCGGGTAATTATGATCTCCAAGGATCCTGGACTCATTTGAGCATCATTTCACCCAATTTATTCACCGTATTAAGCATGTAGTCACTGCGCTTTAAAAAGAGAAGATGCACAAAGATAAAACTTTAAAAGAGCCTTCATGATGGACACTAAAGAAAAAATACACCGTTACATTTTACTGTGTATAACTTGAGTTATATTGCAAAACAGCCACATGAAATGACACAAACTAAAAAGTGGTATTTACACGAATGACGCTCCTTGCTGTCCTAATATTGGGGGCTTATTTAGAGGATTTTGGTATGTCGGGTAACTATAAGATGCAAGGACCTGGGACTCATTTGAGCATCACTTGACCCTATTTATTTACCGTATTAAGCATGTAGTCACTGCGCTTTAAAAAGAGAAGATGCACAAAGAAGAACATTTTAATTTTGCTGAAACAACCAACGCGTGCGGTAAGCAACACATGACAAGACGGCGCCTAAAGAACCAAGGTTTGAGGAGCACCACACATATTGTTTCAAAATGATCATTCTGTTGAAGTTTTATTGTTAATCGGCTGTTTCTAGCACGCGTGCTTCCGCGCGCGCGCGGCGAGTCGCATCGGGAAATTTAGCTTTGGTACACCCCGAGTAGTGCCTAATTGCATTCCAAAAAGCCAGCAAATACGCCACAAAAAGGTCTCTAAATACACAAAAACAACCCTCTAAATACCCCAAAAAAGCATAAATGCACTCCCTCAAGCTATTAAGTTTAAAAAAACAGTAAACACGATCCAAATGCCCCTAAATACACTAAAACTATCCCAAATACACTCCAAGAAGCCTCCAAATACAGCAAAAAGGGCAGTTGTGGAAATCCAAATGCTTTTTATTTCCGTAGAAACACACTTTGGTCAACCCTTACAGTAGCATAATTGCGTAACATGCACAAATACAATCTTCCAATTTCGTTGGCCACAAAAAGACTTCGCTTTCAAAACACAGTTGCAGGTACACGAATTCAAATTACGGCGCTCTCATGACTGTCCGATAAACTAGCCACGGCTTCCATTATATACGACCAGTCATGTTTCTGGAATGAACAAGAAGGCACCAGAATCTTCTAGTTGTCTAAATTTATCTGCCTTGGAAAGCTCTTTTATTTCCGCGCTATAATTATCTGCCACGGCAATCTCTTAATCTCCGCGTGGCACTATCTGCTTGTGTGCGTTCGCCGCCAGTCGTGACACTACGATTATCTCAAATGGGAAGTCAGAATTTAAAAGTCCATATATATGTGGTTCAGCTCTTAAAAGATTTGACTACCAGTTGAAGCCTACTATCGTCCCACATACCTGTTACAACCTGTTGGAAAATTAACAATATGTTACACTTTTTACACGATTATTTGGATTAATATAAAGAGAACAGATAATTTACCATTTATAAGAATAGTTTCTATTGGAGTACACAAAGTCGTGTCAGTGTAATGTATCATATTTTCCAATTTTTCCTTAAATTTTATTTCATTTCCTTTCGCCTATTTATCTTAATTTACACAATCAACTAAGCGTAACTAGCTGCACTACTCAAATGTTCTGTTTTGCTATCTTAGTTTATTAAACGAATACGTTTGCTAAATAAAGTGTATATATTTGTTTTAACAACAATTTAAGATTTATATGGATTTACACAGTTTTCTGTCATATATTATTGTACAGTATTTTAGATCTCAGTAAACAATTCCTTTCCTGGAGGTTATATCAAACGCCTCTCACCAGAACATATGTAAACAAAAAATGTTCATAAATATTACATATTTGTGATGATAGGTGCTAATATAACATATACATAACATATTACAGTTTAAATAAAACACAGTGAAATATGTATACAAATATACATCTATAAATTAGATTTTAATATTCCGTTATGTTTGCAGTGTCATTTCTATGCGTGTTTGTGTTTTCTTTTATGTCTCCTTTAACTTTAATACCATAAGATTACACATTGCTGCTTCTTCCAGGTCGGAACAGCGCGGTAATTCCATTTATGCGTTGGTTACACTGTAATCTATAAACATTCAGCTGTAAGTCTTGCTTCACAGGGATCTTCACCTTCATTCTGCACCCCGCAGTACCTCGTCCCACGATTGATTCTGTCACAGTTTGTGTGTGAAATCGTTTCCTGATTCTCGTATAGCGAAATCTGTTTCTTCCAAATTGTATGTAATGCATTGCTGACACACCTTTTGGTTCTTTATGGCCTTACCGATGCTTTCCAAACTCCACGTAACTCTAACTTTTATAAAACGTTACAGTGTCAACCATGAACCCTGGTATTTCGTTGGGTTAAGGGTTTTTGTAAGTTTCTTAAATGTTCAAATTCACATGATGTTTCTTGTCTGCTCACATTTATGTTTGGTTATATTTAAGTTCTTCTTCCCATATTCGTTCACTTTCTGTGTTCCGGAAATTTCTCCATATTTTATATTACCAATACTTCTATGATGTCTGCCGCCTCTGTGTTGCCGTGTACTTGTCTGTAACTCCGTTTGCATAAAGTCTAATAAGTAGGTGAAGTATGATGGCATATTTTGTGTGCGAGCCTGACGATTTACATTAGTAAGTCTGCATTATTGCTTCCTGGATGGAAATTTGTCAGGTTTTACATTTAGTTACATGTTTGTTATCATTCACTTTACCTCTTGCAATGCAATTACTGCTTGGGTCATTTTACATTTGCTTTTTTTGCATTGTTTAACTTGAGTACCTAACTCACCATTGAATTTGGTACGCCCGTCAAGCTGTGATTTCATTTCAGTATCCATAACCTTAACCATATTATTCATATTAATTTCCTCTGTGGGTAATGTTTATTTACATCATTTATTTATGCTTCTCGCTTTTTCTGAATTGCTCAGTGATATAACAAACTGCGCTATTTGAAATTTTAATTCCCCCCTCATTCTATCTAGTAGGTTTTATACAGTTACTTTCTGTATTTCTAACTTATATCTCATAAATTTATTTAAGTCCTTAGCTAGTTCTGTAGTCGTTTCGTTTATTACAGCTTAGTGATGTAATTTGGATTTCATATTGCAAACTCTACAGGTTCTGCTTTCCACAATTCGTTATATCAGCTGACATATTTATCTATGTTCTGTCTCAATTAAGTTGCTTATTAAGTTATGTCACTATCTAAATATTCCAATAATTTTGCTTTTCTATATTTTTGTGCAAAATTCCCTGATTATACCTGTTTATTTACTCTGCAATCTTAAATACAAAAATCTCCTGCATACAGCCATAACCTAACTTTTATTGAGTCATTTCTTTACTATTTTCTGTTGCCTAAGCCTGATGCCATGATTTCTCTTCCTTTATCCTCTCAATTCTATCAGTTATTTCCTTATTCGTTTCACTGTTTCCTCTTTAACAATGTACATTTATTTTTATGAAAATTAATTCATTTATTATTATTATTATTATTATTATTATTATTATTATTATTATTATTATTATTATTATTATTATTATTATTATTATTATTATTATTATTATTATTATTATTATTATTATTATTATTATTATTATTATTATTATTATTATTATTATTATTATTATTATTATTATTATTATTATTATTATTATTATTATTATTATTATTATTATTATTATTATTATTATTATTATTATTATTATTATTATTACTATTATTATTATTATTATTATTATTATTATTATTATTATTATTATTATTATTATTATTATTATTATTATTATTATTATTATTATTATTATTATTATTATTATTATTATTATTATTATTATTATTATTGTTATTGTTATTGTTATTGTTATTGTTATTGTTATTGTTATTGTTATTGTTATTGTTGTTGTTGTTGTTGTTGTTGTTGTTGTTGTTGTTGTTGTTGGTGTTGCTGTTGTTGTTGCTGTTGCTGTTGCTGTTGCTGTTGCTGTTGCTGTTGCTGTTGCTGTTGCTGTTGCTGTTGCTGTTGCTGTTGCTGTTGCTGTTGCTGTTGCTGTTGCTGTTGCTGTTGCTGTTGCTGTTGCTGTTGCTGTTGCTGTTGCTGTTGCTGTTGCTGTTGCTGTTGCTGTTGCTGTTGCTGTTGCTGTTGCTGTTGCTATTGCTGTTGCTATTGCTATTGCTATTGCTATTGCTATTGCTATTGCTATTGCTATTGCTATTGCTATTGCTATTGCTATTGCTATTGCTATTATTATTGTTATTATTATTATTATTATTATTATTATTATTATTATTATTATTATTATTATTATTATTATTATTATTATTATTATTATTATTATTATTATTATTATTATTATTATTATTATTATTAATTATTATTATTATTATTATTATTATTATTATTATTATTATTATTATTATTATTATTATTATTATTATTATTATTATTATTATTATTATTATTATTATTATTATTATTATTATTATTATTATTATTATTATTATTATTATTATTATTATTATTATTATTATTATTATTATTATTATTATTATTATTATTATTATTATTATTATTATTATTATTATTATTATTATTATTATTATTATTATTATTATTATTATTATTATTATTATTATTATTATTATTATTATTATTATTATTATTATTATTATTATTATTATTATTATTATTATTATTATTATTATTATTATTATTATTATTATTATTATTATTATTATTATTATTATTATTATTATTATTATTATTATTATTATTATTATTATTATTATTATTATTATTCCAGTTTTTAAGCAAAGCTTCATACTTGTGAATTGAACTTCTCTTTTTTCCTTCCTCCTCTTGCATCGCTGGTTATCCTTTGTTGTACCTATTCTGGCGCTTCCCTTCTTCTCGGAAATAATCTTTTTTCCGATTTATTACTTTTCAGTCAATCATACTGTGACTTTGTGGGTTCGTGAAATGAAAAGTCCAATTACCCCACTCAACAATGTTCTTTATTTCCACCGACTTACAGTTAAACACTTGCCAATTACACAAAATTACTTGCTGCACACAATTACAATTTACTCGTTCGTCCGTTACAACTTCACTTGTACTCGCGATTACATAAACTCCGATACTCATACACAGTTCGTACAGTCTTCCGTTTCACAATCCTTTCGTTCATTAACACGTCACTGACTAACTCTTACACCAAGAACTGCGACTGTCTTCTCGCTCACACTCACTAACCAACTGATTGACCAACTCAACCAACAACTGACTGACTAACTCTGTCTGTCTGTAACCCTCTTTATATCGGAATATCGCCGGTTTCTAGTGACCAGGAGACTGTTCCAGTAAACGAAGGATCGAGAAACAGGTGGAAGGGAAACAGACGCACAATTATGTTTCTTTCCGACCACTGGCTGTCACCACTATAAGACAAACGAGGGAGAGGTGTGGCTAACGCGGTCCTCCCCTACCTTCCGTTCCCAGCTGGTTACAGGGTGCTCCAACGCTCCTGTTACACTGCTCCCTTCTCAAAGCTGTTCGCCCCGAACAGCCCCATCGCAGCGTGCGAGGCGGTCCAGGTGTACCACCAGCATCTGCTCGGAGTCTCAGCCAGAAGTAGCGCTGCCGTAGTTTGTGAATCATTCGGTTCGCTCCCAGGTGTCCTCCTGAAGTACCGGCGTGCACTTCCTCCAAGACTTCCGGGACCTTGCTCCGGGGAAATACCAACTGTTCTCTCTGCGCCTTCCCATCGGGTGACTCCCATACCCGGAACAGCACGCCCAATCTGGTCTTCAACGAGTCCCATTTTGCCCAGTGCGACTTGTAGGTGGCGCTCCTCGGTGCGATGTCCTCCCAGGTTGGTCTCGTCCCTGCGTCCACTTCCCTCAAGAGTGGCCCCAAGTCTGCGCCCGCCAGCTGCTCCCTCCTCAGGCCTGCGCTATCCCAGCCTTCAGCAGGCACTGCCACAACTACTCGGACTGCTGCGGCACGCTCCTTCTCTTCCACTCTTGTGCGCTCGTGGCCGTCCTGGATCTGCGATAGGACACCTCCAATGCAATGGTCGCTGGCGTCGGTGTCCACAATGAAGGCGCCACCCGGTTGTGGGAAACCCAAAATTGAAGCACTGCACAGGGTCCCCTTCGGGTGCTGGAAAGCGTCTTCGGCGTCCTCCGTCCACACATAAGGCCGGTTTTCCTCCGTCAGGCGGGTGAGGGGTGTTGCGATGTTGTCGGCCTTTTCCTCTAAATCATTAAGGCGGTCGTCTACTTGACCCTTCCGTTTGCCCAGGTTCGCGACGTCATCCCCCACGCCGGCCAACCGTTCCTCAAACTTGGCGGCGAGAGCCTCGTTCGCCACCTTCATTTCGGTAGCCAGACCGTCATTCGCTGCTCTCGTTTCCGTGGTTAACTCGGCCTTCATTTTTTCCATCTTCTCGGCGATGTTGTCCCTAGCCGTCCTGATTAGTTTCAGTTCCGCGGTGATGTTGTCGTTGGCCGTCTTCATTTGTTTCAACTCGGCGGTGAGGTTGTTGTTTGCCGCTTCTGTTTTCTCTGTTAACTCGTTCATCTTCGCCAAAAGCATTTCCAATGCGGATTCCATGGCTGTAGTGTTCGGTGATGTTATCTTCCCGCTTCCTGACACCAGTGTGACTTTGTGGGTTCGTGAAATGAAAAGTCCAATTACCCCACTCAACAATGTTCTTTATTTCCACCGACTTACAGTTAAACACTTGCCAATTACACAAAATTACTTGCTGCACACAATTACAATTTACTCGTTCGTCCGTTACAACTTCACTTGTACTCGCGATTACATAAACTCCGATACTCATACACAGTTCGTACAGTCTTCCGTTTCACAATCCTTTCGTTCATTAACACGTCACTGACTAACTCTTACACCAAGAACTGCGACTGTCTTCTCGCTCACACTCACTAACCAACTGATTGACCAACTCAACCAACAACTGACTGACTAACTCTGTCTGTCTGTAACCCTCTTTATATCGGAATATCGCCGGTTTCTAGTGACCAGGAGACTGTTCCAGTAAACGAAGGATCGAGAAACAGGTGGAAGGGAAACAGACGCACAATTATGTTTCTTTCCGACCACTGGCTGTCACCACTATAAGACAAACGAGGGAGAGGTGTGGCTAACGCGGTCCTCCCCTACCTTCCGTTCCCAGCTGGTTACAGGGTGCTCCAACGCTCCTGTTACAATACTAACAGTGCGTTGACTCCATTTTGTCGCTTTACTTTAACGCAGTAAGTGTGCATTTTATAATATGCTCTCTAGCTCTTGCCTGATGCTTAAGCATAATTAGAGTTGATGAGCGGTAGATTACTATTCCAAGTCAAAGCCTCTTACTGCAGGATGACATTCTTTATTTTAATAAAATTTCTAAAAATCGAGAACTGATAATGCAGTTTATACTAGAAAACGTGGTGCAAAGGCAAACAGGACAACCAGAGTAATTACTCCACAGAAAGGTTTCTCACCATCTCGAAAATTACTTGTATAAAAACCTTATTTCTCTCACTTCAGCATTTATTGGTCTACATTTAAAGCGTCCATTACAAAATCAGGTCTCCTAGTTGTCACCTTGTACCAGTTACAGGTTCTTGGTTTGGTCTTGATGAGATAGAATGTTTCCAGTTTTCTCATCGTAACTTGAGAATATTCTTTGTCTGATCCTATCTGTTGTTACTTTAATATCTCGTACAAATTTTCTGCTTAGATGAGAGAAGTATACAGCTGGAAAATTTTGTACATTCATTTATAAAATTTCGAGTTAATTTTATATACATAAGTAACTGATACTTTCAAATTACAAATAGAACAGTAATTTTAAGAAATACCTGCTTTAGATGATTACTTCGCCAAGAAGTATCGGAAGAAAAGAAAAGGAAAAGACAGTTTCTACTGCAGGTGAACCAGCAAAGAAATTAGGAAGAACAGGTAATACGATTGAAAAGAGCAGGGAACAAAAACCAGCACCGACACAAAAACAATAAATTCAGGAAAACTGTATCTAGAATATGAGTGGCAGGCATACGTAGAAGGAAAAAAGATTATGCTGCTCTGAGAGCAGGAGATCTTTCGATAAATGAAGGGGAGGTGGACATAGGAGAGAGGAGGAGAATGGCGATGGAACCAAGAAGAATGAAGTTCGTAAATTTTATCAAAGCATAAAGTGCGGTCTGAACCATGGAAAAGGGTAAATCAACCGCCTCGTTCAAAATCATCAGAACCAACCGTTGCACAAAAGCTACCAACGTCACGAGATGTTGGATCAAAGGGTCATATCTACGTTGGCAATACAAGCAACGAGCTGGTCTTCGGTCCAGTGATATAGCAGCATCCAATATAACTTACGAAGAATGTTCTCAACGTTTCTCTGCAGCAAAGCCAGCAGAACCAAACGATGCATGGAGAAGGAGAAGCAGAGACGAAGAAGTAGTTCAAGCTGCTCGTAACACCATGTACCATTTCAGTAGATCCTCTGTCTTAGTCCTCTGGTGCAGGTACAGATCCAAAAATAAAACAAGACGTTTCACGTCAGCGTCAGAACTGAACATATCTGTGGAACAATAAATTTATCATTGAGATTCGGGGCCGAGAATGGCAGAACAGTCAAAAAATGTTTTTCTAGTCATTACTCCGGAACTGCAAGAAGACTTACCTTAAATAATGATTCCTCATTTTGATCTCGAGTCAACGTGTCACGAAACACCAGAAATTTCTCTACAGAAATTTGTTCAGTGTGTACTTACATATCAAATGTAGAAGATCCTAAATATTTTGTGTAAACTATCATAGTCCAATTTAAACGATAAAATTTGTAATACAGAGACAACTATTTAATAAAACTACGAGGCATTTGTTGCAATCAACAAATTAAAAATTGACTATCGCCTAAGCCTACGATATTTTCTTAATTATATTTAAATTACAAGGACATGCATAATAACCGTATTTACTAATGTTTGTCTCGATTGATATGAATTAGTAGAAGAATGTGAAATTATAAAAAAATCTTTGTAGTAGTGATGTGACACAAATTAATTTTTTTTAGTTTTAATGAAACAGTCATAGATTTGAAGGAGTTAAGATAACCTCAATGAACTTCTAGCATTATGATGGCTACGAGTTTTTTCACAGCTTTGCAGTAGAGAGAAATGCTTCATATGTTACTGTGCTAAACGATAAGCCACATTTATTTTGAGACGACCAGTGATTTATGAATTACTCTTTGACTAGTGTTGTTTGTTTCTTATTTTCTCCGGGGTTTTATATTCTGTAATGATTCTGCGTTTGTTACCTAGCCAACATCTTTGTGGTATTGATATTTGTATTATGTAGTTTATGAAAAAATAGTGTATATATAATAACCATAAACTACAAGCTTTTACTTAGAGCTGTAAAAATCAGATATGGAAAACCAAAACCCTCTGTAATATCATGTGGATTTTAATATAGATTGCTTTGTCAATAATGAACGTATAATTTATCGGTGTATTTGGAGAAGTACCTTTTGCAGATCTAATGCTTAATTTTGGTCAACTGTCATTATTAATCCTCTCCCATCTTAAATGAAGGAAACTCCGTAACTGTTTAATACGTACATACATTACTGTACAAGCAATAGCTCTGATCTGTCAGATATGAATAGTGATTCCTACTTTTTGTAACTTAACGTCCTCCAAAATTAGCTCATGTCAGATGATGAATAAAATGAATTTAATGATGCTCAATGAGCTCAGCGTACTTAAAGTTTAGAGGTCCAAGACATTGGTCTTTCAGGAGAAGGGAAAACACCGTTTAAATTCTTGTGAATATAAATCCTGACCGGGATTCGAACTCGGGACTTGTTGAATGTGGGGAAAACGTGCTGCCTCTTACGCTGCAACGGCGGGCAGTGGTGCGTGCCTTGTATTTATGTTCAACAAAGTTCTGGACTCTCATATTCTCTAGTCATGGAACATATAATTTTGGCGATATAATAAGACAATATTCTCAGTTAAACAGAAGAATGCTGTGACGAAGAACACACTTCAAGTTGACTCGGGTATCTTTAAATACTAGAGTAGCGAAATTAGAGTACACTTTCTCAGTTTTTTAAGTTGTGCTTAAAGCTCATTCATATTTTATACGGCACCACAGGAGGACAATGATGGTATATGATAATAAACAACTGGAGAATCAACCTTAGTTCAAAGATTTGGTAACGGGAGATGTGCAGCCCCGGAAACAGTAAGGTAATCGCGGGTTCTGTGCTTGCCAACCGCGTTCTCCGATTTGGGTTCTTCACCGTTTATGAATTTCAATCTGTGCATAGAGAATGGCGAAGCCGCTCAGATGACACGGACGCATGCACTTCGGAGTGATGCACGCGTTTTGTGGTCTCTGTCCTCTCATGGGTGGACGATTCAGAACACTGCACCCTTCAGGACACGTTGGAACACGTAAATATATATAAATGAATATATATAAAAATAAATATAAATAAGTAAATAAGTAAGTAATTAAATACTAAATAAATAATTGGATGATTAAGCAAATGAATAAGTGAATAAATAGATAAACAAACAAATAAATAAGTACATAACTAAATACAGCACCAATGAATAATTGAGTAAACAAGTAAATAAATAAGTAAATAAGTAGATCATAGAGTTCGTTATCCTTCACTATGTTCATCTCTGTAAACCAAATTTTGTTTTCATTGCCAGATTTGAGCTATCTATTAAAGAGGCCTTTCATCGGGAGGAGAACAGCCTGTGCACTAATAACGCAAACAGTGTCGACAACTCAGCATTTCTACAGGACCAGGATGTCCTAGGTGATCAAATAACAGACCTTGCCATTCCTCATCTGGTGCCCGTTTCTCAAAGCGCCAAAAGGCGTATTGTTCGCCAGCAAAGAGCCCGACACATGGCTCCGTACCAGCCGTTATCACCGGAGTGGCGAGTAAGAAAATTCAAGTGACGTTTTTTTTGGGCTCTACAGTGTTCACTCTATAATAACAGTGTTCTTTTGCATAAATTTTTGTTGCATTTTGTTTTTGCAGTGTTCCTAGAACTGTTCAACAGCTGTTTTATAAGAGCGTTTTTAAATATTTTCTATAGAGGAGAATGTCGTATTCATTATATAGTAGCGGTATTTATTTTTTCCTAAATATATAAATATTAAACTTAACTTTGCAATTCTTAAGGGAATGTTTCGCATGCGTGTTTTAGTATTTCTAGAACTGCTCAACAGCCGTGTTGGCATTCTTCTCTTTTAAAAGCGCAGTGACTACATGCCTAATACGGTGAATAAATTGAGTGAAATGATGCTCAAATGAGTCCAGGGTACTTGGAGCTTATAGTTACCCGACATACCAAAATCCTCTAAATAAGCCCCCAATACCACTTTTAAGAGTGCTAATTAGGACAGCAAGGAGCGTCATTCATGTAAATAACACTTTTTAGTTTTTGTCATTTCATGTGGTTGTTTTGCAATATAACTCAAGCTATACACAGTAAAATGTAACGGTGAATTTTTTCTTTAGTGTCCACCATGAAGGCTCTTTTAAAATGTTCTTCTTTGTGCATCTTCTCTTTTTAAAGCGCAGTGACTACATGCTTAATACGGTAAATAAATAGGGTCAAATGATGCTCAAATGAGTCCCAGGTCCTTGCATCTTATAGTTACCCGACATACCAAAATCCTCTAAATAAGCCCCCAATATTAGGACAGCAAGGAGCGTCATTCGTGTAAATAACACTTTTTAGTTTGTGTCATTTCATGTGGCTGTTTTGCAATATAACTCAAGTTATACACAGTAAAATGTAACGGTGTATTTTATCTTTAGTGTCCATCATGAAGGCTCTTTTAAAAATTTCTTCTTTGTCCATATAAGACATGTATCTTTTCCTTGTAATTTTATTGTTTTTTGTTATGTTCATATTGCCTAATAGTTGTAATATATATTTAAACAAAAATGCTTTTTCTGTATTTCATTTATTCAGTTTACCTATGCAGAACTCCTTCCATTTTGCTTGTAAGTGTAAAATTAGAATCTCAAGAAGAGGTATTCATGTGAAAGTTTAACTTAGAACCCGTAAATTAGATGTTCATGTTAGGGTAAATTAGAACGACTTAAGGTCGTGATAAATTCATGTAAATTTTTGCATTAGAACGTTAAGCTGAGAAATTCATGTGAGAGTAATTTATATAGATTTTCCCTCCAGTTAACCCTTCCGAGATACTCCTTGTTATTTACCTCAATTTTCCAAAACTTCTCTTAAAGGGAAAATCATTTCAAAGGACAAGCTGGTTCTTTCGGCGAAATTATTGTTTCAAAATGATCATTCTGTTGAAGTCCTATAGTTAATCAGCTGTTTCTTGCACGCGTGCGCGCGTGGCGCATTTTGTCTGATTTTTTTGAAAGATTAAAATTTTTTTTGAAAGTTCACAATTTTTTTATTTTTTTAAATATTAGCAACTTTTCAAACTATAGATTTTTTAATTTTTTTGGGATTTTATGAAATTTTAGGCAGTTTTTAAAAGTTTAGGCATTTTTGCAAAAATTAGGCACTTTTTTAGAGGGTTTAAGAAATTTTAGGAAATTTTGGAATGCTCAGAAGTATTTCGAAATTTTAGAACTTTGTGAAGTATTTAGAATTGCGAAATTAATGTCAATTAGTTCATTAGAACACTGAGTTGAGAAATTCATGTGACAGTAATTTATATAACTTTTCCCTCCAGTTAACCCTTCCAAGATATTCCTTGTTATTTGTCTGAAATTTCCAATCGTTCTCTTAAAGGCAAAATGAATTCGGCTATAGCCGTTCAAAACAGACCAAAGTACAACTGCACGCTCAGATATCCACTCTCCTGCTGCAGGACACACTTTTGCAGGCTAGCATTTTTTTCTGTAACCCGTAAGTGTTACTCCTTTAAATGGCACACACACAAGCAGTTTAGTTTTCTCTAGAGCAGCGGACGTGCAAGGTAAACGCCAAGACAACAAACATTGCTGGAATGTATTCAAATGCGATATAGGGAAATGTCTACTTTTCGCACTCTCATCACTTACGCACCACGTACTTTAAACTTATTATTGGTCTAATTCATGTTAATGCAGTTAAATATTATATATTTGCGCTGTATGCTCTTTTTAAAAGAATGTAATGCACACACAAGCAATTTGTTTTCTCACAACTCTGCCTTTACCCCTCTCGACCAATCAAAGACGTTCTTATTTTAATCAATCGAAACCTTACACGTCACTTCCGGCAGTGAAATGCGAAGCATCGTGTTTTCTCAGAAATTACTGAAAAAACTGCCTAAAAAGCAGTTCTCACGGTAACAGGAAAAAAGACGTGGGTGTTTTGGTTGCGTAACTTCCGGTATAAAAAGAGGTGGGGAGGAAGTCAGCGCGCATTAAAGGAGCGCAACACATATTGTTTTCAAAACTGTTCATTCTGATGAAGTTCTATTTTTAATCAGCTGTTTCTTGCACGCGTGCTTCCAATAGTTCTCTTAAAGGGAAAATGAATACAAAAGTCGGGCTATAGCCGTTCAAACAGAACAAAGAGCGAAAACAGTATACTGCACGCTCAGATATCCACGTACCTGCAGCAGGACATTTGTGCAATGTTGCATTTTTTCTGTAACCCGGAAGTCTGACTCTTTTTTAAAAGAATAGAATGCACACACAAGCAATTTGCTTTCTTCTACAATACCGGACGTTCCAGTTCTTAATAAAAATAAAAAAAGATAACCCCTTTTTGCCCATTGGTCGAAATCCGGCTCTGCATGGGCCAATCAAAAACATTCTTATTTTAACTAATCAAAACCTTACACGTCACTTCCTGCCTCCGTTTCAATAATAAACTCACCTGAATTTCTTCCTTTTAATCCTTAGCCGTCCAACTAAACACTTGTCAGTCTCCATTCCCTCTCCTAAAGTCACGTGACCTTTATTCTAATGTACTCTTAAAAAAATACAAAGAGATAACCCCTTTTCCCCATTGGTCGAAATCCGGCTCTGCATGGGCCAATCAAAAACATTCTTAGTTTAACCAATCAAAACCTTACACGTCACTTCCTGCCTCCGTTTCAACAATAAACTCGCCTGAATTTCTTCCTTTTGATCCTTGGCCGCCCAACTAGACACTTGTCAGTCTCCATTCCCTCTCCTAAAGTCACGTGACCTTTATTCCAATGTATTCTTAATAAAAATAAAAAAAGATCACCATAACCTTCAATGTCAAATGGCGTGCAGACCCAAGGTCAATCTCCCGGGGCGCTGCGCCATGTACGCGAACGCGTACACGCACGCGTAGATCAGTTCGTCAACGGAGGGTCCGGAGGGTGCTCGGGGAAGGGGAGTGCGTCGGGGAATGCTGGTGGTCAAGAGTTTGCGTCGAGGGATGCGTTAAGAGGGTACGCGGGGTTGCGCCTGGGGTGGGTGGCACATGCAAAGAGTCAAGAACGTGCATCGGGTGCGCGGAAGTACGTCAAAGAATGCGCGGGTGGTGGTGCGCAAAAGTGCCTGGGGGATGCAGAAATTCAAGAGGGTGCACCGCGGTGCGCTGGGGTGCCCCGGGGGTTGGTGGTAGATGTAGACAGTCAAGAGGGTGCGCGGTAGTGCGTCGAAGGATGCAGAAGTTCCAGGTTGCGCGTGGTGCCTGGGGGATGCAGAAATTCAAAAGGGTGCACGGGGGTACCTGAGAGTGCGTCAGGTTGCGCAGGGGTGCCTCCCTGTCCAGAGGGTGCACGGGAAATGCAGAAATTCAAGAGGGTGCGTCGAGGAATGCAGAGAGTCAAGAGGTTCAGCGGGAGTACGTCAAGGGATGCATAAAGTCAAGAGGGTGCATAGGGGGTGAGTGGCAGATGCAGAGGGTCAAGTGCGCGGGGTGGTTAGGGGCTGCAAGGGGATGCGTCGGGGGATGCAACCAGTCCATAGGGTGCACCATAACCTTCAAGGCCATGGCCTGTAGACCCAAGATCAATCTCCCGGGGCGCCGCGCCATGTACGCGAACGCGTGCGCGCACGCGTAGATCAGTTCGTCAACGGAGTATATAGCCTGTCCGAAGGGTGCTCGGGGTAGGAAAGTGCGGTGCGTCGGGGAATGCTGGTGGTCAAGGGGGTGCGTCCAGCAATGCGTCAAGGGGGTACACGTGGTTGCGCCTGGGGTGGGTGGCACATGCAGAGCGTGCGCGGGAGTACGTCAAAGAATGCGCAAGGTGGTGCGCAAAAGTGCCTGGGGGATGCAGAAATTCAAGAGGGTGCACCGGGGTGCCCCGGGGGTGGGTAGGAGTCAAGAGGGAGTGCGTCGAAGGATGCAAAAGGTCCAGGTTGCGCGTGGGGGATGCAGAAATTCAAGAGAGTGCACGGGGGGTAGTGCGTCGGGGGTGCGTCCAGAGGGTGCACCATGACCTTCAAGGTCAAATTGCATGACCTTCAAGGTCAAATTGTCGGAACTTCAAGGTCAAATTTTTCTAGGTCATATTGCATGACCTCAAAGGTCATTCAAGATCAAATTGTCGGAACTTCAAGGTCAAATTGTCGGATCCAACACTTTACTACTCACCATGTTGGGTATGTTAATTAACAAAATAACCATTATCGGAATTCTGAAATGCGTAGAGCTATGCTAGCAGTGAGAGAATAGAAGAGCCTAATATTTTTTCCCAGATAACGATTAACAGTCATAGGAATGTGCTTAATATTTTGTGGTCTTTATATGACAAATTAACTGCTTTCACGACCTTTCAGCATGGCTCTGCGACAGCACATACAGCCAATTTCTCATTGCAGGAAATTCTTCACGTGCACCAAGACAGAGTTATCACTTAAGGGTATGTATGACTGAAATTTCATGAAAATCGTGAAAATAACGACTTTTTTTATTTTAATTCTATAAAATAATTTAGACATTCCCGAATGTGAAAAATGCATAATTTGCCTCCGGACGCCATTTTTAAATGCTTATTTAAATGTCGGTGACCTTTAAACTCTGTCAGAGTCACGCCCTCTTTTGCCTACATCCACATTCTTTGTCTGTTTTCCGTTCTTAAATTTTCAATTCAAGAAAAGAAAAATAAGGCTTTCAGACAAAATAGTTCCTAAAATGTTGCCAATATATCAGAGGCTGGCTTCTACAACATTACTAGAGAGGTGCAAAACTGGAAAAACACAGAATGCCAAAGAATCTTTGCATCATGTCATATGGAATAAGTGCCAAAGGAAGTTTTCATATCAAAACAAAAATTGGATCTTGCTGTTATTAAAAGCATCAGTGAGTTTAACATGGGTAGTCTTAAGTCATTGGAGCTGCAGCAAAATATCAGAGGTGAAAGTGTAGTAGACTCAGCAAGGAAACTTCAGTGCAGCGAGATCAGACTCGTATCCTGCAAAGCAAGAAGCGAAGTTGTGCAGAAGAAAAGCAACATCTAAAGAAGAAAAAGGTGGAAAAAGCAGCAACAGAGGAGAGGAAAAAGAAATCTGAGGGTCCAACCTATCAGCCTGGTGGATTTTAATGTGAGTTATGCAATCAAATCTTTAATCGCTGTTTTCTCAATGTTCATATTTTCAGCATTTTTCTTCTTGTAAAATGCTCCTTGCGATGCGGTTTTTGTACTACATTCATGAAATTTCCTACACAGGTTCAGAATATCATAAAGAATGGAAATTGCCCTAGGTTTTATTATGAAATGTATATAAGCATCTATTTTTAATCTTCAAACACAAAACTTAGTTTTTTAGACAAAAAAGAATATTTGTAAATTAAAAAAATTTTGTGACCTAAACTAAAGGAGACACAGAAAAACCCAGAGCAATTTCAAAAAGTATGTGTATTATGAACATAGGGTTAAAATATTAGACCAAAATTCAAAATATTTTGTCGCAAGGGACTTTTTTAGTGACGTAACAAAAAACATACAAAATTTATCATAATTTCTAAACTGATGGAGAAAAATGGTTTAAATTTAGGTTGTAACATGTTTACATTATACTACACCTATGGCGTAAACTTGAAAAAGCTAGCATTATTAGTTCAGAATTTGAAAACTTCAGTCATACATACCCTTAATGTGTGGTCCCCTCGTTTACCCGATTTAATCCCCTATGATTTTTATCTCTGAGCGGCGTCAAAGAAAACAGTGTACAAAACCAATCCACATACTCTGGATGGACTTAAAAATAACATTGTAAAGAAAATGCTAACATTTCTCAAAGGGAACCACAGAGAGTGATGAGCAGTTTCCTTAGTAGCCATCAGAGATGCTTGAAGAACGAAGAAAGGCAACTCTAGCTTCTTCTTGCTGAATATATGTAATTTTATTTTATTTCTAAGTGTCTGCGTTATGTTAAAATTAACTTAAAAGACATGGAAATTAATTATTCTTTCACACTGGCCGTGTGTAGGCTAAATTGTGGAAACGTAGAGTCAGACTGAAAAATTCAATGCCATAGCCGGGATTTGAACCACGGATCTTCTGGTTTCCGTCCAGCCGCACTACCATTGTGCTACTATGGCCAACGTGCCGATATGACATTAAATTCTCCAACTGACTCTTATTTTCCCGGTAAACCACTTAGGAGTTCTCATAAACACATGAGACAGCTACCTTAATGGCGACTTACTACATGTGGTTAACTATAAAGCCCGGGCCTTAAAGTATTTACATGTAGTAAGTCGCCATTAAGGTAGCTGTCTCATGTGTTTATGAGAACTCCTAAGTGGTTTACCGGGAAAATAAGAGTCAGTTGGAGAATTTAATGTCATATCGGCACGTTGGCCATAGTAGCACAATGGTAGTGCGGCTGGACGGAAACCAGAAGATCCGTGGTTCAAATCCCGGCTATGGCATTGAATTTTTCAGTCTGACTCTACGTTTCCACAACTTAAAAGACAATTTGTACCTACATTTATTGTGGACTTCCTGTCACCCGCACCGCCTACACAGCAATCAGCTTAGCCGGCCAGCCGCACGCCGCGAAACCGGTTGCGTATAGGATTGTTCACCCCATGTATGCAACCAAGTCATTCTGGACACTCTCTTACCTCAACTCTCGCTAATATTCTGGAACAATTATACATGAGAAACCATTCTTACGAGGCGGTCAGTTGTGTATCATCATAAAGTGCTGTTCTTCGAGTTGTGGCGTAAAGGAAGTACCTTTCGACGTGTAATTAGTTAAGCCCATGTTCCATTCTTCAGCGAGTGAAGCAGAAAGAAACTGCTTCGCGAGTGATAATTTTCACTGCCACACGCAAAACAGAGTGAAGTATAGTGAGGCATGATTCACCATTGTACAGTAACAAAACCTGAACTGTCACACTAGTAAAGTAATAGTATATTATGCACCGAGACTATAATGGTAATAATTAAAATGCGAGTATTATTACTAACACGCTTCGCTCGCTCGGTTAATAATTATACGAGTGTTTTAATTACCATTATAGTCAAGTTTCATACGATTGTTTATGCTCAATCATGTATTTAAATTAAAGGTTTCATTTCAAATTATTCATTTCTGGTTTGAGTGATATGTTACAATCGTAAAGTGAGACGTAGAACGTAGTACACAGGCTCAGAAATATTGATTACTTCCCTATAAACAGCTGTTAACGTGTGACACAGTTTAACCTAAAAGAAAGTATAGACAAACTGGAACAAATTGAATAAATAAATTTTGAGTGTTGATTTTAAAATAGACTGGTGAGTCCACAAGTTTTTTTTTTTTTTTTTTTTCCTTATAATATACGTCCTCCAACGTTAAGTCATATCGGACGACGAATGAAATGGATGAAGTGATGCCCAAATGATTCCAGGGAGCTCAGAGTTACCCCACATTCATCTATCAGGATAAGGGAAACCCCCGGAAAAAACCTTATCCAGGTAGCTCACCCTAACCAAGATTCGAACTCGGGACCTCTTGAACGTGAGGCAGACACGCTACCATCTCCGCTACCGAGGTGGGCTCACGCAAAAGGTCGATGATTTCATATTTTGAGACAATTCTTTGAAATACACTAGGAATACATTTTCTAAGAACGAATTTATAGATTTTTATATTATCCAATCCAAGAATTCTGAATAAAATTTTTCGTGCCTCTTTCTTGACTTTTGTGGCAACAAGTTATTGGCAACATTGACAGCTTTTTGCCGTAATTTCTGGGAGTGTAGGTTCAATGTCACTTTTACCAGTGTCAGACATTTTTATTTTTTTCTAAACTGGCGCAGTACCATTGTCTATCGAAACGAAAAGAATCGATACTTGCGCTTTCACAATGTTATGTGGCCAATTCTGATTGTCGAATACCAATACTTAAATGAACAGGTGTACTTTAATGAGGTCCATTAAAGTACTGCTACCAGTCGTATAAATACTTCAGTTTGGCATGGTTGAGCATAAGTGGCATTAAAAAACTAATTTCAAAACTAATTTCAATGGCAAGATGATTACAAAACAAAATATCAGATTAATAATCAAAAAGGTGCACTAAAGCTTACTGTAGAGCTTCCAAGCTATAACAGATTTACTTTTCACCGAAAACTGTTTCTTGAATTTAAAAAGAAAGATCACGATATTTAATATAAAATTGGCAACAAAAATAAATTAGGAAGCAGGAATGTATTTAATCAGTGATTACAGAACGGCACAGGAAAAACCATATTATCTGGAATAAAGGTGTCAAATTAACAGAGACAGTGATAAACTTTATGGAAACTTGGGAATTAGAATGAAAGAACACCTTGTAAAACTAAGTATAAACAAATACAAAAATATGAAATAATCAACCACTTTTAACCATAATATACACAACATGAAAGTATCAGTGGTGTCTGCTAACTTAGAACTCAGGGCACTGGCAAGAAAACAAGGATAAGTAATCATTAGTTTCCAAGCCCGCCTCGGTAGAGTGTTGGTAGCGTTTCTGCCGCACGTTCAGGAGGTCCCGAGTTCGAATCTCGGTCAGGGTGAGTTATCTGGATGTTTTTCCGGGGTTTTCCCTTATCCTGCAAGACGAATGTCAGGTAACTCTAAGCTCTATGGACCCTGGGCTCATTTGAGCATCATTTCACCCATTCCATTCATCGTCCGATATGACTTGACGTTGGAGGACGTAAATCACAACAACAAAAACTGATTTCCAACACTATATCTACGAGAGCTGTTCAATAACAAATTATCCTTTTTTTTTTTTTTTTTTTTTTTGAAAACGTACTTTTACTCATCCTCATAATTTTGATGGTCCTTCTCAAAATAGTCTCCCCTGAATGCGATGCACTTCTCCCAGCGTTTCTGCCAGTTCCTTCAAACTCGTCTCCGCAGCCTTCGCCACTGCTTGTGATGATGGATAACGCCTCCCACGAAGGCGTTTCTTCAAGTTAGGCAATAGAAAAAAGTCACATGGTGCTAAATCCGGACTATAGGATGGGTGAGGGATGCATTTCACGGGGCGCGCATTTAGCATCCAGCCTGCTTTATAGAAATGTGGTCTTTTGAAATGTGGACTTGCAATGTTTTCAGGACATCCCTGTAGTATTGTCCAGTTACTGATGTGTGTGCGCGTACAACATGCCGATAACCATTCCATGAATATCAAAGAATGAGATGACCATAACTTTCCCAGCAAAAACAACCACTTTTGCTTTTTTGGTGGTTGGTGATGAAGAAGATGTCCACACTGAGCTTTGCTGTTTGCTCTCAGGATCAAAATGATGTAGCAAAGTTTCATCAGCAGTGATTACGTTTGAAAGAAACTCCGGATCTTTCTCTAACATCAACTTTAACTGCATGCAGACCTGCATGCGGATGTCCTTTTGCTCGGGAATCAACCGTCTTGGAACTTAACGCGTACAAACACGTCGCATGTGTAATGTTTCTGTCACCAACGTCTGGGTGGCACCCATTGAAATGTTCAGTATTTCAGAAAATGCTCTTAAGGTAATTCGTCGATCCTCTCTCACAATGACAGCAGCAGTGTTGATGTTTTCTTCCGTAAGAGCAGTAACTGGAGCACCGGGTCCACCTTCATTTGAAATTGATTGTCTCCCCTCTTTGAACATTTTAAACCACCTTCGAGCTGTGCTGTAGAGACGAACAGACTCTCCATAGGCCTCCTGTAACATTGTATAGGCCTCAACTGAAGATTTGTTGAGGCGAAAGCAGAACTTCAAAGCCGGATATTGTTCCTCGCGTGTTACCTCCATTGCAGCGGTAGGCGATACTGGACATATCTGAACTTGCCTGGTTCTCACAGGCGGGAACCAGGAGTACCAACAATGAAAATACTACGGCATGTTTGTTTCACATTAAGCTAACAGAATATAATAAGGTTGAATTTTAGTGGGAAAAATTATGACCGTAAAAAAAAAGTATGATCATTCTTTATTGAACAGTCCTCGTAAATAAAAAGTAGCAATTTAGTCTGTGAGTAGCAAAAATAAGTGAAGAGAATTTATAATTAAATAATTATATAACTAAATTATAGCCCTTTAAATTAGATATAGAACCATCAACGATAATTCATCTATTTACAGTCATTTTAATTCCAACTCGAATTATCTTTCTGTCTACAAACATATCTGCACCACTACCTCATAGAATTTGGATTTATCCTCCTTGCATAACTTAAAAACAATTTTTCTCAATTAAAATTATGTTTAAATCAATGTTCATCATAACAAACTCGTAGCAGAATGAATGGATCTTCCCTAACAATAACGATCTCATGACCAGTGGCGTGGTGTTAATGTTGCCTCTGTTGCCGCCAACAATAGCTAATAAATTGAAGAAAGTGTATCCAATTTACATTATTTTTAGTTCAAAGAATAATGAAAAGTCCAAGCAATTTCACTTTCAGATTTCAATTGCGTTAACTTGTGACCTATCCTCCGGGACGAGTCAGTGATAGATCCCCGAGACCGGTCGTCTAGCATCCTCCAGTTCTAAATAGTTATTTTTCCAGTGGCGCTCACCGGCAAACTTGGAGCGTACAGACTCATATAGCACGCCTGTGACCCAGCGAGGTTTTAGTTTGTTGTTTATAGCACGATTGTTGCCAGTGCAGTGAAAAGGCAAACCCTGAGTTTGTGTTAATTCTTCACTTTAGATAATAGTAATATGTTTTAATGTTAAAAAGTACAATAAGATGAATGGCACCACAATTTGCGGGTAAAAGTGTCTGTGATTTTATGATCGAAAATATTTTAAATCAGTCCTTGAGCTGGCTTTTTTTTTTTTTTTTTTTTTTTTTTTTTTGGTAATTTACGTCCCCCAACGTTAAGTCACATCGGACGATGAATGGAATGGGTGAAATGATGCTCAAATGAGCCCAGGGTCCATGGAGCTTAGAGTTACCCGACATTCGTCTTGAAGGATAAGGGAAAACCCCGGAAAACACCTTATCCAGGTAACCCACCCTGACCGAGATTCGAACTCGGGACCTCTTGAACGTGGGCTTATTTTAATGTCACATAATTTCAACAGGAAGGTGAAGCAGCCCTATGTGATAGGAATAAATAATAATAATAATAATAATAATAATAATAATAATAATAATAATAATAATAATAATAATAATAATAAATAATAACAATAATAACAATAATAACAATAATAACAATAATAATAATAATAATAATAATAATAATAATAATAATAATAATAATAATAATAATAATAATAATAATAATAATCTGCAGGGACAGTCAGACTATAGCAATCATTTTTATATATAAATAACACATCAATGTTTGTCTTACACAACCCTCAACCTATTTTTCCTGAACATCCTTGGATACTCAGGTTCACACATTTTAACTTGACCGGAAACTTTACCCAAACGACTAAGTCAAACGACTTAGCCTAAGGAAGTCTAAGGCTCTGGCCCGTCCGGACCGAGTTCTTTCTTAGAACTTGTGTATGTGATTGTGACAACAGACTGCAGAATTTATACAGGACCTTGGAAACCTGAGCAGGCATAATTTATCTTAACCATGGGAAAAGAGGAAGCGACTTTGAATTAGGTACAAAACTGGAAAATTTTAACATTGATCGTAAGTGGAGATAGGTACCAGTCAATGGAAAATTAATATTTGTTCACGTGATTTTTCAAACTCAAAAACGAAATACTTAGAGTGGGGGGAATTCAAAGCAATGGCTAAATGTAAGTTTTTCTTGTAAGAACACTCCAGTCCTGTGATCTCCACAAGATGGACGCATATTCGGCGTCATCTAACAAATCCTGGTCCGCACTATGCTCCAAGACAAAGTAAATACTTAACAGCCGTGCTAGTGAGAATTATATATATATATATATAAAGGGATGCAATATATAGAAGTCAGCTACGCCGCACTATTCTACACACATTACACTACTGACGCAAAACACAGTGATACGGAACAAAGCAACTCCATGAACAACTTCACGGTGGCGAGCAGAGGTGTCTTAAGGATAACAATAAACTTTCATCTGGAAAATTCAAGGTGTCTTCTTCATTGAACCCACAACGAGTCAGGACGCACCCACTCCCTGAAGCTCAGATGAGAGTACTCACGCACGAGCTACATCAAAAGTCACCTTGTACCTGTTCTAATCTCCCTATCCTTAACCTTTGCACGCCACCAATCCTAAATTGTGAGGCGTTGAGCACACGGGAGAGCTCGATGTGGTTCACTATGTGCCAGACTGCCTCAAAGGCCAACTCCAGATCTTAAACCTTTAAAAGCTATATCACACAGGAGTTTTGAAAGGCATTTTAGTAGGTCTTGGTATAGCGAGTTTGTTTGTATGGTTCTGACAAATTATTGAAATTATATATATGGCAAAAAAAAAAATATATATATATATATACCTTTCTTTTTGCCATGTTTGCTTTTTTTCTAAGGAAAAGAATGCGTGGACAACAGACTGCACCAGTAAATTGGATGGTTTTTGCACCTTAAGGGCTCGTCATGAAAATTAAGAAACCCATATTGCTTCCATTATGTTAGTAAGGTTTGGAAAAACAAGAATTGACACTTTTTTGGGTGACGTGTTTACGAATTCAGTTGAAAAGCATAATGAAGGTGTGAAACGAAATAGGCATATAATGGGACGATTGATAAATGTAGTTTGCTATTTTGCTCAGCAAGAACTCCCATTCAGAGCTAATGACGAGTCCAAAAATTCGGATAACAGAGGTAACTATGTAGAGCTCTTAGGCCTGTTGCTGAAACAGATAAGTTAGAGGAACATCTTCGGACTGCAACTGTGTTTTCAGGAACGTCAAATTACATTCAGAATAACATTATTGGGTGCATATTTTCATGAATGAAATAAAGAATGAAGTGAGACCAGACTTATATCAGTAATCATGGACAAAACCACTATGTATCAAATAAATCTCAACTATTAGCTGTTTTTCCATTACGTCACACAGAGGGACAGTTTAAAAAAGATTTGTAGGGTTTTGTGACATCAGTAGTAACAACACAGCAGTAGTGTGTACAAGTATTTGTTCGAACGCATGGAGGAAATGCAAATCTGGCACGAAACTCATAGCACAAGCATGATGGTGCAGCCGTGATGGCTGTGGAGCATAACGTTTACAGTCAATTGTTAGAGGAAAATATAAACAGGCTTTTGTGCATTGTTATGCCCACAAGCCTAATTTAGCTTTGCAGCAATCAACCAGTCAGATAAAGATAATATATCACACATATACTTCAGTTTTAAGTTTGAATATATTAAAGAGACTGCAATAAATTAGCCGCAGCTTTTTTTAACAAATCATATGGAATGTTTTCTCTTTTTCCTCAAATATGCCAGTTTACATTGGCTTGGATCAAAATAATACAATTTTTCAAATATTATAATCTAATTCTTATTGGACTAAAGTTTTACTGTAAGAAAGATGGATTAATTGATAAGGTCATCAATCAATTTGTAATCAGCCTTGAAGATACTGACAGTCAAGATAAAGTATGTGGACACTCCAGAGAGGAACAGCCCACCACTGAACTTCCGCAGGCGTGATGGACAGAGTGGCAGCAATACCACCAACTCCCTAATAACAGATGTGTAAATAAGAGGGTATGTGTATTTTCTCTGTTTAAAAATTGGTGTCAACTTGATATTCACAAACTGTAGGACCCTCTATGTTGTCAGCACACATGTTCTTGGGTTTGGTATCCTTTGGGCAGGAAATCTTTCATGGTACAATCTGACAGCAGCTGTAACATTCTGAATAGTTTCTCCACACACTAATGACATATCAAAGTACTCAATTTGGAAAAGCTGGCATCTCATAAACCTTGTGTTATACATATGATTATCCAATAAAAACACCTCTGGTTCTTTTTCACTTACTGTGAGTTTCAATACCTAGTACAATTACTTTCTTGGAAGTGTTGAAAACAGTGTTGTTATGATAAATTAACTTTAAAGAGAGTCGATTAAAGACACTAGACAACACTTACTTTTAAATTTTTCCGGAACTAGTTTCAGAGGCTTTGCCTCTATCATCGGCCGGCTCTCGACTGGTTCTCGTTGGTGTAGCTGACGATACCTTGTCACAGGTCTCCTCTGGTGGCGGCTCAAGGAACTTGCTGAACCAATCCTTCTGGGGGATGTCGAAATTGAATACTTTGTTCCTATTTTTTGAAATAGGAGAGCCGGCCGATGATAGAGGCAAAGCCTCTGAAACTAGTTCCGGAAAAATTTAAAAGTAAGTGTTGTCTAGTGTCTTTAATCGACTCTCTTTAAAGTTAATTTATCATAACAACACTGTTTTCAACACTTCCAAGAAAGTAATTGTAATATTGGGCTAACAAGTCTTCAAGAAGTGAAAAACATAACACCTGATCGCACGAAGTAAATAAAGCAGCTGACAATATGGCGGACGAGGTAACCTCTTTAAAATTTAAAACCCATGATGGATTCAATGAACATTTTGGAAATAAACATGACATAAAATTATTTTTAAAACTGCAAGAGAAGAAAAGAAACATTTTTGCTAATATAAAGTTCCTAAAACTGTGTTTACGAAACAAAGTAACACCCCGATTTGTCCGAAAAATAGTAAAACAAGGCAATGGAAATCCACAACAAAGGCCGGCGGAAAGAAAGGTTTTAAAATTAGAAATTAATAAGCAATACAAAAATTTGGATGAGATAGAATTAAAACTTTACAAAATTCATTCAGTTTTAACGAAAGCGCTGGGAAACGTGATGTGGGAAAACTTTGAACATAATTATTTGGCAATCCTAAGCAAGAAAATGAAAGAAAAGACCGTACGACTTAAACACAAATTGGCCAATCTGTGCAACATGTCCTCACACAGAAATACCGGGAAAGTTTAAAAACATCCGGAATATCAACGTATGTCGATCAGCAATCGTCACACACGCTAAATTCAATACTGAAATAAGTTGCGTAAACGAAAAATCGAGCACGCAAATCTTTGAAAACGTAGTAAACCTATCTAAGCAAAATTTCTCCACAAAAGAATTGGATCTTTTAAATAATGGATTAAAAACATGCGTCAGTTTCTCAAACAAAATTGAAGGTTACATTGCAGATATCAACATTTCGACACAAATTCTACCAGTATCCATACAAAATTCAGTAAAAAGCCATTGTGAAAATATTTTGGAGGAAATAGAGAACAGATCCTTTCAGAAGAGAAAACATAATACTATCCATTCTTTGAAACAGAAAAACGTTATTTACACAAAGGCAGACAAAGGCAACAAGATTGTCATAATGGAAAAATCAGATTATATTGAAAAAATGGAAAAAATGCTAACTGACAATGAATATGAAACCATTAACAAAAATCCTCTAAAAACTTGCATACAGTCATATGAAAAAACAATAGCAAAATCAAGCATAATACCAAACAAATACGCAGTTAAACCGGATAACCCAACCTTACCTAGACTTTATGGCTTACCCAAAATACACAAACCATCCATAACAATGAGACCTATAGTTAGCAGTATAAATTCACCAACATACAAACTTGCAAAGTGGCTAACAAACAAATTCAATTCATTTCCAAAATTCGACAGCCTAAGCATCAAAAACACCTATGAACTTATAGAACACATTAAGGATACTGAACTAAAAGAAGAGGACACACTAGTCTCATTTGATGTTAAATCACTGTTTCCCAGCATACCAGTTAATCAACTCCCACCGTTGATAGAAAAATGGCTCAAATCACTTGGAATGGCATCATCTGAAATTTCAGACTACATTGAACTAACCAAATTATGCATAGAACAAAATTTCTTCCAGTTTCAAACAAAATATTATCACCAAACTTCAGGGTTAGCAATGGGCAACCCCCTATCACCCTTCCTGGCCGATCTGTACATGAGTGCATTAGAAATAAGGATCAACAAAGGTTTCCCTTGGATGTTCAAACTCTGGCAACGATATGTAGATGACATCTTTGCAATAGTACCAAAAAAACACATCAGTGATGCACTAAAACTTTTAAATATCCAAGAAAAAAGCATCAAATTCACTGTAGAAATAGAAAAAGACGAGCATTTACCATTTTTGGATCTAAAAATAATGAGGAATAAAAACAGACTAAACTTTGGCATTTACAGAAAACCAACACAGACAGACAACTACATAAAAGCTAATGGCTACAACCCAAGATCCCACAAACAGGCAATCTTCAATAGTTTAGCACACAGACTGGTAAACATCCCTCTCACAGCAGAAGAATACAAAACAGAATACAACAAAATAATTGAAATAGCACAAAAAAACTTTCCCAAATCATTAGTGGACAAAAAAGTGAGCTTAGCAAAAAAGAAGAAGCTACTAAAGGAAACCACAACTCTCTCATCTACAGAAACTAATATGATTTTCAAAAAATTCACTTACCATCCATGGGCCTATGATAAATTCAAAAAAGTCTTCAAAAAACAAAATATTCAACTAGCACCAGTCAACCATTTCTCCTTAAAAAACCTAATTTGCTCAAACATCAAAGATGCCATTCCATCAAACAAAAAATCTGGTATATATCAAATTGAATGCAATGACTGTAGTCAAATTTATATTGTAAAAACAAAAAGAAATTTAGAAACAAGAGCAAAGGAACACTTTAGAAACATAAAATATAAACAATTAGAAAAATCAGCAGTTGCCACACATTTTTGGGAAAAAAACCACAACATAAATCCAGAACCAAAACTACTGAAACACATCAGGAAAACAAGAACTATCCACATGGGAACATATCTACATTTCAAAAAATAGGAACAAAGTATTCAATTTCAACATCCCCCAGAAGGATTGGTTCAGCAAGTTCCTTGAGCCGCCACCAGAGGAGACTTGTGACAAGGTATCATCAGCTACACCAACGAGAACCAGTCGAGAGCCGGCCGATGATAGAGGCAAAGCCTCTGAAACTAGTTCCGGAAAAATTTAAAAGTAAGTGTTGTCTAGTGTCTTTAATCGACTCTCTTTAAAGTTAATTTAACCTAGTACAATGTTATTCTAATGATGACTCAACTTTAAAGTAGAGTTGACAGAAGCATGGTGTGCTTTTCAGTCAGCAACCACACACAAAATGCTTACTGGACAATGAAGGCAACACTTTCATATTGTTAGTGTATGTCAATAGCTACCTAGTTGTACTTGTCATTTTGCTAACCTCTCTTTCATTATGTTTGTTTAAATTGAGAATTGTGAGAAAAAAACTGCTCTTCCCCTCTACCAATCTCTTGAATTTGTGTGAGAGCAGTTCTCACACTGACCCACTTACAAGGGACACCCTTGATCTTGAACACTCGGAACAGTAACAACCATTAAAACAATATTGGTCTGGGTCATTTCCATGCCAAACTTTGCACTTGTGTGCTAGCACCATCATAAAGTCTATAAGCAATATAACCTATATCAGAAGAGTTTCTGATTTTGTAAGACTACAATGTGCCGAACCACAAGTGAATCATCATCAAACTTCACTCTGTGATTTAAGATCAATTTGATCATAAAAACTATTTGTAGTTGGTTTATTGACACGCATCACTTACTTGTTTTATATTATTGAGGGACTAAAATTGAAATTAGTCCCTCAATATTATAAAAAAAGTAAGTGATGAGTGTCAATAAACCAACTACAAATAGTTTTTTCGATTAATTTTGATGTCACTGTTACTAAATTCCTCCAAACACACATATGATCAATTTGTTGTGTCAAAATACAAGCCTATGTTTGGTGAAAGCCAGGTTATGACACTGACATACCATATCATCATTTGCAAATGTAATTAATGTGCCTTTTGATATTGGACTGCATAAATTCGACGATTCAAAATGTGATAAAGTGGCTTTGACGAAGTGTGTACATTGCTCTTTCACTTTGTTTTGACCACACACTGAATTACAACAATTTCTCTCCTATATTATTAATATCTTGTTACTTTTGTTTCTCTCTATTAAAACAGCATTTGAGGTAGAATGCACAGTTCTGTATGGAAATGACACTGCCTACTGCTTTATTTATGATCAATTATTATTCTAAGCATGTTTAAATGCAGTTCCGAGCATTTGAGGTCAAAGGTGTTCCTCCTTAGTCATAGCAATGCTGCCTATGTCTTTAATCACTACATCTATAAAACAGTTTTTGTAAAATAAATTATTTCAAAACCTTGTATGATGTCACACAGTTACTAAAGAAATTAGGTCAAAAACATGTTACTCTATACATCTAATAACTAACAAACTATTATCTTCATATATTCTCCTGGATAAACTATCTAATTTGGAAAAATAATTTCCTTCTTTCTTCAAAAATGGCCAATCACAGATAAAAAACTATACTTTATTTTTGTAATACCTCTGTGAAGTACATGTTAGTAGGAAAGTAATAAGTTCACTTTCACCTTGTATGTTCTAAATCCTAGTGCTTGAGATACTCTTCTTAACCATATCAAGTCCAACAAACTTTACATACGTGAGAGAAGGGCAAATTCCTTGCTTAACCATTGAGCTACCATGGCAACATGCCAGCATGACTTTAAATTCTCCAACTGACTCTTATTTTTCCTGGTAAACCACTAGGAAATCCCACATACAGTGAGATACATACCTTTTTTGTAGCGACTTACAAATCCCAGGCTTCATAGTTTAGACCACTATTAGGTCAATTGATGGAAACTTCTTCCACACTAGTCATATATACAGCAAGATTTGCATAGGTAAAGTCAGACTGAGAAACTCAATACCACAGCCAGGTTCTGAACCATGAACCTGGCAACATGACTAGTGTGGAAGAACAATTAATTTCAATAAATTGACCTAATAGTGGTCTAAATTATAAAGCCTGGGACTTACATATCTCCTAGTGGTTTACTGGAAAAAATACAAGTCAATACTTGGAGAATTTAATGTCATGCTGGCATGTTCCCATAGTAACTCAGTGGTTAAGAACGATCTGACGGAGACCGGGATATCCATAGTTCAAATACTGGCTATGGCATTGAATTTTTCAGTCTGACTCTACCTCTCCGAAACCTTGCCCTACATCATTGTGTAAATCATTTAGTTTAAAAGCTTTCAATGTAACATGCCTTCTCATATTTCTTGCAAGAGACTAATAAATGATGCTATAAGAATGGAAATAATATCTGTGCAATATGAAATGAAAATGCACTCTTTATACGATACAGTTTTAAAGAGAGAAAAATTGATAACCTCTGGAAAATTCTGGTGTTTTTTTTTTTTTAAGAATGTCATACCTGATTCCAGTGTAAAGCTAACACCCTCAACACTTACCACAGAACTCAGATTTCTCAATTAAAACTACTTTGGATGCAATGTTATTAATCGATTAGATTTAAGATATTACGAACATTATCACAAATTATAAAATAATTATATTTCAATGGTGCACTGCAATCTCACTTACAGCAATAACTAATTTGTAATTCAAAGCCATAAAAAAAGAATAACACAAATAATCTAAATGGCTTTCATAGGCATTTCATTGATTTTATTTGCAACAGAGTACACAAATAGCATTAAAATCACTAGGGTTGTGATGTCAGAGTCGCTATGTGTAGTAAAGAAAGAAAGGATGGAGGGAGGTGTGTGTTTCGTGGAAGTGACTTTCACACCATGCAGTACAGTCTATGCATGAAGAATTGAAACATGCCCAACAGAAATGAATTATTCTTTCACACTAGCCATGTGTAGGACAAGATTTGGAAAGGTAGAGCCAGATTGAAAAACTCAATGCCATAGCAGGGATTTCAAACCATGGATCTCCCAGTCTCCATCTGTTTGCTCTTGACCATTGAGCTACCAAGGCAAAATGCCAACACTAAATTCCCTAACTGACTCATATTTTTCCAGGAAGCTACTAGGAGATCTTACATACATGAGACACACACCTTAATGGTGACTTACTATGCTGTAAGTATAAGTCCCAAGCTTCATAGTTGAGGCCATTATTAGATCAACTAATCGAAATTATTATAATAAACTATTTTAAAATAGTTAAATTATAAAACAGAATTGTTTAAAATAAACTATTAAACCTCAAGCTATGAAGCTTAAATTATTATAATAAACTATTTTAAAATGGTTAAATTATAAAACAGAATTGTTTAAAATAAACTATTAAACCTCAAACTATGAAGCTTGGGACAAAAAGTACTTACAGCATTGTAAGTCGCCATTAAGGTATGTACCTCATGTATATGGGATTTCCTAGTGGTTTACCAGAAATATACAAGTCAATTGGAGAACTCTATGTCATCTGGCATGTTGCCAGAGTAGCTCAATGGTTAAGAGCAATCGGACAGGAGATCCATGGTTCAAATCCCAGCTGTGGCACTGAATTTTTCAGTCTGGTTCTACTTTCCAAATCTTTGCCAATATAGAGTTAGTGTGACAGAGTAATTAATTTCCATCAATTGACCTAATAGTGGTCTAAACTATAAAGCTTTGAACATGACTCTAATGTTTACTCTATTTCTGTGGTAACTACACTAATCTTAGGATAAACACAAATCACTTTTATTTTAAATTTGAATAGAGTTATACTGCAATTTTTTTACACCAAATAACAATCCATTTTTCTGTGCTTTAGAAAGAAAATGACTCACAAATTAGATGTGTTCAACACAAAGAATGGTTGTTGCTAGAGTGATACAAAATAGTGAAATTTCAATGATTTACTAATATAGTCTCTACTTTAATGATACTGTAGATGTATATTATCTTTAATGGGCTTTAAACCAGTTTTTGTTTCATTTAAATAACTTATTACATATGGAAGATACGTAAGTGTATTTATGAAGTATTTTTTAGATAATTTAACAATTTAAATATGAAACGGTAGAGCCAGACTGAAAAATTCAATGCCATAGCCGGGATTTGAACCACATATTTATTTCATGAGTTTATGAGTACTCCTAGTGGTTTACCGGGAAAAATATGAGTCAGATGGAGAATTTAATGTCATGTCGGCAAGTTGGCCATAGTAGTTCAAGAGTTAGAGCGGCTGGACGGCAACCAGAAGATCCGTGGTTCAAATCCTGGCTATGGCATTGAATTTTGCAGTCTGGCTCTACTGTTTCATAGTGCGTCGTGCACACGGCTAGTGTGAAAGAACAATTAGTTTCCATTAATTTAAATATCTCATTCTGTTTATTGGGTATCCATTCTCAGCCCATGCAAGGTTTAAATGGCCATCACTGAACCAGTTAAAAATAACTGTTTCAATAATGATGATGATGATAATAATAATGATGACGACGATAATGATGATGAAAAGCATACTTTGCCCTGAATCACAGAAATGCTAAATTGAAAATATCCTAGCAGTGACCACTGAATCTACATAAGTACAGCACAGTCTATAAATGTTACAACTGCCAATAATTGATCACAGTAAACTCTTATTTAAGACTGTGCAACACAAAGGAAATAATGAGAGTTTAAGAAATATACATTCTTTTATCAACTCAAGTCCCTCCCCTAATAATGTTTTAACATGATGTTGCCAAATCTTAAAGCCACTAACTCATATCTAAAGCAATTCTTGCTCTGTAATGTTGCTCAATAATAAGCATTTCACTTCCCCTTCTAATTTTCAGAATCTTGCCTACATGCCTTAGCACTGTCTGCAATAGGTGAACATAACTGAATTATAGATTAATTGGAGCTTCTTGGGTTACCAGCTATACAATGTTTATAAAACTGCACAACTGATATATGAGAAGATCTAATTAATAATCATCACTGTGAAAGCTTCAAATCTGAATTCTAGATTGATAGAAGTATGTCTAGGGGTACTCAACTAGTGGTCATCAGCGCCCATTGAATTCCAGAAATGCCTTGGTATTGTCGCGGCGAGAGAGCGGAAGTTTCGGTGCCGAGAGATAAGCACGTTTTGTGTACACAAACCGCGCCTGCAGATATAGATAACAGTCGGGTTGTATATCACTGAGACAAGACTTACCGACACAGAAAGTGAGGTAATTGGAACATTCTAGTGATATCTTGATTGTTGTATAGAAGATTCGAATTCTTGTTTATTCCGGAAATATCTGGAGTTATCAATGAGGTATTTAAGGAGGCAACGACTCGCCAGGAGTGAGTTGTAAAACGAGAGTCAGTTGCGTAACAAGAGTGTTGTTGTAACGAGAGCTGATCAGAACGCTGTTTGTTATTGTCATCGACCTTGGTGGATTGTGGTGTGTATGTGACGTAATGTTGTTACGTGAGAACTGATCAGTGTATTTCTACAGAATGTATTTCTACATTTAGAATTTCTGCAAATTGGATTTTTAATTCTACGAGCCCACAAAGTCACAGTATTCTTGTGTACTGATTTCACTAGAACACTAATTACTTTAGCCATATAGGTCTTACTAAACACCTTCTTCTCAACTCAATTGCATTGTTAATGATTCTGCTCATGAGAAAGTCTTACCTTATCCAAAATTTATTGATATCTGAAGGGCTAGGAAGATGAGAGCAATTTAGGAAAATCATGGTTTCTTAAAATGATTTTAAAAAGTAATATATGCCTGTGCTCTATTCACATAACAGTACTACATACACAGCATTCAAACATCATGCAAACACATCTACATTTCACATATTGGTCACAAACTTAAATCTTCTACTCAAAATTTAAAAGTTAGCTTTTGTGATTCAAAGGTACACAAGTACTTTGAATGACATGCAAATAACAAGTTAGAATGCACCTGAAAAAAATCAGTTTGTCTAGCCTTTCATTTTTTTTTCAAAAGGTGGCTGATAAAACTAAAAACCTTATTTTTTAGTGTAGTGGATTCATGCTGTTCCACTAGTTGTGGTTCGCTGAAAGTTTCGCTAGGCACTGTTTTAGAAATAAAGTTATTTCCCTGATCAGAATATCTGTTGGAAATTTGACGCTTTTCATCTGTATCACACTGTTTTACAATAACAGATTTGTGTTCTGCACAGCTTTTGGGCATTACCTTGGATGCAGCGCTATACTTGGATACATTAACAATGCTTGTATTATTAGCTATATTATCTTCAGCAGGAAATGAGTAAGGCAAAACTGTGTCCCGACCCATGAAATTAAGTGCTATAGTTTCAGAGGAGTTGTTTCTGTTTATATTTTGTATAGATGGAATACAATTATTATCATTAGAAGTAGGACCGGGACACGCTAATTCCTATTCACTACTATGTTTGTATTTTGCATGACTCTTCTTAGCCTTAGGTTCTATTAAAGCTTCATTACGAACAACATCAATATGACCAAGTCTTATCATTTTTTCCTCCCATACTTGTAGTTCCTTCTTATACTTTTCCATATTTTTCTTATTTTGTTCAACGTAATCCTTCTTTTGCTCTTCTGGAAGATTTTCCCATAATTTACCAATAGATTGTTGCCACTCCTGTAAAACAGAATTAAAGCAATTTAAAAATTAATTACTAATTCTTCTTTTGCTCTTCTGGTAGATTTTCCCATAATTTACCAATAGATTGTTGCCACTCCTGTAAAACAGAATTAAAGCAATTTAAAAATTAATTACTAATCCTTCTTTTGCTCTTATGGTAGATTTTCCCATAATTTACCAATAGATTGTTGCCACTCCTGTAAAACAGAATTAAAGCATCGAGATTTAACTGTCTGGATCTAACTTTCACGTGTTCCTCTTGACTTGGCGTCACTTCAATATATCGAGATTTAACTGTATTGGAACACCACAGTGAAGCAAAATAATTATTAATTTAATTTTATTATTTTTATTATTAACCTAGATGCCAATGCAATAGAAGAATATTTGGCAATGACTGAAACATGTATACATCAAAATTATTTTGTTTTCAATGGAAAATATTATAAACAAATTTCAGGACTAGCTATGGGAAGCCCGCTATCACCATTTTTTGCCAAGTTATACATGAGCTTTTTCGAAACACATATAACTAAAGCCTTCCCTCATATTTTTAAAACACGGTACAGATACGTAGACGACATCTTTACAACAGTGCCCTACAAACAAATAGTTGATGCTTTGAAACTACTCAACCTGCAAGAACCCAGCATACAATTCACAGTAGAAACTGAAGAAGACTGTACTCTACCTTTTTTGGACCTTAAAATCCCAAAAAGCAATGAAACACTAGAATTTGGTATCCATAGAAAAGCAACACACACAGATAATTACATCAAAGCAAATAGTTTCAACCCAATTCCACACAAACATGCCACCATCAACAGTCTCACACACACAGATTAGTAAATCTACCCCTCAGCCAGCAAGAATATCAAAAAGAATACCATCAAATCTTAAAAACGGCAATTAAAAATGGATATGGAAAAAACCTTGTAGATAAAAAACTAAAATCATTCAAACTTCAAAAGAATTAAAACAGATCACAGCTCTCACACCAATAAAACAAGAAACTAGATTTGCTAAATTTACTTACCACCCCTGGGCCACAAAAAAGTTCCAAAAAATATTCAAGAAATACAATATAACATTGGTACCAAAAAACAATTACAACATTAAAAACCAGTAATAATACTGATAAGATAAAACCAGAGGAAAAGTCAGGCATTTACAAGATTAAGTGTAAAGACTGTGAAAAAATTTACATAGGGAGGACAAAAAGAAACATAGGCACTAGAAAGAAAGAACACTTCAGGCACTTAAGATACAAAAATATTGATAAGTCTGCAATAGCAGCTCGTTTCTGGTCTGAAAATCATGAAATTGAAGATAGCACCGAATTACTAAAATACATACAAAAACATAGTGAACTCGTCATATGGGAGAGAATATACATAGAAAAACATAAAAACCAACTAATGAACTTTGAAATCCCGCCAGAAGAGAATCCCACATTTAAATTCATCACTAAATCAACAGATGGCAGCAGCAACTCCAGAATTATCCACACCACTTGCTTGATCCAGCTTTAGTCGCATTAGAGCCGAAGATGCAAACGATGATTTGTGAAACATGTCCTCAAAATAGGTACGTAAGTGAAGCAGATGTGTTATAAATAAGACTCATCTATAAATTAATAAGAATTAAAGCAATTTAAAAATGAATTACTAATCCTTCTTTTGCTCTTCTGGTAGATTTTCCCATAATTTACCAATAGATTGTTACCACTCCTGTAAAACAGAATTAAAGCAATTTAAAAATTAATTACTATCAAGGAATAACAGTAAAACCTTTACTGTCACTTAAGAGCTAAAATCAGTGATGTAAATGATTACACTACCCAACATGATTTTTGCAGCAAAGCATCTGATAAGTGATTGTGACTAAATAAGGTCTCCTGATTTCAGAAATGTCACTGGTTTTCCTGTATCATGTCTAGTTTTCATGCTAATCATGATTTACTGTCTTAAAATGTGTCACTGCAGCTCTGTGCTTTGCAATAACAGCGAATTGGCTGTTGTTATTGTAGCTGTGCTTTGCTCTGTTGTTCTTGTGTGTGCTTGTCAATCCAACATCATTCCATTGAACTAGAATTGCTATATCCATGAAATGCACTGATGAAATGCAGTTTTTTTAGTTCATGGTAGTGGCAATATTCTCAATGCTGCCTAGTCCACTGACAATTTTTAACATCATACGGTGGATGTCTGAACTGTTGTTTTTATTTTGTTCTGCTGTGAAAATGCCAAGTGTGTCAGGAATTAGAGGATGTGTGAATAAGCCAGAAAGACTCCTGTACCTGGCCCAAGAGACAAGTGTTGACACCAAGGGTAAAATAGTTACAAATGATGCCTTAGTTGACCCACAAAAAGTTATTTTGCCACTCATATACATCAAACTGGGAATCATGAAGCAGTTTGTTAAGGCTTGGACAAAAGCAGCCCGTTTTCAGTATACTGCAAGCAAATTTCCACATTTATCAGATGCAAAAATCAAGGAGGGAATTTTTAATGGGCTGCAAATTAGAAAGCTGCTAAAAGACCCAAACTTTGAACAGAAGATGAATGCTGTGGAACCTCTGCATGGATTTTAATGAGACACGTCATAATGAAGTTCCTAGGAAAGAGTAAACAGTACAAAACAATAGTGAAAATAATGTTGGATCACATAAAGGAGTTCGGGTGTAGAATGAGCCTGAAACTGCACTTCCTTCATTGTCATCTCGATCAGTATTCTGAAAACCTTACGGCTGTTACTCAAGAGTTGGAACAGAGGTTTCACCAAGATATCAAGGAGGCAGAAAGAAGGAGAGATGTACCAATGATGACAGACTACTGTTGGTGTTTGAAAAGAGATGGCAAAGGTCAGATGGCTAGGAGATGGGCAGCTAACCTGTCATTCAAAGGAGACATCTAGGACTGTTCGAACTAAAGGTGACTACAATTCTTTCCTGCAATAACAACTTCTGTTGTTGTTTCACATATACATTGCCTTCTTAGTGAATTCTTTGGTCACATTTAATTACTAGAAAACAGAAATCACAAACTTGTGCATTTCAGCAATATGTGAACCAACACACCCTGGTTCCACCCTAGATATTGGCACTTATATAGATGAAACTTGTGTTAATTTGGCCCCCTCTCAAAAAAAAAATAGTGGAAAAGACATATCATGGGTTGTTCATAAAATATCACTATTTTCTCTGTGATATTTCCAAACTTTTTTTTTTTTTGTTCCTTTAACTGCAATGATCATATCAGCGGCCGTTCTCCTTTGGAACATATCGAAGGTGTTAACTCTTGTTCAGTTGGTTTTGATCGTTACATCACGCACACATTCGCACTCTCATTCATACTTCCAGACTCTGGGGAGGATGAGGAATTATCTTGGATGGAGAAAAATCCCCACCCCCACTGCCGGGAATTGAGCCCGTGACCCCTAGCATGGCAGGCAGGTGCTCTACGACTGAGCTACAGGACCAGCCATCTCCAAACTTATCTTAATTTGTTTAGTACTATTTATACCTATATCTCTTATTCTGGAGTACCTATTGCAAGAAAACCTCATGTGATATGTAGAAACTAATAACGGATTCATGTTCAGCGACCCAAAATTAGTTAAGATCACATGTCACATCCCTTGCCGCAAGTCAAAAGTTCCAAAATGCTGGGTAGTGTTATCTATCTCATATTTATTACTGCCACCACCACACAATCGTGAAAATTGTCACTGTCATAATTGCTGCCACCAGCACCACCACTACCACAATTATTCTCATCTCTACAACTATCACAATCAATCACCATTATCATCCCCAAAACAGCTGCCACTGACAACAGCACCACCAGCTGGCTGCTGTCAACATCACCAATGATCTCTGTTGTCACCTTCCATAATGCACCAGCAACTGCCACCGCCACCACCACCATCATAATTTCTACCACCACAGCTAAGATCGCCAACATGACAATCATGTTATCAACCGCACCACCTACTTAGCTACCAACATCTCGGTCGCCGTCAACATCAGGTAATGTTGGTTGGTTGGTATCTAATGTTGAGCACTTGATAATAAAATAATTCGCTCTCTTGCACTCCTATATACATCAGGTAATGTATAATGTCATGACTTAAATATGTCTCCATCTTGATTTGAATTACCTTTGTATGAAAGCAAACTGAAAAGAGTAATGATATACACTACCTATCAGAAGAGCATTGTAGTTCACACCTTAGCTTGTTTGTACACACAGAATGACCACACATCCAATATTTTAATTCCTGTCTAGTAACACTCCAAAACGTTCCCATTTTGAACTAGTTTACATTAACATTTTCTGTGCACAGTATTTGTGTCTATTTATCTGACTTCACAATATATTCATATGCTCTTATTGATATTATCACAAACAGCCAAACCACTGTCAGAACTGCTGCTGATTCCAGCTGTTAGATATAAAGAGGGGCCAGCTGTTAGATATAAAGAGGGGATATACAAAAAGAAATGAAGCATTTATCAAGAGTTCTGGAATCACTTATTGGTCCTGAATATCCTATATAAATGGACATCCTTTAAGAATCTTAATCTGTTAGCACTTCTTTTGCAATTTTGAAAATATGCACCTTTGCCCTGCCAGGAGATGCCCTGCCAAAAGTCATGGCAACTATTTTTTTTTCTTGTAGATATGTGAACGGATCACAAACGTATATGTGCTGTGTGGAAGTTCTGCAGGCATAGTATGTATGCAGAACAACAGATGGCTCTGTGATAGCTGTTGTAGGACAGTGAAGGCCGTGAAATCAGTCAGTTAGTGAGTGTCGTGCAAGATGGAAATAACCCGTGTTGAGCAGCACGATTACATGTAAAGCCGTTCTCTAAGGGAGAAATGTGATGGAATGTCACAGTGAATTAGTGGAAGCCCTTGGGAATAATGTCCTACCACACCATACAGTAGTATGGTGGGTAGGAAAGTTTCAGCAAGAACGTCTGTCAACCAGTAATCAGCAACGTTCGGGACGACCTGTCAGTGTGCGGACCGACATGGCATGTGCTGTCATTGAGCAGCTCCTGGACGAAGACAGACGATGGACGCTACTGGAGTTAGAGATGGGAAGCGGCATAGAGAAATGCACCGTCCGCAGGATATTGAGTAATGAGATGCAACTATGCAAAATTGCATCACGGTGGGTACTGCATGCACTAACAGAGGTTCAAAGGTAGGTGCGCCATATAATATGCTCCGACCACCTTGCACGCTGGCAACACGACGGGATCAATTCTTGTCACGAATAATCACCATCGATGAATTTTGGGTGAGGGCATACGGACCAGAACCAAAACGTCAGTCCGCAGAGTGGCAATATGCTTGATCACCAAGGAGGCAAAAGTTCCATCAGAATCCCTACCCAGTCAAAGTGATGGTGATTGTCAGGGGTATCATTGTTTGCCACTTTGTTCCACATGGCAAAATAGTAACCACACAGTACTACAGGGACTTCCTGGTGTGACACGTACGACGTGGCATTCGGGAGAAACGTCCAGCTCTCGTGGACAGTGCAATAATCCTGCAACCAAAGCAAAACCACATAAAGCAGAGTGTGCAGGGCAGCTACTGCAATGTTGGGTATGGGAAGAATTGGAGCACCTACCGTACTTTCCTGACATTTTGCCCTGTGACTTTGATCTCATTCAAAAGATCAAGGAACCACTACATGGTAGGCGGTTTACAACACAAGAGGACATTGCTAATGATGTGCACGAACAGGTGACCTGATTCAGACATGGTGCAGCAAATGCTGAGCCAGATGGTATTCAGCACCTCCCACATCGTTGGCAGCGTGTGGTGACAGTAGCAGGGAACTACTTTAAGGGTCTTTAGACCTAGGTTTTTCGTATCAACTGTACATGTCCTATGTAGTCATTTTCTTTGCACTGTGAAGGCCATATGGCCCTGTATACTACTGTAATAAATTAATGTGTTACGTATTTCAGTGCTATTCATTGTCCATACCTGTGGTTAACTCCTTGTCCTTTCATCTGTATATGTCACATTTTTCAACTAGACTGGTATCTTCAAGAAAAAAAAAGTTGCCATGACTTTTGCCCCAACCCTATATATATATATATATATATATATATATATATATATATATATATATATATATACTTTTATCTCATGAAAATAAGTGATGCATTAAATTTAAAGGGAGTCAATTAATGGCACTAAACAACACTTAGTTTTAAATTTATCGGAACATGTTTCAGAGACTGCCTCCATTGTCAACCAGACTTCGACATGAGTCGATGTCCAGTTAACAATGGAGGCAAATAGTCTCTGAAACATGTTCCGGTAAATTTAGAAGTAAGTGTTGTTTAGTGTCATTAATCGACTCCCTTTAAATTTAATTTATTACAACAACACTGTTTTCAACACCTCCATGAAAGGAATTATAAGTGATGCAATTGGTCTACATCTCTGCTCAGAGGAATACAGATTATGCTATGAGTCACTAAATACTATAAAGAACATAATTTGGTAAAACAATTAGAGTCAATAATTCACTGGTTAAATAAAGAAATACCCAATATCTAGTGAAATGAAAGGGGATAAAGCAGTCAGCAGATAATTTAACCTTACATTTTTGCACAATTATTATGTATCATAAATTTATGTTTGGTTACCACTGTCAGGCATTCTTGTTTTGTTCTTCTGTATTTTAAACAAAATGATCTGTTCAGATATATCTGCTGCAACTTAGCATCTGACTATCTGCCTTGCAGATAATCTTTCTGATCCTTTAGGTACAGCAAATGCTTTTATATTATATTTCACAATTTACACTTGAAACGTTTATTAAGAAAGTTTTAGGTGCCTCAAAAATATCTTAGGTGCTTTTTTCATTACACACACAAGTATTCTGCATAGTTACCTCAAGCTTCAAAATAAATATGCAATACTATAAAACAACTCCAGGAAGTTTGATTCAAAGTGAAGTCAATGACACATTTTTTTTTTAACAATAAAGGGATTGTACATAAGGAATTCATAATAAGAGGATCAAACAGTGAATCAAGTGTACCACAAAGTGTTGCAAAGATTAAGATAGAGAGTGGGATACAAACAGTCACAGAAATAAAGCAATGGTGAGTTGTTCCAGCTTTAATAGTAATTCTTAGTGGTAATTTCATGCTGATACAAATATTACTACTTTCGCTTATGCAATTCACTATAGACATTCAAATTTCATAATGGCTGATGAGTCATTAATTTATAAGCATCTGCTAAATTATTTGTGTCATAAATATAACATAATAGAATACACTATCAGAAAGGCTAAAAACAGACTTCTATATTGGTTATCTGCAGAGATATGCTATGCTGTACTTACCCTGAAAGGTGTACTTCCTCTAGTGTCTCTTTTATCAGTTAAAAACAGCAAGAATGAGGTCAAGGGTTTCTTTGGTTTTCCAAGCTCCTTCATTTTCTAAAACATGTACATAATACCCAGAGTAAAATTTGCTGGCCATTTAGTTTATCATCCAGTATAGAGCTGTTATACATTCAAAACACAGTTCCTCAAATAAGACCACAGTTAAGAAGTACTTCAGTGCACAGACAAGGAAAATAGTGAAACTCGTTTTAGATTATATAGAATAAAAAGAAATATTTCAGAAAGTGGAGTGCCATTGTTACTAAAATTAGGCAAGTGAGTCAACCTTGTATATACTTTTCTCCACTTACAAGTTTTTATGAAGACTAGTTTCTGGGGACTTTTCCCCTATCGTCAGCTCTGTGGTAGACTGATGATGCATCCGGTGTCTGCATCTGGCTTGGTGTTGTGCTGCCATCTAACGTCCTGGTAAGTTTGATGACGTCATCTACGGCGGGAATTTCAAAATTCATCAAGAGGTCCTGTTTTTTCGTAATAAATATGTTTTCCCAAATCTGTAGTTCCAGAGGTTTCTTTGCCTGTTTGATCAGTTCTATTTCTTGTTTTATGTTGTGATTCTCAGACCAAAAGTGATGTGATACGGCCAACTTGTCCATTTGTTTGAATTTAATATTTCTGAAGTGTTCTTTCATTCTTGTTCCCAGATTCCTTTTGGTCTTACCAATGTATATCTTGTCACAATCCTGGCAACTCATTTGGTAAATGCCTGATAATTGAGTTTTCGGTGTGCTATTTTTTAGAGGGTGGTTTAGTAAGTTGCGGATGTTGTGTTTGTTTTGAGGGGCTAATTTTATGTTGAAGCTCTTAAATATCTTTTCAAATTTTTTGAAGTATTTTGGATGAAATGTAAATTTTCCATATCTGGTGTTTGGGTTTTCTAGTTTTTTTAACGTAGTAATGTCCTTTAAGTATTTGTTTCTTTTGTGTCTATAGATCAGTTTTTTGATGAAATTTGTGTTATAGTTGTTCAGTTCGGCAACCTGGTGTATGTGAGCGTACTCCTGTTCATATTCTGCTTTTGTTAGCGGAATGTTGATTAATCTGTGAACTAAACTATGGAATACTGCATATTGATGTTGTACTGGGTTGAATGGGTTGCATTTAATGTAATTGTCAACATGTGTTGCTTTTCGGTATATTCCAAATTGTAATCCTGTGGGTGTTCTAATGATTTTCAAATCTAGAAAAGGTAGCCATTCATCCTGCTCTACTTCAATGGTGAAAACTATGGATTTTTCTTGTAGGTTTAGCAACTTTATAGCATCCTCGGTTAGTCTTCTAGGGACTATCGCAAACACATCGTCGACATATCTATGCCAACATTTGAAAATATGTGGAAAGGCTTTAGTAATGTGTGTTTCCAAATTACTCATGAACAGATTAGCTAGTAATGGTGAAAGAGGGTTACCCATGGCCAAGCCTGCTGTTTGTTGGAAGATCTTGCTGGAGAACGTGAACTGTTTTGTTCAATACATAGGGTGGTTAATTTGATGTATTCCTCTATTTTATCATCTGCAACGTTGCTTTTGGATAACCAGCCTTTCATCAATTTTGGAATTTTTTCTACTGGTATGCTCGTGAATAGAGAGTCGGCCGTATCACATCACTTTTGGTCTGAGAATCACAACATAAAACAAGAAATAGAACTGATCAAACAGGCAAAGAAACCTCTGGAACTACAGATTTGGGAAAACATATTTATTACGAAAAAACAGGACCTCTTGATGAATTTTGAAATTCCCGCCGTAGATGACGTCATCAAACTTACCAGGACGTTAGATGGCAGCACAACACCAAGCCAGATGCAGACACCGGATGCATCATCAGTCTACCACAGAGCTGACGATAGGGGAGAAGTCCCCAGAAACTAGTCTTCATAAAAACTTGTAAGTGGAGAAAAGTATATACAAGGTTGACTCACTTGCCTAATTTTAGTAATATCGTTTTAGATTCTTAAATAGAATTTTATAATATTATTTTAGCTATAACTTAAATTCTGAAAAATGAAAAACTACTTATGTAAATATCACAAAAATATCTACAGAATTAAGTTAACTGACTGTGAGAAATCTAACATCCTGTAAATTAATTGAAATGAATTTTCATATCATATTATTACATTTAAGATATATATCTTAAATAATAATATCATGTAATCTACATTTTCCATGTGAATAATGCAGCAAGAATATGCATTTTAGTATGGTAAGACATCATTTATTTTAAAATTGAAAGCAAATTAGACTGAACAAATATTTTGTTAATATACTGCTAAAAATAGAAACTACACCAAATTAATCAAAGCAAAAATGTTAATGAAGTAATCCAGGAAGTCCTATTGTAATGACTTTTGTGGTACATCCATTATCTTTAGAAATGAGTTCTTATGATAACCGCAGTAAAATCTGTACTTCCTATACCTTTACTATCCCAATATTTCATGATACAAGCATTTATTAAGGAACTATTTACATTGGCCTAGGAGTATTTGTGTAGGTAGGTGATAAGCAGAGCACATGCTTTTGTTTACATCAGTGGGAACTCTGGTCTGGAATGTACAGTGGAAAAATATGGATTGCCATCCAAGACAATATACAAGGAACTCTTCCAGCTGTATTACGAAGGTGAACTAGAAAGTCCTAGAGAAAATGTTAACTCACATGTAGGAAACTCATCTTAGTTTAGATTTTCCCCAATCACCCCATGTGATGTAGAAAGAAGCTTTTTGCAGTACAGATAGATTGTTTTGCAGACATCTCATCATAGATTCAGGTGATAACCTTGTATGGGCTCTTTTAGGAATGTTGCAACATATGTGATTTTCCTTTAGTCCTTGTATGATAATAAAGACAATCTCTTGGATCCAGCAATATTTGCCAAATGCTTGTAACGTGCCTTCATATGCTGGATTCAGCTGTTCCATGGTGAAATGGATTTCTTTCAGCCTGTTTGCTAGCACCAATACATAATTCTTTGCTGGTTGGTCTGAACCAAGATGCCCACCAAACACGTCACATGGTAGTTGTAGCTCCCATCCAAATACCATATTGACAAACATGATACCAGTGGACTCGTGTACTGAGGCTCATTGATTAAGAACGATGGTATATATATATATCCCAATACCACTGTTGGCTGAATGTTACTTTCGAGAGATGATCCACTACTGCTGTAAGTTAGAGCTCCACTATTCCATCCAACTGTAACACAGTACAGGTCTAGTAGTTGGACAGCCTTTGCATAAATGTGGGTTAAAAGTTGGCGCTATTGTTACTCTGGAAATCTTGAGACCCTCAACCAGCAGTTCACCAATCTGCCAATCACAACAGCTCTTGATAGGGAATCATGTAAACCTCTGCACACTTGATAAAATATTCCATAGCAAGTATTAGAGTAGCTACAAAATAAGAATGAACATGGGCTTAGCCAATACAGTGATTGTGCTCTCTTGGCATTGCCAGTTCCACGGTGAGCAGGAGAGAGATGGAAGATATACCTTCTTTGTATCTCGAAAACTGCCTAGCTCATAAACTGAATTCTGTTATCACTCTGATGTGTTGCAGTTATAACACAAATATATCCTTAAATTCAGAAAACACAAACTATTCAAACAATTCTTACTGCAATGATTTTGATTAACCCAGATTTCATCCAAATAAAAGATGGGCCTGGAATCACCTGTCTTTTAATGTTGTGCATTTTGCTCAGAAATTTTAATCTTGGAGCAACAATATCACTTCCTTCAAGCAGAAATTTGCAACCATCATTGATTCTCCTATATTGAAACACAACAGATTTCAAAATGTAATACATAGAAGATACAAAACCTGTATATTCTACACTGTGTTCATTTTTATATGTAATTTTACGCGCAAAATATAACATCATCAATAGCATCACTGATGGAGCAAGTTTATATACAATTCCCCTAGTGGCTTGCATCATGTTTGATGTGCTGACAGCAGCTTTCAGGCCTCCCTCTTCCAGCAGGTAAATATACTATTTCAGAGATGGGTCTGCCCACGTAATATACAGGTGCGTAATTTTGCCTGGTGCGTAGATACGATAACTGTTTTTAAAAAACTATATACTGCAACGCAATGCACTGCAAAGCTAATTATGCAGTCATGAAAGTATACCATGAAAAATATACGAAATGATAAGTCAATGAACACTTATTTCACAATGAACATCTGTTTTTCTGTTATAGTAGACATATATGCATATTGCAAACCTGTCACATAAAATAGAAATATTTCAACTTGATCTCAATTCTTTTCTATCACCCACAGTTTCCTCACAATGTAACTTCATTACAAACCAGAAAATTAGCAGAACATGTTCTAGGAATGAAAAATAATTTAGTGTTACAATATGTACAAATATCTCTAGTATATTGTCTTATGTGTCCATTTTCTTATATTTCCTTTCTCTCTTCCCCTTAAACACTGTCTGCATTGCAAGCAGGTATGCTTGAGGCTTTTCTGTCATAACATTATTTATTGCTTCTAGATTGGAACCAGTCACTTTATAGCGTCCAGTGTCTCTCTTTTTGCGAGTAACTGATCCTGTTTCTTGGAAATATTTGATGCACCTACTGGTTTTAAAAGACATAAGGATACCAACATTAATAGACATTTTAATTAAGCGCGAGAATGACAAAAAATTTATATTGTATACTGATAATATGTAAGGCGTTTATGTTGCAAACAAAAGTTATGTCAATTTGACGGTACCTGGAAACTTTTGATAACATTACACACCAAGGGACTTGTCTTTTTTCTTATCCTTTTATCCTGACCAACCACAGCACTGTGACTAGGCATAGGCTTGAATGGGGAGAACATGTGTGCAGATACGCTTGCACGCACACATGCATGCATCAACACAGCCTATATTTCAGAGTTCACAAACGATAGGGTAATACAAGATTTCTACCTTCAACAGGTATAGTTACTTATTTAGCTGCAGCCCAACACAATTTTCAAACTGTGATTTAAGAAAAACATATCTCACTCCTTACTGTTCCACAGTCTCAATAGTTTAGGCTCATAATAGTGCTCTCTGATCTAAGCATTCAAGGGAGTAGCACAAAAAACTAAACATCTCTGCTCAATGCAATAAAAATAAACATTTTTGAAATTATAAATGACCTTTTTTTCAAACTTTTAACATTTAAAACTGGTGTAGTTTCTGTTAACCATTATGAAATTTTTGTTTTATGGAAACCTAAACTTCTTTGTTGGTAGTTCACTATGAAAAAACTTAATTTGTTTTTTCTGAATTAAATTGGAAATTCTTCAAAATTTACCACAGAGATCGTTTTTCAAATATATTGTAATAATTACTGGAACTACCAGCATTTATCTGTAGATTTAAGGGTGTGGCATTTAGGGTTAAATAACTTGATTTCTCACATATTTGCGTGAACTGCTTCACTTGTTACTTAGATAACTGCATTGCAGCTACAAGAAAAATAAGGATTGGATTGGATTAGTGGTGTTTTAGGGCCCGTCGACGATGTCATTTGGGCCCGAGAGAAAAATAAGGAGGGTGGAGCAGCCAACTATGCATATGGACAGTTTTACAAAATGATTTTGTCCTAAATCACATATACTGCTGGTATACATTTTTTTTAATGGTTGTTTTCTCTACTGTTTGTTTTACTTCAAATAAAAGCTTTTTGTTTCAAAACTATTTGACAGCATTGCACAAAATTTTCCTGGTGTATCCAGATGCACGCTTGTTGATACCATCAACTTTTTATATTTTATTTACATTTTTTTATAAAAAATATTAAATATACTAAAATAATTTATATTTTCAATTTATATAAACAAACATTTTTAATTTAAAGGCAACTGCCCACAATACAAATTGATGGTTCAGATTTACTCTGAGTATTTTTAATAGGATGCAGGGGCGGCTTCTGAGGTAGTGCAGCTGTGCCATGGCACCATCTGTATGAAAGCGAAAGAAAGAGAAATGTATAAGAATTGCGCAAAAGGAATTGGTTATAAGTAGTTGCTCCCTCATTTGAATAGGCACGTTGAACGCCAGCGCTCTCTCTTGGTTGTTTTCCGTAGCTTGGTGCCGCTTCTAGAACGGCACCGTCTACGCCCATAACCGCCTGTGTTAGGGATAGGGGCTAAGATGTCTGCTTATACACGGCTCTTATGGAAGAAGGTTAGAGAAGGTAGTGCCGGAATTTCTCTGGCGCATAACTTACGCTTTGCCCGTTAGAGTGCAGTAAAACACGGGTCTTCAGAGAACCACAATCCTGCCACCTAGCGAAAGACAATGGTAAGAATACATTTCGCGCTTACCTTCCTTTAATGCAGTGTCACCATCCTTATGCAACATATCGAGATTTAACTGTATTAGAACACCACAGTGAAGCGAAAATAATCCTTATGCAAGTTAATTCTGAAGAACTTCAAAATGCAAATTAATGCTTAATGAAATCAGTTGCAGAAACACAACACATAGATATCCTTATAAATAAAATTAATTGGGTTTCAATGTGAATATAGTATTAGATTTTAAAATTTAGAGACAGTATTTCAACATGTGCATATTTCACAGCAGCAGTTTTGTTGGTAGAACATAAAACCCGCGTGTTGGACACATGTTTTCAAAGCAATGGTAGAGTAGTTCTGTATGTGCTCCTGTAATGCTGTAGTTCATCGTGAGTACGGATTTTTAAAACAGTGTTCAGTGTTTTTTCTTTAAGTTAAAATTCACAGTAAAGTTACGAACATGAACAAGGTGAGTGAATTACTGAAAACTTCATTTAGTAACAGGACTCTAAGTGAAAAAATTCAGATAAAAACAATGGCTAGGCCACTCCAGGAACTGAATCTGCAGCAGCAAACAAAAAATCGATGCCGTAAGTTTAATCCGGATACTTATCAAAAGAACAAATGGATTTGCGGCTGTGATGAAAACAATGCAGCTTCTTGTTTTCCTTGTGTGTTATTTGGGGGAGATGTCCATTGGTGTAAGACTGGAATAACTGATATTGGGCATTTATGGTCTAAAATGAAAGTGCATGAAACATCGAAGCAACACATGGACAATGTTCTGAGTCTTTCATTTCTAGTCAAAACCAATATTCAGGACAAATTAGATTCGCAGTATAGGCAAACAGTCAACAGCCATAACAAACAAGTAGAAAAAAAACAGGTTTATAAACTGTATTCGGTTCTGTGCTGCTTTGGAGCTGGCTCTTAGGGGACACGACGAATCTGACGCCTCTCAAAATAAGGGTTTTTTTCGTGAGCTCATTCAGTTTAGTGCGGAGTTGGATAAAGAACTTCAAGTGCATCTCAGTCAGTCATCAGTATTCAAAGGCATTTCTAAGACTATCAAAACGAACTCCTGCAGTGCATGTTGGAAGTGTATCACGAGGAAGTTCGCAAAGAAATAAAGCGTGTGGATTATGTTGCAATAATCGCGGATGAAACCACTGATGTGTCTTGCGAATTTCAGTTGGTTATTGTTTTGCGATGCATTGTTTATGGAACCCCCGTTGAAAGATTTTGGAATTTTGTTAATCCAGAAGGTCAGAATGCTCAGTCCATCTCGGAGTGTATTCTGAAAGAAATCGAACCCTTAATTGGAGATGACCGAGCAAAACTAATAGCTCAGAGTTACGATGGTGCAAACGTTATGAGTGGTGAATCAAACGGAGTACAGAAATTAATAAAAGACAAATACCCAAATGAGCACTACATTCATTGCTATGCGCACCAGTTAAACCTTATAATGTCTACTGCAACCTCAATTAATCGCAAAGCCCGCATCTTCTTTGCACATCTTTCAGGCATTTCTTCTTTCTTTTCAAATTCGCCACAAAGATCGAAAGTGTTGCATAGCATAATTCAGAAAAGCTTACCCCGTGTGTCTCTCACTTGATGGAATTACCATTCGCGAATAGTAAAGGATATTTATGAAAATAGGAAGAAGCTTATTACTGTCATGGAAACAATTGAAACGAGTGAGAACATAAAATTACCCTCTACTATTGAAAAAGCTGGTTCATACAAACAAAGACTGCAAGATAGAGACTTCATTTTCTGGCTATCGTTTTTCTATAAGATAATGCCTCATGTGGACATACTTTTTAACCAATTTCAAAAGAAGACAACTGAACCAACCAAGGTAAAACAAGACATTCATAACTTTGAAACAATAATGCAAAACATCAGAGATGACATTGACTCCATCATCAGTCAGGTTAGTTTTGAAAATGACGAAACAATGCCTTACAAGAGAGCAAGGGTTGATGATAATAACAAAAAGCAAAATCTTTGGAGGTGTGTGATGCCATCTTTTGTTAAATAAAATCACGTTTTCAGTTCACTGGGCACCTCATTGCAACCAACTTATTTGATGTAAGCCAGTTTGACAATTATGTAACACATTTTGCAGACAAATATCTTGAAATTACGGACACATATACATTTCTGGAGAAAAGAAAGTTGATGGGAGAGCTTCAAGTGTTCTTTGCTAGGCCTGAGTTGAGAGCAGTTTCCGGTGCGCTTCCGTTTCTTTCGCTGATTCTAGATGATGAACTCTGTGCTACTTTTGAAGAGACTGTTAAAGTTTTGAAACTGTTAATCACTATGCCTATCTCGACATCAGAAGCTGAGCGGTGCTTTTCAATGCTCAAGAGGATTAAAACTTTTCTACAAAACACAATGAAAGAAGAGCGATTGAGTGCCTTAGGAATGCTGTTCGTGTGCAAAATTGACCATTTCAATTCAAAGGTGATGGATTTATTTGCCAACAAGAAGGAGCAACGAATGGATGTTCAATACCGTTCCTACTAATTCATTTAAAGCTGTCTTCATAAAGTCATGGAGTTGCTGCTTTCGGTGAGTACAATGCTTTTAATTTTTAAAAGTTAGTAATTTCATTAAACCATTTTTAAAAATTCAGATTACTCATTTTGCAGTGAAAAATTGCGTCTTGTGTGTGCGTGCATGCGTGTGTGCTCGCTCGTATGTGTTTGTTAGTGTGAGACAAAGATTTCTCGAGTTTGTTTCGTTTGATTTCAGCGCGAGAAAAATTATGGCTAAAGCAATAACAATAACTGTCTCTCTATCACGAAATCGTACACGAACGCTTCGTATCACATTCTCCATGAACTGTATTATCTAACTGTTACTGTACTCGTTACACCTGTGCGTAACAAGAGTACGGATGTAATAAATATCTATTTCCGTTTCCCTGTACGTTCTGTATGGTACAGTATATTATAAAATAGGTTGGATTATTGATAAGATTAACTAAATCGTTCGTAATTGGTGCACATATTTATATTTCAACAACCCTTATTTATTTATGGCACCATCAACACAATACCTCACCGGCCGCCCCTGATAGGATGTACAACTATGAATTTCCTAACACAACAGCATTAAGTGAGAAAGTTAATTAAAATCACAAATATGTATAATCACAATTAATAAAGCAAAAAGTTGTAAAATTCAAACCATAAATATTTTTTCTTATTAATAGATAGTTTGACATTATGTCAGTTAAATGTCATGAAGGTGGCTTGAATAATTCAGAAGCTACAAATTTTAAAAACAAATAACAGAGAAGCAAATATTCCAGCACTTAATTATCTTTTAATTGGAAAGGTAGAGTCAGACTGAAAAATTCAATGCCATAGCCAGAATTTGAACCACAGATCTTCTGGTCTCCATCCAGCTTCTCTTAACCATTGAGCTACTATGTCCAACGTGCCAGCATGATATTAAATTCTCCAACTGACTCGTGTTTTTCCCTTAATTGCTTACTTGCTATCCATTGTATATTAATATTATAAAAATTGTGAAACATTTGCCTAGACATTGTCTGGCAGTGGTGATAGGGTAGTGAAATCAGAGTAAGGAACAATAAAAATTAACAATACCTTCTTTAGCTTTTGCTTCTCTAATTCTTCTTTCTTCTCAATCTTTGCTCTCCTTATTTCTTCACGATGCTCCTCTGTAAGTCCCTGATCATATTTCACTTGTTTCTCTAGAAACTCAACCATATCTTTCTTATACTCAGCTTCCAAATTCTCCTTGGTTACAGCATCTATCTTTTCCCACTGTTGAGCAGCCATTTTCACAATCTCTAGAAAAAAAATATATATAGCAGTTAATCAGTGGTAGTTATGACCAAATAAACATCATAAATGTAGTGAACAAGTACTATTTTTAAAATCTCTATTTCATTTAGTTTATTAACATTTCTCATCTCTTATTTTAATCACCCCTCCCACTTTTCCTAAATAGGCATCAAACCCTACAATATTGTATTCAACAATTTTTCTCTCACTTTTTGTTGGTAGGCTGGCCAATTTTGAATCTTTAGATTCTGTCATTATTTTGTTATTTTCACATTTGAGAAATATATATATAAATGGAAATAGAATATCCAAGCAGTAACTGGGAATAAATTAGGTGTTGCAAAGAATTGGCCTAATTATTCACAAGCAAAAGATTGCACAGCATACTCCAATTTTCTCTGAATGTAAGATTCCTGAATGGTATTATCAGTACCTATATGCCTGTATTTTGTGAAATTACGCATCTGAATAAATGAAAACAAATTTTAACAGTAAAAAAATGTGCTATCTAATACATCAATTTTATGGCACATAATAAACCACATAACTATTCACAATATTGCACTATTTTCCCGTAATCTGTGTATTTTAATTTGTGGACAATTGAGCCTTTATTTGAGTACAACCTATGTTCAGTTTTGATTGCTTTGTATGTGGAACCGCAAGAAAAACTACTTTGTTGAGTCAACTTGTTTATTGATTTCTGAGACCTGAATTCTAGCCAATCATATCCCAGTTTTTCTTCTGTTAAAACACTCGGTCTACCATTCCTTGCAGCATGGTGCATGGAACCTGTCTTACAAAATTGATTAATTAAATCACGAACAGTATCTTGGTGAAGTAGTTTTGTGTTACATAGGAAACATTGCAATAAAACATTTCATAAATCCTTTCATGGAAGTGTTGAAAACACAGTCGATGTCTGGCTGAGAATAGAGGGAAGGCCTCTGAAACTAGTTCCGGGAAAATTTAAAAGTAAGTGTTGTTTAGTGTCATTAATCGACTCCAAATAAATTCAATAAAACATTTCATTCTCACTGTGTAATTTCTACATTCATTAAAACTATTCTCCACTAGAAAAGCATGTGGAGGAACCTTATACACACATCAATACTGTTAATAATCAGATCACAATAACAACTTGTCCACTGGCAACCAGCAACTATGTGTGATAAACATGCTGGAAACCATAACAATTGTTGGTCGGCCAGAGTGGAATCAGGAAAATCTAGGTATACCAACATTATCTTAAGGAGCAGACACCAACACAGAGCGGTGGAAGTTGCTCACGGCCTGCTAGCATTCTTCAATAAATTCTGATTTTACTTCAAATTATTGTTGTTGGTGTTGTTGTTTTCAAAATGCTAGGCTTTCGTTAAACACTAAACATTTCAATTTTTTTGGCAATGAAGCCATTAGCTCTGTTGCTCTGCAATATTTCTGTGTAGTAGGTCCGGCAGGTAGGGCTTCACAGGTTAAAAGATGTTCTTCAGTCATTTCCTCTTCTTTGTTGCACAGCGGACAATTTGGACTTGTATAAATTCCTATTCTGTGTAAGTGTTTGGCCAAATAATCATGTTCCGTAAGTAATCTAAAATTTGCTACTGCAGCTTTACGTGGGATTCCTGGAATAATTTCTGGATTTTTAATTAAAATGTTCCATTTTTTTATATTTGGCTTTGTTAGATATTGATTGGTTTTGTTTGTTTTTATATTTGCTTTTGATTAATCTTTTTATGGATGTAAAGGGTAAGTTTTTACTTTTGTTCTGAATTAAAATTTGCACCTTTTTTAGCAAGAAAATCAGCTGATTCATTTCCAGCAATTCCATAATGTGCATGTGTCCACTGTAATATAAGTCACTGTAATGTGTCCACTTAAAAAACGGTTACATTTATGCTACTTAAAACATGACAAGTCCTTCAGATAAATTTTCCGGAGGTAAAATAGTCCCCCGTTCGTATCTCCGGGTGGGGTCATCTGCACATTCTCCAATGGAATACAGGAGGACTTTCACAGAATAAAAAAATGGAACTTGCTTCAAATTGTATAAACTCTTTATAATGTTGCCAGGCATTGTTTTAAAAATGGCTGAACACTGACAGAGAGAGAAGCAAGGAGGAAAGAGACAGATAGCACCCAAGCCATGCCCACAAAGCCAATGAGCGATTGTTACTTGCTGAGAGAGAAACAGCCAGGGAGATGTCTGGACAGTTCCCTCTCCTTCACCTTCTGCCACAAAAGATTGGGGCTTCGGCAACTTTTGAGAAATGATGGTTCGGTTACAAAAGCATTGTGGCTAATCGGACAGCTCAGAGTGGTGCAGCAGAGCTGCTAGTGAGTAAATGGAGTTGTCAATGGACATTTGAACTGTACCGAGTTGCTAGAGAGTAGTCGAGAACTGTTAATTGTGCAGTACGGCCTGGAAGATTGGTTCGTCATTTTTAGGGCCTATATGGGGTGGAAAAACTGTCTTTCTACAGAAATAAAGAGCATTTTGAATTTCTGCAAACTAGATTTTTAATTTCACGAACCCACAAAGTCACACTACCAAACCATTTTATAATTCTTAATATTACATTTTCTTTGCTCCCTACTCTTCCTAATTATGTAAACACAACTCTATTAAGTGAAGATTTTACCACCTAAAAATTTGTTTACAAAAATTTCTGTGAATGGGTTCCACATTTAACGAGCTCTTGTCATTTCTAATGTTCTGTAATATCTATAGATTATTTTAGCATTGACTACTGCTGAGTATATTCTAATCACATTATGTGCATTCCTGGTAGTTTATGCCTGCAAAATGTTATGGGAATTTTCGCCAACTAATGTTAAACTGATTTAACACTGATGTTGATGCAAATTCTGTTTCAGCAAACAATGTAAGCTTTAACAAAAAGTTAAAGTTGATGTTAATTCAACATTGACATACATATGAGTTAAGCTGTTTAAAAAATATTAGAGGTCGGAAAACAGCTGCAACAAACAATGTTTTAATACAAATTTTCTGTATTTGGTATTTAAGAATGTAATTTCTAATGGAAGAATGGAGATACCTTATAATAAATTTGAAAACTTTATTGATTTACTGGAAGATTTTTGAAGTAATTGCTTTAAGCAACAAACAATCCTTAATCAGTGATAACATGTGTTTGCACACTCTGATTTCAAAGTACTATCCACCATTTAGGTTTAAAATGTTGTAAAAGCTCTTCTCATCTGACATTTTTCATAATGCCTTTTATGTTGCATAAAATTGTCAAGAGTGTCTTATTAGACCTTGGAGATAGTGCATCTCAAGTACATTACTAGCAGATTTTCATTCAAGCTGCATTATTAACCATTAAGCCTGCTGGTTTCCATGCATAAGATAATACCTCTATACTAAGTAACAAATTCTATAATTAACGATTTTTGAGCAGTTGACCATTAACTCCTTTGCATATGGATTTTTCAGTTACCATTGCAATTCTAACCTCAATCAGGAAAATCATATAGCATGAACATTCGTTACTGACACAAAGGGTGCTGTGAAAGGCAGAAAAAGAGTCCACTGGGGCACGTTTATAAGCCCTAGAGATCAGTTACCACCTTTTCAAAAGCTATTGTTCACAATTTTCTCTGACGTTAAGAAGGGTTAACCAACAATTCACTGTAAAAGCTTCATAAAACATAGAAGTGTTAACATTGATTAAACCTTTAATTAAATGTTAGTGAGCACAGAAAGTATTTTTAACATTAAAACAGATTTTAAAGCTAGCCTTCGCTTTATTATTGGCTTTTCCTTTTAACATTTTACCCACCATTGATGCTTAAATATTTAAGTTTCTTAGCCACTTAAATTTCCATCCCTTCCCAACACCATGCTTCATACTTATATCAACTTTCTTTCTGAAATACCATGATTGTTTATTTTGAAGTATTTACTCTAAAGACAATTCGTTATAGCATTTAAATATTGCTTCAACTGCACCTCTTCACTGCAACAAAATTTTTTCGTCCCATCACCTCTTCGAATGGTGTCAACATCACCTATCACCTCCAAGGACTTCACCGAACCAACGTCCATTAGTCGATAACAGCTGATGATGTTGGGAAGTCCTAACGAAATGCGTTCTATGTAAATACTAGCAATAAGTGGACAATTGAGTATTAGTTCGACTCAAAATTATATTAATTCTTTTGTTTGTTTACGTGCAGCAGAACCTTGAAGACTGCTGTTTGTCAATGTCACATCATTTTGCTGCTGCAAGGGTTATACAAAGCTTCTGTTTACTGCAATAAAGATTGTTTCAAATTTCTGCAAACAAGACTTTTGATTCGAACAACCCACAAAGTCACAATACATTAGAATATAATACTCTGGTGATGGTGTTTCCCTACTTCTGTAATGTTCCAAGATAATTCCTTGTTAATCCTAAAAGAGTCAATGACCTTCCCTAAAGGTGAGTGTCCATTACTTATTGGGTTCTGGTGATGAGGAATGAGATCACTGCTTGCATTTTTTGTTTCACGTTAGTGGTGGCACACCCAGCTTTCATCTCTTGTAAAAATTTTCATAAGGAAGTTATCTTCTGCCTCAAAGCACAGCAAAAGTTCTTTACAGTGAACTGATACGGTAAACACCTTGCTGACACTTTGCAAAACTTAAGCACATCATGAATAATGTGATATGTTGAGTCATGACTAACTTTCAGATTTACAGCTATTTCATCCCTTGTCACGGGATTTTCCATCACAATGGCTTCTACTGCTGTAGGAGATACTTATACTTTTTTCTAAAATGTACGTCCTCCAACGTTAAGTCATAGAGGACGATGAATGGAATGGGTGAAATGATGCTCAAATGAGCCCAGGGTCCATATAGCTTAGAGTTACCCGACATTCACCTTTCAGGATAAGGGAAAACCCCGTAAAAACCTTATCCAGGTAACTCACCCTGACCAAGAGACTGATGTCATACAGCATACCCGAGCTGGGTGGAGAGTATATACTACAGAATTAGTGCCATTTCTGAGCTTTCTACTCCACTTGTACACTTGTTGCAGTAATGAACATGAATCACCATACAGAACCTTCATTTGCCAATGGATTTCAACAGCTATTGTACCTTCACTGCTCAGAAAAGGTATGACAACACTGTCTTTGGCGCATGTCAGAAGCAGAACAGCCATTTTAACTGATAATGCAGCAGCACTTTACTTGTCTGCAATATGGTGTCATCTGCTGGACACTCTTTAAAGCACTGGTAACAGCATTGCCAACTTAGATAGTATGACAATTCAAATTTTTATTACATTTTTAAGGTTTTCAATAAGGCGTCAGCACCAAAAGAACTGATGGCATAATAAAACACTATATTACAAAAAATATATTACAAGGAAATGACATAAGGCTTAAAGTTATTAATCTATTGCGCATTTTTAAAATAAAAGTTTACATTTACAGTCACAATATCAATAGACAGCACAATTTGCTCTGAGAATCCTAAGAATTTCCCCTAAATTCCAATGTCTGCTATTGGCAACAGCTATACAATACACAACTGGTCTGCTGAAACCTTAAATGCATATTTATCAAGAGAAGAAAGAGCATTTAAAACACACTACATTTGTTACCTGTTGGCTTAGCTTGTGGATTTTTTTGAAGTATAACTGGCCGCACTTGTGCCATGAAACGGAAATATGGAGTTAATGGTCTTTTAGGTTTTGGAGGCAAACCCAATTTCTCTTCTACAGATCGTGAAAGAGCAGCATGCTGATTCCAGAACAACCCATCTTTTCTGAAACACAATAATTTTATATAATTTGTTTCTTCATATCAATAAAGCAGTAATGATGCCATTTAAGTCAGGATTATGAACTTGAACTTAATGTAATGTAACATAATGTGAAAGTCTCAGACATTGCATTAATTCCAGCTAAGGTTGACCTAATGTGACTAAAAATGATGTAACTTATAAGTTTGGCAATATTAAACTTTTCTTCCTATTATATTAAATTTGATGTTATATGATAATTATAATCAACGGGCATAAAGCACAGCATAAAGTACAAAATCACTTACAATAATGAGTCAATGCTTTTATATTTAGTTAAGTGCATTCTAATGTCAGTTTAGCAACATTTCTTAGATTCTTGGCAGAACACGAAAAACTGGTGTATGCTTTTGGCAGATTTTGTAGCCTACAGTTAAAAATTGTGAAGCACTTGGATGCTTTGATTGTAATACTTAGACATAACGGTACCAGTACACCAGTGGTCGTGGGTATATTACCAGTCATGATGCATGTGCCATAATGTATGACATCTTCCACGTCTCGAGTTTGCTCAAGGTGCGAGCTGACGAACAGTGAAACCTTAGTTTAGGTTAGGTTAGGTGAACTTTCGCATATTTTCGCATATGCAAGCTTTTCATTATTCGCGTAGAAGCTTTGCGAAATGAAAGGCTTCAGCAAACACCTGAGACATGTGCATTTCTTAGTCATTTTAGATTTTCTACACAGTAAGTGGAGGTTAAGTACTAAGACCTATGTGCTCTTAACGAATACTTCAATATTTATAAAAAAAAAAAACTAACTTCCTTGAAAGCAAGCATACATACACATTTAAGAACAGGCCTCTGTGGTGACTCAAAAATGCAGCGATATCATATAATTTGCGGTTTAAAGCCATGTTTTCAACATTCATGAAATTATTTGCATACCGGTACTCCCCATCTACAATTACACTCTCCACACATGTCATAAACAAAGTATATCAGCCTGTGATATCAGCCAATCAGCCGCGTGAAAACAATTACAAATCATAAGCGCTATCCAGTGCAGCCATGCTCACTTATTTATAGTTTTGCAGCGGCTTTGCCTTATGGCTTATATCCAAATTTCTTATAGTGAATAGTTCCTTAGTCACTTAAATTACAGTTAAATCCTTTTAACACGGGTTAGTCCAGTGGATGTAGAGACATTTACTATAAGATGTTTGTTTTGTCTAATTTAGCCCTTCAGGTTTGAGAAGTAGATAGGTTTTGCCTGGAAACTAGCAAAAGAAGAATAAGAAGAACCACAATGTCGTCTGCTGCTGAAAGCGCGTGAATTGATAAATCGAAAATACCGACTAAACAAAACCATCTCGCACCATTTGAATAGTACCAACAATTTCTCAGTGCAGAGTGCATCAGGTGGTATTCTGTATGTAGAAATAAAACAATAATTTTACAGAGTGAACGGTAAGACCCTCTTCTCAACGAAAGGTTTAGGTTAGATCATTTTGTACGTGAAATGGCAGGGTTACTGAAAACAATAATTGGAGTGGAAAGAACTGTAATGAGTACCACAATACGAACAGTGTCGATTTCAGACAGAAAAACATTTTTTCGTCTTGAATCCACGTGTAGTAAAGTGACTGATACGTTAGCAGAAACTCCAGTAAAGAAATCGTCAGTGCCTGTGCAGAATCTTAAAGTTGGCCCAGATTTAAAATATTTTATACAAAGAAATGCAACTGTGAGTGCAAGTGTAAATGATTCGAATCTTGATACGTATTCTGTGCCTTATCTATTAAGCAATACATTGCATGGAAAGAATAGGAAAGGTAAGTGTAAACAGGTTTGCAGATGCTAGTTTGTTAAGATTAGTGTGGTTTTGAATCCAGCTCAGATTGAACCCCGCTTTTAATGTTGGTCTGTGTCCTTAGGCTCTTCTGTGAAAAATGCTGGGACATTTATATAAACAATAAACTCATCGGTCGTCAGCAACACCTGTTCTATTTTAATAGGTTTGTTTTTCTGTGCAAATATACCTTTTATCTAGTATTTAAGTTGTGTACCCGCAAATTGCTTATAAACTCATCTGTATTTTAGTATAAAACATCACTGAATAAATATATTATTATGTTAGAGTTGACATTTTCAGTTTAGCAAACAAAACCCAGACATACTTTAGAATATGGACCCCCAAGCAGGAAAATAATTGATTACAAAATATACACTGTATGCAGTATAGGCGCACTGCTCAAACGGTTACCATGGATTTATCTTTGGTAATAGATACCTCTCAGATTACTGATTACGCCACGTGGAGTGGATTTGTGATTCCTGCGAATTCCATTGGCTGAAGTGATGCATTCAATGGTGTTTAGCACAGAGCCGGGCAGTACAGCAGTACCACTCTCACTCTTACAAGAATAATCAGTACGTTATCTGAGAGGTTTCTATTAACAAAGATAAAGCCATGGTAATGGTTTGAGCAGCACGACTATAAATATGTACCCAAAATACCAGCTTGCCAATGAAAAAATCCCAGGATTCATGGCAAATTAGCAACATTTTTGGAACAACATACAGCAAAAGATATATTTAAAACAAAGTGTCATTACTTTCTGTCTACACCACTCTTCTCCCTCTTTTTTCCTCTTACTCTTCTTCAATCCTCTAACTTGCCACCACTATATTCACACTTATCCATATTGAACAATGAGTGTGTAACATTGCTTTTTTATGTTTTGATTTCACTGATAGAGGTTTGACTCTACAATGCCTTGTGCTTTTTGACATACAGCCATGCATTTTTCCACTGAGATATGATGCACTTTACTAACAACTCCTTTTCACTACTAACATGATTCCTTCAAAAGTGAACCATGTGCTTTATGGCATCAGTAGAACATCATACACTTGCTCTTTACTTTTCACCACAAATTTTTTCCACTGAGATATGATGCACTTTACTAACAACTCCTTTTCACTACTAACATGATTCCTTCAAAAGTGAACCATGTGCTTTATGACATCAGTAGAACATCATACACTTGCTCTTTACTTTTCACCACAAATTTGTTACATCATAGATATATCAAACTTGCTTCTGAAACTTCTAACACTAGCACCATCTCATGCTCAGTTGATATTAGGAACCCTGTTGTCCCATTGATATAGACAGACTAGCATAGCAGCCTAACCATGGAATAAATGTTGACACCACACAAACTTGTCATCCTCTTCATTTAGGCACACTGACCTAGACTTTATAGCCTAACCTTGTGATAAATTTCGATCTCATACCCATAAACACACTAATTTAGACATCATAGTCTAACCTTGGGTTAAACTTTGATACCACAGGACACTCTCTTCTTGTTCACATGCACACACTAACCTAGGCATTGTAACCTAATTTCTTGTTAATTTGGAGTCACATCTCTCCATGTCTCGCAGACATCCAGTAGTGTAAATGATTTTCAGAAAATATGTTAGAAAATAAACAAAAAATGATTACAAATTCTAAAATATGAGCTTAGTGAACCCGTCTTCATGTATCATTGTGTATATGCATTTAATCACCTTGCGCTGTTACATAAGCATTCCTATAGCAAATGTAACCAAATTGAGAGTAAATGTTCTGCTCTATTATGGTGTGTAGTGTCAGATGCTATGCAGACTTCTCCAAGGAAACTACAACCGCACCACTGAAGACGTACGCCGCAGTTGTGGATGAAACGTTTGGAAATTCTAATTCCAGCAGACCATGGCATAACAGCCCGGAAATAACTTCCAGTTATATTAACTCTGGCCATGAAAGCCTACGCTCTCTTATGATGAATTTGTTAAAGTGACTTTTATCAAGTTCTGTCATTTAACCCATTTTTCATGGGATTTGTACATAGAAGTTTGATTCAAATTCCTGCAGGATACTCTTATAACGAGTTGTTATTCTCAATGAAAAATATTTCTGTTGTGCACACAGTTATCTGAGAAAACATTTTGGCATTTCAAGATGGAATGAAAATGGTTGAACTATACCATCTTCAGAGTTTCTGATGTGCTGTAAGTGTTCAGATATAGGTAATGTGTATTTCCCAGTTAAGGGGTTTATCTAATTGCAAGCCCAGATAGTAAGGTACGCTTTTATAATACTAATATTTTACTACTATTGCTTTCGTTTGGTATGGTATAGGTTCGGTTAGTGGTAATGACAGCATTAATATTAGCAGTAAGTAGTAGTACAGTTTTATTATCTGAGTACAAATTGTAACCGTAATAATACTCAAACTTTTGTTTAACAATTTTTCCCTAATTACACAAACTATGTGCATGTTTTCTTCCTTTTTATCTCCGTGGCTGTTGGTTGGTCTCCGGGCGGCCTTGAGGTTATTCTGGTTTTAAGTTATCTTCTGTTGATTCACAAAAATGTTTACTATATCTTCATTTTTTCTATGAAGATACCTGTATCAGTATTTTAAGATTCTTTCCATAATTATTCCTTTCCTCCCGGTTCTTTCTAATTCTATTAATGCTATTGCTCTTGGTGTTGATCTGATTAATTATAGTTCTTGTTAGAATGATCTGATGTGCAAAATACTTTTTTGCCTAATTCTAAAGGTCTTGAAGGTAATTTAATTAAGAGTATGGTAGATTGTGAAGGCAGCTATTTGCTTATTGATGAAACTCCACTCCAAAGGGATTACATTATACATTTCTAGTGGCGAATCTATTTTCTGTGTCTGCCTGTTTTATTTTAGGTAAAACAAAGGGAGATAAAGTAGCCGACATGAAAGGGAAGGAATAGCATGGATGATTACAGGGGCAGTGGTTCTAGAAGGGTGGTGATTTACAACAAATATATTTAAAATCTTTTCTTACAGAGCCAATAAGCACAACTGCTTATTAATAGTTGGAAGTTTTTGACCAATGAGATCAGTTACATTAATTGAACATTGGTTATGTTTACACTACCTCATTTACTTTTGAAAAATAGAACATTTTTCGGAAATCTTAGTTCCCATCCAACTAGGTCGGTTTTTAGCTGAGGCTGGAAACCAATGTTCCTGAAACATGATGCTTCAAAATTAAGTGAGGTAATGTAAACATAATTGATGTTCAGTTAGTAAGAACAACTGAACTAATTCACATATTTCAGGTTTTGGTAACATACAAATGCACTGCCAACTTTGAAATTATGTATCATCATCAGTTTTCTGGACTGCTAATCAATTTTTGTATCCTGAAAGATTCTCCATCTGTATTTATAAGTGTAACACTAGCACAATAAAGAGGATTTACATTTCGTAATTTTAACAGTAAATTCTATTTAACTGGAAATTCAGACTTGGTAGGTTTACCTACTTCTAAGAGGAAGACAAAATATTAAAACTATATGCACCATTTCATTCATGTTTGTTGCAGTATACTTTGAAGTCTATGGCTGTCAAATGAATGTGAATGATACTGAGGTCATATGGTCTATTCTGAAGAGTTCTGGATATAAAAAGACTGAAACTTTCAAAGAAGCTGATGTTATCCTAGTTATTACTTGTGCTATTCGAGAAGGGGCTGAAACAAAGGTTTGGAACAAGCTACAGCACTTCAAAGCTCTCAAGAAAGCCAGAACTTTGCAGAAAAATAAACCTCAATTGAAGATTGGCATTTTGGGTAAGTTGATTTGCCTTTCAGTATTTTTATCATAATTTTTATTTCATTTTCATTAAATTCTTTCTCTTATATATAGTTTAAATTCTGTCACAGTGCAGTTGATAAAGTTGCATGATCACATTTCCACACATTGTTTGGTGCTGGTGCAATTATCTTGAATGTTTTTGCCATCATTTTAAAGAAATTAATTAGAATTGCACTGAGGTTACTAACCCTACAGGAAAGATCTATAACATTCACATTGAAAGTAGAGAAACAATGACTCATACCACTTTTGGATTTAAAAGTTAGGAAGAACCAAGCAAAATTAGAATCTGGAATTTACAGAGAACCATCACAGGTACATATGTATTTTTTAGACATGGCATATGATGTAATGTTGCACAGTAGTTTATAGTCGTGTCTACTTGTAAGAAAAAGGGGTGTCAGGTTAGTCATTTGTCATTTAACCCACTAGCTTTATCAACAGTCTGCTGGTGAAAGCAGAGATATTACCCCCACCATTGATTTGCATGATGTCATTCGCACACATTCAACCAAGGTCACATGCCAGCTCTAAAAATACCTCTGTAGATAACTAATTCAACCCAATACCTCACCATTATGCTACATTCCACAGCCTCAATCAGATGTTCGCTCACATTCCCATAATGCAGTCAGAGATATATTTGTATACACCATGCTGCTCAGCAGAATAATTTCAATAAAAACTTCACTGACAAACTAATTAAGAAACACAAAGCATAGAAGAGAGTAAAAGAAATTACCACTTAGGAAAAAGTTGGAGAGACTAATTCAAATAGAGTAAATTTTCCTTTCACCCAAAATCTTTTGAAAATTTGAAAAAGTTTTCAAGGAATTCAAAATTAAATTAAAACCACAAAAAAAATAGTTATAACAGCAGAAACCTGTGAACCACCACTAAAAAATAGCTCACCAGAAACTAAGTTATCCAGAATATACCAAATGAAATGTCAAAATTGTGAGAAAATATACAGGCTGCCCGACAAAAAAGCAGGAAATTGTTATAGTGCAGTCTCTTGGCATGACAAAACAGAATTACGATTCATTGAAGGTGACGCACCAGGTCAATGACATTTACCAATATACAGAAGAAAGAAGAAAACAGTGAACGAGGTGATGTATAGAGATGAGATGTGCACCCAGATGTTCCAAGACATGGGTGATTACTAATGGACATGGCAACAAGACGGTGCAAAGGCCTATACAGCAATGGATACTATGACATGGATAAGAATTAATACTGCTGACTTCATCTAACTTAACAATTGGCTATCTAAAAGTCCATATCTCAGCGTGATGGATTATTGCATTGGGGTATACTGCTACAGAAGGTTCAAGAACACAGGTGAGACATCACATGCATTGATGACCTGAAAGCTGTACCAACAGGCACCTGGAACAATGTTAGACTTCAAACTATCCAGAATGCCACCCGAAACTGGTTACAATGTCTATGTCGCTGTATGGAAGCCAAAGGGAATCATTTTGAGCACTTGCATTGATTATGGACATTTGAGTGACAGTGTCAGTAAAATATAAATGAAAATATGTGTGTCCAACTCATATTACAGAATCTAAAAGCAATTTCCTGCTTTATTGTGGGGCACCCTGTACATTGGAGAAACATCAGCCCAAGTACATGGCAAGTCTGCTTTAGCAGACCATTTTTGGTCTTCGAATCATAACATACAACAGGAGACAAAATTGTTAAAACATGTCAAGAAACCATTGGAACTAAACACTTGGTAAGCATTGTTATCAAGAATTAAGAAAGAGTCATGAATTATGAAATCCCCTCATAGTTGATGTCATTCATTTAACTGGATGTACAGCACAACTCAAGCAGGTTCAAACCATCCATGGGAATGTCAATTGACCTCACAACTAATAATGAGTAAAAGGTTCCCAGAATTGATCTTAATAAATAAAACGTATTTATCAATGCATCAAATGTAATTTATCAACTCATCCCTACATTTATTCTATGTAATGTTTAATAAAAACATTATTATGTATATAGTAGTATATATTGTCCTGCGCCATGGCGTAATGGGCTAAGACAGCATGCCTTGACATCCCACCCATGGGGGGCAGATTTTAAATCCTGGATATAGGACCAGTACTCACTCAGCATCATGAGGAAAGTGAGGAGCTTACGCTAGTTAAGCATCCCTGGTCATGAAAACCAGCATTCCGGCTGGGGGATGCTGAACACATCTCCTCCCCATATCGGTTGGATGATCACCCACCTCTACCTTGCGTAAGTGGGCGTGAGGCCATCAGTCGGGTTGGTAGGCCTTGGCCTTATTAGGGCTGTCGCACCAGGAAAAAAAAGTAGTATGCATTATGGTATTTACAAGGACTATGTTTTAAAAGACAAGTATTTACAAAGACTATGTTACAAAACACTATGTAAAAACCCTGGAGCCCGCCTCAGTAGCAAATATAATAGTGTGTCTGCCTCAAGAGGTCCCGAGTTCGACTCTCAGTCAGGGTGAGTTATCTGGATGACAGTCAGGTTGGTAGGCCTTGGCCTTCTTAGGGCTGTCGCACCAGGGGAAAAAAAGTAGTATGCATTATGGTATTTACAAGGACTATGTTTTAAAAGACAAGTATTTACAAAGACTATGTCACAAAACACTATGTAAAAAACCTGGAGCCCGCCTCAGTAGCAAATATAGTAGTGTGTCTGCCTCAAGAGGTCCCGAGTTCGACTCTCGGTCAGGTTGAGTTATCTGGATAAGGTTTTTCTGTGATTTCCCTTATCCTGAAAGATGAATGTCTGGTAACTAAACTCTATGGACCCTGAGTTCATTTGAGTATCATTTCATTCATTGTCCAATATGACGTAGGTTGGAGGATATAAGTTAAAAAAAACTTGCAGTATAATACTAAAAGCGATAAAATTAACATTTAATCTGGAAAAAATAATCTTCTATTAATACCAGTAATGACTCACTTAGGATCAAATTTTATTACAATAATATTAAATTCATTATAAATATGGTTTATTTGCCTCCTAGTAATAATGTAAACATACTCAATGGTCATTTTGATCAGATAGAACAAAATATTGATATTTTTAATTTGCATGTAGTTATTACAGGTGTCTTTAATATACTTGATCCTACTTGTGACTTAACTAAAGGTAGCAGTTGAGCAAACTTAATATGTTATGCGATCTGTGAACATTGTAAAAAAATATAAGAGGTAGGTCCCTAGACTTACAGTTTGCCACAGCAAAGTCCCAAGGGAACGAGGTGCAGGGGGGAATCTGCTATTTAGACAGGATGCCCATACCCTGCCTGGTAGTAGTTTGACACTCAGGTCAGCTGAGTTACAGCCTATTTAATACCTTTTCGGTTTTACTATACACAGTTAATTCCTATTTTTGTAGGGTGAATGTTTTTTGAATGGTTCTTCTCCTTCTGTAGTATGTGACCTTTGTCACATACATTCACTGTCCTTGTCGCATTGTTTTTAAACAGATTAGGATAGTACATTCCTATCAGGGACTATCTTCCTGTAGTTCTAGCTAACATAACACTTGATGTAAAACAAACTAAATTTTTTTGGTACCCATAGATTTGTACCATCGTGCTCTAAATTTATCCATTAAAATTTATAAATTTGTACAAAATAACATAGTATCAAAAAGCGCCTACATTTATGCAAACCATATTTTAATAATTTGTACAACTTATAAAAGTTTGTAGAATGGGATCATATAGCATTACTTAAGATATTAATTATTCAATAGTAATTTTCTATGGCAAACCTTCTCAATAAAATACAGTTGTGTACCTAAAAGAAAATAATAAAAACACAAATATCCTGTTTGGTTTGCCAAAGAAATAATAAAGTACTAAGATTAAAAGAAAAGTACTGTAAAAATAAAACTGCTTCAGAATATATGTGGTGTTATAAAAACATTAGTAAATTGTTAGAAGTCAAATCAATATGGCCTTTAGAAATTATATTGAACATGTTGAAATAAAATGGCACATAATACTGTGACAAAAACGCAAAGTTCACCTCAACTCCTTTATTTTCAGCAAAAATTGTTAGAGCTTGGATTCACTCCTCTCTTGAACTGCTTCACTTTACGGCTACAATGCCTGCCAACTCATTACCACGGAGTTTGGAACGTACTGCACTGCTCTGTCAGCTCACAAACTTGACTGATCGACTGACTCATGAAGTGCTTCACTGCGCCAACTCATCATGGAGCCGCACTCGTCAACTAATACTCAAAGCTTGAAGCATACACAGACAAACTAAAACACACTACTCTAAATGGCAGGCCTCACATTGGCTCTTATATAGTCCTGCTGGATGGAGATCACTCCAATAGTCAAATGTTCTCGAATTACATTCTAGAATGATATCTGCACAATAACAACGTAGCTCACTCCCGGCTTCATGAGTCAGCTGGTGCCCACTCTGGAAGGCTGTGTCACTCTGGTCCTTCCCACATGCATTGGTGGCTCAATTGCCCAATTTGATATTTTAAAGTGTTCTGAATTTTAGTCTTCCTTCTACTGTCAATCATGCATAGTAGTTCATGTTTTCACTGCAGTGTGAGAGCATTATGAGCACATTTCTGTTTTGCTGGCACGATGCAGACAAAAGGAACTTGGTATCTTAATGTCAGTAATCCAACATAGACTGCTGCAAGTTGAATCTATGTTTGCATTTCAATGCATTTCGCTCTCCTCCTTGCCCTCCGTTATTTTGTTTGTGGCAGCAGCAGAGGTAACATTCACAGGTGTAGTGGACTATGTGAGACTTATTGCATGTATCATTAGTTTATGCAAGAAAATGTACTGAGGGAACCGAACTTTGAGTTCATGGTATGGTTTATTCAAAATTTGGTTCAAGTTGGTAGGTTTTTCTCTCTAAATTTACTGAGACTAGTAATTTGTTAAATTTAATTGAGTGATTTATCTGATTTTGCATCTGTTACCAGTGAATTTTGTTTCATCATAATAGTACAACAGATATAAGTATCTCTTCACTGAGAAGTAATTTTATACTTTTGATGCTCTATTAAACTCTTGAGTTTTAGTTGAAAACATGAAAAAGTTAAGGTACATCATGGTACTGTAGTTAACATATGAATTTAGAAATATATTCAGCTGAAATGCTGACTAAGTCCCATATCATTTCTTTTATATTTGGTTCTTCTTGTCTATAGGTTGTATGGCAGAAAGATTGAAGCATAGAGTGCTGGAAAAAGAGCAGCTTGTGGATGTAGTTGCTGGTCCAGATAGCTACAGAGATCTGCCACGTTTGCTGTCCCTTACAGATAATGAACAAAATGCAGTGAATGTGTTATTGTCGTTAGAAGAGACTTATGCAGACATCATGCCTGTTAGACTAAACCAGGATGCTGTAACTGCTTTCATGTATGTTAATTTTAATAGGTACTTTTGACAGATATCCCACAAACTGAACAGTATTAAAAGAATACAAACATTTACAAAAGGCTAGTGTTAAAGGCAAAATAGAGTGTAGCGTATATGACCTCTTCCAGTTTATTCGAGAAAACAAAAATTAAGCTGATATGAAGCACTGTTATGTATATAAGTAAATATAACCTATAGAAGCATCATTAACTAAATAAAAGTTAGTAATTTTGTCTCTGATGAACAAAACACTAATGCCCTATTTCACCAACAGATGTTAAGACTTAACACAAGTTTAGCAATAGTTATAACAAAAATTGCCTTTCACCAACAAGTGTTAAAACTCTTGTTAAACTAACAAGCCATGTTTCTGTTGTTAAGTCCTTACCAATTGTAAATAGTCAAGATGGCGGGCATGAATGCAGCTTTTGATGTCAACTTGCTATATTTAAGACCGTGTAATTCGTAATAGAGTATGGCCTATGAGGAGAAATGATTTTGAGGAGCTATCAAAAGAAAATTTTCTACAGAGGTATAAACTGTCGAAACAAGTTGCTATGAAAGTTACTGCAGAAGTACAAGAGAGGTTAGAACATGCATCGAAAGGAATATGCAGATCTCGCCTTTGCTTCATGTATTAATAACTTTGTGATTTTATACTTCGCTGAATTATGTGGATAATACACTGTACAGCTGTCCACCTCCCGTCTTGAAACGTTCAAGTCGCTCGTCAGTTCTGTCTTCTTCGCACCTCGTTTTAAATATACATAATACTGACAAAGTTGCTTTGTACTTCTAGTGGTAACACATGCATTTGAATTAAATTCGTTTCCAATCTTTTCCCACATGACATCTTCCTATTTTACATTCACTGCATCCGTCCTCTTATTTTCCAGGATATCCTAATACTCCATCACCAATTCAATTAACAATTTTTTCTCCATCAATGTGAAATTTGCCCCATTGCATCTCTTACAATTTTTTTCACCCGTCATTTTTTTCAGCTGTTTGCAGACGAAAATGAAAACAAAAGCGCATGACAGTATGTTCAGAAAATGAGTCATCCATAGCCTTCTATAGCTGTAATATTTACAAGTCTCTTGGCCTTAACACGTGTTCGTTAACATTTTCAGAAAACCGGTTGGTGAAATTCAAGAAATTTAACAGCTTTGTTAGCGCTGTGACAATTTTTAAGTTACATTTGTTAACGTTGATTTTAACATCTGTTGATGAAATCCAGCATAAGTGTAACTTAGTAATATTTATATAAAGTTATATTTAATATGATTTATTCATCATATGTATATCCTATAATGTAATTGATAACATTTTCAGATGTTTAATCCTTAGAATACAACATTCAAAACATATTTAAATTAAAAAAGCATAATTTTTCAACCTAAATAAACACACAACAATTAAAAGGTATTTTTATATTGATTTTGACTTCAGATGCAAACATAAAAATATGTTTACACATAGTATATAAGTAGACATTAAAATTCTGTACAGAGTTTTTATAAGGCAGGTAAGTATGCTGCATGCAAAGATTACATAATTAAACCTTATCTTAAATTTAAAGGGAGTCGATTAATGACACTAAACAACACTTACTTTTAAATTTTTCTGGAACATGTTTCAGAGACTTTGCCTCTATCCTCAGGTGGCCATCGACTGGTTCTCATTGGTGTAGTTGACGATATTTTGTCACAGGTCTCCTCTGGTGGCGGTTCAAGGAACTTGCTGAACAAATCTTTCTGGGGGATGTCGAAATTGTATACTTTGTTCCTATTTTTGAAATGAAGATTTGTTCCCATGTGGATAGTTCTTGTTTTCCTGATGTATGTTTTAGTAGTTTTGGTTCTGGATTTATGTTGTGGTTTTTTTTCCCAAAAATGTGTGGCAACTGCTAATTTTTCTAATTGTTTATATTTTGTTTCTAAAGTGTTCCTTTGCTCTTGTTTCTAAATTTCTTTTGGTTTTTCCAATATAAATTTGACTACAGTTACTGCATTCAATTTGATATATACCAGATTTTTTGTTTGATGGTATATATGAAATTGAATGCAGTGACTGTAGTAAAATTTATATTGGAAAAACCAAAAGAAATTTAGAAACAAGAGCAAAGGAACACTTTAGAAACATAAAATATAAACAATTAGAAAAATCAGCAGTTGCCACACATTTTAAGGAAAAAAACCACAACATAAATCCAGAACCAAAACTACTAAAACATACATCAGGAAAACAAGAACTATCCACATGGGAACAAATCTTCATTTCAAAAAATAGGAACAAAGTATTCAATTTTGACATCCCCCAGAAAGATTTGTTCAGCAAGTTCCTTGAACCGCCACCAGAGGAGACCTGTGACAAAATATTGTCAACTACACCAATGAGAACCAGTCAATGGCCGGCTGAAGATGGAGGCAGAGTCTCTGAAACATGTTCCGGAAACATTTAAATGTAAGTGTTGTTTAGTGTCATTAATCGACTCCCTTTAAATTTAATTTATCACAACAACACTGTTTTCAACACTTCCAAGAAAGGAATTAAACCTTATCTATTGTATAGGATTGCAACAGAAGGGTCTGTGTTAGTGTCAGTGCTATGTTGAAGTGCAGTTCAAGGAGAAGTAGGATTACTGTAAATTACAAAAATTAAGTTCTGCAAGAGGGAACTTAAGATGATGGATCACAAAATTTAGATGAGTTCAAATTACAGAAATATAACAGATCCATCACCTTAAGCTTAGTGGAATATAGGTTATAGAACATAGAATATAAAACAGTCTAATATAGATCTAAATACATGGTGTATAGAATATAGAACATTACTAGTCATCATTAATAGATAAGGAGGTACCAACAAGCAAGCATGAGGCTCTTAGGAGCTGCTAATGAGCTCATAGCAGCAACTCTCTGCACTAGCAGGAGGCCTTTGCCCTGTAGGTATGGATTGGCTATTTATTTACTGTATAGGATGGAAGGAGTATAGATGTTCATCGTTTAACAAGTCATCCGCATGTTACACTGAATGAAATGTTAGAGATTCAGAAATACAAATAGGCTTTATGAATGACTACTGCATCAGGATCAAGTATTCGTTATTGGTAAATGAAACATGTTATAGTGGTCGCCAATCTAGAAAGTGATTGACATTTCGTATGGAGAGAGAGGCGACGTTGCCGCTTATTGCTGCCACGTGGAGAGCGCGATAGGATTACACGTGCGAAGGTGATTCACTTGCAACTGCAATGTGTATAATATGGGTATAATTTAATATTTATTAATTATTATTACTATTATTTAAAATACTGTACAAAAAGACAATAGCAAAGTCGTGGATCTACATGCAAGAATGTAAAGATCATTGTAACAAAGAAGCATACCTGTGACATGTGGATGCTTAATGAAGTGGGGAAATGCCGCCTACATACATTTTTCCCCGGGAGTTTTTAATTTAGCCTCCGATGCCTGACTTTCTTCTTTAAAATACTTTTCTTTCCCAATCTTAACCACAATGTCCTTACTGATACCTACAGCATGTGAAGTCCTATCAAGCACCTTAGAGAATGGAATAATAGGCTCCCCTTTCAATTTCTCTCACAGAGCATATTATTTATCGTGTCTGTCCTTTAATTGGAATACCTTTACCACATATAGTTTTATTTGGTTCCCGAACTGTTCAGGTTTTCGCTTGTCACTATTTTAGATATAATTAAACATCCATTAAAACACAATTGCAAATGATCACAACACATTCACAGATACACATACTCACGTACATGTAAACCAAGGAAAATTGTCGCTAAATGCAAAGGAACTTGCCAGTACAGGATCTCTAACTGTTGTGTATAAAATAAGAACAGCAGCACGAAGGCATTCTGTTTATGTAGCATTATCAGCAGAGAAACAAACATCAAGGTGTTATGATTGTTGCAGTGTTTGCATAACTCACTCGCCCACACGTGTTAGAATATCGGCAATCAAGGTTGAGCATCTAACGTCATGGAAATTGGTCCTTCTAATGGTTACTATGACAACCATTATGACGTACTCGTCCCTTCCCATTTATTTACAGCGATTTTCCATGTGCTTGCCAACTGTCAATCGCATTCTAGTTTGGCGACCAGTATAAATTTTGTGTTTCCAATTTTCACTAGAATAGTGAAGTCAGAGTACAAGTACAGTTTTAGAACAATTTGCCAACAGTTTATGTCAATATTCTATTTCGTTTTCTCACATAAATTGCTTATACATTCCAAATGTAAACACTTTGTGCATGCTACTCCTTCTTCCAAGCAAGAACATCTGTTGAAATTGAGTCAGTTAATAATACAAAATAACGCTTACTTTTTGTGTTATTGATTGACTCAATTCTATTTTAAATTTGATTTCGCCAACACTGTCATCAACTTCCAGTATGTGAAGAAGAACACTGTATACAAGTTTTACATACACAAGTATCAATCATTCCTGCATCATAAATTTACCTAACGCAGCCCTTTAAATGCCAAATGTTCAGTTAAAGGGCTTCCTAGTCACATAACAAGATTAAAATAAATTGTATACACATATATATTGGCCATGCCTTGGCCAAGCCGACTTTCACCCATTACCGACTTTCAGAACAAAAGCATTATTATATACATGTATGTACTGTTCAGGTTGGCAGTTCATTAAGTTCAAACACACTGATACACATAGCCACCTAAATAAATGCAAGTGGCCTTCAGATTTCAGAATAAGCAGACAAGTAAATCAAGGTTACAGATAATATATGTAATTGCAACTATTAATAAATTCAGATTCTAATGCTTTGAATAAGATTAAAAAAAAATCTCAGAATTAATTGAAAATTTCAGAAGGGATGGATGTATACTCATTACTTGAGTCCCCGCGTTTAGTAGTATATTTGCTAAGTGCTATGATCTAAGTGGTAACATAACAGTTTGATTCACATTTCAGATCAGTGATGCGAGGCTGTGACAATATGTGCACCTATTGTATAGTACCATTCACAAGAGGAAGAGAAAGATCAAGACCTGTTACATCAATTCTAGAAGAAGTAAGGCACCTTTCTCAGAATGGTGTTAAGGAAGTCACACTGTTGGGTAAGATCCTTGGTTACGCTCAAGCTGTTATTCCTCCAATGTATATCATTTATTTAAATATTGAAACCTACAGAAACATGCAGACATATACAATTGGTCAAATAATGTTTAACTAAAATTAGGCAAGTGAGTCAACCTTGTATATACTTTTCTCCACTTACAAGTTTTTTATGAAGACTAGTTTCTGGGGACTTCTCCCCTATCGTCAGTTCTGTGGTTGACTGATGATGCATCCGGTGTCTGCATCTGGCTTGGTGTCGTGCTGCCATCTAATGTCAGTTTGATGGCAGCACGACACCAAGCCTGATGCAGACACCGGATGCATCATCAGTCAACCACAGAACTGACGATAGGGGAGAAGTCCCCAGAAACTAGTCTTCATAAAAAACTTGTAAGTGGAGAAAAGTATATACAAGGTTGACTCACTTGCCTAATTTTAGTAACAATGGCACTCCACTTTCTGAAATACTTCTTTTTATTCTATATAATGTTTAACTGCTTGTCAGAAACTAAGATTACTTCATGCTGTCAAACTTAGCTGAAAATGTAGGCAGAGTCCTACAAGAATTAAGGCATTGTACTGATCTGTGATTACAAACAGTATTTGCATCAATCAAGTTTTTATGACATAATTGTTTCCTCAAGTCAAACAGAAACATTTATATTTTTCTCAATTAAAATTAGAAATGTGAATAATTGCTGGGTTTGCACAGATTAAATGAAGTATAGTCAGGGGCTGTTTTCTCTGTATGAAAATGTAGAAAAAATGGGGGGGGGGGGGGGGATTAAACCATCGTCTCAAAATGTCCGAGCAGTTCTAGATGTTAAAACTTGGATCATAGGTTTGAATTTCGCACACTACCTTCACTTCTTAATTTTAATGTTTTTGTTGTTTCTATAACTATCAACTAAGTAGGGAGAGTATTTAAACTATTAAAATCTGAAAAAAGAATTAAAATAAACAAACCAAATAAAAGATAGAACAAAATAAAAATATAAAAAAAAGATGAATACCCAGTGCAATATACATACTTCATGCTCAAAATTTTCTTAATTCTTCTCAACATGAAGTCTATCAGCTGATGAAAATAATGTAGTCTTTCTATAAGGGAGTCCCATGGGTCTTTGACCCTATTTTCATATAGTTTGGCGGATGTCCTGGGAGGCAGGTGACAAGAACTATGAAGAATTTCTTTCATTTCTGCCCACTTGCATAATTGGGTTTAGGTCATGCGATTTTGGAGGGTAGTTAACAATGAAATGTCATGCAGAAACAGGATTGTTCCATCTGGATGCCTTTCTTTAGCAGATGGAGCTATAATTAACTGCATAATGTTCTATTAAGTCCATTGTCCAACCTTTCATGTTTTCGCTCAAAGTATCCAGAATCTTCAAATGAAATCCATCCCCAACATGTGACACTTACACAGTCATTGTGAACATGAGTAGCCATAGATAGAGTCAACATGAAAAATTCAATGCCATGGCTGGGATTTCAACTACGGATCTCCTGGTTTCCATCCAGTCGCTCTAACCCATTGAGCTACTATGGCCATGGTAGAGCGACTGGATGGAAACCAGGAGATCCGTGGTTCAAATCCTGGCCATGGCATTGAATTTTTCATGTTGACTATCAAAAACCTTAGCCTGTATACGGTTAGTGTGGAGAAATGATTAATTTCCATCAATTAACTAAAATGAGTAGCCATGTTGTGGATGAAACTGGTGGTTGATATAAGTGCATTGGCCCATTATACAATGTCAACACTAAACTTTGTCTGCCCAAATGACCTTGTTGTCGACGGGCCCTTAAATGCCAACTTTGTCTGCAAAGAATGGTGTTTGCCAATCATGTTTCTAGCATCAACAGCATGTGCAATACAGGCCATTGCATTATCTCTGGTGAAGACCTCTTTACAACTATATAGCTTCCTAGACCAAACTCTCTACAGCAACACCTATGGTGCATAAGAACCAGGAAAGTGACAAACCGTTGTCATTTCAGCTGCAGCTGAAATGGGTCTATTTTCTACTTCTGTCTGAGCAATTTATCCTCTGAATTAGAAAGTCTTTTAAGACCAGCACTGTCAGTTTTCCTACTTGCCTCTGTTCCCTATATGGCTAAGCCCAAAGCTTACCAGTTCGTTCTGATATGCATGTCTACAAGCAGCGTCAGATGATGAACACCCCATGTTAATTAAAGCTCATGTAGCAATATGGTTTTCTAACAAAGCAGCCATAGTTCAGTAGAAATAAATATATCAACTCTAAGATGTATCCTAAAAGTTCAATCATTGATAGGTTTTTTAGTGTTATCCGATATGTATAGCTTGCTCAAGAACTGATAAAGGCATTCTTAGTAGCACCAAAAGTAATCTAGCATTCTTGACATTTCTTATTAGGGAATTACAGTAAAATATAACAAGCAAGTTCATTGTAAAGTAAGATATACATATTTTTAAATGCCATTACATAGAATTATGTTATGTTCATGAAATGAACAATCATATAGTATTGCTGCTTTATGAGTGGAAGGATATCAGCACATGTAATATAGTTTCATAATACTTAAAATACACTAAAAAAAGAACTAGAAAATATGGAATCAAAGTGTAAACATAAAGATGCAAGATTTAAACCTGCACCCTCACTGTCATGGCATTCCATTACTATCATCTTCACCTTTCAGACAGTTTCAGCTATATGTAGGACTGCTTGCCTTAAGGAACCCTAGTGTCATGTTCAAATATGTGCTTTCACTCATCCTCTGAAATTTATTATCTGTAAGAAACGATCTAAAGTGGAACTTAGTCATATTCTGCCTTTCAAGAGTGCAGCCATTATTTTTTCTTTCCTTCTTTTTTTCAATATCTGTGCATATTTTGTTAAATTTTTATATGTGTAGATAGTTATGTTTTTATGCTTATACATCATTACATTTACAAAGAAATATACAATATATGTAATATATTATAGAAATATATATCCAGCATCATAAGATGCATTACAGATAATTTTAGACAGAATTTTAGTAAGAAAATGGCTGGCAATCAATACTTTGAGGGGAACAAATCCAGTGGTGATAGAAACATGTAGACATCACCAAATAATAATGTTTTTCTTTTAACATTTATTTGGAAGAATTTAGTAACAGTGATGTCCAAATTAATTATTATAAATTTTGGTAGATTTTGGAATGACAACCATATCCTAGACCCAGATCCAAGATTATTGAAGAGTGTGATAGGCTACAACAAACCTACAATGTGAGAGAATTATTTAATATAAAACACATAGAATAACTAATAAATTTCAAAATTCCACCAGTTACCAATTTAATAAAGAAGTTTATTATTCCACCACCAGAAAGAAGACTACAGATAACTACAACCAAGACAGTTGGATCTTTGAGGCTGAAAATGAAAGCAACTGCTCCTAAAACTAGTCCCTCAAAAATTATAAAGTAAGTGACCTAATGCGAAAAAAAAAACAACTACCAAGTTTATAATAATGTTTTGTTTTATTTTATTTCCTAGCTATATTTATGTTTTAATACAAACTGCATTAATCTAAGGGTAAACCTTAATAAAACTGGAAATTTAAATAGTAATGAAAAATAATGCTCTCTCAATCGTTTTAAGAATTTGAAATACAAGTAATTGTTGATCATTAGTACTGTGAACCAGTTTAAACCTTTTTCAAAACTACTTATGCTTAAGGTACATGCTGCACCAGAATTTGCAATGTACATTTTTATTTTGACATTACTGTATCCTCACATTCCAAAAAGATGTAGCAACCCACTATGCTTGCAGCAGCATATGGAATGCTGCATTTGCAGAATTCCAGAGCCATGATGTGTATTAATCTGTAGCTCTGTCCTAGATTATTGTTACATTAGTGAATGCAAAGCATTCGAGTCGAGCAACTGATCTGCCACTGCCTACCTGCCCTGGAGGAGCAGCAAGTGTAGTGGAATTACTGCACCTGTAGTCGATTGGCTGAAGAGGTACGAGAAGCATACCCTCAGGTACACCATGAGATGACATCACAAAGCTGGAAGCGGGTTATATTATTACTACATCAAAGTACATCCCAAAAGGTTTCCATTATTAGAAGAATCTATCACCACAAGCTTCTGCCTACGCCTGACAGGTATATAAAGCCAATGTGATCCTGGAGGAGGTAGTAGTGAAAGTTTTATAGTTTGTGTGTGTTTTGAGCATCAGTCAATGAGTGCAGGCCCATGGGAAGGAGTTGACACTGAGAACCAGTTCATGAATCAGGCAGTCATTCGAATTGTGAGAGTTGACCAAGAAGTGCATAAAAATAGGGTACATTCCAAGCCCCATGGTGAGAAGTCAGCAAGCCGTGGAACAGTGCAGGAAGCAGTTCACAGGTCAGGAAGTGCAGCTCCAGTGTGAGGCATCGGTGTACTGTGGAACAGGCAGTAAAGCAGATTATGTGCAAATATCAGAGTTGTGTTCAGAATTGGCATGTAGCTCGGTGTAAGAGGTGTACCTGGGTGTAGATTAGATTATTAGCAGCGTAAGTTGGTTTAAACAAAAGGAGACTGAGCTTACACTCTTGATTTAGCCCTAGCTTATGTTCTGTTAATTGTATAATGATATGGTGGCAATGGCGGTTGGAAGAATAGAAGGGAAAACATTTTGATGCTAAAAAGCATAATAAAACAAGGAATTGGACAGAGAGATGTGGATATTTGTAACAAACAAGAAAGGCAAAGATTAGTGTATTGAAACATGGCTGTGTAAATGGAACTGTGCTTTGTCAGAGACAATTAAGCTTAGATCTCATCTTAGATCTTATATCCTAATTCTTAATCTCTCATTATCACCAGCAGCAATTCTTAGATTGCATTGATCTTGTATGGTTTCAATTTTAAGAATTTGGTAGGGACCCCAAGGAACTCATTCAATTTGTGATACATTTACCAATTATCAAGGATAATTTTCTAATGTTTTCCCACCTAATTCTCCTCATAAGTTTTCCCAAGGCTTCTGTGTTTGTAGGATGCATACATTGTGCTAAAATTTGCCTTCTAACTTCCCAGTAAGATTCAATCACACACAAATTATACACAAATATTCTTTCTTAAAGTATATACTTATGTCTTGGCATTATTATGATACAAACAAAGTTACTTGTAACATATAAACATTAAATGCACTAGAGCACTTTTGGATTTGACACAACCTTTGGCGAGACCCGGTACAAACAAAAGTAAGCTAAGGTGTGTCGCAGATTTGTAGGTTTACCCACCAGGCAATTATTCACACATGAAAAGCACTGTAGTTAATTTTACTGTTTTTATACTTTGCAATATCAAGGTGATTGCACTTGAAGTGTCATATATCTTTAACATTCAAAAGTTTTTATGTCTCCAAGATTTTAATGTTTCTCTTATAGCTTCAACCTCTCCAGTATGAGAGAGTGAAAGCACCCTGTCTATGTATGAAGTTGGGAATTGTTACATTTTCGTAAATTATTAAATAGTGATACCTGCAATTTATCAGCTTGTTCTTCATTGAGCTTGTTTCCAGCAAATCAGTATACTGCAATTGTTTTTTATACCAGTAGAGATCTTCTCTAAAGGGTTCCTTAGCGATAGTTGCAAGTTTCTCTTCAATTCTTTTTTATTTCTCTTCCCCCTTTTCATCCCTCCTTCATTTATTTTAGATATCTGAAGGTGAAAGAGTGCCCTTTTGAAAACAGCTGCACTTGAAGCATCCAGTTCAGGGGCATTAGATACAGTATTCCTCCTCCTATATTTAACAAAATCCCATTTAATTTCTTTGGTTTTCAATGCAGAAATAGCAGCTTGATTTCTTTGAGTTTCTGAAAGCTTTTTAGTTTTGAGTGGCCGCGCCGTGGCTCAGTGGTTAGACCGCTTGGCTCTCACCAAGGCGGCCCGGGTTCGATCCCAGGCGACCGCAAAGTGAGATTTGTGGTGGACAACACGGCGCTGGGGTGGGTTTTCTCCAGGATCTCCGGTTTCCCCCGCCATCTCATTCCACCGTTGCTCCATCTTCATCTCATGTATCATCAGTGTCATTGCCTGCGGTGCCGTATGTAGTAAAAGTGGGCGTTAAACACTACATATTTCACATTTACGCATTTTTAGTTTTGATTTGGAGTGGGCACATATTTTAATTGCTACCTCATTTTATATTGAAACTAAAGGACTGAACTTACGAGGTTATTTTTCTCTTGTTAGGATAGTATGTTTGTTCAAGCTACTTCATCTTTAAGTTTTGCTCAATAGAAGGTGCTTTTGTAGAGAGCATAGTCAACAAGATGGAATATTTGGTTCTAAGAAATTTGTGCTCTTATTAATTCTGAGATTATATTCAACCTTTAGGTAAAAGCCCCACAATTACTTAATAGTGGCTGTGAAAGGTCCATGATATTCCAGTCTTCCTGTAATTGGATCTCTCATGAATCCCTTCTATGCAAGTGTTTGCCCTTTGTCTTTTATATTATCAAGAACAGACTCAACATATCTCTTCTCATAATCAATATGAACTTCTTAAGGGAAATTATATCACCTCTTCAACAAGATGATCAGTTGGGGATTGCAAAAATAGGAAGCTTAAGGAAACAAAACATAATAATAGCTATACTTTTTTGTAGGTCAGAATGTAAACAGCTATTGTGATAAGACTGCAGACTTAAATTATGGAGGTCTTAAAGCAACAGAAGAAACTCACATGTCTAGAGGATTCCATACAGTGTACAAAAGAAAAAAAGGAGGTTTGAGGTTTGCAGATTTATTAGATCAAGTGTCAATAGTAGATCCAGAAATGAGGATACGCTTTACATCACCACATCCCAAAGATTTCCCTGATGAGGTTAGTACCTTATATTCATATTGTTTGCTGGAAATTTTTGTGATGTATTAAATCTCAAACTAAAATGTTCTGCACTCCAAAATTAAATTGCAAAATGTTTGTGAATAAGCTGTTATACTGACAAATTTCACTATTTGAATGCATCATCACAGTTACAAAAATTTAATTTCTGGTGTGTTTCTTGCTTTCATTCGGCAGTTTTTATACCCTGTGCTTTATTAACTGTAAGCATAGCTTACAATGATGATGCACCCATATTTAGAGAGAGTATCCAGGAATAACAGTTAATTGGGATACCAAGCAAAGCACAGTGAAGGCAAACACCTTTCATACAACTTAAAGCTCTGAGAAAACTTTTATTGGAAAGTATGTTACACAGCATACTGCTGGGAGGTTATTTGGGTTGCTGGCCATATGAGCACAGCTGTGCATTGTAGGACCACAGTTACAGGGAAACGAGAGAGGAAGAGAGAGAAAGAGTGAGTGAGCAAGTGAAAACATCTCCATGCTTGAAATAATGGATTTGTACTAAAAACTTAAAATTATATTGAAAGACGTTGATAATGACTAGGGACCAGTGCAGAAGTGAGTAAGTTCGGCTCCATGGTGAAGAATCAGCACACAGTATAACAACAATGAAGTATTAAATTTTAGATGAGTCGCATTTTTTACACATCTGCTTCACTTTCGTACCTATTTTGAGGACATGTTTCGCAAATCTTCGTTTGCGAGTCGCACAAGAGCCGTAGATGCAAACGAAGATTTGCGAAACATGTCCTCAAAATAGGTACGAAAGTGAAGCAGATGTGTAAAAAATGCGACTCATCTAAAATTTAATAATTTTTCGCTTCACTGTGGTGTTCCAATACAGTTGAATCTCGAACAATGAAGTAGTTTGTGTGTGAATATTGGAGTTGTGTTCAGAATCGCATGCAGCTTCATGTAGGAGGTGAAACCTATGTGTACACCAGAGATTACAAGCAGCATAAGTTTGTGCATGTTAAATAGACATTAAAGAGATGTGTTGAAGTTGTGTATTTGTGTAAAAGAGAAGGTGTTTATAAGTTTGCATTATACTAACAATTTTGGTGTCAAAGGGGTTTGAAGTGAATTCGTCTTTTGTCACAATATAAAGATTCAATTGCAGCTTCTCTGATACAACTCTAGCTATAGTAGAAGAGAACAAACAACATGCTTGTTAAACAATAAATTGCTCTGGAATGTGATGAATTAGAGTAAATTTATAAATATTTTGTTATAAATATTAAAAGCAGAAGCATTATTAACAGTGAAGTATTCTTCATATTTGAGTTTGATTTATGAGTCACTATGTTTACACTCTAACTTCACTTACTTGTTGTTGTATAATTGAAACGTTTTCAAGATCATTCAATCTCATCCTCAGCTGTTTGGTGACTAAATGAACCTTCCTCTTCTACGGAGCTCCGATCACTCTGCCATTTGGTGTTAGGGGCACTAAGTTTTAATAAGTAATAATAATATAATAAGTAATAATAATATAATAATTCATTTAATAATAAATGAAGTATTAATAAGTAATAATAAGTAATAATAATATAAGTAATAATAATATAATAATTCATTTAATAATAAATGAAGTATTAAAACTTAGTGCCCCTAACACCAGATGGCAGAGTGATCGGAACTCCGTAGTAGTGGAAGAAGAGGAAGGTTCATTTAGTCACCAAACAGCTGAGGATGAGATCGAATGATCTTGAAAACGTTTCAATTATACAACAACAAGTAAGTGAAGTTAGAGTGTAAACATAGTGACTCATAAATCAAACTCAAATATTTTGTTCATTAATGATCTTGTCAATAGCCAGGATTATATTACCACTGCCAATATACTGAAATATTATTAATTTTTAGATGAGTCGTATTTTTAACACATCTGCTTCACTTTCGTACCTATTTTGAGGACATGTTTCGCAAATCATCGTTTGCATCTACGGCTCTTATGCGACTAAAGCTTGATCCAGCGGTGTGTGTAATTATGCGGTTGCTGCTGCCATCTGTTGATTTAGTGATGAACTTAAATGTGGGAAAGTGAAGCAGATGTGTAAAAAATACGACTCATCTAAAAATTAATAATTTTTCGCTTCACTGTGGTGTTCCAATACAGTTAAATCTCGATATACTGAAATATCTTTTGTATGTCAGTAAATCTAATGACATAGGGCTATCGCTTTTAAGTACACTTGTAAACCATCGATTCCAATCAGGTTTGAACCTACTAGCTTGGGATTAGTAAGCTAGTGTCTAATTGAGCCACCCAAATTGACAATGGATGGATTAAAGTGGTGGTACATAAATGTTTGTAGATATAAACTACATTAAAGAACATTATAGAAACCCATGTAACCAAGTAGCCAGGACATTTAAAAAAATCATGTTTTTAATCTCCCTCACTCTCTCCTTCCCCTCTGTCACTACATTGCTTTGAGTGACTTTGTCAACTACTTTTGTTGTAGGTATTGGAATTAATTCAAGAGAGAAAGAATATTTGTTGTGCATTGCACCTGCCAGTGCAAAGTGGAAACAACAGAGTTTTAGAACGTATGAGACGTGGCTACACCAGGGAAGCCTATCTTGATCTAGTACATCATGTCAGAACAATAATTCCAGGTGTTAAGCTCTCTAGTGATTTTATTTGTGGCTTCTGTGGTGAAACTGAAGAGGAGTTTGAAGATACCCTCTCATTGATGGAGGAAGTTAAATTCAACATGGCATATATGTTTAGTTACAGTATGCGAGAGGTATGTTTATATTGTTCACCACCAGATATTTTTCCACTGGTTAAATACTAATTGTATTTAGTACCTGTTATAAAATGTAAATTTATATTTCACCTGTGTAGAGTTGGTTACTTTTATATGGTCATGATAAAAGAAAACTATTTATTGTTGGAATTTATAATTTTTCAGTTCTGATTCTACCTTTCATGGTTTCCTACAGACAGTTTGTGTATTTGTGAGTGTATCATGATGATAATAATAATAATAATAATAATAATAATAATAATAATAATAATAATAATAATAATAATAATAATAATAATAAATCCTTTATTGATTGTAGACCTGACATTACAAGCTTTAAGCCTTGTCACAATATAAGATACAAATAATTTTACATTTTAAGTTTACATTTCACAGTTCATTAAGTCTGTATAGTGGTCTATTTACAAGATATCATTTTAATTTTGTTTTAAATATACAACCTTTTATGGATTTTAATTCTCTTGGGAGTTTATTATATAGGGTTGCTCCTATCTTTAAGGGGATCTTTATCACCAAATTTCCTAGTATGAGTACACCTATATATATATATTGTTTTGACTCCTTGTATTATAGTCATGTACATCACAATGCCTAACAAGACCATTTGAGCTTTTTAGCATCATTAATACTCTCTATACATAAAGCGATATAACAGTGATTGACATTGTAAATGGGAATGATGTACACTTTTTTTTATTAATATTCATATTAATGTTAACTAAAGTAAGTGCTATGCCAACTTTTAAGATCGTATTCCCTTTGGTGACGTACATCACTGGCTATGAAGTGGGCAGTGTTCCATCCTCAGTACATACATTGCATGAATAAAGTAACAGTTAAGGTGACTGCAAGAGGACACACATGTTCTGAGAGGTATAAATTGTTACTGAAGGATGCTATTGCTCAGCTCATGAAAAGAAGTTGTAATGTCATAAAAATTAATGCAGATAGTGGGTGAGTACTTTCTCAAAATTCATACTAATGAGTGTGAATACTGCTGTGATTATGTAAATCTTCTTCTTTAACTTACCTCTTATATCACTACGTGGTGTCAGTATTCTTGTTCCTCTTAACTCTTATGTGGGTTGAACAGAATGTGGATCAGTGAGAGAGAGAGAGAGAGAGAATCCAGGATGTGTGATCAGCCTGATACCTGGTATGAGAGTGGGAGAAGTGGATGACAGAATGTGGGCAAGATTAAATGATAGGAAAGATGGTGGAGTAATTGGTGGAATGTTGGCGGGGGAAACCGAAGGACCCGGAGAAAACCCACCCCCAGCACCATGTTGTCCACCACAAATCTCACTTTGGAGATGCCTGGGAGCAAACCCGGTCCACCTTGGTGACAGCCAAGTGGTCTAACCACTCAGACACAGCGGAGCCTGATTATTTAACTCAGAGTTATTCATAAGAATAAATATATACTTCCTGTTGTGAATATAAATTCATCTTCACAACTATCTTGTTCACTTAAATGCAAGTGTATACTAATGTTATTTACACTCTTTAACCATATAGATGTTTTATTATGTGTATTTTATTTGATTGCTTGGCATGTATTAGTGGAGATTTGGGTGCATTTGATTCTGTCCCATCAAAATGGCTTAGGAATTACTATGTATAGCATAACAAGTCTCAGCACTAATGTTAGGCGAATATGAAGACCTTCAAGAAGTGGTAAAGTTTAATGAAACAGCACATACAAATGCATAGTTGTAAATTAAATTATGCAAAGAATAAAATTTAGTGACTGCAATTTTTTTTCTTCAATAAAATGGAGAGAAAGAAAACATACATGAACTGTAAAATTGTAACTCATAAGGTACTGAATAGGCAAAACAGTTTTCTTATAAGTAAATTCTTAAGCAACTGAATTTAGAGGTTAAAATTCTGTTTAGTAAGCTTAATTACTACATCTGACTTTCAGTGATACTTAGAATTTTAAAACTATTATAAATGTTCATTACAAAATTACACAACCAATCAATAAAAGGTAAATATCAACAGTAAAGCTGCCAAATGAGTCACCAAATCTTCTTTTTGGGGGTGAATGAATGTATGTGATTAAACATAAGATGTAGGAACATGGATTAAATTTTCCTTTCCATTACATAAATTAAGAATCTTTCATAGTGGAAAACATTATGAAGTTGTTTTAACTTACTTCACATTCTGCTCCAGAACTTACTGAAATATGTGTCAGAGACTGTTGTCTCCATCAATTACATGTCGCCAAAGCATGTTCCAATAGCTCTGGTGTTGAAGGTGCAGTTATAAAATATTCCTAATTTGTACGCATAAATATTGATAAATTAAACTCATTTTGTATATGCTTTACAGAAAACTACAGCACACCGAAGATTTGTTGATGATGTACCACCAGAAGTGAAACAAGATAGACTAGTAAGGATGATAGCATTACATCGGAAAATAGCAGAACAACTTAACAAGGCTGAAATAGGGCAAGAGCAACTTATTTTAGTTGAAGGGGTGAGTCGAAATTTAAATAATTTTAATATCAAAGGTAGAATGGAATGTTTAAATTGTGATCAAGTTTATATTGGAAAGATGAAACGTAGTTTGGAAACCAGAAAGAATATTTTCGTAACATTAAATATAAACAAATTGATAAATCGGCCATAGCAGATCATTTTTGGTCATTTGACCATGAAATAAATCCCGAAGTTAAATTATTAAAACAATTAAATGTTCCGATAGATTTAATAGTGTGGGAAAAAATATTTATTTTAAAAAATAAAAATCGTGTAATGAATTTTGACATGCCGGCAATTGATTCTGTTTTTAGGTTTGTTTCGTCTTCAGATTTTGGTAATACGAAAAAACATAGTATCCTTGACGACGAAGTAAACAAGACGATGAAGTGTGTTAACTGACGATGCAAGCAAATGTTCATGAAATCGATTTTAAAAAAGAAGAAAGAAGTATTAACATCAACTTCTTAAGATAAGTGGACATTAATTAACAAATATTTTTATTTGTGTAACATTGAGAAGCAGTTTTTTTTTTTTTTTTTTTTTTTTTTTTTTTTTTTTTTTTTTTTTTTTTTTTTTTTTTTCCTGTTCAACTTACAGCATTCTGTCTGCAATACTAAGCCTATACGGCTAGTGTGAAGAAATGATTGATTTCCATCAATTAACTAAAATACTAAGCACAGCATTTGTACATAAACTCAAAGTCAGCGAAATTGAGATCTGGAGATCATGGAGGCCACATTGTTGGGAAGTGCCTACTAATAATACATTTACCAAACATCTGTGTAGTTAATTACTCTGCAGGATATATATTTAGGATGGATCATCTTTTGTTTTACATATCATTCTTCCCCATGCTAGGGATCATAAAGTTCTGTAAAATGCTGCATTATGTTCCCCATTTACTGTAACAGTTTGTCTTATTCCATTAGTCTTCTTCAAAGAAATATGGGCCAGTGATAAATTGTGAAGCGAAATCACACTCTACAGTTATTTTGATATCTTGAAGACATTGTCGAATTAAAGTGTAATTATTGGCCCAGAATCATAAAACATAGCATATCTGTCATGCTGATATTGTCATCAGTAAGCACTTCCCATCAATGTGGCTTCCACAATTTCTAGATCTGATTCCGGCTTATGGTTATGGAGTTTCCTTAAAAACAAGTTTTCTTGAAAGATGACATTTCACAAGAAATTGCTAATATTCCAAGACTTTATATACAAAATGATGTACATTGAACAGAGAATGAACATCTTTCCAGTGTACTTTAAACTCCATTGTTAGTCCTTCTTCTTCTATCTTAAATATTGTAATATTTGTAGCGGTTTAGTATTTGAACTGACTTATTTCATCTACAGGCTCTGCCAGCATAACAGTTAGCTGCCAACTTACAAAAATGAATGGCATGTATTCAAATCTGTTACCAATAAAGATAAATTGCAAAGTATCTGTCGAATCTTATATTCATGAAAGTGAAGTCTTACACTTGTGCTAGTTATATTACCATTATATTGTACCAGATGACATCAGACTCATCACATTTCTATTTTACTTGCAAATTTCTTGGTATTTAAGAATAACTGCATAAATAATAAATCATTCAGTTACAGTATAAAACATCAGTTATACATTAAGATTTACAGAATAGCAAATATGTATGTTTCTTTATCTTCTTGTTGCATAAGACTTGCAGGTAATTTCCTTTCATGGAAGTGTTGAAAACAGTATTGTTGTAATAAATTAAACTTAAATATGAGTTGATTAATGACCCTAAATACTTACTTTTAAATTTCCCAGAACATGTGTAGAAAGCTACTTTCCTCCATTGTCAACCGTAAAACTGTGAAACTTTGGCATTTACGGAAAACTAACCCAGACAACTACATAAAAGCTAATGGCTACAACCCAAGATCCTACAAACAGGAAATCTTCAATAGTTTAACACACAGACTGGTCAGCATCCCTCACAGCAGAATAATACAATAATACAAAACAGAATACAAAAAATTATTGAAATAGCACAAAAAATGACTTTCCCAAATCATTAGTAGACAAACTCTCAACTACAGAAACTAAAATGACCTTCAAAAACTTCACTTACCACCCATGAGTTTTTGATAAATTCAAAAGTCTTCAAAAAAACAAAACATTCAACTAGCACCAGTCAACCATTACTCCTTAAAAACCTAATCAGCAAATGTCATTCCATCTGACAAAAAATCTGGTATATATCCAAATATCCACCACCAGAGGAGACCTCCAACAAAATATTGCTAGCTACACCAATGAGAACCAGTTGATGTCCAGTTGACAATGGAGGAAATTAGCCATCGAAACATGTTCTGGGAAATTTAAAAGTAAGTGTTGTTTACTGCCATTAATCAATTCATCTTTAAATTTAATTTGCAGGTAATTATTTAAAATATTAAAGGTAATCTAAATGTTGGATTTAAATTCAGCATCTTAAGCTGCATATGGCAACTTAACAGATGCTTATGCTAAACTACACAAGATGCAATAAGAAGTAATCCAGACATTACCTTTTAACATTAGTAGTGCATCATTTCTGAGCGCACTAAATGGATTAATTCACTAGATATATTTGTTCAAACCATCCTATTGGTTACAACATACTGGTCTGCATCGTTTCTGAGGTCAAGATTTTTTAAACTGTTTCTTAATAATTAATGGATGTTGAATTCAGACATGCAACTCATTTTGTGGAGGTAGCTCTGGTTTTAATTGCTTTTTAACTTAAAACATGACATTTAAGAATTTTAAATATATGTTGATTATGGTTTGAAAACAATCTGACATTTATGAATCTTTTGAAATATAATATACCCTAATTATGTTTTGAAAACAGTCTTATAATTGGATGAAGTCTAAATTAGGTATATAAGATCATATAGTAACAGCATTAATGTGGAAGAAATGCTCTTTACAAAGACTATCGTATGTGTTTCGCATCTGGAATGTCCCTCTTAAGGCACCAACAATAGTTTGCAAGCATGTTCACATTCCAGTGACCCTGGTACCGCTCCTCCATCACTGCCTGCCTCGGTAGCATAGATGGTAATGTGTCTGCCTCACGTTCAAGAGGTCCAGAGTTCAAATCTCAGTCGGGGTGGGTTACCTGGATAAGGTTTTTTCCAGGGTTTTCCCTTATCCTGATAGATGAATGTTGGGTGACTAAGCTCCATGGACCTTGGACCCATTTGAGCATCATTTCACCCATTTTCATTCATCGTCCGCTATGACTTAACAATGAAGGACGTGAATTACAAAAGAACAAGAACCTCCATCACTCTTAATATCTTTATGGAAATGTTCACACTCCTCCTTACTATAATCTCTGCAGTGGTCAGGGAAGTAATGTAAATGTGAGCTGAGAAAGTGCATCTTTACTGACATGTTTGCAGAATATTTTTCGGACTGCCACTGTATATCTATATTAAGCAGTGAACTAACAGAAAAAACAGTAATGCATTTCAGAGAACAGAAGAGCATTCATTTGATGCTGCCAATGACTTAATGTACCACACATGTTTTTAGTTGTTAGGTACTATGCTAACCATATATTTCTGTTATAGCCCAGCAAACGTTCGACAGAACATTTAGTTGGCAGAAACGATGGTCACACAAAAGTAATCATCCCACATTATAGCATTCCTGTATCACCAAACTCATCTGACTTGAAGAGCATCAGTCCAGGCAGTTATGTAGTTGTTAAGGTAGGTCAAAGTAACCACAGAGTAATAGTAGTTTTAATCAACTATTTTTACCATTCTAACCGTGTATGTGCTTTTCAGCTACTAATTTTGGATGAATGTCTAAATTTTCAGTGCTGCAGTCACTGGTGGTTGTACATCCAAATCCCTCATGAAAAGAAGCATAATATTGCTGCCATGGAAATTTTGTCCAGCCATGAGAGATTTAAATACTCAACCATCAGTTGATTGCGGAAGTATAGGTAACACCAGAAACAATTACTGCATTAAAATAGAGAGTGAAAACTTAGAGTGCCTAATGTGCTCGGTTCTCAATTGAATTACAAACTACTACCTTCATTAAGTCCTGGAATTTGATGACAGTGTTGTTGGAATCATATTAAAATCGAAAATGGGTTGACTTGGTAAAACTAACCAAGAGTCTCTTAAATTTTGTGGAACGTTTCAGAGGCTAGTTTAATTCCATTATCAACTAACATCGACTGAACTTAAGTGGATGCTGGTCCTTACCTTGTCTGCTCTGGCAGCGATTCTAAGAACTTGTACAATGGGTCACTTTGTGGGATATAAAATTTGAATATCTGTCTTTGTTCTTCCAGACAAAAATCTTGTTCCCATGTTGACAATTCTTGGTTTCTAGAAATGTATTTTAATAGTTTTGAGTCTGGACTAATGTCACAATTTTCTCTCCAGAAAGGGTGGCAACTGCTGATTTTTCCAAGTGTTTGTATTGAAATGTTCCTTGGTTCTTGTTTCCAATTTCTCTTAGTTTTCTCTACATAAGCCTGATTCCAGGTATTGCATAGCTTTTCTATTTGATGGGATGCTGTCTTTAGTAGTAGAGCCAAGTAAATTTATGTTGTGTTTGTTGATTGGAGCCAAAATGTTGTACTCCCTGATAATCATTTTGAATTTGTCAAACATCTGTGGGTGACATGTGGATATTTTAAATGAAATCTTTTGATTTGCGGAGCATGGTAGTTTCTTTTAACATTTCTTTTTCATTATACTCACTTTTTTATCTATCAAAAGTTTTTGAAACCAATTTATTTCTGCAATTTAAAATATTGTTTTATATTCTAATGTTGAAAGTGGTATCTTCTCCAGTCTAAAAGTTTTACTATTGAAAGCTGCCTGTTTGTGCAATCTTGAGTTTTAGCTGTTGAATTTGATATAATTATTGGTCTGTGTTGATTTTCTGCAGAGTTTGCATTTTTTATGATTTCAAGTCTGCTGGAGAGAGTGGGTTAATCTCATTAGTAGCATATTGAAAGAAATTGGAAAAGTGTATTCTTTGCATAATTTCGCCTGCCGATATCTCTATAGAGTTTAGATGCTTTTCAATAAGTGTTAGTCTTAATAAAACAATAAAACTATAATAGAAGTATTTATAAACAGTGGAGCTTCATCAATCAAAAACACTTTTTAAACCAATTCTCGAACTGTATAAACACTTAAGCTCCACTTACTTTTTAAATTAGGACAAGTTTCAAGGACACCGCGTCCCCATCCTCAGCTGATGTTCTACTGGTTCTTCAGGTGACCGCCTCCCTCTCCTGGCGCTGTTCAATGAGTTGAATGACGTCATCTACTATTGGAATTTCGAAGTTCATTGCTCATTGCATTTGAAGAACAAAAAGAGAGCAATGAACTTCGAAATTCCAATAGTAGATGACGTCATTCAACTCATTGAACAGCGCCAGGAGAGGGAGGCGGTCACCTGAAGAACCAGTAGAATATCAGCTGAGGATGGGGACGTGGTGTCCTTGAAACTTGTCCTAATTTAAAAAGTAAGTGGAGCTTAATTGTTTATACAGTTCGAGAATTGGTTTAAAAAGTGTTTTTTGAAGTGTTAGTCTATTTATTGGGATGCTAGGAAATAATTATTCTGTGTCAAATATCATTAGCATGTCATTATCTTTTAGTTATAAATCTTTGCTCTTGTCTACAACTCAAAAGGGTTTCTGATGGTGAGGCTAATGAATTTAGGGAATGAATTAAATTATTTGTTTAGCCATTTTGCTAAAATTATATGTTGATTAGCTGTCTCTATGTTATGTTAGGTTTGTGAATTTTTGGCAGGCTGTAGAGTCAAGGTAGAGTAGGGTTGTTTGGCTTTACTACATGTGATTAGATTGCTGTTACTGTTAAAATCAGAAATTCAGAAAATTTCTTTCACTTAAGATGTTTAGCCTAAAAGAATTTAAGAATATTGAGAAAGAATTACAGATATAGAAAACTATCAATGGTTGTCTTAACTACCTACCATGTAAACATCTTGAGTTTTATTCCTTAAAATGCTCAATTTTATTACGTTTATAACATTATGGAAATTTTTTGATACATTCAAATTTCTAATTAAATTACTAAATGGCCTTAATTTAAAGCATTTATTTCTCTAACTTGTAGTACAGCAGAGAATACATTGTAATAAGTATTGTATGTCATCTATATTAATTTCTAAGTATAGTTCCTTGCAAGAATAATTTGCAAACAAGCAGTAAAGACATTCTAAATTCTCTCTCAAATTTCCAGTTAAATTTACTTTTATACTTATTTAATAACCACTTGATTTAACTATTTCAAATAAATTATCAGACGATTTTATAGCACATCAGCTCTATGATAAATTAGCATACCTGAAGGGCAGTAATAATCATAGTAAGTCTCTTGGTTTAAAACTAATTATAGAGTGTAATTACCTAACTTACCACTGCAGTGATCTGAAAACAAATATGCCAGATGTATGAAATTACAGTTTGTTGTCAACTCTCTTGATGTTTACAAATAAACATTTGAATAGGTTAAGCATTTTAAACACTGCACGCTTTCTCTGTGAATAAAGCTTCTGGAACTGCTTCTTAGGATATCAGTATTTTTTTCCATTGCAGTATAGAAAGACATACAGTAAAACCTGCCTTCAGCAGACTCTTGTTAAGTGAAAATCTGTTTTAAATGGAATTATTTCAGGATCCCATGAATTTAGGGGTGAAAGTGTGCTACATTCTCTTTATTGAATAGAAACTGTCTTACATGAACAACAGAAATCAAGTGTGCGCCTTTTAACAGAACATTTCCAGTTCCAGAATGCAGAGTTTAGAATTTTTTCAGGCATCCAAAGAACGTCTGCATTGTATACTCTTAAGTATTACTCTGGACAAATAGCTTTAGCTTTCAAAGTATAAAAATTGAAAGAAGTGTAGAGACACATTGCTTCACTTACACTTTTTCACAGGACATGTTTCAAGAGCTGTTGCTCCCATCTTCGATCGTTGATGGATGGCAAATACATCATGCCATCTATCAACAATACAAAGAAAGAGGAAACCACTACCATTTGCACTAGTCGAAACTCAGCTGAAGATGGGAGCAACAGTGCTTGAAACATGTCCTGTGAAAAACCGTTTAAGTGAAGCAATGTGTCTCTTCTCGATTCACTTTTATTTTAGCTTGACCTTGTTTATATGCGGCACTAGCATAAACTACGCATGTTGTGATGGCTGGCTATAGGCTGTGTATTAAGTTGTTAACTCTGGTGTGACGTATGACTACTGCAGTACAGTGTAGTGTCTAATCACAAAGTAGGCATCTAATAATAATTTTCAAACATGTAAATTTTTAAGAAAAGTTGCCTCAGATGGTTGTAAGCTCACAAAGCAGAAGGATTATTCAAAATGTTTTCCAGTTCTGCACAGAGGAAAAGCAAAGCAGTCTATTGTAGTTCTTCTTTTGCAAAAGGTAGTGGCTAGAATGACTATAACAGTACAAAAAAGTGAAGCCACAAACAAAATCACTAAAAGAATTTGGAAAAGCTTATTTCAGGTACACGAGCTACTTCTCTAGGAAAAGTAATTGGAAAAAGAAGTTTCAAATGATTTTGATAAGTGTGTCTTTTGCAGAACTTTTTTAGAATATTATGAAATGCGTAAAGATATTCCAATAGTGAAGATGTTATTCTATGCAGTAATTGAGAAAATTAACTTTGGTTGTGGATAGAAAACATTCTGACAAATATTAAACGAAATGGGACACATTTTAGTAGAATGCCAGAATATAAAGTGCCGCACTATCACTGCGACTTAACCCCCACTGAACTGATATGGAATATCATGAAGCAAAAAACTAGCAGAAATGTGTGTGTTCTAAGACTTGCTTGAACTTAATGGAAGCTCTACAGATACGAGTGAAACATATGCATGGATCAGAATTTTCATGTCAGAATTAAATGAGTCAATTTTGTTCTGCTCCCTAGCACAGCACACTTTGTGCCTTCAGCAATGTACATATTTTTGTGACATGCTGTCAACCTCTCCTCCCCTCTGATAAACACTGTGCAGGGCAAACAGATAACAGATCTTCCACTCGAGGTAATATGTGATGTTTAAGTTAAAACACAAATATATTACAATTCCTTTCTTGGAAGTGTTGAAAACAGTGTTACAATAAATTAAATTTAAAGGGAGTTGATTAATGACACTAAACAACACTTACTTTCGATGGCCGGTTGAGGATGGAGGCAAAGTCTCTGAAACATGTTTAAAAGTAAGTGTTGTTTAGTGTCATTAATCGACTCCCTTTAAATTTAACAATTATATTGCTTATACCTGACCAGTCTGGGTCCCTCCCAGCTAATGGTTGAATGCTGAGAAACCTGTCAGTCATCCTTCACTGCATAGTTAATAAGTATGGCTGATTGTCTCTTTCCTTTCCAATTTCCCCTTGAATGACTCGCAGACAGCATAGAATACAGAGCTCATAAAAGTACACACTTAGATAAAGGTGGTGATTTAGTTCAGCTGTAGTCACCATGGCTTCAAAAACAAGAAAAGCTACACAAGAGTGAAAGTGATAAATTAAGTGTGAAGCAGATCATGAAAATTTTCAATGTAGGCAAAGCTCGAGTTTACAAGATTCTAAAGAAGGAAACAGAATTTCTGAAGTTGTGGGAGAACTTAAGAAAACTGAAAACCAGGACAGTAATGAAATAGTGTGGGAGTGGTTCATTAGTGTTAGGGCAAAACATCACTACATATCGGGGCCTGTGTTTGGGCAAGACAAAAGCATCTAATAAATGGTTTGAAAGTTTCCACAAGAAAACTGTCCAAGGAAAGACTGTTTTGTTCTTACTGTTTTCCTATGAAGTTTTACGTCAGGTATAATGGAAAACCTGTAGAGATAAAGCCCAGATGCTTCAAAAATATAGATCTTTCAGAACCTGACTGTTGATTGGAGATGTCACAAATCATGGAAGAACGAGGAGACAAACCGGCATATTCTGCTATCTCTTTTTTTTTTTTTTTTTTTGGATGGGGGGGGGGCAATGCACATGTCACCCACACATAGAACTTTCCAATGTCCGACTTGATTGGTTCCCTCCAAATACCACAAGTGTTCGTCATTGAAACAAGGCATCATTCAGAATGTTAAAGTACTTTTTATAAATTGCTAATGCAGTCTTTGCTTACTAATATGAATTCCGCATCATATGCTTGAGCTAACCATATCAGTTCTAAATTCTTTGGATACTTTGGATAAGCCAAGCTGTAAAGAAATTACTACTAGAAACAGTGACTAAGCATTTTGGAAAAGTAGGGTTTCCAATGGATCAAGTTATTGACAGTGAAGAAAATAGGGATTATGTACAGGAATTGCAAAACTACATCAATGAAGGTGCTTTCGATTGAAATGCCATAGAATATGTCAACGTAGTGATGTGCAAACTGAAACAAACTTGATATTGAGAATATGCAAAGTCTGAAAGAAGAGAAGTCAGAGGAAGATAAAGAGGAATAAGTCCCTTAATTAGGGGGAAAAAAAGTATAGGCTTAAGATTTATCAAGATGCTGTCAAAAGTTTAGAGCAACTGCAGCAAATTTCCCAATATGTTTGGTGTGATTTCTCAGGTCAAAGTGCTTGTGGGAATTTGAGTAGCTAAGCAGCAATGTTTCCACTGGAAAAGGTAAATGGATCATGTTACAGCTATTTCTTTTTTTACCTCCTTTGTCTGCTCATGGTTTCATTTTAACAGCCTACCCTATCTTCATTTAACAAATGTTCAAGAGTCCTGTTTAATTCTGCTGAAGACAGGTTTTGCTGTACATATGAAGAGATGTAAAAAAGTGCACCTTGGTACCCTTGTTTTGTTTAGTTTCCTATCAAATTTCATTATTTTTAAGAAAGAGATAAAATGGACATCAATTGTTATTTACTGCAACCTGTAGTTTTCTGTAGATAGAAAGGGGAAGAATACTGTGTTTCCTACCACATAAGTGTAGCTACATTTAAATGGTGTTATATTTTTTCAGATAGAGGATGCCAGCTCTGTGATACTTAAAGGAACTCCACTGTATCACTCTTCACTTTCAGCATTTTCTCCATTTATCTGAGCTCCTCTCCACTGTGCAGTCAGTTCAAATAGGCATATCCTTGATTTCAGTTTTCCGTATCAAAAAAGTGTCAGTTGAGCAGTAAGAATTATACTGAGCTTCCAATCATACCCATAAGTGCTTTTTTTGTTCTTTGAAATGACAGAACATTTATTCTGAAATAAAGTGTTTATTAACATAGTAATATTTCCACATGGAAAGACAATTTAATACAATGTCATACAGAATTAAAGCAATGGTGCTTTACCCAAATGGTGTATAACCAATTAAAGTCAATTTTAACCTTAAAATTGTTTGATATTAAAAAAACCAGTTGTGTAACATGAAAGCACAAGATATAAGTACATATAATAAAATACAAAAAATTTGTAATATTCCACTTTTTTTAACCAAATTTCAGTGACACAGTTGCCTTAAGTCTGATCATATAGTAGATATCCCATAACTAGGCCTCGGACATGACTTTAGGTTAGGCTAGCTTCTAATTATACTGCTGCTTACGTTGTTTACAAACCAACGAAGTGGCAAGAGGGAGTAGTCACATGCTCTAATTGAGCTTGAGCTGTGTACAAGCAGATGAGAAGGAGAGGTCACAAACCCAGTGCTTTCGCAACTCTTCTAGCCATACGACAACCAAATCGCAACCATGTCCAAGGCCTACCCATAACATATAAATAAGCTAATAAAAAATAAGCTTATTTTACATTGGCTTGTATTCTTTTTGTGGATATAGGCAACATTCAGCTCCTTATTTTGGAAAACTAATCTTGTGTACAAACAAAATTAAAACTTTCTAATCCAGGCATTTTAAGTCTATCAAGCATTTATATCTACAAAGTTACTTTTATACAGAGTAAAACAATTGTAGCACATTACAATATTTAAATATTTTAAATTGTGTCAGAGATAATGGTGTGTAATATACCAATTAAATTATGGAGCAAGTATTGTCAAGGAAATAGTAAACATTTTATGATGTATATTTTCCATTTGTAAAAACAAAGAAAGTTTGTAACATTTATGTACAGGAAACAAATATAACCAAAAGCAGACACTGTATTTATCGCATTTCAGAAGGTCTTTCATTCCTTTTCATAAAAGCAATGTTTAGCATATTTCACATGAGAATTCTGTTAATTCAATAGGAACTCCTCTCCTAATTACCTTAACCATATATCTGTAAGAGCCATTTTTTTAAAATAAATTAATACCTTTTTAAGTGTTTATAATATGCTACAACACTTAGTATAAACAGTTAAAATAATTAAAACTTTAATTATGGAGAATTTATATTTTATACTTGTTCCACAAACAATCTACAATTTCAGCAATATTTAACAATGGTATTGTTCTATCTTTTTCCTTTGAGGAAGGTTATTATTCCATTTAAAAGAAGCTGCTTTTTTTCCTCTTTCCCAACATGTACTTTACATGGCTTTACTACAGCTCCATCCAGCACCATCTAGAATGAACGGACCTGATTACTGGCATTTGATATTGATAACTGATGTTTTACACATACTATCTGCTGTATAGTTTTCTATGCCTATCATTTATTGTTTGTTTAATAAGTCTGATTTAAGTTTCTCTAAACATTAGTGAAGAAAGAGTATTTGAAAACCTTTATTTGTGCAATTTAAGAAATGATAATTCCAGTAATGGGTTTTACCATGTGCTTTCAAAATCAACCCCTACTTATCAAAACAGTTGCCTCTTAAATGACAGGATCGCAGTGGGCTAGGACCCAAGTTTATTCCCATAACCAAACAATTTGAAGAATGGAATGAAATATAAGTGCATACTGGGAGTTTATAGACAAGTTAAAAAGTAGAGATGTAAGTCCTTTCACTTTTAATAAGCAGAACTGACCATGATTATGTTTCACTATATAAAATAGATGACATGTGTTACTGAAAGTGTCTATGTAAATCCTGCCATCTCTTTGTGCATGCATTTCATAATAGAGGGAAAATGCATCATAAATGTTCTACATTCCGTAGTTAATTACTGGAAACTAACATTTAATGTATTAGACGTCAGTGTTTATATTTTGTGTATAACTTTGCAAGTATTGTAAGCAGTGACAGTTTCGAGTGAACTGAATTAGTGAATGCTGCAATACTGACAGTTCTGTTTCATGTAAGCAGTGTGCTGCTATGTTCTTTGTAATTTAAATATGCAGCTGTAATTTAAAAATAACACTTACGTGCATACAAAATTGCAGACTGCATGGAAGTTCTATTTTGATGCTCATTTAATGTTCTGTATCAGTGGTGTTATTGAGGGGAAACAAGAGCAGTTACCTTCCCCCCCCCCTCCTAGTTAACCTTTGCAGGTGATGTAATAGATACAGGGATAAGGAAGAGCGTGGGGAAGATTCAGTGGCAAGCTGTTAAACTATTCATCCATATTTTATGTGCATAATTGTATTGAATACCATTGTGAAATACTTTTATAGCTACATGTTAATTAGTTCATAATTTAAGTGGAGTTCTTATTCTTCTTAGCTGTTAAATTGTAGATGTCAGGCTCTATAACAGGTCATGTTAACAGTCTGCCGCTTACTTGCATTTGTTTTAAGCCACAAAGGGCTATAGGCATACTGCATTAGTCAATACCAGTCAGCTGCACCCCAGCACCATTAAGCAAAAAGCTGAAGAAAGGGAAAAGGAGGGAAGTCACCCTCAGCTACACTCTATGGCACTGCTGTTATATGTTTCAGTTCAATGCTGGTTTAGGGTTATTTTTCGTATTTGATCATCCATATGTATTTCCTCTGCAAAAACTAGAAGTTTGAGACGCTAAGCAAGATAATTGCTGAAAAATGAAGTTTTCATGAAAGCAAAAGTAAATTCCACCCTAAAGCTTCTAAACTGAGTAGCCAAGTGCTCTAAATAGCAGAATTTGTCACCATTCATTGTTTTTTGTATAGGTATATAATGTTGTAAAGTAATAACAGTAAATTACTACATGGCAAAGCAAGAAGGCATATCAGGAAATATTCTAACTGCAGAGATGTTTACGTGAAGTTATCACACATACACGGCAAGTCCAGTGTATGTATACTCTGTTTAGATGCAATCTTGTCTTCTGGTCAGCAACGTGTCATACATTGGCAGGTGCGAGAAATCCTATATAATGTGATTAAATATTGTAACAAAGAGTGAGTGAGTGAGTGAGTGTGTGGCGTTTAAGGGCCCGTCGACAACAAGGTCATTTGGGCCCCAAGTCAACACTAAAACCTAAAAACTATAAAAATTTAGTTAAAAATGTAAAAAACCATAAAAACACACAAATGTTAAAAAAGACATTAAAAACGATGTAAAGACTAATAATTTAAAATATTTAAAAGCAATAAATATAAAAACACAAGTCAGACTTGTTTATTAAAATCTATTTCATAAACAAACCGCAGCGCCTTGTCCACGGCCACTGGGTCGTTACCTAAAACACTGTGCAAGTTAGTCCCCAAGCCCAAAGACTGGCGAACGCGGGCGTACTGCGGGCAGTCAAGCAGAACGTGCCGCACCGTGAGGCGTACTGAACACGAGGCACACACAGGGGCCGGATCCCCTCTTAGCAGATGGCCATGAGTTGCTCGTGTGTGCCCAATTCTCAGCCGGGTGAGTATCACCTCGGCTCGCCGGTTATCCCTGCAGGAAGTCAGCCAGGGTTGTACGCTTTCCTTTATTGCCCGGAGTTGTGTGCCTTCTAAAGCTGTCCAGGATTGCTGCCAAGCAGATAGAAGCTGGCGACGGAAAAAACGTTGCACATCCTGGTACGGCACCGTAGTTGTTAAACTCCGGGGCAAACGGCAAGCAGACTTAGCAGCCGCATCCGCCTCCTCGTTCCCGGAAATGCCCATATGCCCAGGGGTCCAAGTAAAAACAAAATGGTATCCTCGACCGAGCATTTGCGAGATCTGGGCCTGTATTTTTAAAACAAGAGAGTGAGCGGCAGTGTGCTGTTTCAAGGCCTGAAGAGCACTGAGAGAGTCGGAGCAAACAATAAAAGAGCCAGGGGCTAACTTGCAAATAAAAAGGAGCATATAGTAAATGGCATACAGCTCTGCTGAGAAGACCGAAGTTGAGTCCAGAAGTCGAAATTTGTGAGCCTCACCGTTAACGAAGAACGCGCAACCCGTAGCGTTACCTAACTGAGAACCGTCTGTAAAGACCGGCACATAGTTAGGGTAACGGCCCAGTAATTCGGCAAAAAGTTGTTGGAACACCGAATGTGGAGTAGCGAGTCTAGAATTGTTTGAAAGAGCGAGATCGAACTGCGCACGATTGAGCTGCCATGCAGCATAGGGGCAGATGGACGACCTCTCCACGCGAGGCATTCGGAGGCCATGCGAATGTAGTAGATCCCGAAATCTTATTCCCACGGGGCGTGTCTGAGAACCAGGGCGCATATAACGGTGGACTAAATCTGGACAGAGAACTGGTTTAAAACTAGGATGATTGGGATAACTAGCCAACTTCGAGGCATATGAGCAGAGTAACAGCGAGCGACGAATATGGAGTGGAGGTTCGCCTGAGTCTGCATACAGGCAGTCGACTCGGCTGGTGCGGAAAGCTCCTGTGGCAAGGCGGATGCCAGTATGATGCACGGTGTCTAAAAGGCGAAGTTTAGAGGCGGTCGCTGCGCCATAAATAAAACTGCCATAGTCCAGCTTGGACCGAACCAGAGAGCGGTACAGCCTCAACATTACCGTGCGATCGCCCCCCCCCCCCAAGATGCTCCAGATAATACCTTCAGCACCCGAAGAGAACGATCGCAAGAGGCTCGAAGGTGACGAATGTGGTGCTCCCAATTTAGTTGTCGGTCCAAGTAGAGGCCCAAGAACTTCAGGTGCGAGACAAATGGCAGGGGTGTGCCGTTCAAATGAATATCAGGAGGCGGGTGAATACCTCGTAGGCGGTGAAAGTGGATACACTGCGTCTTCGCAGCTGAAAAACGGAAGCCGGTTTGAAGCGCCCAAGCTGCTAGCTGGGTGATGGTCAGCTGCAGTTGGCGCTCAATGTGATCTATGTTGGCAGACCTATAATATACTGCGAAGTCGTCAACATAGAGGGATGATGGAATTCCACTTCTAACGGCACTAGTGATGCCGTTAATCGCTACGGCAAAAAGGGTGACGCTCAAAATCGACCCTTGAGGTACACCGTTCTCCTGTATCCGCTCCCGTGATATCGTGTTTCCTATGCGAACCCGAAAACGGCGAAGTTTTAAAAAATTGCATAAAAACTCGGGTAGATGACCACGAATACCGTAACCATCTAGGTTACGGAGTATGCCGTACCGCCAGGTGGTGTCATAAGCCTTCTCCAGGTCGAGGAACACGCCCACGGCGTGCTGTTTCAGTAGAAACGCATCGGAAATATACCCCTCAAGGCGTGTTAGATTATCGACACTTGAGCGATGGCGACGAAAACCGCATTCAAGTTGGACAGATGGTTATGTTTTTCTAGCCACCAATTTAACCGAGCGTTTATCATCCGCTCGAAGGTCTTACAGATGACACTCGTCAGGCAAATGGGGCGGTAGCTAGATGGTAGCGTGCGGTCCTTTCCGGGTCGAGGGATGGGGATGACAATACCCTCTCGCCAGGAGGAAGGGAAAACCCGCTCATGCCAAATGCGGTTATAGATATTTAAAAGGAAACATAGCGCCTCAGATGGAAGATGTAGCAGCATCTGTCGGTGTACGTCATCGGGACCTGGAGAAGAATCCTTTGCTAATGCCAGAGAATGGGCGAGCTCGGCTGCGGTAAAAGGTTGGTTGTACGGCTCGGTGCAGTCACTATTAAAATTAAGTGGTACCCGCTCCGCCTTTTCCTTAATAGGCAGGAAGAGAGCGTCATAGCGGGCAGTTTGGCTCGTGGCAGCAAATGTGGTAGCTAGGGCTTCAGCTATGTCCTGCTCGGTGGTGCACATGGAACCGTTGATGGCAAGGCCGGGAATTACCGTCCGGCGATACTTGCCATACATCCGCCGAACAGCTGGCCATACTTGTTGGTTAGAGCTGCGCCGGGAAAGCGAAGACACATAGGCTTCCCAGGATTTACGCTTTGCGTTGCGCAGTATAAAGCGTGCCCTAGCGCGAGAACGTTTGAAGGCGACGAAGTTCCCTTCCGTTGGGTGCCGCTGAAAAACGCGCAAAGCACGTTTGCGTGCTTTGACAGCCAAACTGCATTCCTCGGACCACCACGGTACAGGGATACGACGTGGTGTAGGTGAACCTCGAGGAATGCTGGATTCTGCTGCGAGCAGGATCGAGCAAGTAAAATATTCGACCATTTCGTCGATGGTGTCGAAACCATCGTCGATGAGGTGTATGAGGGATTGGAATTTTCCCCAGTTAGCTTTGGAAATAATCCAGCGAGGATGTCGAGAAGGTACACATTGGCGGCCAGAAAGATGAATGTTAATGGGGTAATGATCACTGCCAAAGAGGTCGGAAAGTACTGACCACTCAAGTAGTGGTACTAATGGCGGACTGCAGAAAGAAAGGTCTAGTACGGAATGTGTACCATAAGCGGATGATAGGAATGTCGGGTCACCAGTATTTAGCAGAAGCAGGTCAGACTTATCGAAGACGTCTACGAGGAGGCATCCACGGGCGTCATCAGTGTCTGATCCCCAGAGCGTGTGCTTGGCATTCAAATCTCCCACAAGGAGTAGTGGTGAGGGGAGCTGAGCCAATAGCGTTAGAAGATCCCGCTCTGGAACTATACTGAGCGGCGGCAGGTACACGTTACAGATGGTAAAACTGATGCTCTCCAGCTGTATCCGGACGGCCACAGCTTGCAATGGTGTGGTGAGAGGAACGTGGGCGGCGGAAATGTTAGGCGCCACTAAGGTAGCAACGCCACCGCTTGCACGCATACCTGCAAGAGAATCGCTTCTAAATGCCGAAAAAGAGTGAAGGTGTAACGAGTGATTGGGATGTAAGTGGGTTTCCTGGAGGCAAATTATTGACGATGACCGTTGAGAAACTAAATGTTGTAGGTCTTGAGCACGAGCTCGAAAACCATTGACATTCCACTGGATTATTTCCATAAAAAGATCTTAATGGGCCGTTTTAACCTTTTTCTTGACCTTGGCTGACTTGGGCCCTACGATTCGAAAATCGTTAGCCTCCTGTGACTCCGCTGATGATCGGGAGTCAGAACTCCTACGGCTCGTAGAACGAGACCGGGATCTAATAGAAGGCGAGCGACTTCGCGATCTATGTTGTGGTCGGGAGCGGTTTTTTGCATTTACTACGGGGTGGTTGGTACCCGCTGATGGTTTGGTGGCTGGAGTCTGTACGGTTGAAGCGGAGGCTGTGCTGGTGGATATACAAACACTCTGAGACGTGGGTTTAACGGCTAGAAAGTCAGTCTGCGTGGATGCGTGGGCGACAGGGACGTGTTGAACAGCAACAGTGGTATTAGGAGTACGGCGAGCTGCTGATGCATACCCAGTAATAGTGGTAGTAGGCTTTAGTTGTTCAAAGCGCCGTCGTGCCTCTGGAAAAGTCAGGCGTTCTTTTACACGTAGCTCCTGTATGCTTTTTTCGTCCATGAATCTTGGGCACTGTCGCGAGCTGGAGGGATGACTACCGCCACAGTTCACGCAACAAGGTGTTCGACTGCAGTTAGGATCGTCGTGTTTCGGTAGGCCACATTGCTCACAAAGAGCAGGATTGGTACATGTGACCTTAGTATGTCCGAACCGCTGACATTGGAAGCAGCGCATGGGGTTCGGGACATACTGGCGGACGCTAGCACGTTCATAGCCGCAATATATGTATTCGGGTAACTTCGTCCCAGCAAAAGTTAGAAATACCGTACGTAGTGGGTACTCCTTGCCATCTTGTTTCCGTGTTAAGCGGTACGCCTGACAAACAAGTTGATCAGAGAGGCAACTTACTATTTCTTCGTTCGCTAGACCATCTAGGCTGGAGGTGGTGACTACTCCTCTGCAGGTGTTAAGAGTTTTGTGTGGGGCTACCCGGATCGGGTAGGAGCCCAACAAAGTCGCCTTTTGCAGTTTTTTAGATTGCTCTGCAGTTGTGGTCTCTAATAGTAGGTTGCCGTCTCTGAGACGCGTAGCGTTTTTGACAGGGCCACTGATCTTGTCTATTTCACGCTTTATGTAGAATGGGCTAATATCCTTAAACGTTTTTCCATCGCATGCCAAGGTCATCAATAAATAAGGGTCAATGAAGGAGGTTTTGCGCGGAGACATGATGATAGAGACCCCCATCCGGAACCGTCGGCGTCAGCCTGCCATCCGGGGGTTAAAAAAGAAAGACACCAAATCTTCACAGTCTGTGCCGTCATGGGGACCCCACCCATGACCGATCTCATTTGTACCTCAGAAAAGCTACCCTTCAATATCCACTGCTTGTCCGTATGGGTAAACCGTTCACCACGCACACCCCGGCTTTATGCCCCTACCACAGGAATAACCGCCTGTGGCTCCCCACTTTAGGCCGCGCTGCGCATAAAGGGCAGATGCGGATTCAGGGGACTTGTGGTTGATTACACCGGGGTTCCGTCAGCTGTAACACGTCCGGTCCGTGATACTAACCCAACGGCAAACACGGCCGTCGGGAGATTAACACAGACCGGGCCCTCAAGGAGCTACGTGGGTGTACTTGACGGTGTGGACGGGCTCCGCACCTAAGGCTACACATAGGGGCAGTGCGAAGGGTCCGCTCAACCTTCACTTTTGAGACCTCCGGAGAGCACACATGTCGGAAGCCGCGCTGAAAACCGTGGGACAGAACCACGGAGATAGGAGAGATCCCTGCTGGTGAGACAGGAGTTATAAACCTAAGACCTTAAGTGCTAATAATTATAATAAAAAACTAGAAGGGGAAGAAGGTGATGCTTACTGACAAGCAGTAGCTACACGTGGCACAGTTGATGGAGATGAAGGGGATGAATTGAGGGTGAATGGCTAGGGACCCCGGGATCGCCAATCCTGTACCTACCGTAGTAGGTCCCTGGGGGAAAATACCAGAGCCTCTTCTGCCAGTTTTCGGGGTTACTGATGGGCCTTCTCGGCTACCGTAGCGGTCCTGGGGTAAACCAAGTCCCCACCGTACATCACCCCATCAGTCAATCCCCTACTTCCTGTTGCCCACCCCTCGGGACGAGGACCGCAGTTGTAACAAAGAGAAAGAGGGCATTAAAATCATTATTTTTATTTATACTTTCATTCAGATACATCATTATTGCACTAATATGAGATTGTATTTCATAATATCTAAAATTATATACACATAATTTTGTATACCTTAATATTGTGATGTATTTAAATCATGTTTATGTTATGGCAATCACCTTTTAGTATTTATACAGACTGATCACACTTCAGAAAATTAGACCACATGCTTCCTAAAATTATTTCATAAGGAAAGCTTTCCATTAATGCCAGATTTTTTTTTTAACTAGAAGACAAATAATTGATAATTATTGGAAAAAGGGATGGATTACTGATATATAGAAATTATTCCCGTTGTACATATTGACTGCAATAGCAAATTAGTTATATTACCATGCACTACTTTAGTTGCAGTATTTTAATAACAAAAATGTAGTTGGTTTTCTCTCCCCCCCCCCCCCCCCGTTATGGAAATTCCAGGAGATGGGACTGTTCAGCCTCATTTTCATTCTTTGAAAAATATTGGAATAAATAATTACATGGATACATATTTAATGCATTTATAGTCATTAAAGTTATTTAGATTATGCACCCGTTGCGTATAATAATTGGCTAACCTTTCACATCAAACTCGAAGCTTCCAAGTGCTCTATTTGTGTTTCGTAACTTACTATACACCAACTTACAAATATTTCACTCTTCTAATCAGTCATATAGGGAAATGATTGCAGCGCGGTCACTGAAGGTCAACATGCCTCAATGCTTTGTCAAGTAATATAAATAAATAATAAAGTATACTCTATCTCAGGCTAGTTCAATTCTGCTGTAAACAAGGCAAAGCTGCAATTCCTTTCTTGGAAGTGTTGAAAACAGTGTTGTTATGATAAATTAACTTTAAAGAGAGTAGATTAAAGACACTAAACAACACTTACTTTTAAATTTTTCCGGAACATGTTTCTGAGGCTTTGCCTCTATCATCAGCCAGCTCTCGACTGGTTCTCATTGGTGTAGTTGATATTTTGTCACAGGTCTCCTCTGGTGGCAGATCAAGGAACTTGCTGAACAAATCTTTCTGGGGGATGTTGAAATTGAATACTTTATTAAATTTTAGATGAGTCGTATTTTTTTTACACATCTGCTTCACTTTCGTACCTATTTTGAGGACATGTTTCGCAAATCATCGTTTGCATCTACGGCTCTTATGCGACTCCTCGAATGAGTCGCATAAGAGCCGTAGATGCAAACGATGATTTGCGAAACATGTCCTCAAAATAGGTACGAAAGTGAAGCAGATGTGTAAAAAATACGACTCATCTAAAATTTAATAATTTTTCGCTTCACTGTGGTGTTCCAATACAGTTAAATCTCGATATATTGAAGTGACGTTAAGTCAAGAGGAACACGCGAAAGTTAGATCCAGCCAATTTTAAAAAGAGTCGCATAAGAGCCGTAGATGCAAACGATGATTTGGGAAACATGTCCTCAAAATAGGTACGAAAGTGAAGCAGATGTGTAAAAAATACGACTCATCGCTTCACTGTGGTGTTCCAGTACAGTTAAATCTCGATATATTGAATACTTTGTTCCTATTTTTTGAAATGAAGATTTGTTCCCATGTGGATAGTTCTTGTTTTCCTGATGTATGTTTTAGTAGTTTTGGTTCTGGATTTATGTTGTGGTTTTTTCCCCAAAAATGTGTGGCAACTGCTGATTTTTCTAATTGTTTATATTTTTTGTTTCTAAAGTGTTCCTTTCCTCTTGTTTCTAAATTTCTTTTGGTTTTTCCAATATAAATTTGACTACAGTCATTGCATTCAATTTGATATATACCAGATTTTTTGTTAGATGGAATGGCATCTTTGATGTTTGAGCAAATTAGGTTTTTTAAGGAGAAATGGTTGACTGGTGCTAGTTGAATGTTTTGTTTTTTGAAGACTTTTTTGAATTTATCATAGGCCCATGGATGGTAAGTGAATTTTTTGAAAATCATATTAGTTTCTGTAGCTGAGAGGGTTGTGGTTTCCTTTAGTAGCTTCTTCTTTTTTGCTAAGTTCACTTTTTTGTCCACTAATGATTTGGGAAAGTTATTTTGTTGTGCTATTTCAATTATTTTGTTGTATTCTGTTTTGTATTCTTCTGCTGTGAGAGGGATGTTGACCAGTCTGTGTGTTAAACTATTGAAGATATCGTCAACTACACCAATGAGAACCAGTCGAGAGCCGGCTGATGATAGAGGCAAAGCCTCAGAAACATGTTCCGGAAAATTTAAAAGTAAGTGTTGTTTAGTGTCTTTAATCGACTCTCTTTAAAGTTAAAGGCAAAGCTGACTCAACTTGCCACGTGTTAGACACTACATGCACGCACATAAGTTTTGCACCACTAGCAGTATGTATAGCAGTGCTAACTTCTGGACAAATAAATAGATTTGGGTTACACATTAACTTATTAAATCTATGAGTTGGTTCATTTCTGAAAAAATAATAATGAACTTTACTGCATATAGCACTTTTCATAAAATCATCTTCTTTCTCCATGCGCTGTTTGCATTTATGCGATTTTCTCGTTCTCGTTAGAGTCCTGTATGCTTGCTGTTCCATTCTAACACTATGTACTCTACTTGCAGAAACACCAAGGAGATCAGTTTTTCTCTCAATTTTTTTTTTTTTTTTTTATAGACGATTCCGGGTTTCCTTAAGCACTACAAAACAATGCACAGTCATTCACCTCTCACCACTTTTTAAAGGTTTGCCTCGATTGTGTTTCATTTGGGCTGAAGCACCAGTCTGTTTTATGATGAAAAGCTTACCGATTTCAAATTGCATATACATAAGTGTTCTTGGGCTTGCGAGGTATGCAAGAAGTACAGGAAATATATAATATTAAATATCAGAAGCAATTTCACACTAAAAACAATAACATCTTTATCAGCATTAAACTCTATACAGACCTCGTTGCGAGAGAGCTGCCTGGTATAGGAATGCAAAAATATTACATAATAGTAGTGTCCTTTAGCAATTGTTAAACAAAATGCTGCTTAATTTAACATAAGTGTGTGTAATTATAGAAATCTCAATTGTATACCTGACTGAGGTTTTTCCAAGGTTTCCCTCAGTCGTTAAAGCAAATGCTGGGTATCTGTATTTTAACCTTGGTGCAACCTTGCAAAATTGTTATTTCTTAAACTTTTTAAATACTGTAAATATGATAATATTTGACTTAACTTTTTTTGACAAAACCCATATTCTGTATGAATTTTGTTGGTGAATAAAAATCTGTATCTGAATTTCACCTGTCTTCTGTCTAACACATCTATGTGGTATGTAAAGCAGAAAGATAAAATGTGGGGCTATTATGTTTATAAGAATCAAAACATTTGCATACTTTTCTCTGAAATTAGCTTGCACAGAGCAGTGATCAGAAAGCGCCCATTAACTTCGCTAAACCAATCAACAGCTTAACCATTTTCTGTCACAATATCTGTCTGTTCCCACCCAGATGTTTACAGCAGGATCGAACTAGGTTGAGATAGATTATAATAAAATAAACAGCTATTAATGATTTTGATTAAACTCAATGCCAGTAATTCTTTTCTGCTTACTTTGTAATTTAATGTGTAACTGTGATTTAGAAATGCTGCTACATTATAGTATGTGAAACTTAATAAACATTTCCCAATCACTATGACTGCAGTTTTGAATGCCAGTATGAGGTTCGTTCATTCTAGATGTATATTTCAAGTAACAATCAAATGTAATTTCTTTTAAGGAACTTCTTTAAAATCAGTGTTATCACTAACTCACAATATAAGAATATTAAATTTGTTTAAACATTACGATTGACATAAATCTAAATTATTTACACACAAATCACAGACACTTCAAACCACTAATTAAAATACGTTCAAAACAATCTTTTCTGTAAACCAGGTATTTGTTATATTATTGCATTCATCACATTCAGAGCTTACACATCACATATAAGGAGTATTTAAAAACAAATTTGTTCATTTTGGTTGTGTAACAAATATGACACTACTAAACCTAGAACAGTCTGTCTTTGCTCTCAAAATGACCAGGGAGACAGTTTATTCCAGGTAACTACGATAAAGTTTCTTCTTATGTAATGCAAAAGACTGGCTCATCATTATCGTACCACCTCCACTTAAATTCCTGTAACAAATTTATTCTATTATAATAATGCCAAAGTAGCATTGCTTCTGTGCATTTATAAGGTGTACAGTATCAGTAGGCATATGAGGCAGAGCTAGTGTGCCATCATAAGCGTACAGCATTGCCTAGTATGGAACGCACAGCACAAGTGTGAGCAACAAATTTTTTTCCATGCACCCAAAATTACTACTGGAAATTTGACATTGTAATGCCTTGGTATATGCGGCAAGAATTTAAGCAACCTGTATAAAGGCAATTCTTTTTACAAAGTACAGTTCTCAAATTATCACTTCGAGAATGAACACCTGTTTATGCTTATGGTATGCTTAAACTTCCAATCTTGCCCTTGTTTATTCCTTTTTATTACACAGTACTGAGTAAAACATTATGTTGTTAGGAATTGCATATATATTTAGTTGCATAAATTAACTGACCACGGATCACTGCACAGGAGAGCAAGTGTGTATTCTTTGAAGTTCAGTTCTAGATCAGTGCATAACAAACTGACTAAGTTGCTTTGTGCAACTGTGAAATAAGCAGATATTTCACATGTTTACATTGTGTTTTGTGAACTGTTAACCGTGTCACTTTCAAAGCCTGGTACTAATGGGAAACTACTCCACTCCCAGGCCAAAAAGTGGTACTTTAAAGTACACAGTTTCTTTAAGGAATTTCATCTCAGAAAGTGCGTGACTATCAATTTTTCACAAAGCCAGGAACTCAGGAGCAGAGCGTGCAATGCGAATGTCCCTTAATGTGAAACGGCAGAACTTCTAGCACAGAAATTGGTGAACCTTTATTTTATTTAAGCTACCAACTCCTCTACAAATGACAAATGTTGCTTTCCTCATTCCCCCTCCCATTTTCCACTCTCTGGCACATCAAATGACAACAGGGCAGCCACACTGTGCACGCATTGGTTCAGCTCATATGCCTTCTAAAACCGTATGCCTTATAGTTAGAATTTTCTTTAAAGATAGAGAAGTAAATACAGAACTCTTTACCTTGTAAAAGTGTGTATAAAGTGTATGCAATTAATGACCAGTCTACCACAGACATTTCAGTAAATACTACTCAACATTGTCATTACATAGTTGCTATCCCTGGCTTAAAAGAATATGATACAAACATCTTAGTAGTACAGTTGGTCAAATAATGTTTGGCTTTAAAGAGAGTCGATTAAAGACACTAAACAACACTTACTTTTAAATTTTTCCGGAACATGTTTCTGAGGCTTTGCCTCTATCATCAGCCGGCTCTCGACTGGTCGAGTCGAGAGCCGGCTGATGATAGAGGCAAAGCCTCAGAAACATGTTCCGGAAAAATTTAAAAGTAAGTGTTGTTTAGTGTCTTTAATTGACTCTCTTTAAAGTTAATGTATCATAACACTGTTTTCAACACTTCCAAGAAAGGAATTGCAATGTTTGGCTGCTCGTCAGAAACTAAAATCACTTTGTGCTTCTAAACTTAGCCGAAGTCACGGGCAGGCTTCTACAATTGTGAATATTGACAATTTTCATCAATTATTTTCTCAAGTAAAACAAATATTTACGACTTTGTCAATTAAAACCAGTGGAATATAGTCAGCTGTTTTTGTTTGTATAAAAACATATCTAGAACAAACTTAAGCCATATTTTTAGTGTCCAAACTGTTCTATGCATCAAAACTTGAATTAGGGAAGATGGATTCTGCAGGTTCAGATCTCACTATTTTTGCTTTTTAATTTAGATGTTTCATTGTTTGCATGACTAATGAAGGAGTTTATAAACTAGTTTAGTTTTATAACTCATATTATTGCTACATTAAGTTCTTTCCTCTTTGGCCCTAATTATTAACACCTGTGACATGTTTCAGTCTCTTAAAAATTAAAATAAAAAAACAAAAAAATACTTCATACTCAGTCCAATATACTTCACAATGGAAAATCCTGTTAAATCCTCTTACACAGTCTATCAGCCAATGAAAATGTCTTTCTGCGACAGAATCCCACATGTGTTGAATCCTGTCCCATAGTTTGACACACATTCTAGGAAGTGAGTAATGGGAATTTCAAAGAATCTCTTATTTCTGTCCACACATTCCCAATTGGGCATAGATAGTGATCTTGGGGGGTGAGATATCCTCTTGTCCATCTAACAACACTGAATTAGCCTTGGTTTATAGATGCTATGGTTGTCCTGTAGGAACAGGATTGTTCCATTTAAATATACCTAGCAGATGAGGTTAAATTAACTGCAAAAGGTCATGTTTGGTCCAGCTGCCTAACCTTCCATGCATTCATTCAAGGTATCCGGACCTTCAAACAAAATCCATCCTGGATATGAGATGCTTATGCAACCATTGTGAAGACTAGTAGCCACGTATTATTGATCAAATTGGTGACCGAATGGTAGGTACATGTAGACTGGCCCATTATACCTTGGCACAGTAACTTTGTCCGTGAAAATCACTCTGTGCCACCAAATGTTCTTTATCATCAAAAGAATATGCAAGACGGTCCATGGCATGTTCGTCAGTGGTAATATCTTAACGAGCAACTATGTAGTTCCCTAGACCAAACCGTTTACAGTGATTCTTTATGGTCTCTAAAGAACCAGGAAAGCAACTGCTGCAAGTGACAATTCAGTAGCAGTGGGAAAGGCCTTCATTCTATTTCTGTCTGAAGACATTCATCATCCACCTGAGTTGAAAATCTTTTATGACTGGTAATCTATGACTTTTCTATTCGTCCCTGTTCCCTATATTGTCACAAGTGACTGTTTAATTTAAATATGTTGGATTATCTTTTGAATAGTTATGTATGTGACGTCATGTCACATGACCTCTCCCTTTCTCCTCGTTGATAGTGAAGCTTGTAAGAGGAAGTCTCTCTGCCTCTCTTGTAGCAACAGGTTACCTGAACAGATGTGTGCATCCGCAGCTTGTGATGGCAGGTAACCGGCCGTGTGGCCACCTATGTAAACTTCCATTATTGTAGTAAACCTTTGTCTAAATTGTAGTTTTGGTATTTGTAATGAACTTGAACCTTGCAGAAAACCCGAACCTCTCATCAAAGCATGTGCATCCTATCTAAAGAGTTATTCCCCATGTAAGGTCTGGACATGTGATAATTATCCATTACCATCCGTCGTGAGTCCGTCACAATATTACTAAGATAAATGCCTCCCCTATCTATGAGCAGCTTCAGATGGCAAAAACTTAATCAAATCTATCACAGCGGTACATCTAACAAAGCAGCCATATTTGAATTGTTATAAAATGTCAGTAGCAAGGTGTATCCTTAAAACTTAAATTGCTTTGAGAGGTGTTTTGTTTGTTCTAATCATTTGTAGCTTGCTCGAGAGTAGAATAAAGGAACTAATACAGGCCCTCCTAGTGTACTGAACAAAACCAGATTCCTGACGTTTCTTGTTAGGGAGTTATAATAAAATATACAGAACAGGTGCACTGCAAAGTAAGAAATATTTTTAAATGTTATTACAAAGAATTATTTAACATTTATGAAATGAACGGTCTCATAGTATTGCTTCTTAATCAGTGGAAGGATATTAGTACTGAAAGGAAGGGAAATATTTACATGCAATTTAGTTTAATTGTACTTAAAACACACAATTTTTATATTTATCATAAATTTCTGGGAAATATGGGATTAAAAGTAAACAAATACACAAGATGTGAACTACACCCTTCATCATAACATTCCATTACTCTTATCTTAAGCACTTGGCCACACCTCCAGCTATATATAGAACTGCTATAGGGAGCCCTAGTCTCTCATACAAATATGCTTTTATAACAATAAGATCCTAATCCGAAGTGGAACTTAAGTTATGTTCTGCCTTTTAAGAGCGCAGCCAATCTTTTTTCTGAATAACTGTAATACAAGCCTTGGAAAACCTAACACATATAGTTAATTTTATATACAGAATGAGCTTCCAAGAAAGGAATTGCAAAGAACACCTGTTTGAAAATGCAATCCCTTATTACCCCTTATTTTTCTCCTTAAATTTGAATTTAGAAAATACATAGGATATGTGCCCACCAATGAAAAATGTATGAATTATCATTCCTTAATTTGTATTCCCATTCATGGTGGCCAGGCCAGCGATAGTCTTCAGCTTCCTTGGTCTCATAATTTGCACCCTTTACTGTGACTTTTGTATCAATATAGATGTTGGATCAATCTTAGTGCTTTGCTGTAATTTTCATGTTCTGCAAATGCTTAGAAGGTAAGCAAAAACTAAAGGAAACAAAGTCATGCCGAACTGATAATGTATTCTACTCCAGTGAAGAATTTAAAACTGCATGTAATTAAAGAGGTAGGAACAATTTTTATACCATATTATCAGAGCAAGGACATATGCCTTGAAGGTGAATTCAAGTTATAGGCGATGTAGTCTACTCGACATCATCACTGCATAAGGAGTCTAACGGGTGAACAGGTTATACTGTGCCACTGGTTCGATATGATAGCTGCGCTGTATGGGTAAGACTGGTTCGCTTTCTACTTTGTGTAATGGTTCAGTGATGTCTTCAAACAAGTAAAGGTAAATTAAATGATTGTTGGAAGAATTTGGTAGGGATCATTTTATGTTGAATGGTGAAAACATACAATGCAAGTTATGTTATTCACAAATCAGGGATTGTAAGTAGAAACAAATTGTTGATGTAACACTACAGAACTAAAAAACAAAGCACTTGCTGCAACATTAAATGAAGAAAAAAAAAAAATTTACCACCTCAGAGTTCTTTGTACAATGATTATATGCACCAATATACCATTTCACTAAGAAGAACATAAATAATTTTAAAATTTCTTAAATACACCAAGCATTATAATCTGAGTGCAACAAGTTTATGAAAATACTATGTATATAAATGTTTCAATACTGTTATCTAGGAAACCGTGGGTGAACATAAAATTTAGATTTCCATAGATGAAATCCAGGGTTCTGTCGGGAGGTTTATTACAAACGTAGTTGTAGGAGTACTTTCGAAAACAGACCTAATCTTTCTTTTATTAACATCTGATATTGAAAAGTTAACTACAGAGTATGGTTGATATTTTTCTAAACGGTCTCCATTTAATGATTACGTAGAAAATGAAGCTAGCTACAGTGAAGCAATGAATATTATACAAATATAACAATTTGTAACAAAAACTTCACTTAACTTAAGAAAATGATTCTTCTTTCTAATTGAAATTGATTTCACGAACTCTTGTCCACATCGTCAAAGAAAACCACATTAGAAAACAAATTCATTGTTAAGGAAGCTATGTTATGTTTTTTCAGTATTACCAAAATCTGAAAACGAAACAAACTTAAGAACAGAATAAACTGCTAGTATTTCAAAATTCATTACGCGATGTTTATTTTTTAAAATAACTATCTTTTCCCGAACCATTAAATCTATCGGGACATTAAATTGTGTTAATAATTTAACTTCAGGATTTATGTCATGGTTAAATGACCAAAAATGATCTGCAATGGCCGATTTATCAGTTTGTTTACACTTAATGTTATGAAAATGTTCTTTCGTTCTGGTTTCCAAATTATGTTTTGTCCTACCAATGTAAACCCAATCACAATCTAAACAACCAAACTGGTAAATACCAGATTTTTTTATTAGGAATTTCATTTTTTTTTTTTTTTTAGAGAAATGTAATAAATTTTTAATCCTATATTTGCTTTGAGGAACCAAAGCTATACCAAACTCTTTAAAAACTTTTTGAAATTTTTTATTAAACCAAGGATAGTAAGCAAATTTTTTAAAATTATAATAGGAAACAATTTGTAAATATGAACAACATTTCCAGTTCTCTGTCAGTAATTCATCATGGTGTTCCACAAGGTTCTGTATTAGGTCCTATATTATTCCTAATTTTTATAAATGACATAGGATGTATAAGACTAAAAGGTAAATTGACTATGTTTGCTGATGATATATGTTTGTTATATATAGATAACTCTGAGCACCAGCTGATATATGACATACAGCAAGACCTGAATGCATTGAATAGCTGGTTTAAGGGCAATAAGTTAACATTAAATGTCTGTAAAACAAAATATATGTTATTTCATAAAAGATCATACGTACCAGTAGTAAATAACAAGATATATGTTGATAACGCAGTGATTGAAAGAGTAACAAAAATCACATATCTAGGTTTGATTTTAGACAGTACGCTCACATGGAAGGACCATATCATGCATGTAAAAAATAAGATTCTTCCTGTGTTAGCTGTAATTCACAGGCTGAAATTCAAAGGATTCAGTGTAAATCATTTACGAAGTATCTACCATGCTTTAATTCAATCTCATTTGGATTACTTAAACATCTTATGGGGTAACTCTGTTAAATATTTAATTCATGACCTGGAAGTACTTCAAAATCGTGCCTTGAAAATAATCTACAATCTACCCTTTAGAACAAACACAAAAACACTCTACCATGTAACTAACATTTTACCATTACAACTAAACATAGAGTTGTCCCTGCTAATATATCTCCACAAAATAAAAAATAATCTTCTAAAGTCCAATCTAACATTTGAAAGCTCCTCACATATATATAATACAAGAAATAAAGGAAACTTAACAAAACCAACAGTGAACACTTCTACTTATGGCCTGAACAGCTTAACCTCACACGTTATCAACTTATATAATGCACTGCCACTGGAACTGAAAGGCTGCAGGAACATAAAAGGTTTTAAAAGGAAAGTTGCTGAAAATTTACTGAAGGCATATATTGATAGCTGATAAAGTGTTACACATTTATAGCTGGTTTGAAAGCTGAACTGTTTAAAAATTAATATGGATTAATGTCCCATAGAATATGTAGCTTCTATTTTTCTGTAAGTTCTTTGTTACTATTATTTCTTGAGTTATAGTGAATGTATCTTTGTATGTTTCATATATGTTATTCTTGTACGGTAATTCATTCCTACTCTAAAAATGTAATATAAGTATTGTCAAGGGCTGTTTGCCATCATTTTATATATATTTTTGTACTGTTCCCCAGCATGAGCTATGGCTCTGGGAACCTTTTCAGATAACAATAAATAAAAAAACAATAAATAAAATAATCGTCTTTTATTTTTTTTAAGGGTAGAAATATCATTAGTCCTGCGCCGTGGCATAGCGGGCTAAGGCAGCATGCCTTGGTCCCTGGCCACAGAAAGCGGCCTGGGTTCAATCCCACCCATGGGGTGCGGATTTTAACTCCCGGGTTTAGGACCAGTGCCCACTCAGCATCGTGAGGAAAGTGAGGAGCTTACACTAGGTAAGTGGCCCTGGTCACGAAAACCAACATTCCGGCTGGGGGATGCCGAGATGCTGACCACATCTCCTCCCCGTATCGGTTGGATGATCGCCCACCTCTGCCGTGCGTAAGTGGGCGTGAAGCCAGCAGTCAGGTTGGTAGGCCTTGGCCCTCTAAGGGCTGTCGTGCCATGGGTTTTATTATTATATAGAAATATCATTAAGTTTTTTTTTATACTTAAATTTCTTAATCTTCTTTTGTATAAAGTCTTTATTAAAACAACTAAAGCTGTATTAATATGTTTATATTCTTTATTAAATTCATCTTTATTCAGGGGTATATTAATCTATAAATTAAACTATTAAAAACAGCAAATTTATGTGGAAAAGGGTTAAAACTTATTTTGTATGTAATTATCGATATGAGTAGATTTCCTATACATACCAAAATCCAATTTATTATTATTTCTTATTATCTTCAAATCCAAAAAGGAAACAATCAATTTCAGTTTCTAATGTTAATTTTATAGCTTTATTTTGTAAATTTAGTAATTTTAAAGCATCACTTATTTGTTTATCAGAGCAATAGCAAAAATATCATCAACATATCTGTATCAGGTTTTAAAAATCAAAGGGAATGTTTTAGCGACTTACATTATAAAAATCTCATAAAAAGATCAGCAAGAAAGAAGATTAAAAATTAGAAAGAAGAATTAACATCATTTTCTTAAGTTAAGTGAAGTTTTTGTTACAAATTGTTATAAGGTCTCCATCTATTTTGGCCAAAGGGGATCAAATCTGATGTGTTACATTTCATGACAGATGGTGCAAGTTATATATTAAAAGCAGTTTAAATTAAAATAACAAATTTTCCCAATACGATACATCTAACCTGCTTGGCTCACGGCCTTCAAGTTGCCGAAACAATACACTCCTGCTATATATTACTTGGACAGATTCATTGCAAATGTCAAAAAAATATTTGTGAAAGCCACAAGTAGGACACTGATTTTCAAAGAGTTGGCTCCTGATGTTCCATTACCTCCTCTGTCCATTGTAACTCAAGGGGAGAGCTGGTTAAATGCTGTGAAATATCAGATTATTGCAACAAAATAGTAAAAATAATCAATGTTTTTGCTAACAAAGACAACTCTGCAATAAAATGTACATAATCACTAGTTTCAACCAGCTTACATGACAATTTGTTATTAAAAACAATTTTGCAGATGTGACCAAACCCCCATTATGAACTTAGATTAAAAAGATATCAAACTAACAGTAGCTCTACAGTTTGTAGAAGAACTTTCCATTAAAATTGAAAATGCAGCTCCTGCGCGAGTTACCAAAGCAATGCAACATGAAATGAAAGCAGTGTTTAGAAGAAATCCTGGCTGTGCTACAATGGTAAAAATAAAATAGTTTGTTACAGCCACTTAAAACACGTTCTAATTATGGCAAAATAATATTAATTTTATGTATGGTCCCATCACATCACGTGACGAAGTTTTTCGCTGTATGAATACCATTTGGATGACAGGAGAAGTAGTTTAATGTTTGAACTGTTTATAAAATACATTGTTCTTCATTCAGTGTGTTTGAGGAACAAACAGAAGGACAATATAAACTGATGTTTAATACTACATGTGTTGCACGGGTATGTAAACAGCAACAAATGTATACCCATTTAGTTAACTCCTTATAAATATTATCCAAACATCATATTCTACAAAAGCTGTTTAAATCGGCACTTGCCACTTGTTTTATATGGTATTCACATTTTACACACCCTTCTCTTCTATTCACATTTTTCAGATACTTCTGTTACGTAACCAACAACTCGCGCTGGGGAGTCTATTCTGAGCCTGGATATTTATCCTTGCACTATGTATTACACCATCATTCCACATTAATCATACATTTTAAATAGTACCATGTCTTGACAATACCATGTAATATTTTTACAAATTGTGAATAAATAAAATGGAAATATTTAATATTTGATATCAAATTAATTTTATGATCCTTGTAGCACATACAAAGCTTGACCACATAGCAGTACATCAGCCTCGGTAGCGTGGTGGTAGCATATCTGCCTCACGTTCAAGAGGTCCCAAGTTCGAATCTTGGTCAGGGTGAGTTGCATGGATAAGGTTTTTTCTGGGGTTTTCCCTTATCCTGAAGGGCGAATGTCGAGTAACTAAGTTCTATGGACCCTGGGCTCATCTGAGCATCATTTCACCCATTCCATTCATCGTCCGATATGACTTAACTTTGGAGGATGTAAATTACAAAAAAAAAAAAAAAAAAAAACATAATTCTTTGCAAAAACTGATTAAAAGGAAAGTATAAGATGCATTGGATTACTGAAGAGAGGACCTGCTAGATAAATTTGCAGAACAATCCATTGTACAAAGTAAAATGAAGCAAGAAATTTATTCAGTTTCAGTGAATAAAATATACTGACAATGCTGTCAATTACCAGGATAAAAATCAGTACTACTGATATGCCGGAATTTCATCCCTAAGGAGTTCTCACATGCTAGTATATCTACTATATAGATACTCATGTTGCTTTTAAGAAGATTTAAAGACCATCGGTCTAGGATGGATCTGAACCTGCGACTTTGGGATGAATAGGCCAGCACCTCAACTGAGCCACCTAGACTGACATTTCAGTGACTAATTGAAAATCCCCCCCCCCCCCCCATGATGCCAAAGATATATGTAGATAACATTTCTAGTCTTCCCTATCAGATGCTATTGTAAAGGTAGCTCTAATAATTTGAATTACATTCTGTGGCAATCAAGGTGATTGACAGTTGGTAACCACATGGTAGAGGGCTTTTAAACAACTGGGAGGAGAAGCATACATCATAGCAGTTAGCACAGCAATGAAAAGCAAGGCTAATTAAAGCTGACATTTCATAGCAATGGTAGATGCAAAAATCTTATAAATATTGAATGCAGAAGTATGTGCCAGACAAACCAGCAGTAACTTAAGCTGCATTTCTTATCTCCTGCTAACTCTGCAGTAGAAACAATGTCTTCCTGTCGAGCTTGCAATGCTTCCATCGGTTAGAGATTGCCTGTTACTGAGGAGTTCAATTACATCATTCTATTTATATGGGTATTTGCCTTGTGTTTATATATGTTTGAGACTTTTCCTGTGCATGTGTTGTGAGCATATGCAATTGTTAGCTATATCCAAAAATTATGTAATTCTGCATTGCTGCAGAATATAATCACAAAATAGTTAGGCTTCCTCATTGTCATTAAACCCAATTTAATTAATTTGGGCTGAAGTAAAGGGCTATGTTGGATGAAACAAAGATTTCACTGTGATGTCAGTTACAGCTGAGAGAAGCAGCATTAATATAGTTGTTTTCTCCTAGTTTTCACTTGACTATCATACAAAAGTCTTAAGTGCAGCATGAGAAAATGAAGGAGTTTTGGAAGAAACAATAGATCAGCTTGTCGTTTATATGGGAAATTCCAGCAGCTCTTAGAATGATCATAATGACAATGATAGTGACAGTGGAAACATTATCAAGAAAGCAGCAGCATCAACAGTGATGCAACTAATTTGAATATCAGCTGCATTTTCCCATTAGAATAAGTATTGATATTTCTTAGGTATGTATCTTTTGCATGTATGTAGATTCATTATTTTACTACTATATTTGCACACATATACAAAGCAATACCCACTCTATATTCCAGACATCTTTCTCCCTATCCCTGTAAATGCTTTAAATATTTCTTATATACAGGAGCGAAATGATCAACTTATTGTAACCCATCATTCAAAGCTTTTGAGATTTCAACTTTAGTACTTTCTAGCTGTACTTTCATCTGTAGGTGGCAACTCAAAAGTGTTCATAAAAATGTGAGATATGCAACATGATATGGCATCATTCACACACCCTCTTCTATATAGATTTTGTATAATGAAAAATAAATTATTCTACTAACTTCAAAAAATGAAAGGTTGTGTTGATGTTTATCCATTTCATTAATTTGCCTTTAAATATACTTAACATAAATATTTAATTTACCAACTTTGTAACTATTCTAAATGTATTATTTCAGTTACTATTAATATGCAACTTTTTCTTAAGTTGTCATTAATGTAAATTATGTAAAAAAGGAATTTCTGACAAGTTGCATACCAATGTTGAACATTTTAAATACATTCCAATGTGTAAGGGCTGTGATACAATGAAGTGCAAAATTAATATAATTTTGAGTTGAACTAGTACATAATGCTCCACTTATTGCTGGTATTTACCTAGAACACATTTCATTAGATCTTCCTAACATCAGCTGTTTGCTTTCTTCCACCAGTCAAGTACACCATATTTTTTAGACAGAACTGTTAGCAAAGACATTCTTTCAAAGAGGAATCCAGGTGTAAGCACAGTTCTAGAACAATCTGGGTTTAATTGAGGTTTACAATGGAATAATTGACTGGCCAAACTAATAATTGCAAGAGAAACCTGGAATTTCAAAACTAGCCTCCCCCCCCCCCCCCCCCGCTGTAGATAATATTTTTGAAGACTGAATTGCTTTTAAATATTCAAGAGAAGTCTTGTAGTGCATAGTTCTGCAGTAACATTATCTTGGATTATGTAATTTAAATTAAAAACTTCAGTGGAGGAAAGTTATCCAAGTTTTTGAAGTTTACAAAACGCTAGACTAATTCACAATTTGAAACTTCCATGAAAATATCCAAGTGACAGACAAATGCATTGGCAATCCATTTGTGTTCAATTAAAAAATTATACATCAGATAATAATGTAACAACTGGAAACAAAATTTTTCACATTTTGATACACTGCTCTGTCTTAAATTGATCAATGCTGCACAATTTCTAATTATACTCAACCTTTCCTTATAGATAGTCAGGATTCATCACTTAGAAAGCATGGTCAGAACTGTGTAGAACTACTTTCTTTCCCATCATAAGGAAACATTTCATTCTATCAGTTTAGGAGACCACTTAAAGAAGTTTTTTTTTTTTTTTTATTTTATCCATCGATCAGCAATTATGCTTTACAGATGTTTGTTATAAGATACATAGGAACAGGACACATAACAATGGAGGTAGCCATGAACGACTCCTCTAACTAAATGTGGAGGATAACTGTAACACAAATTGAGAACTTAAAGTCTGATGGTAGTAATCACGTGTCTGAGTCGTCTGTGCTGGAGACGTCACTCAGGAGAAGATCTTGGGGCAGTCTGCGCTTCAGGCGAGTTGGCTGGCGAGTGCGACAGCCGAGACGGTAGGTAACAGCTCCAGGGACCTCCTGGAGATGGTAAAAGAATGGACGTGCCAGGCGTCGGATGTATTGGTGAACGGGTAGAAGACCAAACTCATGATGAAGCTGCTGGTTTCGGATGAACCATGGAGCGTTTGTAACTGTACGAAGCACCCTGTTTTGTAGTACCTGCAGTCGGCGGAGATTAGTCTTACTGGTGCCACCCCAGACTGGAGCTGCATAGGTAAAAATGGGACGGACTAGAGATGTGTAAAGAAGCAGGGAGGATTCATAACCAAGTGAAGTGCGCCTGTTGAGTAGAGGGTACAGTTTTGATATCCGGGCAAATGCAAGCGTAACAGACCGACAGATGTGGGCGTTCCAAGTAAGTCGAGTGTCCAGTAACACCCCAAGGTATTTCACTGGCACATTGCTTGGTAACCATGAGAGCGGTTCCCCCAGCAGCCGTAGTGATGGAGGATCCCTATAAGGTCGTAAAGAGAAGATCTTAACCTCTGTCTTGTTAGTATTGAGGGAAATGCGCCAGTGAGAGAACCAATGAGCTAATTGATCTAGGGCAATTTGCAGTTTCTGAATGGCATGAAGAATATTGGCGTGAGAATAATAGAGAGCAGTATCATCTGCGTATAACGCCGTACAAACTGGAGCTATTTCAGGAAGATCATAAGTGAATATATTAAAGAGGAGTAGTGCAAGTACTGAACCTTGAGGTACACCTGCTAAAATAGGCCGTCAGGTGGATGTGAAACCAGCAATGCGCACCACAAAGGTTCTATTGGTGAGAAAACTTGCTATGATTTGTATCAGATAATAAGGGAGACCAATGCGATATGTTTTAAGTAGTAGTCCACTGTGCCACACCTTGTCGAATGCCTGGGCGATATCTAGGAATGCTGCTACGGTGTATTGCCTGTTTTCGAAACCTTGAATAATAGACTGCGTGATTCTGAGCAATTGGTGAGTGGTAGCATGCTTCGGGCGAAAGCCAAACTGAAAAGACGGAATTATCTGATTATGGATCAAAAAATGAGAAATACGTTGATGAATAATCTTTTCAAAAAGCTTAGAAAGTGTAGGTAATAAGCTGATTGGTCTGTAACTTGAGGGAAGATTTTTTGGCTTGTTGGGTTTGTGGAAGACTATAATTTCCGCATGTTTCCATGTAGATGGAAAATGACCAATGCGCAGAGCAGCATTGAAGATTGATGATAAATAAGCTAGGGCTTTGTTTGTCAAATTCTTCAGCACAACGTTAGGGATAAGGTCATGACCGGGAGACTTTTTAACGGGAAGACGATGGATAAAGCGGGACAATTCACGTGGAGTAGTGAACGAAATTCTGTTGTGCGCTGTAGGACGAAGTTGGTACTCAAGGAGTTCCCTGTCCACGGAAGAGGGAATATTAGAGTCAAGACAGGTGTTAGGCGTGAATGTACGCTCGTAGTGAGTAGCTAGAGTGTCACACTTGGCAGCAGAGTCACTCAAAAGGGTCCCATCAACCTGAAGAGGTGGAATCACTGTCGGCTCTCGGAGAATCCTCTTAGTGATGTTCCATAAGGTATGATCTCCGGGACGGATAGTGGCTAATTGTCGCTGGTACTCCTGAAATCGGTGTTGCTCTAGTGCGGTCCGTACTTGTCGAATGAGACTATTTAATCTTTGGCGCAGCCAGGGTAGACGCTGACGTTGCCACAATCGACGGATGCGATGTTTCTCTTGGATGAGTTGAGTAATATGGATAGGCAAGGAGGGGAAATGGCGAGGTTGAGGACTGCGGATAGTAGAGGATCGTACACTGGAAGAGAGCGCAGAGGTAAAATGGTGAACGGCAGTGTCTATGGCATCCGCAGTACCCAGTTGATAAGATGTGTGGAGTGCAGCATCCAGGTGTGTGCGAAAGATGTCCCAGTTGACAAAACCATCGATGAGTCGCGTGATTTGTGGCAAAATATTAGGAGTGAGGTTAAATGTGACCAACACTGGACAGTGATCGGAATCGAGCGCTGGCAGTGCAGAAATCGATGCAGGTAATCGTATATTGCGATGTACCCCAATGTCCAAAATGTCTGGAGCTACCTGTGGGTTGCCAGAATAGTAAGTCGGTTCTGTGGGAGCCAGTATGTGAAGACCAGTGGCATTAATAGTGTCAAACAGACGCCGTCCATTCGGGTTTGTGACTCTACAGCCCCAAGAAGTGTGCTTCGAGTTCAAATCCCCTAGCAAGAGAGTGCAGCTTTCTGCTGGGAAAAGGAAAGAGAAATAGTGAGTATTAAGCTTACTATTTGGGGGCTTGTAAGCACTCATTAGAACGAGATCGTTGCTATCGCGAAGAGAGAGTTTAACGCCCACTACCTCAAAACCGGGAATCACAGGTAGGAATATTTCATGATGAGTCAGAGAACGTTTAACTAGCACAGCTACTCCCCCAGAGGCGGTAGGTGCATTCCGATCAAATCTATAAATCTTGTAGCCTGGAACAGAGAAACGTTCATTCGGGAGAAGATGAGTCTCGGTGATACAGGCAGCATCTATACTGTGCAAGCTGAGAAAGGCAGCGAAGGAGGCACGTTTAGTGCGTATGCCATTAGCGTTCCAGTTCAGGAGAGTGAGTGATGAAAGAGATGGCCTATTACACGCCACCATTTCGGAAAGTAGTTAGAAGAGCGTTTTGGAAACATTGTGTAAATTGCGGTAAGAGAGGAGTGAGGAACGTGGATAAAGAACTTAGAAGTTGAGTGAACAGGCTAATTAGCAGAGCCGAGAGAGATGAAGAGTCAGAGGGATCTTGTTGTGCAGTAGTACGCCTCGTCGAGGAAGCAGAAGTTACACTGGCATAAGTTGCTGGTGAAGAAGTTGGAGATACTGGTGATGCAGCTGGGGGTTGTAATGGTTGCTGTGCAGGATTGTCTGATTGTTGTAGGGGACGAGAGCGATGAGAATTCCCAGGCTGTTGCCTTGTTGCTATTTTGCGTTCTGAATTTCAGTTCTAAATAATGCCGACAACCTCGGTAGTTAGCTGGATGGTTTTCATGACAATGAACACACTGAGCTGGAGTGTCTCTCGGTTTAGTGCACTGTGAGAAGTGATGATTCTCTAGACAGCGAACACACCTCGGGGTCAGCTGACAATAGTTCTTTGTGTGACCGTAATTCTGACAGCGGGTGCATTGCGGTATGTCAGTGTTACGACGGCGATGTTCCACCTTAACAACACTGTAGAACAGGCGAGTTAGGTTGAGTATAGCTTTACCATCATCGCTATTTAACAATTCCACCGCACAGAGAGGAATGGGTTGTTTCGACCGATTCATAAGTCGAGTGACCTTCCGCACTGGGTAGTTCTGTAAGCACAGTTCGTCATAGATTTCCTTATCAGTGAGCGAAGGAGGGATGTCTCGGATAATTACCGAGAAAAGCTTATCTGTCGGATTTCTGTAAGTGTAGTATTCCTGTTGTATGGAGCTGAAGTATGTAGTAAGTTTACGGAAATCGTCAGAAGTAGAGGGATGAACCTTAAGGATAGACCCGCAAAGCTCTGTGTGAAATTCAGAGGTAACATTATTTTTTAGATCTTGTAATAGAAGTTGATAGTTACCAATGTTGCGCAAGCAAATTGGTGGAACTTTTTCCTTAGGTGTCTCGGAGTTGCTTGTCTCGTCCATGGCTGTGTTGTTTTCTAGTAGTGCGAAGCGGTTGTGCGTGGAAACAGAGTAAGCATAGCGCGAGGCACTTGTTTGTTCTGATGGGGGAGCTGTACAGCGACGCTTACTCGGGCCAGCTGTGGCAGCAGCAGCGTGTGTAGCAGCGCGACTAGAGCTGGTTGCAGGTGAACTGTTAGATGGGGCAGTCTCATGCATGATAACGTCACTCGTAGTTTTAGCGGTAACTATAGCAGCAGTTGACGTGGTAAGATGTAATTGTGACGGGCGTAAGGGTGATTGACGCACTGGTGAATTAGGATTAAAAGTATTGACTTAAAGAAGTGAGAGTGAAAAGGTGCAAATTCTTAATTATTTTATAGAACTACTAGCATTGCTGTAACTAGTGCTTAAGTTGAAAGTAATTTCTTATATCTTAAACTCAAAATGTATTTGAGGAACACAATGACCCATTAGTTTATTAGCACTTGCTACTGCTTCATTACAATAATAAAAAGGAAAGCTTACTAAGAATACCTGAAAGACAGAGCCATGACATGACTCGAACGATTCAGCAAGGATTGCCAAGTAAACTACTATAAAAAGTAACGATCTCCCAATGCAGATGTACAAGAGTGTTTGTAAATGAAAAAAGTTGCCATAATTAGATGGATTTGCATTCAGTGGGTTCAATTGCAGACACAAAGGACTGAACATTGAACATGTCCAGAGGTATATGGTTTAATAGCATATATACTTGAAAATTTAACACAAGAAACACGTTATGTACAAACAATATGAAAAGTACTATGAAAAACAAGGCAGGGATAATTATATATGATACAAAATCAAACTTTTTCTAATCACTTTCATTTGGCTTTTGCCAGTACGTCTCACCCTTTTTGCAATGAATACCATTTAGTCATTTCTTCAATATGTACATTAAAAATACCTTTTGAACATGCATCAAAGGTTTATTGGCCATGCTTTGTCATTGCAAGAGTTAGATTCTATATACAGAGCTACATAAGAAATCTCAGGATAATTTGTCATTCAGCTAATCTTTTACAGAATAAAATGTTTCTGAGCATAGGTACTCCCTAGCAGCATTTTTAAAAGCACCAAAATTATCAATTTTTGTTTTATCATCATTAGGAAGAGCACCAAATATTTTGAGGCACACCTTTCTGGAAGGAAGAAAGTTTAGCACTGGGATAATGTATATTACACTTTTGTCTAGTATGAATTACATTGTTATTAATAAGGCTTAAATGCATACAAAGAATTTTAGGATCGAGTCAACCAGTTACTGTAAAATCAACAGCTTCCTTTTCAGTTACAAATGCTTTATTTGTAAACAGTGAAATAAAATGCTTGTCTCATTGCATAAGGCATTTAGTTTTGGTTAACTTTATTACAACTTTGATATTGTTCTGTTGTTTTTATCATTTAATGCTTCCATCCTCTATCTCGTTAACATGAACTTCCCTCTAAAAGGTTTACGTCCACCAGCTTATTTGCCGTTATCGACTGTTGTAACGGAATGTTCTAACATGTTAAACACCTGAAAACAAATAAAGAATAGCTTCTTTACTGTGGTTTCATAAGCTAAACCGACACCTACCTACTCTTAACAGATTCCCAAAGTGTCTATTCAAACGAAACATGATCTTTTTATCATGCTCATGTTTTTACGACCTGTGTGAACACGAAAATTAAAATGCAGCAATATTTCTTATGTTTACAAAGGCTTCCAAGGCTGGTGTCCATTATTTTTGCCAGTCTTCCGGTGTAGGTCACGTCATATAAATGAACCGTTCTTGAATATTTGAAATTATAGCACTAGACACCTGTGACTTGAAATTGGTTTTGTGTCTAAGACATGTTTATGATACCTTCATGATGTAGTCACATGATAAAAACACTATGTTAAACTTTTCTGAACATTTTATTCATCTACACCATCGCTTCCGGACCTGTGGTTCGCGAGCCCCCAGACAGTTCGCTAAAATATTTCAAGAGGCTTGCCAAAACTTTTCCATTATTGCTTCTTTAATTCCTGTGACAGTGTATAACAATAATAATAGAACATTTAACTTCATCCTCTATTACATATTCCCTTTTTTTTCGGGGGGGGGGGGAGGGTTCCATTTATACCCTGCCAATGGTCATATCGGCGGCCATTCTCCTTTGGAGCATATCAAAGGTGTTAGCTCTTGTACTGTTGGTTTTTAATCATTACATCACGCACACATTCGTACTCATTCATACTTCCAGACCCTGGGGAAGATGCGGAATTATCTTGGACGGAGAAAAATCCCCACCCCCACCGCCGGGAATCGAACCCAGTACCCCTAGCACGGCAGGCAGGTGCTCTACCGACTGAGCTACAGAGCCAGCCTATTCCATTCATTATTTGCTGTCAGAACAAGATCAATGTACCTGCTTCTATAACAGAACTGTATTCCTCAAAAGAATTTTGGAAGCAGGTACACGAGAGAAGAAAGGCGAAACAGTCCGCGTTTTTATGTTTACACTTCCGTTCTATGGTTTCGAGTGAAGCAGTAAGGGTTTTTTCTCTTTTTTTTTTTTTTTTTAATGTTACGTCCTCCGACGTTGTCATCTCGGACGGTGAATGAAATGATGCTCAAATGTGTCCAGGGTCCATGGGGCTTAGAGCTACCCGACATTCGTCTTTAAGGATAAGGGAAAACTCCGGAAAAACCTTATCCAGGTAACTCACCCTGACAGATTCGAACTCGGGACCTCTTGAATGCAGACACGCTACCGAGGCGGGCAAGTGTTTTGTTTTGTGATTACAGTAGGATAAGATGTCTATGAAAGAAAACGCGTGGTTATAAACATAAAAGAAAAACTCGAAGCGGGGAGGCGAGTAGAAAATGGTGCGATTTTATGAAATGTTGCTGCCGATTACTGTGTAAGAATGTCAAACGTTTCTGATTGTGTAAAATCAAAATTTTTTGAACATTCTTCTAAAGTACCAAACCTCAAAACTATGAAAGAAGCAGTTTGAAGGAATTAATGAAGTTTTCTGTCTCGTTTACTCAACGTAGGAAAGGGCTACTATTATTTTCTGGACCTATCATACAAGAAAAAGCAAAACTGCTTGCGGAGATGTTATGGGAAGATGGAAACAAATTCAGTGCTAGTTCTGGCTGGCTGGAGAGATTCAAAGGCAGGTATAGCATACGTCAATTACATTTAAGTGGGGAGAAATTATCTGCGGATGAAGGGATTGTGGATGCTCTTAAAACCGAATTTCAGGACTTTAAAGGGGAATTAACAAAGGATCAGATTTTTAACTGCGATGAAACTGGACTCAATTTTAGCATCTGCACCAGGACACAAAGTTAGTATGGAAAGAATAACAGTTTTAGCGTGTGCCAATGCATACCATAGGCTTCCACTATAGTGTATTGAAGTAAAAAAATCCGAGGGCTATTAGGAATATTATCACAATGCTCTTCCAGTTCATTATAGAGTTCTTAAAAGTGCTTGGATACCCGTGGAACTCTATGAAGAATAGTTTTATGACAAATTTGTACCGAATGTTGAAAAGTTTCTAGATTATAAAAAGTTACAAAGAAAGGCCATTTTATTAGTAGACAATGCTCCCACACATCCTAGTAAACTGCAAAGTGGTGGCATTTCTGTTGAGTTCATATTCATATTTATTCACCAGAGGAATTTCTGCCACCAAAAGTCACGAGTTTAATTCAGCCGATGGACCAGGGTATCTTAGAAGCATTCAAACTCCATTACCTCGATTCTTAGCTGGAATAGAAAGTACAACTATGTACGTACTGGAATTTGTATCGTGAACTCTCAGTCCACTAAACACAGCGTGCTATTTACCACTGATTTTATTAAAATGATCATTTCACTGCTTTCAATTTTCTATTATATTCTACAGTGCCATATAATAACGGCTTAGCCTTAAGAGAACAGTAAATTAGTTCGTTACTGTATCTAACAGTTAAAAATATTTAGAATAAAAAGTATGACATGTTGGAGTTGGAACCGTGAATATCCGTCTCGCTTACGTGTTTTCTGAACTGCAAAAGAAGTTGGTTCTGCCTTGTATACCTACAACGTAGATATTAATTCTTTAAAGTCATATTTCCAAATATTTCTCGTTTTCTTGGATATTTTCCAACGCCATGAAGTTGATAGCTGAGCTAAAAGACAATTGCCACGTGCTATGTAATATTTAGTCCATCCTACGTCATTCTAGTTTAATATAACCATAGAAATCTTCAAACGGCAACTTCGACAGTGCACGTCTACGACCACAGCCGATTTAATTTCCATTCCCTCTATCCAGGAAATCAGTGTCAGTTGTTCAATGTTGGGACTGGAGCTGAGAAGCTTGAGACATCTCCAAGAATGAATTCGGTCGAGTACGTGGCCACACTAAGAGGCCCTATTCAATCAACTGTGAGGCTGGTATATCCTGCGGATAATAGCGTCGTGCATGCAGGAATGTTTGCGAACACCCTGGATGTACACGTCCTGAGCTGGCCCCGAAAATTTCTGGACTTAAATATTATATAAAATATCTGCTCTGGGATAATACAGGTGTGACGGCCCAATCAAACACGTACCAGAAATGGATTATTGGAACACTGTAGAAACCAATGGGAACATCGAGATACGAGCCAGACTACTTTCAACATCTGATCGAATCTGTGCCTTCCCAATTTAATCAAGTGCTAGATAGGCAAAGCAACTAAGACGGACTATTGACTGCCAAATGTGTCATGTAAGTTAACTGTTCATAATTATGAGAAATGTTAATAAATGAGAACGCTTTTGTTATTCAATATGCGTGTGGGACATTTCTGTGATGTAGCCATGGCATTTCGAACTATTTCCTGTTAGCTGTCTTTATTGTTAAAACTGTGATTAAGATTTAAATATATGCTTGCAAGTGGAAACAGCATATAACATTCTCCTGTGTTATGTAACTAATTGTTAAAAATACACGCTATTATCAATTACGCTGTAAATGTACTTGTATGGTTCTTCGTAATCGCAGTCAACAGTATGACCCCTTAAGGTTCCTTTGAAGACAATGGCTAAATATTAGCACGCCATCACTGTTGCGGCAGCTGATACACAACTATCAGTAAAGTAGCAATTCCCAGCTAATCTTTAGCTTTTTTCATGAATTGCCGCATAAAGCTTATAATTAAAGTTAGAATTGGGCATTGGCCTATCTATAACACCTTTTATGCCGTACGGTTATTTTGTATCCTCTGTAAAACGTTATAATTATTCTTCTGGGACAGTGTGTGTCTCTTGACACTACGGGTGGATAAAATCACTCAACTCGGACTCAGTCCTGCATGGCAGGACCTGTATTACAATTACAAATCTAACAAGCCGCCACTGCAATGCACACTGTTTCCAGAGTCACGCAGATAAATAGACGCGCGTCCATACAACGCTAGGAGCAGCTAGGAGTGACGCTGCATGGGAGCGTGTGCACCACGACGCCAAATGCAGACACAGACCAACCACTGCCAATTCACTACATAGGACATAAAACACTTGCGTAGAAGTCATTGTGTATCAATTATATCACACGAGTAAACCCATATAAACAGATAGATACCGTGGTGACAAACCCGGGAGACCTGTTCTTGGTTCTGTTCTTTGCTCATAGCCTACATGTGACGCGGCCTTCGCCGGAAGACCCGGCAAATATTTTTCTTCTATTTAAAGAAATGTTAAATTCATTGGATTCATTTAAATTATGCTAAGTAAACCGGTTGTGAGCGATTAGGACAGGCAAAGTATTTTAATAGGCATTTGTTGAAATCCCAGCTCATATAAAAGTTTGATTTTTATTTGTTTACATTGTAAAAGTTCACCTGTATCTAACTGCATAACAATTTAACTTTCTCCTGTTTATCTCTAGTAAGCAAGAGAAGTACTATACTGAATTCAAAACCTCGAAAGAGATTCCAACAGGAATACAGATTTGATATCCCCTGGAATAAGGTCCGTTTTGTGTGTGCGTATCAACGTAACTCAAAAACGACAGTTTGGGTAAACATCAAAGTTGTAACTAACTTCCGAAGTATGCAACGCAAAGATCAAGAAAATGGTCCATCCTAACTACCTTTTACATGGAAGGCTTTTCTTTAATTCGTTTTCCTTAAGAATGGCTACAATTTTTTTTATTAAAACATCATGTATTTAAGATAACCAAGTCAGGTAGCGTTGCAATAACGAATGCGACTGGCATTCGGGAGGTTTGGAGTTCAAAACCTCCTGGTCAACCAAAGTCCGTAGGTTTCTTTGCTAAGCGAATGCTGGGTTGGATAATCTAATCCGTGAATTTTCCCAACATTTTCATTATTACATTTCATTCCCGTTTACAGTCATGTCAGACTGGCATGCTGTGATTCAAAGTTTGTTTACTCCTCGATAGGTTACTGTCCCAGGGCATTAGCTTTGTACTTGGAGGTGCAAACCCTAAACACAGAAGGGCAATTCGAAATATATGCATGATAAATAAGACATATGCTTTGAATTTCCTGGAATAGCCTGCGAAGGCATTGGGAAATTAATTCGTATAACTGGTAAATCAGAGAGAAACAAAACTAGTTAAGTTATACAAAAGTATAGATACCTTTAAAACACTGATCATTTCAAAAATCAAGTTTTGTGCTATCAGCAATTTAGAGATCTCCGTTATTATTGATTTCATTCTTTCAATAGTTCGTTATTTCTAAATAGCTGTCACTATTCAATTGTTTCTCGCCACATCACGGAATTTAATGGCCAGTACATAATGAAGTTTTTAAACAATTGACGCCCTATTACCTTTGTATCTAAATGAAATGTGTAATTATACTATTTATGCAAATATATCTTAAATCAATTCGAAAGGCTCTTGCAAGAATACTTTTGCATATGCTGAATGAAATAAACGAGCGAGTCAAGAAAATCACATGAATGTAATGCATCCTAATGTTCTGTTTTAGAAAAGGTGCAAACTGGACAACACAAATTACTCCCCATACACTTTTTGGTTAACCGTAATTTGTTTATAAGCTGTTAAGCCAGCTTTTAGCAAATAAGTTAAACGTTGCCTGTTATTTAAAGTAAATTTGGGTTACCTAAGTTAAAGCTGTAACAATGAGATTAATAAGGATATTGTTGTTATCCCAGAACGGTATGTCTAACAATGTAGTAACAGGAAGTCAATAGGACGCTGTCAGCACTAGACAGAGCAAAATATCAGTTTTTAAAAAACGTATCATCCCATGAAAATATTATTAAAAAACCAATTATTAAACGTGTATTATCACTTAACCCTAAACTTATGTTACTTACTTGAGAAACTGAGGTAGTAAAGAATGCCAAGAAGCACTGTCCTGTTTCAAGTTCAAGGAAAGCTCGAATGTCGAAACAGTGCTAGGATCACACTTTATCGTACTAATTTTTCTGCAAGTATGTTCCGATTCGAAGTTTATAAACAGCGTACAACCTCTGTAAAAATTAAATAAACTTTGAAAGAATAAGGACATACAGCACTTCAAACATCAACAGCTTCATAAAACGATAATGTTGAAGTTCTACAAATTGTGTTTGTAAATTTGTTTTCAGTATTTATTTTTCTGTTTTCTCACTTCTTTATAATTGTTCCAGTTCGCAGACGAACCTTAAGACCAACTTTAAATAAATATGCTGTCTTACCTTAAACCACAAGGCTCGTTTTCTGCCATCTTCAAAACCTCCTTTGTGACCGTAGACAGAAGACCTGGTGGAAGCAATACCTCTCTGCAGGCAAGTTTGTCAGATTTTGCAGCACGCAATTCGTTCTCGAGTCTTTTCTCCAGAGCTTGACAAGCACCGTGGAAGGCATCATCTTCACAGCTTAGAGTTATATCCAAGAAACCACCTCCTTTAACACATACGTCAATAATTAAAACAAAAAAAGTATCGTCAAACTACCCCATTTCACTATTTTAAGTAGGAAAGAGAATAACAAACCTCTATGCTCCTGTGGTTAGGCATAATTTACCCGGAATTTTAAAAACAAATTATGGAATAAATCTTTAAATATTACATAATTTCCCTTTCCTTCTCAATTACGAAAGAGATCTGTAAAGAGAGTGAAACGACCAAAAGTAAGGTAACTTATCAATATACGGCAAGTCTGGTTTCCGTTATTTTCGCAAACAATTTAACTTACGTGAAACAGTTTTCCAATGCGCTCTTCTATGATACTTTTAAGTTGTTTATTTATATTGCATCAAAATGAAAATAAGAAAACTGGTAAAATGTGTCTTACACTTAACTTTTATTATTGACTGAACATTATATATGTATTTATTTGGTTTGTTAATATTTTCAATGACATATAATCTAGTTTTTCCAATGCCGCAACAATGAGATACAATATGTACTAGGAAAGGTTAGTTGAATTATACTGTAAACAATATTTCGAATAAAAACGAAAAACGTCAATTTCTAAATGGTTTGTAAAAATCCACCAGCTTTTCTAGAACATCACAAAAATAAAGATTATTAAATGGCGTAAAGAAAAATAGATATCCTCACAAATTCGTATATTAATAATTATCTTTAAGACGCTTGTTTTGCTTCAGCATGACAAACATAAGGTCTCTCAATGCTAATTTGAATCTAAAAGGCACAGAAAACTTAACTGGTACCTTTACTGTAAAAGTCCACGCTTACAGGACACGGTATAACCTCCATTATCACTAACAAAGTACAATTCACCTCTTTCCTTGCTCACTTCCTTAAAACTTACCTAGCTCATACATCGTTACAGGAACTGCCTATTACAGGAACTTCGTGCTTCTCCGGCATGTTTCGTGAACTTCCCCATTCCTCATGCTTTGTATTAGTATTAAAATAAGGTATCTATTATTATTATTATTATTATTATTATTATTATTATTATTATTATTATTATTATTATTATTATTATTATTATTATTATTATTAATAATAATAATAATAATAATAATAATAATAATAATAATAATAATAATAATAATAATAATAATAATAATAATAATAATAATAATAATAATAATAATAATAATAATAATAATAATAATACTATGTAACTATAGTACTATGTAACTGTCATATGTAAAGTAACTACAAAGAAATGTATTATTATTATTATTATTATTATTATTATTATTATTATTATTATTATTATTATTATTATTATTATTATTATTATTATTATTATTATTATTATTATTATTATTATTATTATTATTATTATTATTATTATTATTATTATTATTATTATTATTATTATTATTATTATTATTATTATTATTATTATTATTATTATTATTATTATTATTATTATTATTATTATTATTATTATTATTATTATTATTATTATTATTATTATTATTATTATTATTATTATTATTATTATTATTATTATTATTATTATTATTATTATTATTATTATTATTATTATTATTATTATTATTATTATTATTATTATTATTATTATTATTATTATTATTATTATTATTATTATTATTATTATTATTATTATTATTATTATTATTATTATTATTATTATTATTATTATTATTATTATTATTATTATTATTATTATTATTATTATTATTATTATTATTATTATTATTATTATTATTATTATTATTATTATTATTATTATTATTATTATTATTATTATTATTATTATTATTAATGTTTAATTGATTAAACCCAGGGCCTAGAAACAAAATATGGTACTCATTTTACTTGTCGCAGAAGGGACGGTATAGAACATTCGTAAGGAAACCGTTGGTACATATGTAAGTACCAGTATTTAATGTAGGAATCATATTGCTAATTAATAAAGTCCTTCTTTTTGCGGAGAGGTTTCGGCACTGCGACTACTCTTGGTCTATTGTACCTTATGCCCCCAAGTGGGGCATCTCCGGGAGGAAGGATTAGGTGAGAGGAGACAGAGGGCGGGCATCCCAAGTAGCCACTACAGTGCAGAGGGCAGAGTCCCTATATTTTACTTAGATGGAAACCTCTCCCCGCAGGCCAGGACAACGGATATTCACCCGTATTGTGGTTCGAAGACGGCCCCAACAGTTGGGTCGGAGACCGGGTACCGACCTACTGGAAGAGGCGGAAGTGGTTCACCCAGAGCATATCATCCTGCCATGCACCGCCGAGACTCCCGCCGACACTTCTACCCTGAAAGAGACCACTAGATGAGTGATGATATGAAATGACAATTGGATAGAGGGACAGGAAGTTCGGGTAATGTAATTAATTCACCCAGCATTCGCCTAGCAACTCGTAAAAACCCCGAGGAAACCCATGGGCTGGGTAGGTCGCCACGGGAATCGAAACCGGGCCTCCCGAATGCGGGCCACAGACGAAACCGCCGGAGCCATGCGTTAGGTATTAAACCCTTTGATAACGTGGGTCACAAATAACCCTCCTCGGAGCTGTCCGGTAGCTTAGGCGGTAGAGTTCATGGCTGATATGCGAGGGGTTCCGATTTCGATTCCTGGCTGTGGTGAGAATTTTAACTCATTTGAGTTGGCTACGCATTAGGAACTCGAAAGGTTACGACCCACCCCTTTCTCCTATCACCTCATCCCTCGCTCCAGTGCGCGCCTCGTTAGGAGCGTAGCTACAAAAGATCTCCCATAACTGAAGTGCTCAGTCTCCTCTCCGCATACTGAGCGGGATGGCATAGGCGGTTTCGTCTGTGGCCCGCATTCGGGAGCCCCAGGTTCGATTCCCGTGGCCAACTTAACTGACCCATGGGTCGCTAGGTTAATTACATCCCCTGAATTTCACGTCTCTCCATTTCATCTCCATTATCATTTCACATCATCTCTCATCTGGTGGACTCTTTCAGGGTAGAAGTCTCGGCGGTGCATGGCAGGATGATATGCTCTGAGGAAAACTACTTCCCTCTCCGGTAGGTCGGTTGCCGGCCTCAGCTCCTCTGCTGGGACCATTTCGGGACCGCCAGCCAGGGACCTTCGGGGCTCAGATAGCCTGTCTCGGACCATTGGGGCTCAGCTGCTGGGCTCGTTGCCGTCGCGCTGCTGGGGAACGGGTTCGTTGTCCTGACCTGTCGGGGGAAGTCTCTATACAAGTAAACTGTAGGGACTATGCCCTATGTACTGTCATGGCTCCTTGGGTCGGCCGCCCTCTGTCTCCTTCGCCTCATCCTTCCTTCCGGGGGTGTGCCCACTTGGGGGCATAGGAACAATGGGCCCAGCATGGTGGCCCACCTACCGAATCCCCTCTGTAATGAAATCCTAATCCCAATCCCCTATCCGCATCTTGTCTAGTTCACACCTCAACCCACCTTAATGTAGAAGTTCGCGCAATAAATTCTGTTGTGTACTTAAGGCACCCACGTAACCGTATCACGTATTCGCTTGCTATGCCTTCGAGTACAACATGACATTAAATCCAAGGAAAAGTCTGCTTAGACTTCCTTTTTATTAACTTCTATAAACGGCTTTCGGTAAACCATGCTACAGCACAAAGAAATGAAGCTTTTAAAATCGTCTGGGAATTCATTACTTATTCTTCGTTTTTTTTTTTTTTTTTTTTTTTTTTTTTTTTTTAACGTTCTCCAACGTTAAGTCACATCGGAGGGTGAATGAAATGGGTGAAATGATGCTCAAATGTGCCCAGAATCCATGAAACTTAGGGCTACCCGACATTCATCTGTAAGGATAAGGGAAAACCCCGAAAAAAACCTTATCCAGGTAACTCACCCTGACCGAGATTCGAGCTAGGGACCCCTTGAACGTGAGGTAGACATGCAACCATCTACGCTACCGAGGCGAACTTCATTACTTCGATATAAAAGCATATTATAAGACCAAATCAAATTCCTCTGTCATGGCATGTTTTGCAAATACAAATAAAAAGGTTTTCGGAAAGCAATTACACTGAAACTTGTCTGAAAAGTTTTATTTATTCTACATTTGGCGCACTGATTGGAAGAGCTGTGTATCGCTTGAGGCTGATTTTGTATTTAATAATTAATGTAATTATATTTTGTTTCCGAGAGGTTTCCGTAAATAATTTGTGCCTGAATTTTATTCCAGTCTTATGTTATGATTTGTGTAAAAATAAACATGCAGGTAAGCATATAGACAGCAAAGAAAATAAGGATATGTTGCCTGTGTGTGGCGGATTTCATTTCTTTTGGTTTTGTTTTGTTTTTTAGTTAAATTATTTAGCTTCTCACAACCTAAATTTAATGTTTCCGCACAGTAGCAATATTCATGTCTAGTACAGTCTCGCTATTTAAAATCGATAGCAATATTTACATTCGCCACTGACCTACCGCAGACACTACTGTGTTGTAAGCATGAGTGTTGTACGCAATGGAAATATGGGGAGGATTAGGCTTAACCAATAATTTGGAACAAAGTTACGGGTTATTTTGCAAGGAACGAAAGCACTGCCGTGATCGGACCTGAGGGAAGTCGCTTTGTTAAAATTAAAACACAAGAAGAATGCTTAGTGCTACAAAAAAAAAAAAAAAAATGTTGCAATTTTGATACAGATGTTTGACAACGAAAGGAGATATATTAAGAATTTTATGATGTAACAAGAGAATATTAGAAATGAGAATAGTTGGGGAAATGAAATCTGTAGTATTTAACGACCGCTTTTACTACATGCGGCACCGCAGGCGGTGACACTAATGATACATGACATGAAGATAAAGCACCGGTGGAATGATATGGTGGGGGAACCGGAGATCCCGGAGAAAACTCGCCCCAGCGCCTTCTTGTCCACCACAAATCACACTTTGCGGTCGCCTGGGATCGAGCCAAAGCCGCTTTAGTGAGAGCCGAGCGGTCTAACCACTGGGACACGGCGCGGCCGAATAGTTGCGGAGAAAACAGTTGAAGGTTTTGGAAACAGCGAGAGAAAGGATAGAGGACACCGGAAGACAGGAGATTTCGGGAAGTATAGAAAATGTTTTGTGAATTTTATAGAAAATAAAAACGGAATAGGGCACAGAGAGATGTGTATAGATTAATGTAAGAAGAAAGAAATTCAAGATTTGCCTGGATGAGAACCAGAACGTTCTTAAGAAGAAACGATTAAGGAAAATGTGAAGCTGGGGAAAGTGTAAAACATTATCCGAGTGTGAAAGTTAAAAAGAATGGAGGGAGAAAATCTGGGGGGGGGGGGGGAAGGTGGAATAATATGGAGTAGTGGGTATTTAAAGTGAATTGAAAATGTTAACAATTAAGTAAGAAGAGAGAAGTAAATGTAGGATATTTTCTAGTAGAAGTAAAAGAAAATGGAGAAGGAAAGTCAAGAAGAAGGAAAGGGAAAAGGGAGGTGGGGACATGTAAATATGAATTGCACCACAAATTTAGCAAAGGGAAGTGAATGTTACACAGCAGTGACAAGGCCAGGGAGCCAAACTGTCTGTGTGCAACATAAAGGAAGTGCAATATTAAAATAGATATTGAAGAATAAATGCATTGAAAATTGCTAAGTTAAGCTAAATTTGAATTCAAATTCAATAAATCACGTGGTCGCAGGCTTTAAATGAACAGGAGGTGGTTGCGTCATATTGATCGTCATATAATCTTTCTCAGACCGAGCGGGATAGCTCAGGCAGTTTCGTCTATGGCCCACATTCGGAGGCCCGGGTTCGATTCCCGTGGCCGACCTACCTGATCCATGGAATTTTTCGGGGGGTTCCCGGGTCGCTAGGCGAATGCTGGGTAAGTTTATTACATCCCCGGATTTCCTGTCCCACCATTTCATCTCCATTATCATTTCATCTCTAATCTGGTGGTCTCTTTCAGGGTAGAAGTGTCGGCGGGTGTCTCGGCGGTGCATGGCAGGATGATATGCTCTGAGGTAAACTACTTCCTCCTCCGGTAGGTCGGTTGCCGGCCTCAGCTCCTCTGCTGGGACCATTTCGGGACCGCCAGCCAGAGACCTTTGGGTCTCCGACTACCTGCCTGGGACCATTGGGGCTCGTTGCCGTCCCGCAGTAGGGGAGCGTGTCCGTTGTTCTGGCCTGTCGGGGGAAGTCTCTATCAAGCAAACTGGAGGGATCCTGCCCTCTGTACTGTCGTGGCTCCTTGGGTAGGCCGCCCTCTGTCTCCTCTCGCCCTGTCCTTCCTCCCTAGGAACAATGGGCGCAGCATGGTGGCCTACGTTCCGAACCCCCCCCCCCCCGTAGTGAAATCCTAAACCTAATAATCTTTCTCAGTTTACTTTAATCTTGTAAACAACAAAGCGGAGCTGACTCCACTTGCCACGTGTTAGACGCTACATATGCACGCGTAGGTTTTGCAGGAGTAGATTATATAGCAGCCCTAAGGTTCATTTGGTTTAACTTGAAACATGGCCTACTTAGCGCTATCCCTCCCTGTGACAAGAGAGGGGTGAAAAGTTTTGTAAACACTTGCTATCCGCAAGTGCCTAGTCTCCCTCAGACAGCGACAGGTTCTGCAATCAGTGCAGGGCTTGCTTATTTACAAAACGTGCTTTCTATTGTGACTTTGTGGATTCTAGAATTAACAGTCTTGTTTGCAGAAATTTAAAATGCTCTTTATTGGAGTAAACAACAACCTTGTACACTCCTTGCCGCAGCAAAAATGACGTGACATACACAAGAACAGTCTTCCAGGTCGTCCCGCTGCTTCACCGCACATAAACCAATAAAAGAATTCACTGCGGTACATTTCAAACAGCTGCACACACAACTAAAAACTCACTAGCAACTGACAGCTGCGGCGTTTTTATACCTCCAGTTACTGTTCTAGAATGCAGTCGATCGTTCGATAACAATCACGAAGCAGCGAGAGAAAGACGGAACTATCTCTGTCTCTTTCTCTCTCTAGGCCATTTCGCGCACCACTACGTGTCAGTTTCTTTCCTGTCCGCGCCCACTCTCTGTGTCTTTCTTGCGTACGCGCCGGCACTGTCTTGTCGCGGCTCCAACACAAAAAATTGCTATCGGTAACAATATTCACAGTGAAATATGGTAATAATGGAAATATGGTATCAAAACCGGTGTTGTACGAGATAATTAAGGGAAACAAAGATAATTAAACTGTATACATTCGACTCCATATGGACATACCTTAACTCCGTGTCATTGTGATACGAATGCTATCGAGCTAATATGTGCACAAATCAATGAAGGAGGTAGAAAAGATGTACTGGGGAAAAGACGGATTAATTGATATGTTGAACAATTTCATCATAAATTTAGTAGGAAGTGACGCTCCAAAAAGAAATCCCTAATGGACAGTTTATCTATACTAGCGCCGTCTATCAGCAGTCTTTAGAGCGCTGCACTTTAAAGTATTAAAGAGATAGCTACAATATAATCACGCGGAATCAATCGGAATATTGCATGAAAGTAATGCGATGTGGGATTAAGCAGTCATGGGTTACCTACGCGGGCATTATAGCGTTCTCCCCACCTCTTTCTCTCTCTCTCCCTCCCTCTATAATTCCCGTGTTTCAAGATAAACCAGACAAACTGTACATAGAAGTGATGTGATGTGAGATTAAGCCAGAGGTGCCAACGAGTGTCACTGAGGGTGACTCCCCTCCTTGGCCCCTTCTTCAGTTTTTCGCTTAGTGGCGCGGGATGCAGGGGAACAACTGACTGGCATTGGCTATTGCGGTACGACAGTCAACATGTCCCGTTACGGAGCCCGACATTGACAAATTATTAGCTAAGAAGAATAAGAACTCCACATAAATTATGAACTAATAATTATTAACATGTAGCTATAAAAGTATAATTCACAATGGTAATCAATACACATTATGTACATATAAATATGAATATATAGTTTAACAACCCGCCACTGAATTTTCCGCATGCTCTTCCTCACCCCAATATCTATTACGTCACCTGCGAAGGTTAACTACTGTCCAGCAACGCAAAGAATTTCCCTGAAAGGACTGCGTTACTGGACACTCGGCTTACGCACCCATTACCCTAGCATCCGCTCGTCTTTCACAACTGTCTCCATTATTTCACAAACATACTTCACTTTCTTTAGAATCTTCACTGCTCCTATACAAATCTCTGGTTCGACCTCTTATTACTTATGCCTGCCAGGTCTGGGGGGCTGCCAGCAGGGACGTATTTAAGGGGGGGTCCATGGGGCCCGGATCCCCCCAAATGAATTACCATTTCAAACTTTTAATAAATAGTTGAAATAAAACTTATTTTAAAATAAATCAAAAAAGTTTATTCAACCTTCTCATCTATTCACTGTCTATTCACTCTCTATTCACTGTCAGGCAAACATGAAATTAAGAGATAAACAAAAGTTACTGCACAGCAGCTGTAGAACTCGTTAAAATACACAACGTATAATAATGTATTGGTATAATCAATGGTAATAATGTATTGCAAAGTTAACCAATTCCGATGTATTATAAGTTGTAGATTAGAATTCACAGATACTTAAAGGTATGTAACTTTTAACTTTTAAGTTCCTATTCCCTTTTTCATTCAAGGAGAACTAATACTTCAAATGCATCAATCAGTGGTTCGCTTTTTAAATATCTGATTACTGCTTATATCACTTTATCCTAGGTATAAGAACAAAAAATGTAAAATGTACAAGGCCCTTCTACAGACTTTATCCAAAGAAACAAGACAAGTACAATTTGTAGAAGCTTGGGTGGAAAAAATCATGTGAATATAATATATTACATGTGTCTTTATTCTTTACTAACATTCTAAGAACACATCTCTGATTATTTATTAAAAGCAAATAATTCAACGTAGATTTTGGACCCCTCCCCCGGAAATTGACTTCTAAATACGTGCCTGGCTGCCAGTACTTGTCACCTGAGGCGTCTACAGGTCATCCAGAGTCAACTCCTGCGAATCGCCACCAATGCTCCTTGGTTTGTCCGGAACCAGCAGCTTTATCACGAGCTGGGACTTCTTCCTCTCCACCATTTCATCCGAAAGACTGCTCGACGCTTCTTCTACAATCTACGCCACGTCCCAGGAACTGTGACGTATAACATCGGCGTCCGTAGTCGCCGGCCAACGCGACTGAAGCGACGACTACCACAGGACCTGCTTTACAGTGATGACACTTCCACTTCTGAATAATCTACTGTTTCAATTTATCTTTTCTATTCTTCTGTTCTACTATGTAAATTCTCACGATAGAAGTATGTATACCATTTTATCAGTTCAGTGTCACATTTATATTAGTGCAATAACACATTTGTTTTAGTTCAGAGGAGGCACATTGTCCTACCACTACAATGTTATTACTCTATAATTATTTTGTATCTGTTCTCTCAGATATGCAAAGCATATATTATTGCTGACCGATCTAATAAATAAAAAGAAAGAAAGAAAAAAAGAAAGAAAGAAAGAAAGAAGGAAAGAAGGAAAGAAGGAAGGAAGGAAGGAAAGAAGGAAAGAAGGAACGAAGGAAAGAAGGAAAGAAGGAAAGAAAGAAAGAAAGAAAGAAAGAAAGAAAGAAAGAAAGAAAGAAAGAAAGAAAGAAAGAAAGAAAGAAAGAAAGAAAGAAAGAAAGAAAGAACTGCGCTCACTTCCACAGTGGGACAAGGACAGCGAATATGTGTGACAGAGAACGTATGCTACACAAGGAGCAGAACCGTTAAAAAACATGCGCCCTATTCACTCTGTACACTAAAACCGAGAAGATTCATTCACAAAAGTAGAAGCCGTCAGAATGTTTTTGAATGGTCTGTAACTGAACTGACATGGGGTATTATAAAACTAACCAGGGAGGGTGTGGGAACCTTTTCCAACCCCCTGCGTCTCATCTCCCGCAGACTTTCTCTCCTGTGGTATACATAGGAGGGAGAAAAGGTAACCACCCTGTTTCCCCTCAATGACACCACTGGATTACGCAATCATGGGCTACCTATAACAGCGCGGGCAATAGTGCGCCATCTCTGTAATTCCCGTGTTTCAAGATAAACCAGACGAACTGTAAGCTCGAGAGCACCGTGAAACAATGCGCAAAGTTTCGCCTCTCGCTTCTTTTAACGGGCTGCTTCGATTGTGTTTTATTACAGCTGAAGCACCGGTCTTTACCCATGATGAAAAGCCTATTGCTTAATATTACTTATTTTATTTATTATTTATTTATTCATTCATTCATACATTCATTCATTATCATTTTCTTGTTTATATTTACATTTTTATTTCTTTACATTTTTATTCAATTATTTACTTTTATTTATGTATTTATTTATTATTTATTCACTTATTTATTTGTTATCCAATTTTGTGATTCCTATTTTACCCAAAGGTATATTAGGAAAAGCCTATTGCTTGCTTTTAAATTACTTATAATTAGAGCTCCGATATTTATATTTGCATGTTTCTTCCTCAATAGTTAGACTATGGAGTACCTAATAAATTTATTCCGCATTGTAAAGAGCTAACTACGGAAGTTTCATAGTGTGGGTTAGTGCATATTTAACCAATTTGTGCACATTTATGCATATATTTTACTTTTTTTTTTTAGAGAGATTTGTATATTTATTTCATCCCTATACTTTAAGATGAGAAGGATACGAGAAATTTTCTCTTTTATTGCTCTGTGTATGCAGGACTGTTAGCTATTGTTTCCAAATCCATAAAAGGTCACCGAAACATTAGAACATAGCTATCAACAATGAGCGCTTCCCGATATAAAATTTTGCCCCTCAACAACTTAAAATAAACAGCATTCAACAATTATGCGACAAATCTTAAAATTTCGGTGCGGCCATTTCATAATAAAACTCGATGCGGTTTGTATTACTATTGCAAATGAAAACGATAACATCTCAAAGAATTAAAAGGTGTCATTTTCACTTAACTTTTAAACTTGTACTAATATATGCTACTAATCGTACTTTCTGACATGTGAGCGGTAGGAATGGGAATATTACAATGTCGAGGAAGAAGAGCAGTAAAACTTATTTGCTTCGTCAGTAAATCCTATTCTTAGCAACAGATGGAAATATACGAAGGTAGTCTGAAAAGTTTCCGACCTCAACATGAAGATGGCAGCACTCGAAAATAAAAGGTACTGAATTTCGTTGTACATCTGTTGACAGTTACTCACCAAAGTTTCAGTCATTTTGGATGCTCAGTTGTTATGTAACAGTCGTTTGAGAGAGTTGATACAACACCAACTCCAATACTCAGACCATAATACGAGAATCGATTGTAGGAAAAATGGCGGCGCTCGTGGCCCAGCGTGTTATGTTGTGGTTATATCTACAGAGTAAAGTGTGTGTTTGTTTACTTTGATTGTGTGTTTGAAGAATTAATGTAATTCATATTACAGTGGCAATTAGTGACTAACGAGTTAGTTTATAGTTGAGTATTTAACATAAGGTTTAAGGTGACAACGTTTACCTAAATATATACTGTGAAGCATTGTCGAAATGCATCGTTGTTGTGTTCCCAGCTACGATCTAATTATGGTAGTATACCTCACACGACATTTAAATTTGCGAAGGAAAAATCGTAATGGGATAAGTGGATCAGGATCATACATCGTAAAGATTTTAAAGTAAATGACAAAACTGTAGTTTGTATTCATCATTTTGAACAGTGCTTTGAGGTTAAGGAAGACATCTTTCCCGTAAATGATGGTGAACCAATTCGTGCCCTTCGAAAAGTACAAAAATTAATAGATGATGCCTACCCCACGATTTTTAAGAATCAGCCATCCTATCACACATTAAAGCTCAACCAGAAAATACGAAATCCTGAAGAATGCATCCAACACATTTTACAGAGAGTGAAGATAATTTTAATATTTGGTGTGCACAAGATGTTATTGACAGTTTTGAGTCCTTAAAAACCGAAGTGGTGAAGAGATTTTAACTCATTGATAGGCATTATTAAAGACGATTAGTTACGTTCTTTTCAATAACATTCAAGATCCAAGCTTCACTGATGTTCCTTCACTTAATAAGTTTCAAAGTATTTCATAACCTAGAAGAAATATTATGAGCCTACCAGTGGAAAATTTTAAATGAATCTTGCAGTGTGAGGGAACTTGATACCTTCAAACGTGACAATTGGAGTAAACTGGACAATCTGGTGAGTTCTCTTAAATATTATAGTATAAGCAGTATGTCCTTACCAGAAAAGGTTACCATGTAAACAATGTAAAAGAAACTTTAGTACTTGCTACAGACGATAGGATGATACAGTCCAATAAGGTAAAGTTTGCTGTGTTTAATGCTTATGAGTTGTCGCCTTATAAATTAAATTTTGATTGGAAGTATAAGGTGGAAAATGCATAGTACTGGTCGTGCTACTATATAATGTTATAAGCTCTTAGAATTTGTCATGATGCTCTTTATTTATGTTATTACACATTTTAGTTGAAAGTATAAAGTGATAAATGCTTAGGAGTTACCTCGCTGCTCCGTAATATGGATTATATTATGTCCATTGTGTATAGTTTCCTATTCTGCGTAACCAGAGTCGCTGGGCTTCGACGGGCGCTATCTTGGAATCTGTATTATGGTCTGAGTATTGGAGTTGGTGTTGGTTGATATGAGTGTTTTTATGAAAATGGACACAATCGAGTATCGAGCTGTCATTAAATATTTGTTTTTGAAAGGCGATACGCCTACGCAAATCAAAGATGAGTTGGATCCTGTGTATGGGAACTCTGCACTATCATTTACCACAGTGATATTTTGGGTAGCTGAATTTAAACGTGACCGCAAGAGCTTGGGAAGTGATGAACGTTCGGGACGTCCAAAAACTGCAACTAACGACGGAAATATCGCCAAAGTTCACCAAATGGCGCTAGACGACCGCCGAATTACAGTGAGAGAGATATCAGAGGCTATGAACTTGTCAAAAGAACGTGTTTGTCATATATTAAATCAATATTTAGACATGAGAAAGCTGTCCGCGCGTTGGGTGCCGCGTTTGCTCACGTTAGACCAAAAACGTGTTCAAATGAACATTTCTAGCGCTCTGTTGGTGCAGTTTAGGCACAATAAATCCGAGTTTTGGCACCGATTATTTACTGTAGATGAAACTTGGATACACCATTATACGCCCGAAACAAAAATACAGTCCAAACAGTGGAATGCAAATGGGGAAACGGCTCCAAAATAAGAGACAAACCGTTTTTTTCGGCTGGCAAAGTGATGGTGGCTGTTTTTTGGGATAGTCATGGAGTTATTTGAATCGATTATCTTCAAAAAGGAAAAACCATTACAGGAGCGTACTACTCAAAATTACTCGACAAGCTGAAGGCAGAACTTGCGGAAAAACGGCCACATTTGCAGAAAAAGAAATCCTGCTTCACCACGACAGTGCGCCGTCTCGCATCTCTGCGGTTGTAATAGCGAAAATCCACGAATTACTGTTTGAACTACTTGACTATCCGCCTTACTCACCAGATCTAGCACCAAGCGACTTCTTTTTGTTCCATCTGAAAGTTGCGCTCGGAGGACAGAGATTTTCGTCGGTGGCGTGACCAAATTTTGTTCTGCTGCGAGCTACGTGACGTACTTCCCAGTGTGGCACTTCCGTGTAGTACGTGATAATAGTGTACACTACCGAAAAGATCTTATATATTTTTTTTTCTACTTAATATTACAAAATCCTTATTTTCGAGAGAATTGGAATCAGATAGAATGAGTGGAATGGAATGAGATAGCGGGGGAAATGGAGGTCCCGGAGAAAACCCGCCCCAGCGCCGTGTTGTCCACTACAAATGTCACTTTTGCGGTCGCCTGGGATCGAACCCGGGCCGTCTTGGTGAAAGCCATGCGGTCTAACCGCTCAGCCACAGTGCGGCCCATTTTAGACTGACTAATAGTTGAGGAATTTGTTCGTGAATAACCATAGCTATCTTTACTTTTTCTACTACGCAATTACAATAAGTAGGGAAAGTATTGCATTCCCAGAGAAATTCCATTCCGAGATTTCAGTGCAAACACGAGCTTTGAGGTCGACCGATAAAGAAATATTTTTAGAAAAAGATCCGGGCGTGCATGTGTGTGTGTGTGTGTGTGTGTGTGTGTGTGTGTGTGTGTGTGTGTGTGTGTGTGTGTGTGTGTGTGTTTAACAATATAACTCATACACAAAAAGTATGTTAAATACCAAACTCGGCATTTTAGTTCAGCATCTTCTAGTATGCGACGAGCTTTTCAAGAAACGCCCCCGCTCCAGTTACATAGACAGTTGTTCGAAAATTGTGACTTTTTCAAAAATGACTCCAGCGATTTTATTTAAAGTATCACAATAGTTTAAAATATTTTCATGGCAAATGAAATATCTTTACATTTTGAACTTTCTGGGAATGTCCTCAAAAGTCCTCTACATTTCTGGACGACTTCCGCATTACTCAGAAACTTTAAGAGATAGACAAGATCTTAGTGCACAAAAAAAATGGAGATTTCGTTAAAGCACAGAACTTATATCCGACTTTTTTTTTTTTTGGTGAAGTGTACAGTTTTGAAGCCATTCCATATTATGAGTATTTGTTTAAATTTTCCAATACTTATGGACATTTACACTCCAATGGGAACCCGACATTAATTTTTAATGCTTGCCCATGCAAAGAGAACGGAATGCAAAAGTTGCCAGTCATAAGCAACCAGCTCTTTAAGAGTTGACTATCCTAATGCTAAGGCCTACTGCAATCCCATATTAACCGTGCATTTACAAGAAAATTAGCAATAAGATTCTTTTAAGTTACGTCCTCCAGCGTTAAGTCATATCGGGTGATGGATGAAATGAGCTTAGAAGTTAGTTATCCTGCATTCGTTTTTCATGATCTACGCTACCATTAAGATAACGTTTATCCCGACTGACATGCAGTATATAGAGCAATAAGCAATTTTTTTTTTTAAGTTTTACAAGAATAGAGTAAACTCTGTTTACGATCTAACATTACGAGTTAGACGTATTACAAAGCTCCGTAAAAAAACCATGCAATGGTTATTCTATTATTTATATTATTATTGTTATGTTTATTATTATTTACACTATTATTACTAATATTAGAGACCTTATCATATATTGTCACTATACTCTTTATAAGTAAATCTAGACATTAGTGCAACAATTCTGAGCGTTTAGCTCAAGATAAACAGAATATGAAGCAATCTAGTAAGTGCGTCTAGTTCTTGGCTTTTGTATGCAAACACTGTCGGAACTTCGATTAAATCTACTGTTTTATTTCATTCAATGCTATTTGAAACGTCATAATTAGAGGCTGATGAGTTATCGGTTTGGAAACGCTATCTCGTGTCTGTTAGAGGCCTTTGACATTTTAGCAGCATAGTGTAGAGAGTAATATGTTTACATAGCACTGTCTGATGAACCCAACCGTGTCTCTCTTACGCATCAGCCCAAGACGTCATAAAAGGTTTGAATTCAAACGAAGCAAAAGAGTCGCTCATTCATTGCTTACATAGTCCTAGTGATCAAATGACATCACATTACGAGTATACAGATAGTATTCTACTGTAGCCAACTCAAATACAATTTTCTCAATAAACTGCCAATCTAAAGAGTGAGTTTATTCTCTCGAAAATAAAAACTCTTTAACTCAAACGGAAAACATTATAAGACCTTTTCGATTATTTATGCTGTTCTTGTCTATTATCACGTACTATACACACTAGTTAAAGGCTGGGACCTGCCTCTTGTCGCCCACAGCAGAACAAAATTCGTTCATGCCACTGGCGTCCGTTTAACTGTTTTAATGCACAAAGGGATGTCTGCTTACGTGAAAGACGGGGCAATTGAGGGGCATTTTTTCAAAACTCGATAGATGCACAAAATGCGTTTCTGAGAAAAACTGTTTCTTCTATTTATTGGCATATTAATTGGTTAGCACAGCAAATATATTATTCATTCAATTCTCCTCTCTGAAACTGTCTCATTGAATGTGAAAAGAAACAAATAGAATAGTTTAACTAGTGCAAATATGAGGTTTGAAAATGCAGTTTTTTTTTTTCAAAAACCGATAGCTGCTAATAAACTTTTCTGCATGAGCGAGAAATTCACACATGAAGTTTTGTTATTTTTGTCATTTATTGTTTTTGTTACTTTTTATTTATGTATTTTTTAAAATTTATTTTCACCTTTTCATAATGCATAATTTATTATACAACCAACATATTAATGTTTATAAGGATTACTTTAATAGTTTTAAACTTAGAAACCAAGTAGTGCTACATTCACAATAATGATATATTTTGTTTTATTTATATTACAAACACATGGAATACATACAAAGAAATTTCAAACAATATGAATATGTAAGCTTTAACATTTATTAGTATCTTCTAGTACATCTCTATACAATTCTTTTGCAGTTTCTGGAATTTCAAAAAAATTAGCTAATTTTGAACATACTTTTTCTTTTCTTTGCTCACTCTATTAATTTTGGGAACAATTTGAGGTTGAAGCAGGAATTCGTTGCGGGACTTTTTTGTTTTTTTTTTTTTGTAATTTACATCCTCCAATGTTACGTCATATCGGATGATGAATGGAATGGGTGAAATTATGCCCAAATGAGCCCGGGGTCCATAGAGCTTAGAGTTACCCGACATTCGTCTTTCAGGAGAAGGGAAAACCCCGGAAAAACCTTATCCAGGTAACTCACCCTGACCGAGATTTGAACTCGGGACCTCTTGAGCGTGAGTTTCATCACATCCATCTCCACAGGTACATCCACCACCATTGCAATGCAGAATATGTTCCAATGTGTAAGGACTGAGTCGACAACAGCTGAAGATTTTTTTTTTTTTTTTTTTTGTTATTTACGTCCTCCAATGTTAAGTCATATCAGACGATGAATGAAATGGGTGAAATGATGCTCAAATGCGTCCAGGGTCCATGGAGACAGCTGATGATGTTAGGAAGATCCTAATGAAATGCATTCTAGGTAAATACTAGCGATAGGTGGAGCATTGAGTATTAGTTTGACTCAAAATTATATCATTAGCAGAATATGTATTTTGAACTTCTATACATACCTCATGGTCCTCCTTTGATTGCTTGGAATATGTTATGATTCGCTGGGCATTTATTTTGAAAGGAAGCTTTGACTTCAGTGTTTGTTTTGCACTTTCTGTCCAGACTTTCAACAACACTTTCACTGAGCCGTGATTTTGTAATATCTGATGGTACTCATCAAGACTCAAGATATTCTCCTTTTTTCTTAACTCTTTTTTCAATTTTTCCGAAAACTCTATCAGGAGGCATATAACTGTGCTCACATATTGGGTAGATATGTGAAATGCGGGAAAATGTTTTACTCTTCTCCAGGAAAGCAATAACCACACTATTCTTGTTCTGACTAGAGCAAGAGTCTGAAAATAAATGAATGGTAGAAGGAGTGTTGCTGGACATTCTTTCTTCCAGTTACAACAAGAAGTGGTACAAAGCTGAAGCAACTTCGTTGCAGCTTTTAGCAGATTCAGTTTCCAACCATGTATACAAGGAAATGTCGTCTTTGTTCTGGGTTTTAGATAGAACCGTTATGCATAACTTATACTGACACACCTGCCTTGCATGAAATACCCTGCTAACAGAAAGTTTAGGCAGTGGTTGATACTGCTGCATATCAAAACAAATAGTAATTGTCTCAGTATTTTCCTCTTTCAATAGCTGATAAAACCTTTTTGAATGCATCTTGTGCAATCTGTACATGGTTCTTAGTTCATTTTTCTTTTCCACATCTGCCTCTGACTTATTCTTAATCAGTTCCATTTTGCAGGTTGAGCATTTGTCAGTGTGTGATGTACAGAATGAAAGATTGAAGAAGTCTGTAAGAAGTCTGTAATATTCCTGTTCTGTCACCTCCTCTGGTTTCCTTTGGCACATTCCCAGATAAGTGAAATTTTCTACCCAGGAGAGATAATCTATATTTTGACACCCCTGTGATTCCTTGGAAGCTTGCAACACATACTGACAATACTTGGCCATCATTAGTTCTTACACTCTATTTAATGCTAACAGTCTGCTTTCTATTTGCAGCTTCTTTCTTCAACACTCTGCGATTAGGAGATATAATACTCATATATATTTCATAAGGAATTTATCTTGATCTTATTTTGTTGAGCACGGAAAGATGTTGGTGAAATCCACTTATATCATTATAAGTCAAATCAGCTACATCACAGACCTTATGCTCTTTACTTTTAAAATTTTGTGGAGTGCACTCGATACTATGTGAGCATGAAATTACTGGAGTATGAGCTTTCCTTGACTTGCATTTTGATTTCCTTTCCTTGTTTTTGCAACTCCTACCTCCCATGCATTATACGACTGGTACAGTTTCACAATCTGAGCTGCTGTCCATTGTACATAGTACAGTGCAGTGTCTCAACTAAAAATAAAAATGCCATGCAAGTATAACAAAGCTTTCAGAAATGAATGTGAAAACCAAGCACACACCCTGAGTTTGCAGTTATTGCCAACAGTGCAGCAGTGTACAAAGGCTGCAGAAAATGATTGAGAATTCTAAGAATTGCAACAGTGAGATGGCAATCAATGCCAACATGCGTTTCATAGAACTGAGATTACTACACGCTGGATCATAAAATTGCATCTATTGACTTTTGCTTTAACTGAGCAAGTGCATCTATTCAGTTTTGAACAAACTGCTAATATTCCCTACCTTCTACACAGGACATAAATCGAATTTTGTAAAATCTGATTTCACAGAGCGATGCAGAAGGTGTTATGTAGATACTATATATAAATCAATTTCATAAAATTTTGCATCTATCGAGTTTTGAAAAAAAAAAACACTCCTCAATTGGGCCATCTGGTATGCTGTTCCCACAGAGAGGCAGACCCCTAACAGTAACATGCTACCCTTATTTGTTTCAAAACAGTGCAACAAGGACAGTGAATGTGTGTGATGTAGAATGCATGTTACACAAAGAGTAGAACAATTAAAAAAACATGTGTCCTACACAAAAAGAATTCACTCAGTATACTAAAACCAACAAAGTATAATTCACAAAAGCAGAAGGCACCAGATATTTTTGAATAGGCTTTAACTGAACTGACCCGAGTGTCATAAACACCATTTGAAGGGACCTTTGAGGCTGAAAATAGGAGCAATGGCCCCCAAAACTATTACCTCAAAGCCCACCTCGGTAGCGTAGATGGCAGCTCATCTGCCTCACATTCAAGAGGTCCCAAGTTTGAATCTCGGTCAGGGTGAGTTACCTGGACAAGGTTTTTTCCGGGGCTTTCCTTTATTCTGAATGACAAATGTTGGGTAATTAAGCTTTCAGGACCATGGGCTCATTTGAGCATCATTTCACCCATTCCATTCATCGTCTGATATGACTTTACGTTGGAGGATGTCAAATTTAAAAAAAAAAAAAACTATTACCCCAAAAGGAAATAAAAAAGGGGGGAAAAGGTGATGGAGTTTGTAAAACTACTACAAATAGCTTTTTAAATTGATTTGGATGTCACTGTTACTAGATTCCTCCAAACAAGTGTAATAACATATACAGTTTGTGTTTTTTTAAAATGGAGCATACTCAGGACATTTTCATCATTAACAGTTAGCTAAGTACTTATAAAATCACTTATCTATCTAAATTCCATTGTGAAAATTAATCGTTCCTTCACACTAGCCATGTATAGGCTAAGGTTATAGATAGAGTCAAACTGAAAAATCCCGGCCAAGGAACTGAATTTTTCAGTTTGACTCTATCCATTCCATTGTGCATGGTTCAATGCACAATATTTCAAAGATTATGATGCTTTTCTCCATTCTTTTAAAGTAAGCTTTTGCTTAAGTTAATTAGGAGTCGATTAATAACACAAAACAACACTCACTGTTAAATTTTCCCGGAACCGGTTTCTGAGGTCTTCCCTCTATCTTCAGCCGGACATCGACTAGTTCTCATTGGTGTAGCTGGCAATATTTTGTCTTCGGTCTCCTCTGGTGGCGGTTCGAGGAACTTGCTGAACAAATCTTTCTGGGGGATGTCGAAATTGAATACTTTGTTCCTATTTTTTGAAATAAAGATTTGTTCCCATGTGGACAGTTCTTCTTTTCCTGTTGTATGTTTTAGTAATTTTGGTTCTGGATTTATGTTGTGGTTTTTTTCCCAAAAATGCGTGGCAACTGCTGATTTTTCTAATTGTTTGTATTTTATGTTCCTAAAGTGTTCCTTTGCTCTTGTTTCTAAATTTCTTTTCGTTTTTCCAATATAAATTTGACTACAGTCACAGCATTCAATTTGATATATACCAGATTTTTTGTTAGATGGAATGGCATCTTTGATGTTTGAGCAAATTAGGTTTTTTAAGGAGTAATGGTTCACTGGAGCTAGTTGAATGTTTTGTTTTTTGAAGACTTTTTTGAATTTATCAAAGGCCCATGGATGGTAAGTGAATTTTTTGAAGATCATTTTAGTTTCTGTAGCTGAGAGGGTTGTGGTTTCCTTTAGTAGTTTCTTCTTTTTTGCTAAGTTCACTTTTTTGTCTACTAGTGATTTGGGAAAGTCATTTTTCTGTGCTATTTCAATAATTTTGTTGTATTCTATTTTGTATTCTTCTGCTGTGAGAGGAATGTTGACCAGTCTGTGTGCTAAACTATTAAAGATTGCCTGTTTGTGGGATCTTGGATTGTAGCCATTAGCTTTTATGTAGTTGTCTGTCTGTGTTGGTTTTCTGTAAATGCCAAAGTTTATTCTATTTTTATTTCTGATTATTTTTAGATCTAAAAATGGTAAATACTCGTCTTTTTCAACTTCTACAGTGAACTTGATGCTTTTTTCTTGAATATTTAAAAGTTTTAGTGCATCACTGATGTGTTTTTTTGGCACTATGGCAAATATGTCATCTACATATCTTTGCCAGAGTTTGAACATCCATGGGAAACCTTTAGTGATCCTTATTTCTAGTGCACTCATGTACAGATCGGCCAGGAAGGGTGATAAGGGGTTGCCCATTGCTAAACCAGAAGTTTGATGGAAATATTTTGTTTGAAACTGGAAGAAATTCTGTTCTATGCATAATTTGGTAAGTTCGATGTAATCTGAAATTTCAAGTGATGACATTCCAAGTGATTTGAGCCATTTTTCTATCAATGTTGGGAGTTGTTTAACTGGTATGCTGGGAAACAGTGATTTAACGTCAAATGAGACTAGTGTGTCTTCTTCATTTAGTTCAGTATCCTTAATGTGTTCTATAAGTTCATAGGTGTTTTTGATGCTTAGGCTATCGAATTTTGGAAATGAGTTGAATTTGTTTGTTAGCCATTTTGCAAGTTTGTATGTTGGTGAATTTATACTGCTAACTATAGGTCTCATTGTTATGGATGGTTTGTGTATTTTGGGTAAGCCATAAAGTCTAGGTAAGGTTGGGTTATCTGGTTTAACTGCATATTTGTTTGATATTATACTTGATTTTGCTATTGTTTTTTCAAATGATTTTATGCAAGCTGTTAATGGATTTTTGTTAATGGTTTCATATTCACTGTTAGTTAGCATTTCTTCCATTTTTTCAAGGTAATCAGATTTATCCATTATGACTATTTTGTTACCTTTGTCTGCCTTGGTGTATATGACGTTTTTTTGTTTCAATGAACGGATAATATTTTGTTTGCTCTTGTGAACGGATCTGGTTTTTATTTCTTCCAAAATATTTTCACATTGGCTTTTAAGTGGGTTTTGTTTTGATACTGGTAGACACTGTGCCGAAATGTTTATATCTGCAATGTAGTCCTCAATTTCGTTTGAAAAACTTACGCAAGTTTTTAATCCTTTGTTTAGAAGACCTAATTCTTTTGTGGAGAAATTTTGATTTGAAAGATTTACAACGTTTTCAAAGTTTTGCGTGTTTGTTTTTTCGTTTACGCTACTTGTTGCTGTTTTGCATTTAGCGTGTGGACTAATTGCTGCAGGACTCAAGTTTCTATTTCCGATGTGTCTCTTATTCTTGAACTTATTTTCGGTATGGTTTCGATGTGAAGAAATGTTCATCAAATTGGTCAATTTGTACTTTAGTTTTTCGGTTTTTGTTTTCATTTTCTTGCTTAGCATTGCCAAATAGTTTTGTTCGAAATTATCCCACATCGTGTTTCCCAGTGTTTCCGTTAAAACTGAATGAAGTTTATAAAGTTTCAATTCCGTTTCTTCCAAATTTTTATAATGTTTATTAATTTCTAGCTGTAAAACTTTTTTTCTCAGCCGCTCTGTGTTGATTCCCGTAGCCTGGTTTTACTATCCTCCGGACAAATCGGGGTGTCACTTTATTTCGTAAACATAGCTTTATGAATTTTATGTTTGCAAAAAGATTCCTTTTCTTTTCACGCAGTTTTAAGAATGTTTTTATTTCTTGCTTGTTACCAAAATTTTCATTGAATCCGTCATGCGTTTGAAATTTTAAATAGGTTACCTTATCCGCCATATTGTCAGCTGTTTTTATGTGCGATCAGTTGGTATAATTTCACTTCTTGAAGACTTGTTTGCCTATTTTATAAATCCTTTTATGGAAGTGTTGAAAACAGTGTTGTTGTATAAATTAAGTTAATTAGGAGTCGATTAATAACACAAAACAACACTCACTTTTAAATTTTCCCGGAACCGGTTTCTGAGGTCTTCCCTCTATCTTCAGCCGGACATCGACTAGTTCTCATTGGTGTAGCTGGCAATATTTTGTCTTCGGTCTCCTCTGGTGGCGGTTCGAGGAACTTGCTGAACAAATCTTTCTGGGGGATGTCGAAATTGAATACTTTGTTCCTATTTTTTGAAATAAAGATTTGTTCCCATGTGGACAGTTCTTCTTTTCCTGTTGTATGTTTTAGTAATTTTGGTTCTGGATTTATGTTGTGGTTTTTTTCCCAAAAATGCGTGGCAACTGCTGATTTTTCTAATTGTTTGTATTTTATGTTCCTAAAGTGTTCCTTTGCTCTTGTTTCTAAATTTCTTTTCGTTTTTCCAATATAAATTTGACTACAGTCACAGCATTCAATTTGATATATACCAGATTTTTTGTTAGATGGAATGGCATCTTTGATGTTTGAGCAAATTAGGTTTTTTAAGGAGTAATGGTTCACTGGAGCTAGTTGAATGTTTTGTTTTTTGAAGACTTTTTTGAATTTATCAAAGGCCCATGGATGGTAAGTGAATTTTTTGAAGATCATTTTAGTTTCTGTAGCTGAGAGGGTTGTGGTTTCCTTTAGTAGTTTCTTCTTTTTTGCTAAGTTCACTTTTTTGTCTACTAGTGATTTGGGAAAGTCATTTTTCTGTGCTATTTCAATAATTTTGTTGTATTCTATTTTGTATTCTTCTGCTGTGAGAGGAATGTTGACCAGTCTGTGTGCTAAACTATTAAAGATTGCCTGTTTGTGGGATCTTGGATTGTAGCCATTAGCTTTTATGTAGTTGTCTGTCTGTGTTGGTTTTCTGTAAATGCCAAAGTTTATTCTATTTTTATTTCTGATTATTTTTAGATCTAAAAATGGTAAATACTCGTCTTTTTCAACTTCTACAGTGAACTTGATGCTTTTTTCTTGAATATTTAAAAGTTTTAGTGCATCACTGATGTGTTTTTTTGGCACTATGGCAAATATGTCATCTACATATCTTTGCCAGAGTTTGAACATCCATGGGAAACCTTTAGTGATCCTTATTTCTAGTGCACTCATGTACAGATCGGCCAGGAAGGGTGATAAGGGGTTGCCCATTGCTAAACCAGAAGTTTGATGGAAATATTTTGTTTGAAACTGGAAGAAATTCTGTTCTATGCATAATTTGGTAAGTTCGATGTAATCTGAAATTTCAAGTGATGACATTCCAAGTGATTTGAGCCATTTTTCTATCAATGTTGGGAGTTGTTTAACTGGTATGCTGGGAAACAGTGATTTAACGTCAAATGAGACTAGTGTGTCTTCTTCATTTAGTTCAGTATCCTTAATGTGTTCTATAAGTTCATAGGTGTTTTTGATGCTTAGGCTATCGAATTTTGGAAATGAGTTGAATTTGTTTGTTAGCCATTTTGCAAGTTTGTATGTTGGTGAATTTATACTGCTAACTATAGGTCTCATTGTTATGGATGGTTTGTGTATTTTGGGTAAGCCATAAAGTCTAGGTAAGGTTGGGTTATCTGGTTTAACTGCATATTTGTTTGATATTATACTTGATTTTGCTATTGTTTTTTCAAATGATTTTATGCAAGCTGTTAATGGATTTTTGTTAATGGTTTCATATTCACTGTTAGTTAGCATTTCTTCCACTTTTTCAAGGTAATCAGATTTATCCATTATGACTATTTTGTTACCTTTGTCTGCCTTGGTGTATATGACGTTTTTTTGTTTCAATGAACGGATAATATTTTGTTTGCTCTTGTGAACGGATCTGGTTTTTATTTCTTCCAAAATATTTTCACATTGGCTTTTAAGTGGGTTTTGTTTTGATACTGGTAGACACTGTGCCGAAATGTTTATATCTGCAATGTAGTCCTCAATTTCGTTTGAAAAACTTACGCAAGTTTTTAATCCTTTGTTTAGAAGACCTAATTCTTTTGTGGAGAAATTTTGATTTGAAAGATTTACAACGTTTTCAAAGTTTTGCGTGTTTGTTTTTTCGTTTACGCTACTTGTTGCTGTTTTGCATTTAGCGTGTGGACTAATTGCTGCAGGACTCAAGTTTCTATTTCCGATGTGTCTCTTATTCTTGAACTTATTTTCGGTATGGTTTCGATGTGAAGAAATGTTCATCAAATTGGTCAATTTGTACTTTAGTTTTTCGGTTTTTGTTTTCATTTTCTTGCTTAGCATTGCCAAATAGTTTTGTTCGAAATTATCCCACATCGTGTTTCCCAGTGTTTCCGTTAAAACTGAATGAAGTTTATAAAGTTTCAATTCCGTTTCTTCCAAATTTTTATAATGTTTATTAATTTCTAGCTGTAAAACTTTTTTCTCAGCCGCTCTGTGTTGATTCCCGCAGCCTGGTTTTACTATCCTCCGGACAAATCGGGGTGTCACTTTATTTCGTAAACATAGCTTTATGAATTTTATGTTTGCAAAAAGATTCCTTTTCTTTTCATGCAGTTTTAAGAATGTTTTTATTTCTTGCTTGTTACCAAAATTTTCATTGAATCCGTCATGCGTTTGAAATTTTAAATAGGTTACCTTATCCGCCATATTGTCAGCTGTTTTTATGTGCGATCAGTTGGTATAATTTCACTTCTTGAAGACTTGTTTGCCTATTTTATAAATCCTTTTATGGAAGTGTTGAAAACAGTGTTGTTGTATAAATTAAGTTAATTAGGAGTCGATTAATAACACAAAACAACACTCACTTTTAAATTTTCCCGGAACCGGTTTCTGAGGTCTTCCCTCTATCTTCAGCCGGACATCGACTAGTTCTCATTGGTGTAGCTGGCAATATTTTGTCTTCGGTCTCCTCTGGTGGCGGTTCGAGGAACTTGCTGAACAAATCTTTCTGGGGGATGTCGAAATTGAATACTTTGTTCCTATTTTTTGAAATAAAGATTTGTTCCCATGTGGACAGTTCTTCTTTTCCTGTTGTATGTTTTAGTAATTTTGGTTCTGGATTTATGTTGTGGTTTTTTTCCCAAAAATGCGTGGCAACTGCTGATTTTTCTAATTGTTTGTATTTTATGTTCCTAAAGTGTTCCTTTGCTCTTGTTTCTAAATTTCTTTTCGTTTTTCCAATATAAATTTGACTACAGTCACAGCATTCAATTTGATATATACCAGATTTTTTGTTAGATGGAATGGCATCTTTGATGTTTGAGCAAATTAGGTTTTTTAAGGAACTACTTTTGTGTTATTAATCGACTCCTAATTAACTTAATTCATACAACAACACTGTTTTCAACACTTCCATAAAAGGATTTATAAAATAGGCAAACAAGTCTTCAAGAAGTGAAATTATACCAACTGATCGCACATAAAAACAGCTGACAATATGGCGGATAAGGTAACCTATTTAAAATTTCAAACGCATGACGGATTCAATGAAAATTTTGGTAACAAGCAAGAAATAAAAACATTCTTAAAACTGCATGAAAAGAAAAGGAATCTTTTTGCAAACATAAAATTCATAAAGCTATGTTTACGAAATAAAGTGACACCCCGATTTGTCCGGAGGATAGTAAAACCAGGCTACGGGTATCAACACAGAGCGGCTGAGAAAAAAGTTTTACAGCTAGAAATTAATAAACATTATAAAAATTTGGAAGTAACGGAATTGAAACTTTATAAACTTCATTCAGTTTTAACGGAAACACTGGGAAACACGATGTGGGATAATTTCGAACAAAACTATTTGGCAATGCTAAGCAAGAAAATGAAAACAAAAACCGAAAAACTAAAGTACAAATTGACCAATTTGATGAACATTTCTTCACATCGAAACCATACCGAAAATAAGTTCAAGAATAAGAGACACATCGGAAATAGAAACTTGAGTCCTGCAGCAATTAGTCCACACGCTAAATGCAAAACAGCAACAAGTAGCGTAAACGAAAAAACAAACACGCAAAACTTTGAAAACGTTGTAAATCTTTCAAATCAAAATTTCTCCACAAAAGAATTAGGTCTTCTAAACAAAGGATTAAAAACTTGCGTAAGTTTTTCAAACGAAATTGAGGACTACATTGCAGATATAAACATTTCGGCACAGTGTCTACCAGTATCAAAACAAAACCCACTTAAAAGCCAATGTGAAAATATTTTGGAAGAAATAAAAACCAGATCCGTTCACAAGAGCAAACAAAATATTATCCGTTCATTGAAACAAAAAAACGTCATATACACCAAGGCAGACAAAGGTAACAAAATAGTCATAATGGATAAATCTGATTACCTTGAAAAAATGGAAGAAATGCTAACTAACAGTGAATATGAAACCATTAACAAAAATCCATTAACAGCTTGCATAAAATCATTTGAAAAAACAATAGCAAAATCAAGTATAATATCAAACAAATATGCAGTTAAACCAGATAACCCAACCTTACCTAGACTTTATGGCTTACCCAAAATACACAAACCATCCATAACAATGAGACCTATAGTTAGCAGTATAAATTCACCAACATACAAACTTGCAAAATGGCTAACAAACAAATTCAACTCATTTCCAAAATTCGATAGCCTAAGCATCAAAAACACCTATGAACTTATAGAACACATTAAGGATACTGAACTAAATGAAGAAGACACACTAGTCTCATTTGACGTTAAATCACTGTTTCCCAGCATACCAGTTAAACAACTCCCAACATTGATAGAAAAATGGCTCAAATCACTTGGAATGTCATCACTTGAAATTTCAGATTACATCGAACTTACCAAATTATGCATAGAACAGAATTTCTTCCAGTTTCAAACAAAATATTTCCATCAAACTTCTGGTTTAGCAATGGGCAACCCCTTATCACCCTTCCTGGCCGATCTGTACATGAGTGCACTAGAAATAAGGATCACTAAAGGTTTCCCATGGATGTTCAAACTCTGGCAAAGATATGTAGATGACATATTTGCCATAGTGCCAAAAAAACACATCAGTGATGCACTAAAACTTTTAAATATTCAAGAAAAAAGCATCAAGTTCACTGTAGAAGTTGAAAAAGACGAGTATTTACCATTTTTAGATCTAAAAATAATCAGAAATAAAAATAGAATAAACTTTGGCATTTACAGAAAACCAACACAGACAGACAACTACATAAAAGCTAATGGCTACAATCCAAGATCCCACAAACAGGCAATCTTTAATAGTTTAGCACACAGACTGGTCAACATTCCTCTCACAGCAGAAGAATACAAAATAGAATACAACAAAATTATTGAAATAGCACAGAAAAATGACTTTCCCAAATCACTAGTAGACAAAAAAGTGAACTTAGCAAAAAAGAAGAAACTACTAAAGGAAACCACAACCCTCTCAGCTACAGAAACTAAAATGATCTTCAAAAAATTCACTTACCATCCATGGGCCTTTGATAAATTCAAAAAAGTCTTCAAAAAACAAAACATTCAACTAGCTCCAGTGAACCATTACTCCTTAAAAAACCTAATTTGCTCAAACATCAAAGATGCCATTCCATCTAACAAAAAATCTGGTATATATCAAATTGAATGCTGTGACTGTAGTCAAATTTATATTGGAAAAACGAAAAGAAATTTAGAAACAAGAGCAAAGGAACACTTTAGGAACATAAAATACAAACAATTAGAAAAATCAGCAGTTGCCACGCATTTTTGGGAAAAAAACCACAACATAAATCCAGAACCAAAATTACTAAAACATACAACAGGAAAAGAAGAACTGTCCACATGGGAACAAATCTTTATTTCAAAAAATAGGAACAAAGTATTCAATTTCGACATCCCCCAGAAAGATTTGTTCAGCAAGTTCCTCAAACCGCCACCAGAGGAGACCGAAGACAAAATATTGCCAGCTACACCAATGAGAACTAGTCGATGTCCGGCTGAAGATAGAGGGAAGACCTCAGAAACCGGTTCCGGGAAAATTTAAAAGTGAGTGTTGTTTTGTGTTATTAATCGACTCCTAATTAACTTAATTTATACAACAACACTGTTTTCAACACTTCCATAAAAGGATTTATAAGCTTTTGCTACCTAATAACACATTTTAAAAATACAACCCTCTAAATGGGACCCATTTTATGTTTTGACTGAAACTCAAAAATAGTATGTAACACTGTAGTCAATACCTCACCAACATGAAAATTTTTCTACTCATATAATATTCGATGTAACAATTTTCACGTAATATAGCATAAACAATATGTAATAAATGGCTAAGTAATCAATTCTGACCAAAAGGAAAAAGATTGGCTCTAATCTGAGAGAAACAAATAAAAATTAGAGGAAATACTAAAACATCAAGTTTTAGAAATTTAATTTCACATAAACTGGTTCTTAGGCAAGGATATTGCTGAATAACTGCCCTGGCTCAATTTGCTGGAGCACAGCCCGTCATACTGCAGAGCGAATTGCACAAATGTCTTTATAAAGCATGTTCCATAACATGCAATTGGAACATTCCATTTCCTCTAACATGAAGAGGAGGATGGATGATCTACAATGTCTTGCAGGTTAGAATGCATATTATGTGCTATCAGTTACTAAATATTTTCTCATCCTTCTTTTCTCTCCACATTTCCAGTGCCATTTTTGTGTCTGCATATGCAAGTAGTTGAGCCATAACACACAAATTGCCTCCTTTGTTTGTGTACTATCTATTACAATAAAAATATATTTGATTTGTTAACAATGTGGTCAATTGCCAATCAAAGGTTGACTTCAGTTACGATAGGGTATTTATGTATATATGTTAAGGAATTTTATCTTCAAATACTCCCTAACATTTCTTTTACATTATAACATGACCCTTGTATTTCTCTTAAGTTAAATTATTTAACATATTAATTAATCTACTGCACACAGCAGGGTGTCATAAAACTTAACAGTCCAAAAGTTGACTAAAAATGTAAAATTTACAGACAGCACCACAAAGCATAAATGACAGAGCACCTAGGCACATTGTCCTTCAGTGACCAGCACTGTATTCATTTATCTTGTTGATTAGAAGAGTGAAAAATTAGTAACCTGGCATACAGTAAGGATGAAATACAAATGGAGCACTTGAGAGCTGCATGTGTGATACGTAAGGTTAACCAATTGTTATATCAACATGAGTGCATAATAATAAAAAATAGCCTTCATAATTATAAATTAATTATAAATGTATCCACATAATTATTTATTGTAATATTTTTCAAAGAATGAAAATCAGGCTAAACAACCCTATCTTCTACAATTTCCATAACAGTAAAAAAGAAAGAGAAAACCAACTAACCTAGTTACTACACCTTTGTTATTGAATCACTACTGCAACTCTAGGAAGTGCACGGTAATATATTTAATTTTCTAGTATGATTAATCATTACAATGGGGATAATTTCTAAAAAGGGGATTTACTCAACTGGCAAATTATGTCTAACATATCATCAGCAATTTTGTTATTGAAAGATGTCTCGCTGTCATTGTCACTATTATCATACACGAATCAACAACCTTGATATTTTAGTTAATTGATGGAAATTAATCATTTCTTCACACTAGCTGTATATAGGCTAAAGTTTTTGATAGTCAACATGAAAAATTCAATGCCATGGCCGGGATTTGAACCACAGATCTCCTGGTTTCTGTCCAGTCACTGTAACCCATTGAGCTACCATGGCCAGCGTGCCATCCTGACACTCAATTCTCCATTTGACTCATATATTTCCCCGGTAAACCACTAGGGGCTCTCGCATTCGAGATACACTTAAGAGCCCCTAGTGGTTTACCGGGGAAATATATGAGTCAAATGGAGAATTGAGTGTCAGGATGGCACGTTGGCCATGGTAGCTCAATGGGTTAGAGCGACTGGACGGAAACAAGGAGATCCGTGGTTCAAATCCCAGCCATTGCATTGAATATTTCATGTTGACTCTATCTATCAACAACCTTGAGATTCTTGTTTCAGTAATCCATACCTTTTCCCAATAATTATCAACTCTTTTAGTCTCCTAGTTACAAAAAAAAAAAAAAAAAAAAAAAAAAAAAGGCATTAACAGAAAGTTTTTCTTATTAAATAATTTCTATAATTATAGGAAGTATATGGTAATTCAACTAATTTTCTGAAGCAAGATAAATCTGTGCCAATAGGTGATTGCCATAACATAAACCACATGATTTAAATGCATCACAATGTTAAGCTATACAAAATTATGTGTATACAATTTTAGATAACATTATTGCAATTAGAGAATCTCATTAATTTAATAATGATGAATCTGAATGAAAATATAAATAAAAATAACATATTCATATGTGTGTTTGGAGGAATTTAGTAACAGTGACGTCAAAATTAATATAAAAATTATTTGTGGTTGGTTTATTGACACTCGCCAGGGCCTTTGAAACTAGTCTCTCATAAATATATGAAAAAGTAAGTGACGAGTGTCAATAAACCAACCACAAATAATTTTTATACTAACATATTCATAGTTTTGGTGTACATCAATTATACAAAATAAATCCCTCCCTGAAATAGCTACTGAATGATATGTGTTATGCAAAACATGATATGGAAATAAAAGATAAACAAAAGTTCTACACAGTCGGTAGAGCACCTGCCTACCATGCTAGGGGTCCCGGGTTCGATTCCCGGCGGTGGGGGTGGGGATTTTTCTCCGACCAAGATAATTCCCCATCTTCCCCAGAGTCTGGAAGTATGAATGAGAGTGTGAATGTGTACGTGATGTAATGATAAATAAACCCAAAGATAACGAGTTAACACCTTCAGTATGTTCCAAAGGAGAACGGCCGCCAATATGACCATAGTAGTTAAAGGCGGGGTATAAATGGAACAAGCAAAAAAAAAAAAAGTTCTACTGGCTTAGATTAATCAACGTACCTGGAGGATTAAAGTGCTGTAGCTACAATCCCAGAGAGTTTGTCAGCAGCGTCTACAGAGAAGTTACAAAGGAATTTTGATACCCTCTTCTTTCTCCTTGTCAAGATATTTAATCACATCATATGTTATAATTATATATTTTATCATATATATATATATATATATATATATATATATATATATATATATATATATATATATATATAGTTGATTTCTTATGCCTGCTGATGTATGACACATGCTCAGAAGACATGACTGCATCTGAACAGAGTGCTGTGTATGTGCAATAAGCTCACATAAACATTTCTGTTGTTTGCATATTTTCCAGTACGCCTCCTTGCTTTGCCATACCGTAAGTATTATTACGAGCAGTCCTAAATAGCAACTATGTCTCTTCAGTTATTTAAGTTAATTGGTGGAAATTAATCATTTCTCACTAGCCGTATATAGGCTACGATTTTGAATAGATAGTCAACCTGGAAAATTCAATGCCATGGCTGGGATTTCAACCACAGATCTCTTGATTTCCATCCAGTTGCTTTTACCCATTGCCATGGCATTGAATTTTTCATGTTGACTCTATCTACTCTTCAGTTAGTTTCCAAAGACTTTTTAAAAATGAGTTTCTTAATTTTAGGATTAAGAAATATACATTTTTAAAAATTTTCAGAAAATTCCTTTTATTAACTGTCATGCAGAACAACAGTAAAGGAATGCTTCTATGCTAGTTGCAGCAGGTATATTTGTAGTTTTGACAAGTTTTCTTCCTATGTAAGTTGCATATCAGTCCGATGCCTTCAAATTAACCCTTTCACCGATATGGACGTCATATGACGTCCAGGTTAAAATGCCCCAAACCGATATGGACGTGTGATATATCCTTAAAGGTTTCTTTTTGAATTGTACACCTCCAAACCTGGATAAACACCCAAGGGCACATCTGCAGATTCACACCAAATAATATTGGTTTCCTTGCGAACTTCTTTTTTGCAACACACTACACATTTTCGAAATGGTTACAAGTTTTTTGGTTGTGGGTGGTATACTTTTAGGAAAGTGTTTTCTCTCAAGTATGAGGGGTGATGTCGTGATGAATTTCCTACCCCCTAGTATAAAGAGGCCTCTGAGTATCATAATACTCAATTAGGTTAGAAGCTCTTTATATGCACAAGTACAGGTAGATGAATGTCTTGCATGAATTTACAGCTCTGAAAATTACTAAACAACTGTGCATAGTTACATCCAGTGGTATAAAAATACATTTTTTTTTTTTTTTTTTTTTTTTTACCGTTTAACTGTTTTCCGTAAAGAGGGATAGCTACTAATAGCTGATCCGCATCACCCATATTTGACCCGCCATTTCCCCAAACAATGGAGTAGCTAACATGCCATCTGTAGACCAGCACACGTCACTGCTACGTATGTCCTAAAGATCTCCTTCATAATCGTAAAACAAATCTTCCAGATTTTCTACAGTAATATCAGAAGCCTGTACACATCATACCCAAGCTAATTTATTTGCTACATTATGGGGATAAGCCATGGTTAACATTGAAATTTAACAATTTCAAATGTGCCATTCATTTAGCTCTTGACAGCTATAAGAAATCACTCTGAACACAGAGTATAAATAACTAAAATACAGAGTGAAAACCACTGCATAAGGCTACCAGAAACCTTGGTTGAGAAACACTGTAATAACAGATGCTGACAGAGAGTTTCCTTTCCAGTGTGTGAGTGTGTAACGCAATATATTCTCGTATGATTATCGCTTGGTATAGCATAAATAAACTATACTTGAACCGGAGAAGTCGCTTGCGTAGCTATACATACATACATTGGCTCATATACACACAAAACAAAATGATTCACATATTAGGTGCGTTCGGCACAAAGAATGGCTTTTGCCACAGTGAAACAAATTAGTGAAATTTCAACAATTTATTAATGTAGTCTCTAATTTATTGTTACTGTAGATTTATACTGCCTTTAATGAGTTTTAAACCAGTTTTTGTTTTGTTTAAATAACTTAATAAATACGGAAGATACGGAATTGTATTTATCATACATTTTTACAGCATTTAACAATTTAAATGTCCTGTTCTGTTTATTGGGTATCCGTTTCCGGCCCCTGAAAGGTTTAAATGGCCATCGGCGAAGCAGTTAATGATATCATGGAAACTGGACAACAGAATAATTTGAATAATGAAGTGTCTTACCATTTTGATTTGACTGGAAAAGAAGGGGGGAGGGAAGATGTAAAATAAAGGAGAAAAAAAGAAGGAAAAAGACTAGGTGATACAATGTTCTTATCCTCACATATGTGAGGATAAGAACATTGTAACTCATTTATCATTATTAAATTTTAGCTGTTTAACTGTAAAATATTTTCTTGATATAATTCTGAAAATATATTAACACCTTTCATTACACAAACATAAAGCTAAAATTATTAAAGTTTTTTTCACAGACAAAATAACATATATGTATTAATACAATTTTGAGTCAAACTAATACTCAATGCTCCATTTATTGCTAGTATTTACCTATAACGCGTTTCGTTAGGATCTTCCTAACATCATCAGCTGTTGTCAACTCAGCTGATGATGTTAGGAAGATCCTAACGAAACGCGTTCTAGGTAAATACTAGTAATAAATAGAGCATTGAGTATTAGTTCGACTCAAAATTGTATTAATTTTGTGCTTCATGTATCATAGTCCTTAAACAACGGAATATATGTATTAATTTATAGATGCGTCGTATTTATTACACAGCGGCTTCACTTACGTAAGTGAAGCCGATGTGTAATAAATACGACTCATCTATAAATTAATAATTATTTCGCTTCACTGTGGTGTTCCAATACAGTTAAATCTCAACATATATGTAGTTTGTGTAGAAAAAAATGTTACTGCCAATCAGTTCTTTCTGTTTTATAACTCTGCTAAGTCATGTGGAATAAAGTTGCTTTTTATACCCTACATATTCTTCTTTATTCATTAATTGCTCTTTTACATGTTTTGCCTTTGATGGTTATTATGTTTCTAGAACTTTCTGTGTTCTTGCATTGTCCATATCTCCTTCTATCAAATACAGAAAATTCTGCATAACTTGTTTATATTTTATTTCTTACAAGTTTACATTATTAATATCTCTCTTTCTTCCTCCCAATCTTTCTCAGTAGTTCTCCTTCCTCTCTTTTCATCTCTCATGACCATTTAGTATGAGCATGAACCATCCATACTCTTTCCAGGGTGTATGGCCTTCAAATAATGTGAAAAGGCAAAATTTCTTTGGTGGAATTAATTTAATTCTATACTATAGCGTTCACTAGAAAACGATGTATTGTTAGTTTTGTATCATTTTACAGATTAAGCTGAATTTTTTTTCTTATAATAGCAGTCTGAAAACTACTTTTCCTGAACACTTCAGAAACTCTACACAGATTAGAGAATCTGTCAGGAAAATATAATGCCTCCTGAGAACAAAGTAAAGCAGGGTCATTAGCATGTGAGCTGTATAGGGCGCTAATGACCATCGAGTTGAGCGCCCCTAAATTTTAATCATCTGTGAGCTGTATGCAAAAATGTGGCTCTGATCTCAAAAGTCATATGAGATATGAATTCATATAACAGGAATTTGATTTGTTATTACTGTTTATTATGTGAGAAAGTCAGAAACCCAAAATATAGTCCCAAAGATCATGTGCTAGGAGAATGCCGTTTGCTTATCTGCTCCCACAGTTCTCTGCTTTCGCATCAAGATATTTCATAACTAACATATTAATTTTCCATTATAAAATCTTTCATTTCTGGAGCGCTCAAATTTTTCTAAGCCAACTAAACTAACATATTTGGTAGAAGAAGCAGAAAACTCTGATTTACTATTTTTGATGTGATCATATAACATGAAATATTTTACAAAACCTTTTAGCACCTCCTGCAAAGCCCTTCTTGTACAGTCCTTTATCCTAGATTTGAACCAATTTCTCTTTCCTACTAGACATGAGGGTCATTCAAATATAAACTGAAAATTTTTAACATGGCTTTATTGGCAACACATAAAAATTCAAAGAACATAACCCATGGCATAATAGCCCACAAGTGGGCCGGCCTCCAACCAGACTGCCGGCCTCATCCCACATAATATGCAAGGCAGAGGTGGGCGATCATCCAACCAATATGGGGAGCAGATGTGGTCAGCATCACGACAACTCCAGCTGGAAAGTTGGCTTTCTAGACCAGGGTTTGCTACCTAGTGTAGCTCCTCAATTCCCTCACAGTGCTAAGTGGACATCGGTCCCAATCACCTGGGACTTAAAATACACACCCCCCAGAGGTGGAATCAATCGTGGGCACGTTTACATTCCATGGCAGAGAACAAAAGCATAAACCTCTAGCCCATTACACTACGGCACCTTATTTTTCCACATAGTTTCATTCCACAGAATATACTTTCCCTATAGGAAGGAAGCTTTTAGACACTTTCATGGAAAAAAGAAAGAGGGCTCTCATAATAGCCAATTGTGTATGTACTGTTTGACTGCAGCATTGTTTTCATATCTTCCTTCCCCCACCCAATGACACCTTCAGTAAACCAAATATATGGCAGTCACAGGGAGACAAGTCTGGTGGATGTTCAGAAGTAATTTACAAATGTCTTTCTGCAAATTCTTTTGTCACTCAGTGAGAAGAAGGTGAACCCACATTGTCAATATTTTTCTCTGTCCAATACAATGATATGAATGCTTCCAGCCCTTATTCCCAACCTGATACAACCTCAGAAAGAGTAATGTGATCACCTCCCAAAAGTTCACACACACAACCTGAATATTGTCTTTATTGATACTGGTCAATTCACACTATTTATGGCTTTGAGCTTCCACTTTGATTATTTCAAAACATATCAAACACATGGGTTTTCTCAGAGTAAAATTACCAAACTGTGCTTGGAGCCTCTTCAAAATTTTACTGTATTTCACATCTTTATTGACAAGAGAACAATTAATAGTACATTGCACAACAGACAGTACCTCCTGTTCACTCATTACAATACTGAAATAGTGGATGTGAGTGTGAGGGCCTTGAGCATGGCTATCTTCTCTCTATTCTACTGCCATTGATTCCTTGGCACACAATGCTTCTCACATTCCTATGCAAGTCAATGTTCAAAATTTCAGTTTATATTTGAATAATCCTTGTATAATCTCTGCACAACCTTTTTACTTTAATCCACAGTGCCTTTAATATTCAATGTATGGCAAAAAGCTCTTTCCTCTTCAATCAATTTTGAAGAAGGGAAGGAAAAGCTAGTGTTTTACAAATATACTGTTTAAGATAAGTACACACAATTTCATGAATAAAGTCCTTCAACATTGTGAAGCAATATACAAAGTGCATCAATTTGTTTGTTATTATGAGTGTACTTTGTAGTCTATCTATGGAATACCACTCATGCTTTTACCAGAATAGCAAAGCTTGTTTTAAGACTACTATCATAAGAAGTAAATTATGATCCTTTTCAGCTCATACTGATATATTTATATGTTAATTTCACCCTTGCATGTAATTTCTTTAATGAAATCCAGAAATGAATACTTCATAAATTATTTCTAAATCCATGAAATGTATAAATAAAACAAGTAGATAAATGAATGTTTAATGAAATACAGAAACAGAAACTTTAAAATAATTTTTAAATCTATGAAACATACAAATGAAACAAGTACATTAGTAAACATTTAATGATATCCAAAAATGGAAACTTCACAAATAATTTTGAAATCCATGAAATATGTAAATGAAACCAGTACATTAGTGAATTAAAATAATTTTGAGTCAAACTAGTACTTTATGCTCCATATATTGCTGGTGTTTACCTAGAATGTGCTTTATTAAGAGCTTTCTAACGAAACGTGTTCTAGGTTAACACTAGCATTATGTGAAGCATGGAGTACTAGTTTGACTCAAAATTATATTAATTTTGTGCTTCATTTTACAATAGTCCATACTCATTAAGAACATTAGTGAATGTTACACATTCAGATTTAAGCTAGTTACTACATTCATCACTGATGGCTCTACATTTCTTAAGACTCTGGTGGCAGGGGCTAGAGTACACTCCTTTCGTGGGGTAATTAAAAAATCGTGGATAAATGGGGTAGGAAGTGTAATTATATTTGCTGAGGAAATATTCATATGAGCTTAGACTAAAATTAAATTTCATGTATGCTTCTACTCTTATTGCCAAAACAAGAAAAAATGAGGTAGTTACATTCCATTAGCTTTTGCCAAGATTGACTACAACAAATATTTTGGAGGAATGTTTTCTGCTACTCTTCTCCCTGGAAATTAATGTACGAAACTGAAATAATTGTGGCATTATGTAAGCATTATGCTCTTGGAAACATTATACCAGTGATCAGGTGGCATGTAGTAACCTCCAAGTTAAGTGTCACATTAGACCCAGTGAGTAAACAGTCAAAACAAAGCTGGCTGTTAGCTTTACAGACATAATTTTTTGTGTGCTCCCAAATGGAGTATGCCAATATTACATTACTGAAGTTGCTCAAAATTAAGGTGTTATTTCTTCCATAAGAAGTGTCCTTAAGCCCCATGCCATAACAAATTGTGTTCCAATTGTTAGCCAAACAGGTACTTCACTGCCCATATTTTTATTTTCAAAATTTCAATAAGAAAAATACTGTAGAAACAAATTAAATAGCCTTTATGCAATTGGCACTAGAAGCTGTCTTAAATATTACAGGTGTTATTTTCTGCAGTATCCACTTAATTAAATTTTCAAACAATATGCAACCTTATGATATATTATTATCAAAGTCACTCATTTCCTGTCTAGTTACCTCAAATTTTGACTGGAGTTTTAACCGCCACATTGAATCAAATGTCCTCCAACAAGAAAAGTTGTGTACCCAACTTTTCAGGGATATAAGTCATTGTTGCTTGGCATTACATTTTAGTATTGCAAAGCACTACTAATAATCCTAAAACTATAATGGTAACAACAATGTCAATAATATAATTTTTGTTCTTGTAAAAGATCCCTACACTTTCACAAGAGTAGCATACTCCAGCTAATTCAATTTTGTATATTAAATGATCCTCAAATACTTTTCAGCACCAGTTACCACTTTTAAGCAGTTAATTGCTTATTTAGTTTTGTCTTGTACCGCTTCAATGCTGGTCACTACATCATCATCACAGTCTTCATTGTCATCATTTTCATCTTCATCTTCCACCTTGAACATAAAACCATTGCAAATTATTTTGATTATCATTTCAAGGAAGTCAATGACATCTGAGAGTAAACATATTTACTGATTACAAGCACATTCAAACTGCTTTGGAATGACAGTGGTACTCTGAGTTAAAACATTGATTACATAACATGCACCAAAAGTAGAAGTAAATTATTTAGTATAGTACATTCTAATAGTTGAATAATATTTATTCAGTTTAGTGACAGAACAATAAAACAAATACTTTTTACCTTTCATATCTATCAGTGTAAATTTATTCAAGTTATAAGCACTCAGAGGGAGGAAAACTGTACATATTACATGCACTTATTTGGTACACATTTAACAATATGCTTTAAAAAAATGCCCAAGATTAACAGCAACTTTCTTTCATATACCTGTTTTATCCATAAGATATGAAAGGAAGTGAAAGGTATTGGAATGATTTTTTCCATTATGATACTAATATTTTATGTTGACAAAAGTATATTACATTTCCCCCCAAATCTAAATTAATGTGAAGTAAGAAGTGCCTAATTTTGCCAGTATTATAATGTCTTAGAACCCAAAAAACAGTAATAGCCATATTTTCTTTGCAAGCAAGAAGATTTTTACTGTGGAAAAGTATCAAACTAATACAATTAGAGGACAGATAACATGAAAAATTCAATGCCATGGCCGGGATTTGAACCGCAGATCTCCTGGTTTCCGTCCAGTTGCTCTAACCCATTGAGCTACCATGGCCAACATGCCATCCTGGCATTAAATTCTCCATTTGACTCGTATATTTCCCCGGTAAACCACTAGGGGCTCTCGCATTCGAGATACACCGTTTATGGCGACTTACCATCGTAAGTACTTGAGTCCTAGGCTTCATCATTTAACTCCTATTATTATAGTTAATTGATGGAAATTAACTATAACAGTTAGAGAAGTTTATGCTCACATTTGTTGTCTAACCACTGTCAAAGACCCTATGATATAGAGAGCTAACAACTAGTGTTATACAATATTTGAATATTGAAGGCAAATATTAAAATCAGAAGCACTATTAACAGTGAAGATTCTTCATTTGTTGGATTATTGAAATAGTCACACTTATTTATACTTACCTTCACTTTCAATTGTGTTCTAACATTTAAAATAAAAGGTGAGTGTAAATAAATGTGACTAATTAAGTACCCCAACAAACTGAAGGATAAATTAGATTTCTATCTCACACCATAGTCAACAGGCAACATATACCTAAGTGAAATGTTTAATCTAAAATGCTGAAGTCTGTTTAAGTTTGTTTGATAGAGCAAAATTGTTCTAGAATGAATGGGCCTGTTTTTCATTGCTTTTTGTATATGCTCATTAGACCATTTGTTGTTTGGAATTTGCTTTCTTTTGCACTGATTGTTGTGCAGCAGATGTTGTGAATCAAGCCACCACATCAATGTCTTGTTGATTAGGCACTCCATTACCTTTCAGATGCTGCAACTGGTGAGAGCATCAAATGATAGCTGAAAAGTAGATGATGATCCTTGCCAAGTTTAAAAATTAGGACAGAGGCCTCGCATCAAGCCAATGTAAAAACAGTGGAGCACCAGACATAGTTATAGACCCATAACAAGAGTTTACCAGCCAAAGAAAGATACAGCAGCACTAAGATGTGAACATCATAAGGCCCACGAGAGGAGCTGCAAACACCAGCAAAAGCATTGCCCAGTGTGTCCACAACAGCTCTAAGAGAAATAATGGTGTCATTATTAATCCTAAGATGAGGTATAGTAGACTGAAATTTTGTCAGCCCCAAGACAAAGTCTACAACAGACAATGGTGTGAAATTATTAAAGAATTTTACAAAACGGAACCAGTGTGTCCACTTACTGACTGATCTCTGGTGCACAATCACTTGAAAGTGACCAGATTGTCAAGCATAGAATGGCTTTGAAACACTCAAAGCTGCAGCCCAATGTCCATGGGCTGCCACCCGGCATTTGGGGGCCGGTCAACGTCTTGGTTGTGAATACGCCAAGCAATAGCACTTTCGGTAGCGGAAAGAATGACAGAAGTAAGGAATACGGTCATCATTTCTTAAAAGATAAGTGAAGTTTTTCAAGTTACAAATTATTATATTTGTACATAGAAGTAAGGTATTTTACCATCTGGTCAACACCATTGAACAGGCAGTCGTCGAAAACAGCTAAGCTAGAATAAAAATTCCAGTTCGCTTGGTGATTTACCAGTTGGGTACCCCTGATGATAGGTCATAGTAAGAAAGCAATATGATAATGCAAGGAAAATGATTGCTGGAAGTGCCAGAGACAATATTCTACTGAAAACGAATGTGCAAGATGTGTTGAGTAAACAGATAAGAAAGAGTGCTGGTAAAATAAATCAGAAACAAAAGTAGGTTTACCAGTGTTAAGAAGAAAAAGGTGGTTCTGCATGAAAAACTCAGCAAAATGGATGACAAGTTCGAGATGAGCTCCAGAAAAGGTGATGGACATTTAAGTCTTCCAACAGAAGGTAGGACCTGGGATACAAGATCTGCAAGGTCTGTGATGGCGAAGAGAGAACAAGGTGGCAGTTAACAGCTACTGCGTCATTTTTGGTAGTTAAATGAAGTTCCTTGTTCTCGATAACAGGGTACCAGTTCCTATTGAGTTTTAAGGCTTCTTCCTTTCTGTTGAAATTATTAGGATGCTTATAAATTTCAATGGCCTCCCGCTGAGCATCCTAATAATTTCAACAGAAAGGAAGAAGCCTTAAAACTCAATAGGAACTAGCACCCTGTTATCGAGAACAAGAAATGTCATTTAACTACCAAAAATGACGTGGGCCAATCAAAGGATACCATTGCCGGACTACCCAGGCTCTGCCCCCCAACAACCAGTACAGATAGCGCAACTCAGGCATTGAACCCTTCAGACGCAGCGAAACTCTCTGCAAGGAAACTTCGACCGTGCCACTGAGGATGTCTACAGCAGTTGTGGATGAAACGTTTGGATGTTCTTACGCCAACAGACCACGCAAAACAGCCCAGAAATAATTAATTGTATTATGGACTCCGGCCGTGAAAGCTTACATTCTCTCATGTAGTAGTTAACTGTGTAATAGTATAGGTCCCAATGAGAAGAGAACCAATCCATAGTTAGGTACAGGACTTCACAGGATTGGTGATTTTATCAAAACTGGACTGAATTACAAAAGAGTTGACTTTCCAAAATGTCTGAGCCTCTTCCATTCTGCTAATTACTGAGTACCAAGCTGCTGAAACTGTGGTACCTCCACTTTATCCTGAATCTATCATTTGTATGAAGTAGTTGGTAACCATGAAAAATCATCATCTTCACTTCATGGTATAAGCAATTTGGCTGTTATGACTTCACAATTAAGACCATCTCTTTCTTAGGCTTCCTATACCTCTTTGTCCATTAGGTTTATCGTTATTTGCAATTACTGGAATTTTTCCTTTATCCATCCACTGTAGATGTCTCCATTTTCCCCTGTGTTCTTTTGTCTTATAATTCAAATGAAATATTCCTAGTTGTCCCATGAAAAATATAATTTCATTCCCCAGTGCTCTCCACCCAACATGGAATCCAACTAGGGGTCTTCCTACAGGGATAATAAGGCTAAACAAGAGATATAATGGGCTTGCTGTTCCTCTCGCCCTGGAGTTTGGTTAAAAACCTAGTCCTGACTCGTTGACTAGGTGTGGGTTAGTTGTTAGCCTCCCATTTAACTGAAGCCGAAACCAAAGCAGTATTGTGTGAATACACACCATCTCTGAAAACAAAGCCTCCAGGCTCAGATATGCATCCCTTTTAAAGACATGGGTTTCCAAACACAACCTACACATAGCTGGGCATTTTGACTGACTCCTTCACCACAAGGAGTAGCCTAAACCAAGGGAGTCATGGTAGCTTGGGACTCCAGGTGCAACAAGCCAGTACCTAAAATAGCAAGCCCCTGGAAGATTGAAATGATGAACATTGCTCAGATTAGTTGTTATTGGGCTACAAATATCATGGAAAGTGAATACAGTGACAGTAAAGGACCATCAATTCCTTAAAAAAATTAATGCTGCAGGGGAAGTAACACAACTTCAAGCATAAAAGTAGAAAACTTAAGCATTATTATGAGTAGCCTACACAGAGTTTCCCAATATTTTCATATGAAAATACTTTTATCACTCATTGCATCTAAGTGCAATCCAGGTTTGCCAACAAATGCCTAGAATCTGCGAGGATACAGTACAAGAAGCATACAATTTTTTTCATGCATAGCCCAAAAAGAAATGCTCAATTTTTTGAATTTCAAGACTTGAGCAACAATGGACCTCATAAGATGTTGTAGCTGTTACAAATAAGCTGCTGTCATTAAGTATAATTTTGCATATCTACAATAGTGCAATGTACTGAGACAATCTACATCACAGGGCAGAGGTGAACCATCATCCAACCAATACGGGATTGACCAGGATTTGCTACCAATTACAGCTCCTAAAATTCCTCATGATACTGAGTGGGCGCTGGTCCTATACCTGAGACTTAAAATCTGTACCCCACATGTGCGATAGAACCCAAAGCACTTCTGTGACAGGGAACCAATGCTCCAGCCCATTATCCTGTGAAACAGTGTACTTAAAAAATTATGTATTATATCATATTGCTGAAATACTTGTAGCTTCTCAGAAAATAAAATAAATCAATAACATGAGAAGATAAAAATAATGATCTACTGATAGATAAAAAATAGTAAGAATATGGATAGAATAGTAAGATAGAAAATAGATGTCAAAAGCTTAAGATCATGAGCCTCAAGCAAAAAAAAAAAAAAAAAAAAAAAGTAGTACTAGCACCAATTTATGAAATTAGACATGATAATATTGTAATATTGATTATATCAAGTAGGCAAACAAAGTGCAAACAACCACAGTGCTAGAACAACACAATTTTTTGCACAAATAATTGCAAACGCACAGGTACATATTAAAAAAAATGAATGGTTTTCCAAACATCCCCAATACAAAACAGTGCATTAAGACTGTAAATTCTTGATTATGCAATTTATGTGGTTGATCTGATAAAATAAACATAACTGAATATTTTTAACATAGCTTTGTTATTCATTTTCTTTGTTTGCACTTACTGATTTACCTTATTCCTTTAAACGCATATCTTTTATACTCTAGTAATGATAATATGAAAATGGGATTTACATGCAAAATAATTTAAAAAAATTAGTTTATCCATTCAATGAATATCTATACTATTTGTTAGTCAACAAATACTAATATATACTAATATATACTATTTATTTGCCTGTACACCAAACATCTATGTGTAAGGAGTATAGCTATGGTATTAATATGTAAACATTTGATCATAAATTTACCACTTCTCCCAGTTGTTGCAGTCTCTTCCTGTACTGATTTAACCTATTTTCCTGATCAGAAAGAAGTTCCAGAAGATCATCTTGATCTGCTTTCATTTTCTCTAGTTCACTGCTTGCCAACTCCAAATGTTCAATTTTCTTTTTAGCTTTTTCAAGCTGTTCCTTTGTATCCTGGAGCTCAGTTTTAAGTTTCTCTACCTGTTAGAAAAACCAACCACATTACTTTATAGTTGTCTAATGTGGAGCCAACAAAGTGTAATTTCTAAATTCTATATAGACTGAAGAATGCAAATTCCTATTTGAATATAGTACGACTGAAAAATTCAATGCCATGATCTGAACCATGGATCTCCCGGTCTCCATCCGATTGCTCTTAATCCTTGAGTAACCATCGCCAACATAAAAATTATTTGTGGTTGGTTTATTGACACTCGTCACTTACTTTTTCATATATTTATGAGAGACTAGTTTCAAAGGCCCTGGCCTCCATTTTCAATCTCTTCCCAACTGGCAACTGATGTTATCTGCTCTCTCTGGTGGTGGAACTATGAACTTTTTTGTCAAATTATCTGCTGGCGGGATTTCAAAGTTCATTACGCGATCCTTATTTTTCCAGATGAATATGTTCTCCCATGTTGTCAATCTATTTTGGTTTATCACTCCTTTTAATAATTTTGGATTTGGATCAATGTCATGGTTTTCATTCCAAAAATGAAATGCTACTGCTGACTTGTCTTCTTGTTTCAATCTGATGTTTCTAAAGTGTTCTTTGACTCTGGTTTTTAAATTTCTTTTTGTTTGACCTATGTAGCATTTTTCACAATTCTTGCAATTTATTTGGTATATTCCAGATTTGTTACCTGAAGGAATTTCATCTTTTGTTTTTGAATTTAGTAATTTTAAAATTGAGTATCTATTAGTAGGTGCCAAGATGATATTTTGTTCCTTGAATATCTTTTTAAATTTATTAAATGTTTTTGGATGATATGTGAATGAACTGAATATGCTGTTGCTTTCTTTTTCTTTAATAAATGTGGTTGTTTCCTTAATGGTTTTCTTTAGTTTAGATTTTCTAATTTTCTTCAACACCAAACTTTTGTTGTATCCGTTTTCTTCTGCTATGTGTATTATTGCTTTTTGTTCTTTGAAATATTCTTCTTTTTCCATGGGTATGTTGACTAGTCTGTGTGTAAGGCTGTTTATTATTGCATGTTTATGCGTAATTGGGTTGTGGCTATTATTTTTTATATAATTTTCTGAATGTGTTGGCTTCCTGTAAATTCCAAATTTTATTTTTGTATCATTCCTGATGATATTTAGATCCAAGAAAGGTAGTTGTCCATTGATTTCCTTTTCTATTGTGAATTTGATAGTCCTTTCTTGCAGATTGAGTAATTTTAATGCATCATCTAAATGTTTACTTGGTACAATTGCAAAGATGTCGTCAACATATCTATACCAAACCTTGAAGATCAATGGGAAGGACTTTTTAATTTGTGTTTCAAATGCACTCATAAATAAGTTAGCCAAAAAAGGTGAAAGTGGATTGCCCATTGATAGTCCTGATTTCTGCTTGTAGTGTTTTCCATTAAAGCTAAAGAAGTTTTGTTCAATGCATATTTTTGTTAGAGAAATATATTCTTCTGCTTCTATTGCTTCCATATCAATTGTAGCTAGCCATTTTTTTAACACAGTCTGCAATTTTTCTGTTGGTATGCTTGGAAATAAAGATGTGACATCAAATGAAACCAGTCTGTCATTTTTGTCCAAATTTATATCTTTGATTTTTTCTACTAAATCTAAAGAGTTTCTTAAATTTGCACTTTCAAATTTTGGAAAACTATTAAATTTACTTAGTAACCATTTGGCCAAATTATATGTGGGGGCATTTATGCTACTAGTAATAGGTCTCATGCCTTTCCCTGTTTTATGAATTTTTGGCAGCCCATATACTCTTGGTAATGTTGGATTATCTACTTTAATTTTGTGCAATTCTTTTTTGTTGATTATTTTGCTCTCTTTTAGCGTTTTATTTGTGGTTTCAATGCAGTACTTTAATGGATTAGTTTCTACTTTTTGGTAATTACTGTCTTCTAACAAATCTTCCATCCTCTTTGTGTATTCTTCTTTTTCCAGAATTACTAGTTTATTTCCCTTGTCTGCTTTAGTATAAATAACCGGTTTCTTTTTAAGAGCTTTTATGATTTGGTTACTAAAATTCTTTTTCTTTTCATTTTTAATCTCTTCTACTATTTTGGAGCATTTGTTTTTTAGAATACACAAAGAGGATGGAAGATTTGTTAGAAGACAGTAATTACCAAAAAGTAGAAACTAATCCATTAAAGTACTGCATTGAAACCACAAATAAAACGCTAAAAGAGAGCAAAATAATCAACAAAAAAGAATTGCACAAAATTAAAGTAGATAATCCAACATTACCAAGAGTATATGGGCTGCCAAAAATTCATAAAACAGGGAAAGGCATGAGACCTATTACTAGTAGCATAAATGCCCCCACATATAATTTGGCCAAATGGTTACTAAGTAAATTTAATAGTTTTCCAAAATTTGAAAGTGCAAATTTAAGAAACTCTTTAGATTTAGTAGAAAAAATCAAAGATATAAATTTGGACAAAAATGACAGACTGGTTTCATTTGATGTCACATCTTTATTTCCAAGCATACCAACAGAAAAATTGCAGACTGTGTTAAAAAAATGGCTAGCTACAATTGATATGGAAGCAATAGAAGCAGAAGAATATATTTCTCTAACAAAAATATGCATTGAACAAAACTTCTTTAGCTTTAATGGAAAACACTACAAGCAGAAATCAGGACTATCAATGGGCAATCCACTTTCACCTTTTTTGGCTAACTTATTTATGAGTGCATTTGAAACACAAATTAAAAAGTCCTTCCCATTGATCTTCAAGGTTTGGTATAGATATGTTGACGACATCTTTGCAATTGTACCAAGTAAACATTTAGATGATGCATTAAAATTACTCAATCTGCAAGAAAGGACTATCAAATTCACAATAGAAAAGGAAATCAATGGACAACTACCTTTCTTGGATCTAAATATCATCAGGAATGATACAAAAATAAAATTTGGAATTTACAGGAAGCCAACACATTCAGAAAATTATATAAAAAATAATAGCCACAACCCAATTACGCATAAACATGCAATAATAAACAGCCTTACACACAGACTAGTCAACATACCCATGGAAAAAGAAGAATATTTCAAAGAACAAAAAGCAATAATACACATAGCAGAAGAAAACGGATACAACAAAAGTTTGGTGTTGAAGAAAATTAGAAAATCTAAACTAAAGAAAACCATTAAGGAAACAACCACATTTATTAAAGAAAAAGAAAGCAACAGCATATTCAGTTCATTCACATATCATCCAAAAACATTTAATAAATTTAAAAAGATATTCAAGGAACAAAATATCATCTTGGCACCTACTAATAGATACTCAATTTTAAAATTACTAAATTCAAAAACAAAAGATGAAATTCCTTCAGGTAACAAATCTGGAATATACCAAATAAATTGCAAGAATTGTGAAAAATGCTACATAGGTCAAACAAAAAGAAATTTAAAAACCAGAGTCAAAGAACACTTTAGAAACATCAGATTGAAACAAGAAGACAAGTCAGCAGTAGCATTTCATTTTTGGAATGAAAACCATGACATTGATCCAAATCCAAAATTATTAAAAGGAGTGATAAACCAAAATAGATTGACAACATGGGAGAACATATTCATCTGGAAAAATAAGGATCGCGTAATGAACTTTGAAATCCCGCCAGCAGATAATTTGACAAAAAAGTTCATAGTTCCACCACCAGAGAGAGCAGATAACATCAGTTGCCAGTTGGGAAGAGATTGAAAATGGAGGCCAGGGCCTTTGAAACTAGTCTCTCATAAATATATGAAAAAGTAAGTGACGAGTGTCAATAAACCAACCACAAATAATTTTTATATTAATTTTGACGTCACTGTTACGAAATTCCTCCAAACACACATCATCGCCAACATGTCAGCATGACATCAAAATCTTCAACTGACTCATATGTTTTACAGTAAACCACTAGGGGTTCTCATATACAATGAGATATGCACCTTTTGTGGTGACTTATGTTGTACATACTTAAGTCCCGGGCTTTATAGTTACCACTATTACGTTAATTTATGAAAATTTAATCATTATTCCATTGTTAGTTAGTTAGTTAGTTACTAACACTCCCCACATGGCAACCTTGGCCTTCGGGGTAACCTCACCCCACCAAGTGATGACCGGACCCATTTCTCAGGTGGAGGCACCCAGAGGGCGGTGTCCATTACCTCCGATGATAGGGTGATAGTGAAGATGGCGGTGAGGTGAGAGGACCTACAGTTTTTACCGTGGACTCCGAACCACGTTGGGCATAGGGGATACTTCACGTGTGCTAGACAGAGGTGAAGGCGTGGATAGGGCCGACTTAAAATCGCCAACCCCAGAGCCGGGAATCGAATCATTATTCCATTGTTTAAGGCTGCAAAGCTGATGATGTTAGGAAGATCCTAACGAAACGTGTTCTAGGAAAATACTAGCAATAAATGGAGCATTGAGTATTAGTTTGACTCAAAATTGTATTAATTTAATCATTCTTCCATACTAGCCGTGTGTAGACTAAGATTTGGATAGTCAGACTGAAAAATTCAATGCAATGGTCGGGATTTGAACCACAGATCTCCCAGACAGAAAATGTAAGCTAAAATATACACCAGTTGGGCCATTACAGATGCTCACTATTGATTTTACTTTTTAAATGTCTTTAAAGATGTCCTAAACATCATGGAGGTTTGCTCTAAGGACAGTACAAAGTATACATTATACAATCACATGTGGCAGTGAAGATTTAGTAATATTATAAAGAGAAATGATGAACTAAGAATAATGTACAGAGAATATACCTAGTCATAAGTTGTGTCACAACCATAGACAATAGATAGCACAATAAAGTATTCAAAACATTTTCTTACCATTTGTATAACTAATATAGTGAATAGAAAGAAAAGATAGTAACTCAAAATGTCCTCATCTGGAGGCTACACAGGCGTTCAGTGAGACCAATCATCCCTAACAGCACATATGATATTTATGTCCAAATTCTGCACTCTTCACTTCAAATTTTGTTTAAGGTCTCCTGATTTCTGCACATTGTCAAGTAAATTTAACTCTCAATGATAGCCCATAGTTGATAATACAGTGGATTCAGATCTGGATTTACTAATAACAAATGTTGGTGTACTACAAAACTTGCGAACTACATGGGTTCATTTTTATCTGTGATTTTACCACACAAAATTTGATGTTATCAATAGCATCACTGACATATTAAGTTCACAGTCTTTCACTTTTTGTTTTTTGCTGTTCTCAGAGATAGACTGCACTCTGTGGACACATTTCAGGATATATCTTTCACAGTGGTTCCTACTCTATTAATGTAATCCAAATTGTCTAATATTACAATCTTATTGTTTTTGTCAGCTTTAGTAAAAATTACATCTTTTTCATTTAATGATTTAATAATCCTTTTATTATTTCCTTTTGAGTGGTTTTTATTTAAATCTTGTAAGATTTTGGTGCGTTTCATTTAAATCAATGATTTATCATTTTCACTTAAATCCTGATTGGCAATTTCGATATCTGCAACATCATCCATATATTTTTTTTTTTTCAATCTACACACTTTGTTTTTATCTTTTAGTTTTATTTTTCATACTGAAATTAAGATTTCCAAATAATTTGAATTCCAATTTAAACCTTACTGCATTACCCAAGATAGTATGTATTAATTTAAGTTGTAAATCACATAATTTAAATACAATATTCTTTAAATTTTTAAAATGTAAATTTATTTTGACCTGAATAACTTTTTGTTCTGCTGCCATTTGCTGAGCACTACCATTTTGAAATGTAACAGTTTTTCTAACAAAGATGGACATTACTCCATGTTTTAAACAAAAATTTGTTTAATAATATATATTTAATAATAAAGATAATAATTTAATAAAGATATGCCTTTCCTTCTCTTGAAGTTTTAAATACAGCTTAATTTCATATTTAACATCATTAAAATTGTAATTATCATCACTGTCACGGCAACAGGCATAAAAGTTTCGGCACAAATAAGAAAACAGTGGGTGGATAGAGTTTCATGGTAATAATGAGCCTTGCTGAGCAGTTAATGATAGCGGTGCTATTGTAAGCGGGCGCCGGCAGGCAGCAATAACTGAGGTAAAGGACTCGCCGTCATAGATTAAGTAATGTTTCTCGAAGGTGATAGAATATTTGGATTACGTCATTAGATGCCCTGTTTCCAGAAACATCTAGTGATTGACAGAACAGTCTGGTAATCATGAATGTGATATATAACGGATTGTGACATGCCAGCAGGACAGTTGTAAACGGAGTGAGCTGCAAGTTGTAAAACAGTGAGTTGTGAAATGAGAGACAGCCAGTTGTTGTATAACAAGAGTTGTGTGTAAAACGAGATTCAGTGTGAAGTGTTTGTTATTGTCCTTGACCTTGGTAGACTGATGGTGTATGTAACGTAATGATGCTGTAATCTATAAGAGTATTTCTACGGAAATAAAGGAGATTTTTAATTTCTGCAACTCGGTCTTTTAATCCCACTCCTGACACCAATTGTGACTTTTTGGGTTCGTAGAATTAAAAGGCCGAGTTGCAGAAATTAAAAATCTCCTTTATTTCCGTAGAAATACTCTCACAGATTACAGCCTCATTACGTTACATACACCATCAGTCTACCAAGGTCGAGGACAATAACAAACACTTCACAGCTGAATCTCATTTTACACACAACTCTTGTTACACAACAACTGGCTGTCTCTCATTTCACAACTCACTGTTTTACAACTTGCAGCTCACTCCATTTACAACTGTCCTGCTGGCGTGTCACAATCCGTTATATATCACATTCATGATTACCAGACTGTTCTGTCAATCACTAGATGTTTCTGGAAAACAAGGCATCTAATGACGTAATCCGAATATTCTATCACCTTCGGCGAGTCCTTTACCTCAGTTATCGCTGCCCGCCGGCGCCTGCTTACAATAGCACCGCTATCATTAACTGTTCAGCAAGGCTCATTATTACCATGAAACTCTATCCGCCGACTGTTTTCTTATTTGTGCCGAAACTTTTATGCCTGTTGCCGTGAGAATAATTATTATAAATATTCTAATAATTCTAATGAGTGAGGACTAAGCCACAATGAAGCACCAATTAATATAATTTTGAGTCAAACTAGTACCCAATGCTCCATTTATTGCTAGTGTTTACCTAGAATGCATTTCGTTAGGACCTTCCTAACATCATCAGCTGTTGTTGACTACTGGATGTCGGTTTGGTGAACTCCTTGGAGACGATAGGGGCATCTCTGTCGAAATCCACTTATTAAAAAGTGTCCAGGGTCCAGCTGCATTAACCATGTGGGAAAAAATTTTCATAAAGAAATATGAAAGAAAATTGTTCAATTTCAACACTACCTTTGAAGAAACCCAAACTTAAAGTTCATCAAGACACAGACAGAGATGCCCCTATCGCCTCCAAGGAGTTCACCAAACCGACATCCAATAGTCAACAACAGCTAATGATGTTAGGAAGGTCCTAACGAAACACATTCCAGGTAAATGCTAGCAATAAATGGAGCATTAAGTACTAGTTTGACTCAAAATTATATTTATTCTATAATTGTTTCAGATAGCTGTTTTCATTAATAAAGAGTGAGATTGCTCTGTTTTCATGTCTTATAAATGCTTATTTTAATCATATTACTGCCTATTTTCTGTGCTTTAAGTGCCTTTTTGCCTACCTATTTTCATGGAAATAAATGACTGAACTTCCAGACTCTAGTAATAACTTATAGAACTCTACATCTTTATTACCTCAACTGTAAAGCTTCTTTTCTAATTCCTTCAGTTGCTCTTTTTGGAATACTGGTTTCATTATTTGTATATTTTGTTTAATCACAAGAGAATTTCAGCTTTTCTTTCAAGGTCTTCCAATATGATTTGATGAGAATACAGAATGCCACTTTTAAATACAAAATAATATAGCCATGGGGGCAGGGTGATATGCTACAATACTAGCATCCTTTGATCACTGGCATATGGTTTCATGTGAGCAGTGGTGCTCAACCACTTTGTCCATAAAGATGGACCTGTGTATTAAAGGTTAATTCCGCACATATTTTGCCAGAGCTTCTTCTTGAGCAGATATTTTTGCATGAGGCCTTCCTGAATGCCTGCATGATTTAGCCCATTAAACTTGTCCCTCCTGATGCCAGTCTAGCTAGTTTCACTATTCTTTGATCACATGTTGCTTCTATTAAAATGGTCATTCTAAGTGTTTTCCGTATTCCTGAATATTCATCAATGTTATATAGTTAATAGCTCAGCCTCAATGACCATGGCAAATTTAGTTTTCATAACTCCTACTCATAAAACTCCTGAATGAATCTGACCCATGAAAAACTCATGAAAATTGCACATTAACTTTTCTGGAAGGTAGCACATTTATAATGCATACTGCCAATATGTTTATTTTATGACTTTGTCCAGTATTTCAAATCACTTCATCAGTTTTCACTGTCACTTCTCTTTATTCCACGACATAGTGGCATAACAAAATATGCCAGATATAACCTCTTCTTCAAGACTCTTCTTTGTTTGGCACGGTGTTGAACACAAGATGTCTCCAATCCTATGCAATAGCAGCACTCACTGTTCGTCACCAACTTGCTTGGAGACCAGTAACTATTGTACTCACTAGAAACACATGCATAACTACCTCAGTCACTCATTCTGTGAAACTCACCTTGCTGGACTCCTGGCCTGCTTTGTCACACTTTCTTTGTCAGACTGATTAATTTTAGTCAGACTGATTCATTTTCTAACACTGCAAGACTGACTAGCTTCACAAAAACACTCACTTAAACAGCCATAGGAACTATGCAGAACATTTTAAAAATAAAACATCCATAAGGTTCTATTTCTCTATAGTGCTTATTGTGTTTATGCTGAGCAAGTGCATGGCTTATCCTGTTTATTGTTCCAACTACCTGGTGCTGATCTCCCAATAACCTTGACCACAGATGCTCCATCATACAATACATATGTTTGATAAGTACTAACTGAAGTTGGATCTTATGAAGCCAAGAGGTCTGAAATGACAGTACATGGATTGTTGAAATCCTGGCATAACAAGCTATAGTTGACAACCTATTGTTATGTGTGTTTGGAGGAATTTAATAACAGTGACGTCAAAATCAATTGTAAAAACTATCTGTAGTTGGTTTATTGACACTCGCCACTTACTTTTAGTAAAGTAAGTGACGAGTGTCAATACATTATATACAGCTTTATGTTGCAAGTATCTGCCTGCGACTAGACATTCAAACATTTCAAATGGTAATTGTATAAGCTTTATACATTCCACTCTGAGAACATGTAATTGCTTAATCAGGCGAATGCCTTTGAAACTAGTCTCTCATTAATATAAACAAGTAAGTGACGAGTATTAATAAACCAACTACAAATAGTTTCGAGATTAATTTTGACGTCAGTGTTACTAAATTCCTCCAAACACATATAATGTAATTGCTTGTTTGCACTGAGCTAGCTGAAATATTACCTAAAAAGCACATTCTCTTGAATAAAGTAAGGCTGTGAGAATAACTTACGACATACCTGAGCTCCACTTTCAGCTGATGTGGAATTTGTATTGGTCATTTCTTGTTTTGATTCCATGTTGGAAGCCTGCGTGCACTGAAGTTGTTCCTCCTAGGGTAAAAAGGCTAATCAGTAATTGTATTTTAATACTTTTGTTCAATGTCAAAACAAAGTGTAACACAAAACCTAAAAACATACATAAGATAATTTTGTTGATAAGGACAATATTTATTTTCTAGATATACAGAATACATAAAAGGTTCTAAATTTTACTATGTGATCCCAGCAATTGAAAGTTTGATGTCATTGGCACTGCATAATCTGCTGATAGTGCAAAGAGAGTATTTTATTTATTGTCTGAAGAACTATTTCAGTTGTTCAGAAGTGAATCCCACAAAGTGGTTCTTTCTTATTAGGGATTAGGTTGAAGTTAAATAGACTTAAATAAGGAGAGTTGGGAAGTGGTAAAACAACTTCCAGCCCCAGTGATTGAACAAATCAGACCCTCTTACTGTACATGCACTAACTTTTTCATGCAGAATGATGGACCAGTTATACATATTGTTGCTGTTTTCTTCTCAGAACTGCTTATAGATGATCTTGCAAAAATGAACAACAGTATTTTGCATTAACATTTTGTATTGAGGAGATGGTAGGTTTGAAGAGTACACCATCCCAATAGTATACAAGGATCACTAATAAAATTCTAGATGAGTCATATTTTTAACACACAAGCTTCATTTACGTATCTATATTGAGGATATTTTTAGCAAACTATTGTTTGCAAAAAATGTCCTCAATATAGGTACATAAGTGAAGCTTATGTGTTAAAAATATGACTCATCTAGAATTTTATTAAGTTTTGCTTCACTTTGGTGTTCCAAAAAAGTTAAACATTCAAAGGATAACTAAATCTTTCATTTTTGTGGAAGTCTACTGAACTGCTGTTGAACTCCTGTTCAATACATGTAAAATGTTCTATGAGCACAACCATGCTTCTTTAACACAGTTCCAGTAGTTAAAAGTAATCATACTACTTTATTTATTAATTTTTAAATGAGTCATATTTATTACACATCTGCTTCACTTTCGTACCTATTTTGAGGACATGTTTCGCAAATCATCGTTTGCATCTTCAGCTCTTATGCGACTAAAGCTTGATCCAGTGGTGTGGGTAATTCTGGGGTTGCTGCTGCCATCTGTTGATTTAGTGATGAACTTAAATGTGGGATTCTCTTCTGGCAGGATTTCAAAGTTCATTAGTTGGTTTTTATGTTTTTCTATGTATATTCTCTCCCATATGACGAGTTCACTATGTTTTTGTACGTATTTTAGTAATTCTGTGCTATCTTCAATTTCATGATTTTCAGACCAGAAATGAGCTGCTATTGCGGACTTATCAATATTTTTGTATGTTAAGTGCCTGAAGTGTTCTTTCTTTCTAGTGCCTATGTTTCTTTTTGTCCTCCCTATGTAAATTTTTTCTCAGTCTTTACACTTAATCTTGTAAATGCCTGACTTTTCCTCTGGTTTTATCTTATCAGTATTATTACTGTGAAGTAGGTTTTTAATATTGTAATTGTTTTTTGGTGCCAATGTTATATTGTATTTCTTGAATATTTTTTGGAACTTTTTTTGTGGCCCAGGGGTGGTAAGTAAATTTAGCAAATCTAATTTCTTGTTTTATTGGTGTGAGATACTTACCACCCCTGGGCCACAAAAGAGTTCCAAAAAATATTCAAGAAATACAATATAACATTGGCACCAAAAAACAATTACAATATTAAAAACCTACTTCACAGTAATAATACTGATAAGATAAAACCAGAGGAAAAGTCAGGCATTTACAAGATTAAGTGTAAAGACTGAGAAAAAATTTACATAGGGAGGACAAAAAGAAACATAGGCACTAGAAAGAAAGAACACTTCAGGCACTTAACATACAAAAATATTGATAAGTCCGCAATAGCAGCTCATTTCTGGTCTGAAAATCATGAAATTGAAGATAGCACAGAATTACTAAAATACGTACAAAAACATAGTGAACTCGTCATATGGGAGAGAATATACATAGAAAAACATAAAAACCAACTAATGAACTTTGAAATCCCGCCAGAAGAGAATCCCACATTTAAGTTCATCACTAAATCAACAGATGGCAGCAGCAACCCCAGAATTACCCACACCACTGGATCAAGCTTTAGTCGCATAAGAGCCGAAGATGCAAATGATGATTTGCGAAACATGTCCTCAAAATAGGTACGAAAGTGAAGCAGATGTGTAATAAATACGACTCATCTAAAAATTAATAATTATTTCGCTTCACTGTGGTGTTCCAATACAGTTAAATCTCGATACTACTTTATGCTTAAACAAACTTCCTTTGAATTCAAACAACTGATTTAAATTCAACATACCACAGAAAAGTTTGCCCTTTGATCTGCAGTGTCACCATTTTGATAACTAATAAAATCTAAAAATGAAAACTATGTCTTAGCACCATAAACATATGCTGTAAAACTACATATGTCTTATGGTCATTAAAATAGATTTTAGCTCTCAAGATTTCACAGTAAAAGAGACTGGCAGTAGAACAGATTAACACTAACACTAGAGGCCATTAAGACAGACTAGTGAACTATTTGAACTGTGGTTCAAATCCTTCCAGAACCGTTCTCCCTAACTGAAGTTTCATTTAGGTTTCTCTCAATCCTGACTCACAAATGAAAGAATTGACTAGGAAAGAGCCCTACACTAAAAACTGGAACATTTCCTCATTAATTTCTTTCCTATTTATTATTTTGTTTCATACATGATCATCTATGGCTGTTGGTGTTCTATGCAGTTAGAATAGGCATTAAAAAACTACTACCAACAAAAACAACAAAAGTATATGGTTTGATTAATTTACTCAGAAAAAATACAATATCCATTAAACAGAACCAAGCTATCAGAGCATTAAATGACAAAAAGAAATTTCTTCAACTAAGCCATTATTCAAAATGTTGCATATGCAGGCCTTTACATTTAGAAAAAACCTTATTTGTAAAATAAAGCACACATCATTTTAAAAAACTAATGAAAAAATATACAAAGTATTACAAATACTTATACTATACCTTAGTTCCTACTGGAACTAATCTTTGCTAAAAGAGAAGTTCTTATTTTTGCATACAAATGCATTACTCTCTCCCAAACTCAATAATAGATTACAAAAAGTAATATATATATATATATATATATATATATATATATATATATAAATCAAAAGTAAAGCTATTTTTGCAGAAACACTGCTGTTATACCACTGAGAAAGTTTTAAAATTGAATAGCCCCAAATGTATAGTCTAATATTCCTGACAATATATTATTTGAAAATCTTGCTTGTAATGTTTTTTTTTTTTTTTTTGTTAAATGATTTTGTTTGTTTTATTAATAGCCAGGATAGTGCCAACCAATATGCTCAAATTTCATCTTACAAGAGTTCTTTTACTTTGCAGTATATCTACCGATGCAGAGCTGTTGCTTTCATGCACACTTTTTTTTTATTCTTTTTTGTTTTTTCAATATTGAATATATATCTATGTATATAGATATATATTTTTTCTTTTCCTTATTTAACCGTTTTTTATTGTTTTCGTTTATTTTACTATCTGTTTTCTTTAGTTTCACACATATACACTACACCATAAACACCCATGCCCAAGGCGGGACTTGAACCCGCGACCCTCTATGCGGTGGAACACTAGAGACATACGCTCTAATGACCGTAGTTACGAGGGCCGGCAATACACTTAAAAGTCATAGGTCTGACAATGTATATACTAAGACTTACCTTCATTATAATTTATGTACCTTAACTGTAAGAGATATTGTTAATTCGCCTCACAGCTATTTGTATATTCAACAACTTCTATGTTATAAAAAATAAATATACATATAGAACTTTGACATAGTCTGTATCAATTTAAATTTACAGAAATTAACAGAAAGGATGAATAAATTGAACTGAAAATCACACCAGTGCTTACCAATTTAATAATAGTTGCATTCTGCTTTTCATTCTTCTCTTTCAATTTCAGAATTTCTTGCTTTGCTTCTTCCAACTGTGTCCTTAAAATCAGTACTTGATCTACCTTATCAGCTTCTACATTCATTTCTTGCCCCAGTCTTGCTCTGGTCTGTACCCGGAGCAACATATTTTCATCACGTGCTACTGATAATGCAGATTTTAGCTCTTCTAACTGTTCCTAAGAGAAAACGAATAAATAATACACAAAGTGTAAACTTGAAAGAAGCGTAGGGACAGTGAAGCACAAATTAGTACAAAAGTGAATCGAGAATATATTGACACATTGCTTCACTCACACTGTTTATTCACAGGACATGTTTCAAGAGCTCTTGCTCCTATCCTCAGCTGATACTCGAGTATCAGCTGAGGATAGGAGCAAAAGCTCTTGAAACATGTCCTGTGAATAAACAGTGTGAGTGAAGCAATGTGTCAATATATTCTCGATTCACTTTTGTACGAATAAATAATAACCTATAACTTTTCTAAGTACTGTCCCTTAGAAAACACAGGCATTTTTGCAAATGAAATTGAGCTAGAATACAAAAATAATTTAAATCATGATCTGACCATGATCCAGGCTTGTATTACAACATGATGCTTCCCCTCCTTCCTCTCACACAGAAAACTAGGGAATCAATGATGACCATTTATCCCTTATGCCTAATTAAAACCTGACAGCAACCTTCAATGACAATTTTTAAACTGTCAAGAAGAAAGGCAAAACTTCCTCTGATGAGTTTATGCAGCCAATGGACACAAACCACAACTGTTCAACAAATGCATCTACATATTAACATTAAAATGTAACAAATTATGAGAAAGGTAGACCCTGCGGGCGAACACAATACAGAAACTACATACATACAAGGAGGAAAACCTTACATATTAAAAAAAAGGTTATCGAGCAAAAGGATATCATTTGCGCGCACCCGTGTGTGTGTGTGTGTGTGTGTGTGTGTGTGTGTGTGTGTGTGGTTTTTTTTTTTCTTTTTGTCACAGCACTTGTGCACTGCCTGATGCACCTCTTCATTAAATATAATTTCTTTCCTCCAATCGCCTGTTAGAGTGGTCCAAACATATAGTAATCACTTGATGCTCATCAGGCCAGTGAGTATGGAGCATTCTGAAGAGAGCTACCATAGCACTCATCTTGCAGACACTATGCGAAACTTAAGTACATCACATATGATGTGATGTGCTCAACCATAATTAATGTTCAGACTTGCGGCTATTTCACCCACCATCACATGGGAGTTTTCCATCACGATGGCTTCAACCCTGCAATACACTTTCGTGTCACAGCGCAGTATGCTTGACCCAGGTGCAGAGCGTCTGTTAGAAAAGTCATGCTATTTCTGAACTTTCTACTCCACTCATTCACTTTTTGCAGTGATAGCTGGTGCATACACTTGCTGCAGTAATAGGCATGCATTACCAGTATGATGCATGTCTATCACCTACCTTTATTTGCCAATGGATTTCAATAGACTCTGTACCTTCACTGCTAGAAAATGTATGATAGAACACTGTTCTTCCTATGCAAGTCACAAGCAGAGGCCATTCTGAACTGGTATTGTGGCCATGTTAACTTGTCTGCAGTATTCTGCCACTAGTTGGGCATTCCTTACATTACTGCCAACTTAGAGAACAGTAGTGCAAAGTGTGGATTTTTAATTACACTTTTCAGGCTTTCATTTGACTACCCCTCACATAATAACTGTAAAAATCTAGCAAGGGATATCTACCTCATTAATAACTTATACTTAGAAGAAAATGCACTAAAAGTTGTATAACTTGTATCTATATACCTACCTTCCTCCTACGAAAAGTAATGAAAAAAATAAATAAAAAAGAAAAAGAGCTGCAGAGATCTATTTTACATAAAAAAGTACTTCACCACTATGTGTGTAATAAAAATTAGTTAAGTCCATAAGCAATGACAACATGCAATCTATGCATTACATATTAGATAATGCTAAGCACTAAGGTTACTATTGTCAATGTACAAAAAGCATCACAGGAGTTTACAGAGGAAAAGAACATGGAAAGGAGGAAAACAGTAAACTCCAGTTGTGGTAATGTTTGCTATGTTTGTTATAATACTATCTTTTGACCTATTTCTTAGGCTGCCTCATCATTGCTCACAACACCAATATTGATCAAAATTCTTCACATTTCTTGGTCCTTCAATGCATCTCCTAACCAATTTTCTTTCTATGCTTTTAACTTTATCATATACTTTTTTTCCCCCAATTTTCAATCCTTAAGAGCATGAATGTGCTGATATGTCAACCACTTTCTGTGTTAATATTATTATTTAACCAGGAAAATTCTTATTTGGCACTAGCATTCATTATGGTTTTATTTTCCTTATTTATGGATAACTACCTGTCACAAAATGCCCATAGATTGGAGATTATGAATGCATTTTCACGGTCCGTTATTTCCTACCACGTTCAGAACGTTCATAATATTGTGTTTTTCAAATAACGTTCTGATAAAAATCATTCCATTTCACCTTTTTCCTTCTTCTTTTGGTGGATTCATTATTTCCCAGAATTTGAAATTTCAATTCCTAATACGTCCTTTCATACTGTTTGGCCATTCTTCTTAGGTATTCAAGTTTTATAGAACAATATTTTTGTTGTAAAGGAATACCTATATTCTTGTGAGAACATCTCTATACACTACGTAAAAAATTAAGCTAGTAACAGTGAAGCATCAAATATTACACAAATATAATTATTTGTAACAAAAACTTCACTTATCTTTAAAGAAATTGATGGAAATTTCAAGAGATTTCTTAAAAGATAAGTGAAATTTTTGTTACAAATAATTATATTTGGTAATATCTATGCACACTTCACAAATTAAATTACCTCATCATTTGCATTATAAATAAAGCTGAAAATGTTAATATACTATGAAAACAATGTCAGACAATAGACAACACAATTGCAACATGCTGATTGGATAAAAGTCTATCAATATTTCTTCAGTAACTCTACTTTTGCTTGGAGACTACTTTGAGAAAAGATCAGACAGTTTACAATGAACATACAATGTATGATAATAAGTACATGGCGTTATAAAGTATAATTTATAAATAAAGATACCTGTTTATTAGTAACCATATCAGTATATACCTGTAAAATACAACAATTCTTCTACTAATTATATATTAATAATATCTGAAATTAGCTGCCATAAAATAGTATAAAGATGAATAACTTATCTTACTCTAATAAATTAAACTTATCAAACACCTAATACAAGGGATGTAACAAAAATAGTGGCAACACTGCCATAGAAGTGCAACCAGAGGGAATTATTTGTTGTTAGGTTTACCACATGTCTATGTCCGATATCCCCTTCAGCACGTGGAATCTTCTGTCACACTCACAGTGCATGTGCTGTGGAGAGAGGAAGCTAGTCTCTGTTAGATACCGCTCTAAGCTGTAGTGTTGTGCTACATTTATAAAGAATGAACAGCGATCTTGGCTGAAAATTCAGTATGCACATGGCTGTGCAGCAATAAAATGCCATGAAGGTTTTGTTGAAGTATGTAGGGAGATGGCATTATCCTCCAGAACTGTGGCAAGGTGGATTAGAGCCTTCATGGACAGGTATAACCGTGTGGAACAGATGCCTTGACAGGTCGTCCAAGTGTCACTGAAGAGGTCGTGCAAGCTGTTTCCGCACTGCTAGATACAGATTAATGACAGACAGTATGTAAGTTAGCCCTGAAGATAGGACTATCGCATATGACTGTGTCTCGTATTGTCAAGAATCACCTCTCTGTGGGTCCCCTGGGATTTGATGGAGGTGCAGCGATGGCTATGATACGACTCTACTCAAACTCACCTGGAGTGTTATGGTCATGATGCAGATGCCTTCTTGCAGTACATTATTGTGACTGATGAAATTGGGCCAGATCATACAAACCTCTACTTAAGCACCAATCCAATGAGTGGTGTTATGGTCATTCTGGCATATGACTGTAATGTCATCCTAACACATACCGTTCAATAAGGACAGAATGTTACTGCACAGTATTTCTGCCATTTTTTGGAGCATAACCTGAGACCAACATTGTGAAGGAAATGCCAACATGTTTTGCAGGCACGTCCCATTATTTTACAGGATAATGCTCAGGCCCACACGGTACATCCTGTAGCTGATCTGCACTATCGCTGAGGGTGGGAGGTGCTTTTCCATCCACCACATTTACCGGACTTAAACCCCTGCAATTATGATTTGATCCCAAAGATGAAGGAACCACTTTGTGATGTTTGATTCCAAACTGTTCCTGAGATCCTGCAGTCATTAGGGCGGTCCATCAGAAACATCAACAGAACAGGAGCTGCTACAGGGATACTATGACTTCCACATCACTGGCAACGAGTTGTAGACAATGCTGGGTACTACATTGAGGGACTGTAGACACTTCACATGTGTATCACTTGTATACTAGTAATAAATAAATAGTTGCCACTATTTTTGTTACAATCTTCATAAATTTAAACTGTACAATGAAAACATCTTTTAACAGAAATGAACAAATGCCTTATAATGAAGATACCATATGAAATGGAACAATCACAAGATAAGGTGAATATAGACTTACTGTTCGCCAATGCAAAGAAAGTCCCTGACAGGAACGGGCCACCCTTACACTGCAACAAGGACAGTGAATGTGTGTGACAGAGAACACATGCTACACAAGGAGTAAAACCGTTAAAAAAACATGTGCCCTATTCATTCCATATACTAAAACTTAGAAGATTTATTCACAAAAGTAGAAGGCATCAGAATGTTTTTGAACGGGCTGTAACTGAACTGACCCAAGTGTCATAAAATCTACCAGGCAGGATACTGGAACAGTGTTTAACCCCCCTTGTGCCTCATTCCCCAGGGACTTTCTTTGTAGCAAACTGTAATAAACATTAAATTATACTGAACTGTACAAAACTGTTGCCAATGCTGCTAGACAAGACAACCTTATGTTGTCAGTTCAAAGGGTAACAGATATCTACAAGTCTTGTCTCTTTAATCACATGTGGGTATCTAACCACCACCTTTTATACTTAAGATCTGCTTTGTAGGACACTATAGAATAAATTAAAAACAGCTTAAAATATAAAAGAAATGTTTTAATTTAAGTGCTGTTTAGAAGTGGATGCTAGAGCTAATTAACAGTTTTGGCAAACAAAATTATTACATTTGATCAACAGAAGCAGTTTAAAAAAACTTAAGATCACAAATGATATGCATAGTACACTGCTTTTGATGTCTTTAGGCAGCTTCCTCTCACTGCTTCCTTCAAAATTTACCTATGTGTACACAGTAACAGACTAAAACAATATTAAGTGACCAAGAGTTCATCAAACAGGGGTATGACTGGTAGAACTTGGAAGAATGAAGAGGAAAGGTACAACAGTGGATAGTTTTGAAATATACATACAGATTAATATAATTTTGAGTCAAACTAGTACTCGATGCTCCATATATTGCTAGTGTTTACAGCATCTGTGACAGTATGTATCAAGTTGCCCTCATTCATGGCTACTTTGAAAATCTTTCCAGACAGTACTGGGAGCACACAGTAACTTGTCATGAGAGAAAAGTACTGCACACTTGGTAGCTAGATTAAGAGAAGGACAACAATGCTCAAATTGACTTCAACATTAGCAGCACCAAAGGACAGCTGTGAGGTGCTTGAGAACTCTTTCAGGTACCTCTGATTGATTGCAGAATATAAGAACCAACTTAAATTGGAGCAGCAGCCATCAAGTGAGACACTCCAGGAGTTCATTCTGCCTGTAGAACTTGTGAACAGGGCCTTCATTCACCTCCCAGTTAGTTTCATGGATGTGGTGCCTTGTGAAAGACTGTTCCGGATGCACTGATGAGTAATCAAGTAGTCAGAAGGGCTGCCCTGGTGAGGGATATCTTAGCAATGTCATCACCATCTTGATGAACTTGAGTAGTCTCAAGTAAAATTGACAACTCTTTTCAAATTGCTAGTCACTGGGTAAGTTGGTGATTGGGTGACACTAGAGTGAGGTAGAAGTGGAAGGATAGTGTCATAGAAATGAGATAATGGATTAGTCACTCATGCATGGACTTGGTATTGCCAGGATACTCTTGCTCTTCTAAGAAACAATACCCATGAGTTAGATCTGACTGACACAGACTAAGAAGATGCAAGCCTGTTGCAATAATCCTGCCCTGCAATGAACTCTTACTTTCCAATAAGGATGTGACAAGCAGTTATTTTAGGTAATGGTTATAACTGTCGCAGGTACAAGTTACAGAGTATTAATGGTTAAATGTGATGGTTAACGTCATGATTAAGTTATTTATCTCGCCAATTTTAGATCTACTACGCCACTCATCATCTCTTTTGGAGGATATAGATATGCATGAGTTGAGATAACTAGTTCCTGATAAGCAACAAGAATGCACACACAGTGATTGATGTCACTTAGACTCAGTAAACATTAATAAGATAACCAGATACTGTCTTCACTGTATAACTTGTTACTGTATGTAACATTATTGTCTGCCCAGTCTTACTTTCCAATACCATTTGAATGATCTAATAGGGAAAGGAGAAAACTTTGTGATTACATTGTAACTGAAATTTTTATGACACCTAGTCATGCAACGTCTTAAGATATTTATACAGAATCGCTAACTTGGAAGATGGCAATATAGTTAAAATATATTTTTCAAATTCAAAGGAGAAGTAACTGGGGAGGGTCTTGGGTACATAAAATGAATGATGTGTTGAAGCAGATAGGTATGGGTCATTCTTGGATAAATGCAGAGTATGGGTATAGAGGCTTCTGGAAAGAAGTTAAGATTAGAAGTTATTGACAGACAATTCATTTTTGCCAGTACAAGTGACAAAAGCTCACTGAGGTTATATAGAGAAATAAAAACAACCTGGGAGAGGGAAGGATATGTAGACATATGTAATAAGTTAGGGCGAAAAGGTTTTGCTTGGGCAAGAACAGGAGTGAGAAACTTGAAAGGTATAGGTCAAGATAGGGAGATAGATAAATGTCCACTGTGTGGAGAAGAGAATTCAGACTTCCATTGTATATTATACTGTAGTCAAACAAAGATATAAAGAGAGCAGGCCTGGCTATGTAAATGGGACAATTTGGGGGCTGAAGCAGTAGTTAGAAAAATCTTGCCAATAAAAGGGGAAAAGAACAGGAGTAATATAGGGAATTATTTAGGGAAAGTTAAAGAGACATGGCTAAGAACAATTAAGAGAAAAATGTAGATTAGAATAGGTGAAATGGCAAAATGTGTAAAAAGGAGTAGAGGGCCTCCAATATACAAAAACCTAGGGTTAGGTGTATGGGGACCGAATTATTATTCAATGGCAAGCAACATGGTAGGATTTTCAGGATGTAGAAATATATGGCATTTTCCAGTATGGATTTTATAATTGCAATCTTGATTTTGTATTCCCAATTGATGATGTAAAAGGAAATATGAGAAATAAATTATAAATTACAAATGTCTTCAGCCTTGGGCTGTGACTCTAGAGTTGATATGGAATTCTCAATCATAAAGATTCCAAAAACAAACTATCTGGCAGCCACCTGAGCACATCCTAATAGCAGAACAGAGTTGCAACACATGCTAGAATACCAGAAGACACAAAATATACAGGAAAAATAAAAAAGTTACAATGTTCTTGGTTCTAGCTGTAATCCTGGAGCAAAAACAAAGATTTCAGCTTCTGCTTGAATTACAGGAAGTCGAACACTTACCAAGGACTGTTTCCGCTTACCTCGTAATGACACACTGGCCTGTGGTGATTTTAGTCTGTGAGTTTTGACCTTAGACTGATATCAGGTACTGGCAAGTGGAGCCAAACCTCAAGATAAAGAGTGATTATTAATAGACCAGGGTCTATGGTAGTACAGAGTTATGTCTTTAACATCTGCAAAGTTCTAGCTACTTCATGGAGCTTTATGGAACAGTGATGAGGTAGATGACTGGCTGGCTGGCTGGCTGGCTGGCTGGCTGGCTGACTGACTGCTTTATTTTGAGGATACTTTTAGAGGCAGATTTCTTAAGCAACATCTGAAGGTCCTGAGCAAGATGTTGCACAGACTGCACTGAACCACCATAAAAGTGAATGGTAACAAGCACCTGCTCTGTTGCAAAGAAATCAACTATTTTGGTTACATAATTTCACCATCCTTAGTAGCCACAGATCCAGAAAAAATGACCATGCACAGATGACAAAAACTGCTTAACTGTTTGGCAAAGGATCAGCAATCTTAAGGACAGTGCACTGAAATCAACATTCTGCAGAATGCAGATTCTGGGGTTTCCAACTAAAGCACTTTAGGTCAATCTTCTTGCTCTCCTCCAATTTTTCATTTCACCATGAAGATGTTTCTTCTCCATGCTTCTGAACTTTTCTTCTATGTTTGTAAGCTTGTTTCCATTATCTGCAAATTTCACTTTCAAGTTGTTAAGGTATTTCAATCTTTCTTCACACCAAAGATCTTTTTTCCGTGCTGGAAAGTTTGCCCTCCATAATGACAAATTTCTCTTTCACATCACCTGAGTTTCTATTTTATCTTTCATGTCCTTAATTTGGTATTTCATGGACTCCCTCATTCCGTATTTCATTAATTTTTTTTCATTTTCAAACTCAGGATTACCCACAAATCATTATGAATGATCTCTTATGGCTAATAAAACTAAAAAAGAAATCCTTGAGTAGAACCTTAGAGCAATAAAATAAAGACACTTATTTCATTTTCATGCAACAGCACTAGGGCTCGGAACTTGATGAAATATCATCTTTTTTCTGCATCATCACAGACAGTGCAGACTGCAATATAAATTCACTTTTCTTAAAAATGAACCAATACTGACTACTTTTATTTTGCATCTTTTTGCATTTTTTGGGATTTTAATGTCTATTGGTCATTTTTAGGAAGTATTGTACTTTTTGTTGCATTTTCTTCAGTTTTTTGCTTTTAAATGCATTTTTTTTTTACGTTATTCACATGCAGTAATTGTTGAGGATGCTGAATGAACTCTACTGTGTGTAGTATTCTTTCGGTCTCTTAATGAGTAATTGGATACATGTTTATGCAGTTATCGTTATTGATGTAAATAATGATGGTGTTTCCCTGTGTTAAGAAAAACAACACTTGCTCTCACAAGAAAATATGTGCAGGGGATGCTTTTTATGGAAGAATCAGGGGGAAACTACAACTATATCAGCTTGCAACATCATAAATAGATGTACTCTCTACATTAAAAACAATCTCTGTTCATTCTCACACATCTTGTATTCAGCACTGCTAGTGCAAGAGTGAATGTTTTACAAAAGGCCAGAAAACCTCGTTGATGTTGAAAGTAGAGCCATGATCTTTCTCAGATAATGTTAGAGTTGTTATGGCAGCACATTCCTCACAGACATAGAGATCTTTGTAGATCATTGGTTTCTGCCAATATTCCATTAGCAAAAACAAATAACACTACATTATGGTAATTTTTGCAGCAGTATATGGGACAGAACATCTCAGATGAATCTACCAGATGAATCAAGGTTAGCTGCAAGGTTGTTATGAAGAGACAATTCCAAGAATATGCTATTTTGTGGAAAATAATATATTTGTTTCAATAGATGAGATAAGTGATCTTAGGGGCATTATATTGCAAATGTTGTTTTAGGTACATTAATTAGAAGTTGACACCCCTCCAAAAATGTTTCTCCTTATGGCAGAAGTAATTGAGAAGGTTAACCATCAATGTATATGCAAGCTATTTGATCAAAGCATTTTTTTTTTTGTGGTCACAGGGCATAAAACATGAACATATTTTACTTTTTGCAACAAATGCAGCGAAATATATGGTTACATCGTAAACCTCAATTAAATCATTTTACACTAAAGTGGTTCACGTAAAACATGCATAGCGAGTGCTCTTCATAGAGTCTGTGAACTAGTGTGTGCAAAATTTCCGCAAGTTAACAAACTAATATCAAATACTATATATATTCATTTTTATAAAAGTGTTTCTGAAAGCTCCTTCAGCAATAAGACATTTTTGTGAAATTCCACCTAACCTACCACTGCGTCCTGAACCAGTAGTAATACGATGAGCATGGATCAGAGCATGTACTTATTAATGCAAACATTTTGATGCAATGAAGTCAGTGGTTGAGATCTGAGGAAATCCTACATCTATAGCTGTTGCTCAAGACTTATTGGACGATCCTCAAAAGAGGGAGTTAGGCATTTATCAGTGCCACTTTTCAATTTTGTCAGAAACAATAACATGGCAAGATGAAGTGATGAGAATATTCATGCATTTATCAAAAAGATTACATGTGTGGAGGAACATTTGCAAAAATGTACAAGAAAAATTGGTCAAGAAGTTTGTGAGAAAATGAAAAATGTATAGAAAGGAACATTGGGTATTAAAATTGAGAAAGTTCTGCAATGTGAACATTTTGACTTTAGTTGTTTTCAAGATTTTTTACCAGGGGACCTTGATCACTTCAAGTATGTACCCATGACATGAGGTGAAGTAGAGAGTTTTTCAAAGTATAGGAGTGTTCAAGATAACCAGCAATCCTTCATATGCAAGAACCTACCTTTATTGCAATGCTGAATAAGAGTATGCCTAAATATATAAATTTTTCTTAATATATAAATATGTATGGGATACATCATATAATATTTCTAATTATAATAATTAATAAAAATATATATCTATTTTTTTAAATTTTGAGTGTTAAAATTACAAAAAGAATTAAATAATTTTTTAAAATTTTAATGTAATTTTCCCCAAAATTTAAGGACATATTATTGGTAATTTTTCTCTGATTTTTGGATCATCAACTTCTGAGCCCTAGTCATCACATTATGCTTTCCAAGTACTCCAGTTTAAATAAAAGTATTTCATAAGACATAAGCGATTTTGATAATTTAAATAAAAATCTGAGAACAAAGCCCTTATTTTTTAGATGCTCTGTTGAATGATATATTCAACAGCCTTTACTGAAGAGTTACCGGACTAAAACTAAACGATGATATTAAATAAGCTGTTTATATAGGAACATTTCTAGAAACTTAAGAAACTTTGGCAGCTAGACTAACAGCACATTTACTATGCTACAATCACTAAGCTTTACAGCTGGTAAAATTACAGTGCTGTTAAAGGCTAACTACTAGCAGAATGTTTTATCCAAACACACAGCTGTGTTAATTTGTTGTTAGAAAGAAAAATATGTACCATTAAGCAAAATTTTCATTAATAACAACAATATGGAACACGGAGGAGACATTTGTGGCATTATAAATTGTACTGACAGAAAGAAACAGAGACCAGGCTTAACCTTCTTTTGAAAAATCAAGTAAGATAAGACACTCAACTTACATTTATGTGTAAAAATATAAGTATTAATGACTAAGTTGGTGTCATAATTTATGAATGAAAACCTTTTATGGCTACAGTAAATATCATTATGCCTACACACATAAGAATAAATATAATTGCTATTATTTTTTGTATTCATATGTATGATGGAATTCAATTCATCAAAATATGAAATTAAATGTGCTCTTTAAGTATGTGAGGACAGTTCTCTATAAAAAAAAACAATAATGAAAATATATTTTGTCATATGCTGAGATGATTCTAGTAGTTAGCCATCAGGAGCATAGTATCAAACTGATGCATTTTCTCTACATAAAGGAGCTTCATGATTGTATATAGCAGAATGTGCTTATGAGTTGCTTGGTTACTTCTCACTGCATTTCTTGTATATTAAAAATGTTTCCCAGTGTTAAGCATTTAGGAAAACATTTTATTCTGGATGCAAACACTGACACCATAGCCAGGACATGAGCCATGGATCTTCAGCTTTCAGTGCCATTGCGCTCCTTCTGATAGCAGGAATGCGACAGTCAAGCACGTATAAAAAAGTTCTCTCTCTCTCATCTGAGTCAATGAGATAATTCAGAAACTCTGACATCATAAACATCATACCTTAAAGGGACATGCAATTCTGCAAGTATTTATATGATCCATGGTTAATGCCCTGCCATGGCCTTAAATTGTTCAAGTTTTATTCAACTTTGCAATACTGCATCTAGCTCTCACTTACTAATAATGTTGTTTTCTCATTTTTCAGCATTTCTGTTGTTTGTGATAATTCCTGCAGTCTGCGATCCTGTTCTCTTATTAAATCCTTGTACTGTCGCAGAAGGCTATTTTCTGTTGCAGATAATGAAAGCTCTGAAGCACCATTTTCCAATTCTCCTTGTGGTTTTGGAGTTACAGCCTTCACCATCATACCTATTGTTTAATTAAATAATTGAAATATAACCTAAACTTAGTATCAGATCTTTTACTTTCATTTGTACCATTATTTACTAGTCTACAAAATACCTGTTAGTAAATAACCATAAGGAAGATGAAGCATTATTCATATAAAACATATTGGCTCTATTCAATTTATTTCTAAATAATTTACATCTTTACAGTTCTACATATGTATTATGTGTGTTTCCAGTAAGCTGAAATTATATTTTGAGAATAACTCTAGGCCTCATGACTCATTCTGTTTTCCTTTCAACTGTTCTTACTAATATATATATATTTTTACTCTGTACCAGAGCTGACCAGAGCAGTTATCCCCTTAACTGCCACTTTGTCCATATTTCTCCATTTATTATCAATAAAATTATTTCTTCTTTCTTTAATTTATTTATTTTAAATTGGATTATTATATGCTTGTTATTTTCTTCCCTGCTCCCTCCCCAAATGATAGTCTTAATCCTTCCAACTTTCTACACTTTCCTTTATTCACCTAATCCTTCTCTTATTAATCTCTAAACTGAAACACCGGACCATGGGACTTGTGGTGATCTAGTCTTACTGTGAAAACACTGAGTTGCACCTCCTCACTCCACAGTACCATCGAGCACCTATCTACAATGTGCACTGGTTATAACTCAGTTATGCGAGTATATGAAGCATGCGTGGATTTGAAAAAACACTACTCTCAGAGAATGGATGTCTGTTATTATGCACTGCAATGGGATGCATGGTGAATAGGTTCATACTTTGTGTTATTGATAGGTTTCTTTAGATTTGTACATAGGAATTTTTATTAATTCTAGGGAAACTATCATGGCATCAAAAGTGCTGATAAACTGTTAAGTGATCCAAGGAAAGAGGAGGTACATTTAAATTATATAACCTTAAAAAGAAATTAATGCATCATAGAATAAGAGCAAAGATGATTTTTGAGAGAAACATTCCTAGTTTTTCATTACAGAAACATGTCATACGGACATAACAAGGACATTCTAAAGCAAAGAGAAACCTGAGATATTTAGAAAACTATGGGCTGAATACCAAGATCACTATCCCTGAAATTTCTGTGCTATTATTAAATTTCAGAAATCATTATTTTGTTCCAGAACCTTCCAAAAGATAAAAGTAACAAAGAGTAACAAGCTAGAGTAATTTTTGCTGACATTTATTCTTCTAAATTTTCTATTAACATCAGTCTTCAGAGCTTTCAAATATAAATGTATAAACAAATATACATGTGAAAGCAAAATAAACTTGCAATATAATAAAGGTTGCCATTACAATGTTAAACTACATAAAATTATGGAAGATATGTATTTTTAACAAGTAAGTGTGACCTAAAGTGTTTGCTCAGTGCATTAGTGTTACTTAGATTAATAATTCTTACACCATTCTTCTGTAACAATATTCATAATGCAAGCTAATAGTTGCTATTGAAAGCAGTTTTCTTTAAAATAAAGGCTATTCGTGCATACATATAACTGTGCAAAATAAGAAAATGGTTTTGTTATTAGAGATACAAATGCAAGAAACCATAATCATTAAGACAAGAAGCAAGCCAATTACAAATAATGTAATACACCTGTAGCACATTAGTAGCTTTCCTTACCTTCCAAAGCTTTAAAAAGTCGGCAGAATTCATGATCAAGTAGTAGATCATTTGTATGCTTTGGTTTCAGTTGTGGTTGTTTAGCAGCCTTACTGTATGATTCATGTTTTGAAACCTCTCCAAGTTTGTCTAGAAAAACTTCTAAACCAAGTCGCATTTCAATAAGTTGCCTTAAGTTCACCTAGAAATCATCAAGGAAAATGTTAAAACATATTGTTTATTGGTAAAGTAAGTTAAATTATTTGTATCTATTGTACTTATACACTATCATAATATGAGTATAGTTATAAATTACATAAAACAACAAAACAACACCAAAAACAATTAAAATTATAAAATAGAAGTATTTATAAACAGTGGAGCTTTATCAATAAAATCACCTGAAGAACTAGTCAAACATCAGCTGATGATGGGGACGCGTGGTCCTTGAAACATGTCCTAATTTTAAATGTAAGTGGAGCTAAAGTGTTTTTATAGTTTGACAAGTGGTTTAAAAAGATTTTATTTAAAAAGATTTTAACAACAACAATAATAGTAATAATAATAATAATAATAATAATAATAATAATAATAATAATAATAATAATAATAATAATAATAATAATAATAATAATAATTAGTACACCGGCCTACACTTTGCATTCCATAGATTCTATAATTTATCTTAATAGCAGGATGTGAAACATGTCAATATGTTTATAAGATATTTATAATATAATTTTTACAATTATATGTTTGATACACTTTTCCCCGCAATGTTCAATAGCTGCAATACTCTGTTTATAGTGGAAACCACTGTGCTCCACAAGATAGCAATCAACTGCAGACACCACCTCTTCATTACTGGTCAAGCTATTTCTTCATGTTTGGAAACAGAAAATAATGAGAAGGTAAATCTGGTAAATAAGATGTATGAGGAAGCAATTAAAACTTTATAAATAATTTATTTTGGTCATGGGATAACAGATATGTTAGCTGGTGCATTGTCTTGATGAATCAAAATTTTCTTTTTTGCTTGATTTCATTACCCAAACACTGCAGTAAGTTTGCATAATACTTCTCATTGATTGCTTCCATATTTTAATTGCCAAGTGAATTTAAATGTCCCTTCTTATAAATTAAATTATTTGATTATGTTATCTCTGTGAATTTTAGGAATAACTAAAATGATACATTATTTTCTACACACAGTTTTGAATTTTTAAGATGTATCAAGGAGAATTTTATTAATGTTGATATAATACTAAATATACAACTTCTGTTCCTTCTATATACCGCTTGGCTCTCACCAAGGCGGCCCGGGTTCGATTTCAGGCGACCACAAAGTGAGATTTGTGGTGGACAACATGGCGCTGGGGCAGGTTTTCTCCGGGATCTCCGGTTTCCCCGCCATCTCATTCCGCCGGTGCTCCATCTTCATCTCATGTATCATCAGTGTCATCGCCTGCAGTGCCGTATGTAGTAAAAGTGGGTGCTAAACACTACACATTTCTTTCTATATAAGCTCTATTATACAAACAGTGAATGCAGATTACAAGGATAAAGAGAACTACAATGTAGGCTAGTAAAAAAATAATGATCATTACAGCAGCAAAGACTAGTAACATCCTAAAAACTAAAAGGTATTGGGACAAGTTACAAATGTTGCTAACCCAAAGATTTCCTTTGTAAAACTTCTTAACATAATCACGTGTTAAATGTTTTTGCAAACTGTTTTTTGAACAATACTTCAATTTGATTAATATTAAGTTAACCCTTTGTGACGCATAGCATAGTAAAGCATAGTGAAATAATGAATGGCCTGCTGCGCACAGCATAGTAGAATGTAGTAAATGTATTTATGGTTTCATATGGGTTCTGTTTATACTGACCCCACTTGTTAGGAGCTGTGTTGACGTAACCATTCTTCTGTTGCAATGTTAAAGTGTTTTTGTCATGCCAGAATGTAATAACAAACCATAAATAACACTGAGATAAAAGAGTGCAGCTGCATAAGTAAGCAGTTTTCCGATGCGTTTATAGCTACATCAGTACCATGGAGGCTGTTCCAAGTACATCATGGGCTAGAAAACAGTATAGTGAGAAGGTATTGCTAACAGAAGAGGAAATACCTGCAGCAGTTTACGACAAATTAGATTGCGAAAGTAGTTCCGACAAATCTTGGTTTAGCGAGCTAGTGGAAGACAGTGATAAGGAACAAAGTGACAGTGAAAGTGCCGAGGAACAAGTAGCAGACCAGGGGGCTAAAATATATGAAAAACAAACTAAAATTAAAGTAGTATCTGTACAGTGGACCTCCAATGTGACTTTCAATAAGTTAGCAGCAGTTTCATCCCCTTCAGGTACCAATCATACTATTCCTCCAGGAATTCCAGAAATAGATTATGTTGAACTTTTTATAGATTCCGATTTCTGCGGCAAAATTGCATAGGAAACCAATAGATATGCAGCACAGATTCATTGCTAAGAAGTCAGATCCCAAATGGGAAGATACGAATTCAAGGGAGATACAGGCCTATTTAGGTATTTTGATATATATGGAGATGGTGGATCTTCCTGAAATACAAGATCACTTTCTAGGGGACTTTTGCATTTGTCCAATTGTAAGGCAAGCAATGACTTTGCTCCGTTTTCAAAAGATATCACAATACCTTCATCTAAATGACGAATCTGCTAAGCCACAATTAGGGTAGATTCTTATGAATATCTGTATAAGGCACGACCTTGTTTAGACATAATTGGAAAATTTGCAAATGTCTACAAACCAAATCGCGATCTTTCTGTTGACAAAGCAATGATAGACTTCAAAGGGTGCTAAACCAACAAAATGGGGGATAAAGGCATGGGGTATTGCAGACAGTAAAAGAGGGTATTTATTGACATGTAAAATCTATCTGGGGAAAAAGGAGGCGAGAAATAGTGATCTTCTACTTGGGAAACAGGGTTGTTTAAGACATGTGTGAAAAATACACGGGATTGTGGCATCATGTCTAATTTGATAATTTTTTACTTCCATGCGGCTAATGAAATTGCTTCTGGATAAGAAAATATATGTGTGTGGTACAACTTGCGCTGGGAGAAAAGACTGGCCAAAACAGTTTTCAAAGCCAAAACAACTGAAACTGAAAAGGAGTAAATCTTGCAAATTGCAACATAAAGGTGTAACTGCAGTTGTTTGGCATGATAACAGGGATGTTGTTTTATTATCTACAAACTCCGATCCCAGAACAGATGGAGAGGTATAAAGGAAGAGTGGCAAGGGAAAAGAAAAAATTAAAATGTAGTGATAAATTACACTCATAATATGGCAGGAATTGACCTCGCAGACCAAAAGAGAGAGTATTATGGTGTCAGCCGGCCTTAAAAAAAATGGTGGAAATGTTTGTTCCACTTTGTCGTGAATGTTGCTATTGTTAATAGTTTTATAATATACAACATTTCAAACAGACCTGCTTCTACAGCTCATGGCAATAGACTTCTTCACTACCGGCAGAATTTAGTGCAACAGCTACTCGCAGACTTTACATCATGTAAGCGAGTGGGATTTTAGCGTAGCCTAACTTCTGCCACCCCTGTACCTAGTTCTCTTCACACCCTCGTAAAAATACCAGGCCGGGTGAAATCTTGTATTCAGTGCACAATCAGGTCACGGCATGCAGTCTTAATACAAGTGCAGACAGTGTGACATTGCCTTATGTAGAATTGGGTGCTTCCTCAGTTATCACCAAGCGAGAGGGGGTGGAAGTTCAAAACTAACACAAGAGTGTACATACTAAACCATTAATAAGCTTAAGTGTATATAGAACATTTTTATTGTGCAATGGAATAGTGTATATAACATTTTATGGACAAGCTGCAATATGTTCGCTGCAATAGTGGCAGGGATGGAAACATTATAAGGATGAGTACCACAAAAACGTTGCAGAAATTATTGTAATTTTATTTAGCTGACTTAAGGATAGTTTAGTCCGGTTTCTAACATTGCAAAGTAACAAACTGTAAATCGAGTTGGTATAAAAATGTGTTAAAAAGGGGTGCACATATATAAATATTGTTTGCTTATAAAGGGGTTGATCTTTTCAGTAATAAAACGTTAAAATTAAATGTATGTTATTCACTGCAAACCAATTTATACAAGCTATTCATTAAGCAATTTAATTTTGCCAGTTAAAAATATAATTATGCAGGTATATAGGCCACTTTTAGTTTGATGTCTGTGGTAGTAGTTCAGAATTTAAATGGACACAGGCCTGCTTGGAGAACAACTAGCTAATACTGTGTGCGCAGCAAAGGGTTAAGAACTGAGTGTGTTCACATTAAGTATGTTGCATTGGGCATATCTGCATTATCCCACATAGTATCTTCCTAATCATTGCCAAGAAATACATTTTTGAAACTATTATTTGAAAGCAACAATACTGAATTATTTGTAGTTTAAAACTCTTTCCATTTATACTTATATTATTACTTATATTATTTGTATTCTAAATATTTGTATTGACGTATCCAATGTCATTGTATTGACTTAACGGATGAATAAAACTACTACTACTACTACTACTACATTACCAATGATTATTTTAACTATATAAAGAACTATCTATTTACTGTCAATATCTGTTCTCCACTTGTGTGATGAAGTTTGAATCGCACACAAGAGAGTACGATAAGAGTGAGATCAAACATAATCTTATGCTAGTTAAACATATACAGCTAGCTCCAGTGAACCATTACTCCTTAAAAAACCTAATTTGCTCAAACATCAAAGATGCCATTCCATCTAACAAAAAATCTGGTATATATTAAATTGAATGATGTGACTGTAGTCAAATTTATATTGGAAAAACCAAAAGAAATTTAGAAACAAGAGCAAAGGAACACTTTAGGAACATAAAATACAAACAATTAGAAAAATCAGCAGTTGCCACGCATTTTTGGAAAAAAAACCACAACATAAATCCAGAACCAAAATTACTAAAACATACAAGAGGAAAAGAAGAACTGTCCACATAGGAACAAATCTTTATTTCAAAAAATAGGAACAAAGTATTCAATTTCGACATTCCCCAGAAAGATTTGTTCAGCAAGTTCCTCGAACCGCCACCAGAGGAGACCGATAACAAAATATTGCCAGCTACACCAATGAGAACAAGTCGATGTCCGGCTGAAAATAGAGGGAAGGCCTCAGAAACCGGTTCCGGGAAAATTTAAAAGTGAGTGTTGTTTTGTGTTATTAATCGACTCCCAATTAATTTAATTAATATACAGGCCTTTTTTTCACTGGTGGCTGACCGGCTGACAGGTGATTAATGCTGCAGCAGAAGGCATGCTACCACCACAGCAGCCATGCAGATGCCGTATTAAATATTGAAATTCTAGCACTTATGTTTATCGTGTAAATTATAATTACAATAATCACGAAACTTTGTCACAGAACGTGTTGGAGATGATGTTCTTCTGCTGTCATAGACGTCTCACACCTTCAAAAAATATTTCTGCTGACACGCATTAATTCATCTTCTGAAATTACAGTAATTTCTCTTCTGATATTGTCTTTCAGTTCTTTCAATGTATGCGGATTGTTCTGATAAACTTTATTTTTTAATATATAGAATAAAAAGAAGTATTTCAGAAAAAGGAGTGCCACTGTTATTAAAATTAGGCAAATGAGTCAACCTTGTACACACTTTTCTCCACTTACAAGTTTTATATATATATATATATATATATATATATATATATATATATATATATATATATATATATATAAAGACTGAGTCAGTCAACCACAGAACTGAGGATAGGGAAGAAGTTCCCAAAAACCAGTCTTCACAAAAAACTTTTAAGTGGAGAAAAGTGTATACAAGGTTGGCCTAGTTTGCCTTGTTTGCCTGATTTTAATAACATTTATTTTTTAAGTTCCCTCATAAATAACAATTGCATACCATAAGGTCTGGGGATCCCAGTAGTCATAGTCCCTTGCTGATGACCCTGTCTTCAAAAATTTGGTTAATTAATTGCAAAGATAAGTCAGCTTTATGTGCTGTAGCAGAGTTTTGTTGAAAATATACTTGTGTCCACTCAATGTCACACAAATATTTCAGAATGGTTTGATTATTGTATCCCTGTACCTCTGTCCATTGACTGTTTCATCAAAGAACGTAGGCCCTATAATTTGGTATGCATTCACAGCACACCAAACACCAATTTTCTGGTCATGCAATGGCATTTCGTGCACAATATTGGGTTTTTCTGCATTCCAATATCTGTTGTTTTGAGATGACACATGACCATGTAACGAAAACCATGCTTTGCCTGTGAAAAAAATTAACTTTGGGTCCATAGAGCCATGATTAACTTAACCCACCACCCAACTGCAGAAATTTAGTCTCCTCACAGTATCACGTGGTTGCAGTTCCTGAACTACACTTATCTTATATGGTTTTAATTTCAAAAGTTTAAAGGCTTTCAAAATGTAAAATTATGAAGCATCCATTTCCTGTGATAACCTACTCAGAGATTTTCTTGGTCTATGTTCTAACTTTTGTCCTATCTCATTGAGTTTTTCTTTTGCAAGTACATGATGAGTTCTTTTGGTTTCTTATCAAGAACAGAACCAGTTTCTCTGAATCTCTTTACAAATTCATGAACTGTCTCTCTCTGAGGCACAGGAAATAGGTCTACAAATAGCCATGTCACTTCTCTACAAGATTCACACGTAAGAAACTTACATGAATATGCAATGTGCTAAAGCATACACACTTCTTGGCATTATAACTGAACTAATCACAATTTGACCACACAGAACACAACAAGAACTTGAACTAGCAATGGCCAAACATGCACGTATGCAGAAGGTGAGTGCCAGAAACAGTGAGAAGCACTGTATGCATGCGGCTACCTCCTGCTACCTCCTGACTGGCCACCAGTGAAAAATAAGGCACTGTATTTCTACCACTCCTGCGCACTCTGGTTATTTAATGGATAGCATATCAGCATTATAATGCAGAATACAAATTATGGATCGATAATGCTATTCACTGTGTAAATCATGTATGAGATGCTGAGTGGTGAAATTATGAAAATTACAAAATATTGATTTTCTCATATACCCACTGCATTTCAATACTTCCAATTGCAGCTCCTTTACAGGCTGAATATTACACATGAAATTACTATTATGACCATGTGACAGCAGCATTTTTCAAGGTAAAATCAGAATCACAGAGCAGCATCTGAGGTATAAGTCAAAGTTTGCTGTCAAGACATGCCTGTAATAGTAAAGACTTTTGTTTTTTTGAGTTTGATTTTTGAGTCACTATGTTTACACTCAAACTTCACTTACTTGTTGTTGTATAATTGAAACGTTTTCAAGATCATTCGATCTCATCCTCAGCTGTTTGGTGACTAAATGAACATTCCTCTTCTTCCACTACTATGGAGCTCCGATCAGTCTGCCATCTGGTGTTAGGGGCACTAAGTTTTAATACTTCATTTAATGCCGGGATTTCAAAATTTATAACTTTATCACGATTTTTTGTTATGAATATTTTTTCCCTAAGTATCTGGCTTCACATGTTTCTGTGAGCATTTTTCCGTCTAGTTAAAGTGAAATATTTAATGGTTACTTCCTTGGTGTAAATAGTTGGTAATTTAATCGTAAAAACTATTTGCAGTCGGTTTATTGACACTTGTCACTTACTTTTTTATATTATCGAGGGATAGTTTCAAAGGTCATTGCCTCCATTTTCAACCTCTCTCCAACTAGCATCTGTTGTCTACTCTCCTCTCTCTGGCAGTGGAACTATGAACTTCTTAGTCAAATTATCTACTGGTAGGATTTCGAAGTTCATTACGAGGTCCTTATTTTTCCATATGAATATGTTCTCCCATGTTGTCAGTTTAATTTGGTTTATCACTCCTTTTAATAATTTTGGATTTGGATCAATGTCATGATTTTCGTTCCAAAAATGAAATGCTACTGCTGACTTATCTTCTTGTTTCAATCTGATGTTTCTAAAGTGCTCTCTGACTCTAGTTTTTAGCTTTCTTTTAGTTTGACCTATGTAGCATTTTCATAATGTTTACAACTTATTTGTTATTCGGTGATTGTATTTTTTGTAACTGACATGGAAAATCATTGATATAAATATTAAAGCGTGTACTGGGGATATTATCTTGTGGTATGCCATGATGTTTCTGTTGATATTTTGATAATTTATCATTATATTTGATGGCAACAAAGCTTTAAATAATGAATTAACTCATCCAATGTAACATTTTGCCTTGGATTCCTAAAATTTCAAGTTTACTGAGTAGCTTGTACCTCCAAATAAAATCATATGCTCCTTGAAGGTCAATAAATATTGTTAGTGTGTCTTCTTTTTTATTCAATGCATTTTTAATGTCTTGAATAAGATTTAAAATCTGTTCATTTGTTGAATAGTATTTTCTGAATCCTGCTTGTTTAGTTGAAATTAACTTATGTTTTCTAGAAACCAATAAAATCAGTTGGAAATCATTTTTACATGACTTTTGCTAATATGCTAGTCATAACTTGAAAACTTGAAAACTTGAAAACTCATAACTTGGACGATAACTTGAAAAATTATCTGCTGGTGTGTTTGATTTCAAAATAGCTATTATTATTACTTTTTTCCATTCATATGGTACTTTTGTATTCTATGACAAATTATACAGATTTAGCAGTCTTAATTTTGCTTTTTTGCCCAAGTGTTTGATACATTCTGCATGCATATTATCAGGTCTTGGAGGTTTTTTCAATTTTAAGTTACCAATTACAATGTTCAATTCTTTAATACTGAATTCCTGATTAAATATATTATCTTTTAAGTTTAATTGTTGAATTTATGCATTTATGCATTTTTTTTTTTTTTTTTTTTTTTTTTTTTTTTTTTTTTTTTTTTTTTTTTTTTTAGTATTAGCATAGTTTTAGTTATTAATTTTTAGATGAGTCGTATTTATTACACCTCTGCTTCACTTTCGTACCTATTTTGAGGACGAACAGTTAAATCACGATATAGTTTTAGTTAATTGATGGAAATTAATCATTTCTTCACACTAGCCGATTTTGGCGAAGGTTTTTGATAGATAAGAGTCAACATGAAAAATCCAATCCATGGATCTCCTGTTTTGATCCTTGGTTCAAATCCAGGCCGTGGGATTGAATTTTTCATGTTGACTCTATTAGCATAGTATTTATTAAATTAATTAGTTATTTCATTCTTATTTGTAATTGTTTTGTTATTATACACAAAAGGTATGTTTTTACTGTCTTTCTTGTTTGTATGTTATGTATGAATCTGTGTGCTTTTTGTGCTACCTTTCTATTTGATAATTTATTAAAGTGCTAAGATATTACAACTAAGGCGCTGCTCACCTACAGTTGGCCCAGGCCACTATTTTATCGAGCAGTCCATTATAAATTACAAATATATTACAAATATATTATTATTACCATCAGTACTCATACTACTACAACTACTGTTATTATTAAATTTTTATCTAAATTAACAAGCTATTGGGCCCTTCCTCTGTTTTTTACTTTCTCTACAAATTGCCCTACGTTCTTTCAGTTTTTATTTATAACTTGGTTTATATGGTTTTTTCTCTTAATATTGTCCAAATGTATTCTTTTCTCCAAATTTCTGTTTCCTTGCACTCAAAAAGTATATGCTCGATATCTTCATTTCCTCCACATAATGTACATTCACCTTGAAGTACCTATTTTGCTGAACTTTCAGCCGCCACACTCCTGCTCTCAGCCATGCCATCCCCTTCCTTTCTTTACTACAAGTATAATCTAACATTTCTCTCTCTGCCAGGTAGCTTTATTGGAACATAGAACACAAGTATCCTCTTCTCTGATAATTGGCTGAATAAATTTTGAATCTCTATATCTTGAAATCTTTTTTCTAGGCCCCTACCAAAAACCTTTAAAATTTGTTTCTTTTCCCCTTCAAATTTCACCTAGGCCATTACTTTCTAAGTTACTGCGTAAATCTTTTCTATTGTCCAAGTTCTGTAGAAAATTATTAAAATGTTCTGTTTTGGTGCTGCTAATTTCTTTTTTGAATTGAGCACTCAATTTTCTCCAATTTTGCATTTCTTTCGGATTTTTAGATTTTTCTGCTGCGATTCTAGCTAAGTCTCTTTCTCTTTTCAGTTTGTCTAGCTGTGAATTCCAAAAAGGAATGAATTTCTTTGCTCTTTTCAAAATAATATCACATAACTCTGTTTAATTTATCTGACCTCGATCTGTTTACTGATATTTCAAATTTACTTTCTAATTCATTTGTAAAATCTTTCCATTTTGCTTTTTTGAAGTTCCATCTAGATTTATAGCTTATAGGGGTTATATTGTTCTTTTAAGTTGAATAGTGGCAATTAATAGTTCAGGAACTTTTAAGATTTGTTTGGAAGTTAGTGTTTATAAATCAGAGGATACTAAAAGTAGGTCAGGGTTGGTACCAGCACCAAAATAGTGGATGAAGGTTGGTGGATCTTCTTTAAGGTAAATAACTTCTGTAGTAAATACGTAAAATATGAAGCTATTAACAGTGAAGCAAACAAATATATATACAAATATAACAATTTGTAACTTAAAACTTCGATTATCTTGATTCAACTGTATTGGAACACCACAGTGAAGCGAAAAATTATTAAATTTTAGATGAGTCGCATTTTTTACACATCTGCTTCACTTTCGTACTGTTTTTTTATTTTTTTAACATGTTTCGCAAATCTTCGTTTGCATCTACGGCTCTTGTGCGACTGACGCTAGATCCAGCGGTGTGGGTAATTTTGGGGTTGTTGCTGCCATCTGTTGATTTAGTGATGAACTGAAATGTGGGATTCTCTTCTAGCGGGATTTCAAAGTTTATTAGTTGGTTTTTATGTTTTTCCATGTATATCCTCTCCCATATGACGAGTTCACTATGTTTTTGTACGTATTTTAGTAATTCTGTGTTATCTTCAATTTCATGATTTTCAGACCAGAAATGAGCTGCTATTGCGGACTTATCAATATTTTTGTATCTTAAGTGCCTGAAGTGTTCTTTCTTTCTAGTGCCTATGTTCCTTTTTGTCCTTCCTATGTAAATTTTTTCACAGTCTTTACACTTAATTTTGTAAATGCCTGACTTTTCCTCTGGTTTTATCTTATCAGTATTATTACTGTGAAGTAGGTTTTTAATGTTGTAATTGTTTTTTGGTGCCAATGTTATATTGTATTTCTTGAATATTTTTTGGAACTTTTTTGTGGCCCAGGGGTGGTAAGTAAATTTAGCAAATCTAGTTTCTTGTTTTATTGGTGTGAGAGCTGTGATCTGTTTTAATTTCTTTTGAAGTTTGAATAATTTTAGTTTTTTATCTACAAGGTTTTTTCCATATCCATTTTTAATTGCAGTTTTTAAGATTTGATGGTATTCGTTTTGATATTCTTGCTGGCTGAGAGGTAGATTTACTAATCTGTGTGTCAGACTGTTGATGGTTGCATGTTTGTGTGGAATTGGGTTGAAACTATTTGCTTTGATGTAATTATCTGTGTGTGTTGCTTTTCTATGAATGCCAAATTCTAGTTTTTCATTGCCTTTTTTGATTTTAAGGTTTAAAAAAGGTAGAGTACAGTCCTCTTCAGTTTCTACTGTGAATTGTATGCTGGGTTCTTGCAGGTTGAGTAGTTTCAAAGCATCATCTATTAGTTTGTAGGGCACTATTGCAAAGATGTCGTCTACGTATCTGTACCATGTTTTAAACATATGAGGGAAGGCTTTAGTAATATGTGTTTCGAAAAAGCTCATGTATAGATTGGCCAAAAGTGGTGATAGCGTGCTTCCCATAGCTAGTCCTGAAATTTGTTTGTAATATTTTCCATCGAAGACAAAATAATTTTGATGTATACATAATTCAGTCATTGCCACATATTCTTCTATTGCATTGGCATCCAGGTTTATAGAATTTAGCCATTTTTTCAGTTGAATCAAAAGTTTGTCTAATGGAATGCTAGGGAAGAGGGAGCGGACATCAAAGGATACTAAAGTGTCATGAGGTTTTAGTTTAAGATTTTGAATTTTTTCTACCAGGTCTAAAGAGTTTTTTATACTCAGAGTATGGAATTGTGGAAAGGACTGAAATTTTTTGGTTAGCCATTTTGCCAGAAGGTAAGTAGGAGTGTTTATATTATTTACAATGGGTCTCATGGGTATGTTGGGTTTGTGTATTTTAGGCAAACCATATATTCTTGCAAGGGTAGGGTTGTCTGGTTTGATAGTTTTTTGTTCTGTAGTTGTTAAAATTTTACTATTAATGATGGTTTTTTGTACATCTTTTATGCATCGGTTGAGTGGATTAGAATCTATTTCCTGGAATTCTTTTTGTTGTAGTATCTCTAACATTTTTTCTTTGTATGTAGCTGTATCTAAGATTACTATTTTGTTCCCGGGGAGGTCCGGGGCTACAGGGGAGGTCCGGGGCTACAGGGTTACCACAAGAGCATAGTCTCAGCAAACTGCAAACAAACAAAAGTATTAGATTGATTTATAGCCTAAAAGGAAGGGAATCATGCAGAGAAACATTTAAAACTAAAAATATGTTCACAGTCTATTCTCTGTATATATACAGAACTATATTATTCATAACCGATAGACTTACATTAGTACGAAACAACCAAATTCACGACTATAGTACAAGAAATGGTGATAACTATCACATGTATAATATTAACAGGTGTGACACTGAAAAGGACATTAATATCAGAGGGATCAAACTGTATAATAAACTACCTAGTGAGATAAAAATTTTGACGAATAGCTCAAAACCAAAATTTAAAAGTAAATTAAAACAATATTTGTTAAATAAATGTATATACAGCCTAGATGAATTGTAAATTATATATGTAAGAATTTGGTACTAGCATAATTGTTAAATTTGTATAGAAATGACGTGTCCAAAATCAATGTACATCTGATAAACTGGATCAATAAAATATCAATATCAATATCAATATCAGCCCTTGAGAAGATTACATCCTTTTTCCTTAAAGATTTAATTATCTGAATTTGTTTCAAATGTTTTATTGGCTTTTTATTTATTAAATTTTCCAATATAGGAGCTGATTTTTTTTTCTAATTATATTTTTGTCCATGGTTTCCAAGCCTTCTACTGCTAATTCTATGTCTGCAATGAATTCATCCGGGTTGCTGGAGTATGTTATACATGTTTTTAGGCCTTGGATAAGTACATCTTTTTCTTCGTTGTTAAAATTTTGCTTTGAGAGATTAATTACACTATCTAGGGATGTGTTCTTTGCTGAAATTTTGTTATGTTTTGGTTGCCAATGATTATGATTACGTTTTAGTTTCTTATTTTGACGATAAACTTTCTCTTTGACTTTATAATTGATATGTTCAAATGATTTGGCTTCTAAGTGGTCCCATGCTGCGTTTCCTAGTAATTTTACAATTTTCAGATGTAGGTTATACAAAGAGAGGTCAATATTAGTTATTTTTCTGTAGTGATTTGTTTTTTCGGCTTTTAACACGGCTTTTTCAGCAGCTAATTGTTCTATACTGTTATTGTTAAATTTTACTATTTTTCGTACAAATTTCGGAGAAAAGTTACGTTTTAGGCAATTGTTGATAAATTTTATGTCCGCTGATATTAATCTTCTTTTTGTCTTTAGTTTCAAATATTGCTTTATTTCTTTCTTGTTGCCGAAATGTTCGTTGAAATATTCAAATGTGAACGATCTTACCTCCATGTTGTCCGGTTTTTAAAGTTGGTTGGATCTAACTTTCGCGTGTTCCTCTTGACTTAACGTCACTTCAATATATCGAGATTCAACTGTATTGGAACACCACAGTGAAGCGAAAAGTACGAAAGTGAAGCAGATGTGTAAAAAATGCGACTCATCTAAAATTTAATAATTCGATTATCTTATAAGAAATGATGATAATTTTTCTTACAAATTGTCCAGGATCTCGATTTCACGTTAAACTTTTACATATCTTCAGCCGGAAACAACAAAGCTGTCGCCATTTTTAGGGTTAATAAACATTTTCAAAATATTTTTAAAGAGTTTGGTATAACTTTAGTTTCTCAAAATAAATATAGTATTAAAAATTTATTGCATTTCTCTAAAAAAAAGATGAAATTCCTAATAATAAAAAATCTGGTATTTATCAGTTTAATTGTTTTGATTGTGATAAAGTTTATATTGGAAAGACAAAACGTAATTTAGAAACTAGAATGAAAGAACATTTTCGTAACATTAAGTATAAAAAAACTGATAAATTGGCCGTAGCAGATCATTTTTGGTCATTTAACCATGAAATAAATCCAGAAGTTAAATCATTAAAACAAATGGTCCGATAGATTTAATGGTTTGGGAAAGGATATTTATTTTAAAAAACAAACATCGTGTAATGAATTTTGAAATACCAGCAGTTGATTCTGTTTTTTAAATTTGTTTTATTTTCAGATTTTGGTAGTGCTAACAAGAACATACCAACATCTAGTGCTTGTAACGATGGTGACAGCTTTGTTGTTTCCGGCTGAAGACATGTAAAAGTTTTACATGAAATTGCGATTCCAGACAATTTATAAGAACAACTATCATCATTTCTTATAAAATAAGTGATGTTTTAAGTTACAAATTGTTATATTTGTATAAACTTCTGTAGTTGTAGAATTTAGTAGGTCTTCCAAGACCTTCCCATAACTGTTTGGTTTGTCATATCCCCATAGTCTTGAAGAGACTGAAATTATGATTGTATTTGAATTTAGTGTGATAATTTCAAGATTAGGGGTGCTGATTGGAGGTTTATACACAGAATAAATGTTTAAGTGAGATTTATTCTTCCATATGTCTAGATCTGTGTCATTCATTTCTTTAATGATTTGAAAGGACAAAGTAAGAATTTTTTTTTGAACACCCAACTAAAATACCTTAAATTTGCTTCTTGAATTGTAAATGCATCAGTATTATGATCATGTATAATTTTAGTCAGTTCATGTTTCTTTGCTTGTGATAGTCCTCCTGTATTCCATCATAAAATGTTTAGCCTGCCTCAGTAGCGTGGTGGTAGCATGTCCGCCTCACATTCAAGAGGTTCCGAGTTCGAATCTCGGTCAGGGCGAGTTACCTAGATAAGGTTTTTTCAGGGTTTTCCCTTATCCTAAAAGATGAATGTCGGGTAACTGTAAGCTTCACGGACCCTGGGCTCATTTGAGCATAATTTCACCCATTCCATTCATTATCCGATATGACTTTATATTGGAGGGCGTAAATTAAAAAAAAAAATGTTTAAATGGTTATTATTTATTTATTTTATTTATTTATTTGTGTACTAAGCTATTACAACTGTTGAGCTGATCACCAGTAAATGGTTATTAATAATCTATTGTTTTTTTTGAAAAAATGTCCCCACCCAGAAATAATGGGTTTGATATAACACCTAAAAACTTAAATATCACAGATTGCCGTAAAATCATAAAACAGTTAATGAATTTAAATAAAAGATTAATACTCCAATGGATACCAGCACATTGCAGAATACATGGTAATGAAAAAACTGACCTTCTAGCCAAAAAGACAGCAAAATTATGTCAAACTCATTTGAGCCACTAAGTTATCACCCTATCAGAAGAATAATTATATCAATATATAATCAAAAAATTAAAGAAGATAATAACTACAAACAAAAGGAAAACTAAGGGTACATTTATGTAACAGCACAACTGGACTCAATAGACTACCAAGAAAATCCTCTGTAGCAACTTTCAGATTCCTAACAGGCCATGACTGTCTAAACAAACATTTATTCAGGATTGGTATAGTGAGATCTCCTCTGTGTCCTTTCTGTACACTTAAAGATAATATGAATGGTGTAACGATACGTTTTAGTTATAACTTTTTATATGAATATCCAGTTAGAAATTCTTGTTTACTGATCTGACTGTTAGTGGGCCATGTAATGAGAATATAAAAAATATGTGTAATTTTGTTATTGGCCGTAGTAATAATTGTATTACGTAATGTGATGACATAGCAGTAAATCAGCCAATCATAAAATTATTAGAGGAGAAACAATAGTAACGGAAAATCAATAATCTTCATAGATATATGTTCTGTAATCTTGTTTCATGATGATGGAAAAATGTCGCGGTGAATATAAAGGTTTAGTAATGGAAAATCAATAATCTACAGAAAGAGTTACTCAGTATTCTTGATAGTGATGAGTGGACGTGCAGAAGTGAGGAATTTTAAGTAATTAACAGAAATTATATATTAACTTGAAAATAAGGATTTATCGATGTGTTGGAGGTAACCTGCAGTATTGATTAAGAAAGAAAGTTTGAGTAAAATGTAATCCAGGTTATACAATTAAATTATATATTATGAAATCAGACTTATCTAAAATTTTATTTATATCACGAGAAACCTCAAATGAAAACGAGAGATCTCATGACTCTTATTTAATCAAATTCAATTCAGACTATACAATTAGTGACTTGAAGAAACTGAGCCACACAAACTGACGACATGGGAAAGAATTGTGCTTGCAGCGAAGAAATACTGATACATATTGCGCCCGAACATGTGGCTGATTAAGCTGGAGAATAGCACCACAATGGAAACCACCTACTCCCCTGACCAATCTTTAGTTAACATACCAATATAACATCAATATACTGGAGCGCAAGAGAGCGAAAGGCTTCACTGCCAACTGCTTAACACTAGATACCAACCAACAAAAAGCCTTCCTCCTGTAAAATGAACATTAAGTGAATTATATTATTTCACTTCTAAACAGTTCATATACACACAGAGGTACCATAATACATTACAAACTATGTAATGGATTTTATTTCTCTATCCTGAGTAAGCAAATCTACGAGGAGGAATAGAAAGGAGGAAGAGAAGAGGAGGAGGAGGAGGAGGAGGAGGAGAAGGAGGAGGAGGAGGAGAAGGAGGAGGAGAAGGAGGAGGAGGAAAATGAGAAACTTACCTTGGAGTAACTGTTGACAGTGTCATCATTAAAGTAAATGCAAATAGCCATTAAAAATGCACACATTCCTTGAACAAGCTCCTCATTTTCTTCGTGCTCATTAGAGGCAATCTGAAAAATTACATGCAAATGTATTAACTATGATATTGTATGCAGAAATCATTAAACCTTTGATGATACTTCTGTATTTATTTTTTCTAAAAATAGAATGCTGATTACAAACTCCAGCAATGATAAAATGCTATAGTATCTTTGTTAATATTTTGTCACAAGCCTGTACCAACCTGTTTGAGTCTGTAGGCTCAAGGGTTCTAAATGCTATTGCTGATTGCAGAGAGCAATGAGTGATTATTCTGTTGCCAACCGTAAGTGTTTTAACAATTCTAATTGGATATAATTATGTATAAATGGCTAAATGATAGATTTTTTTCTAAATAATTTATTTTGATATGATGGATTTAATGTGATGGTAATTTACATGTATGCACAATGTTGACACTTTTTCTTTAATAATAACTGAGATAAAAATAAACACCACTGAATAAACAGAGCATAAACTACTTAAAACAGTGATCTTGCTTTTATGCTGCTCATGCACAACTGAGAAAGTGCAAAAAGAATTTCAACAATAACTGTTTAGGACACCTTGCAGTAACTTACAGTGCAAGCACTGATTTAGGAACATTACAGTGTTAACTTCAAGTGCTAAGCAGCCTTTAACATCTGACATTTCAACTTCCCACCCAGCGAGGTAAGCCTAGTATTATAATGGTTAAGCAAATACATTTGATTTTTGCATCCATTAAAGCCTTGGAGCACATTCGCATATTTGCAGGTTATAAGTAAAAATATTTTGTTCACAAACAATTCGTTGAACAGTGCCCAATGAAATAATCATTCAAAGTGTGAATTGCAAAGTTTTTCAAAAATGGCATACCCAGAAAAATATGAAAGTGTTGATAGGAAAATTATACTTTGAATATTTCTTTTAAAGTTAGTTCTGTTTTTATTCCAGTCTGATTTTTGTTTCTAATACAAGCTATCTGTGTTTAATTAGTGTTAAGCTTTGGAACCCTATAATTTCTTAAAGCAAATTATGACATTTGTTGGGAACATGGTGGGAGAGGATATTCTGTCTTTTATAGACAGAATAGTACATTTTAATTTGTTATTACAAATTCTGATTTCACTTCTTATAGGGGGAAACCATCACATTCTCTATGTAAAACATAGCATTATATCTTATGGAACCTACAGTTCTACTGTTATTCCTGGATTACTCAAGGCAATTTTTGTTTCCAGTGACTATTGAACTTAATCCTTTACAAACAGTTACGTTTGAAAGAGATCAACATGTAATATTCAATATAAGGCATATAGCAATAGAGACTCTCTAGGGCCTAGCTCAATGAATGTAGAGATAAACATTGTCCTTTTGCACTTATCATATATTTTTGGCTGAGCAAGACAGTATGATAAATGCTGTATCAATAGGAAGTGACGCTGCCCACCTGAAGACATGAACTTGATCACAAACGATGCAACAGAGATAAATAAAAGGCATACAGTTTCATTTATATGGAGAATTATGAAAATACAACTTATCCAAGCACTGAGCTATTGGGGAGGCCTAAGGAGGTCAAAAAAAAAAAAAAAAAAAAAAAAAAAAAAACATCCAGGTCAGAATAGAAACGAAAGAAGAAGAAACTGCTAAGTAAATCATTCTTATGTCAATCAACAACGTAAAGCTATATATCCGAGAGAATTAGAGATCTCCATTAAAAGACTAAATGAAACAGGAAAGTAAACAAAAAAGAAAACAAAATTTGAAAACTTTTAGAACTTGCCATCTTTTGAAACTAAAGCACTTTTCACTGTCAGTAAGGTTAATGTACGTGACAAAAAAAGAAGGCAAATGAAGGGGGAAAATAGAAGACACTGCACGACATATCAAACATAGATGTGGGTTATCATCCAACCGATATGGGGATGATATTGGTCAGCAACTTGACACCCCCAGCCAGAATATTGGCTTTCACAGCCAGGGATTTGCTACCTATTGCAGCTCTTCAAATTCCTCATAATGCTGAGTGGGCATTGTCCTACACCTGAGACTTAAAATCCACACCCCACAGGTGGGATCAAACCTGGGTGCTTTCTGTGGCAGTGAACCACAGCACAACACTCCAGCCCACTATATCACAGCACCGAACTCTGTCCTGTTATAATGTACATAAAATTCTTATAATCTTGTCTCATTAAGTGTGCATAAAAGCAACAAGCACATATCAGTAGATTTACTGGCATGTAAAAACTCCTGCAGGACAAAATTCTAACACACTGGCAGAACGGATATGATTTTGACAATATGATCCTGGCATCACTGACAAACAAAATATTTATTGTTTATTTATTTATTTATTTATTTATACTCAATGAATAAGATATTGAGGATAAAAGAATGATATTTCATACTCTGGGAAGAGAGGGCTATAAAGCACTGAAGCTACAGAAAATTCACATAATAGACTGATAAGAGAGCTTTACACATGTGTCTCATCCAGTAAATCTGATCCAACAAGATAAGCAGTTTTCCCCCTAAAGATATCTGTTATCAATAGTAACAGTGTGATTAGTTTTATTGAAAACTTCAACAGTGTGAAATGTACGTCAAATTGTCTGAACATGACGAAATCACAGTAGCTAATGTTTGCTAAGACTATTTTCAGAATGAAATGGTTAATAAACACATTAATAATACAAAATCATATATTTTACATAATACAATTTAATATATTGAATATCAATGTTTATATCATAGTCATCTATGTTAAACTTTCCTTCATTTATTTGTTTTACAAATCAGAAAATATTATGAATCAGCTCTGGCAATTTCCGAACAACTACTAATCTAGTGTAACAATCTTATTTTGACGTTTCAATCATTGACTGTGATTGATTCAAACTAATATCGGATTCAATGTTGAATGACTGGACCATAAAGTGAAAAATCAGTACAATACCTGTGCAGTAAGATATGGAATGCTGTTTGGAATGCTCAAGAACTGCTTCACTGCCAATGGACAATGTGAAAGCCACGTACTCAACAGCATTAAGAGACCAAGTTTGGGTTGAACCTTGTTAACCTGTTAGAAAAAAATATGGAAATAACATTTTGTCTCAACTTTTAATGCAATAAAAGGACTATTGAAAGTTTTACAATATGTCAAATACTTGCAATAAACCAAATAAATGAAAACCATTAAATTCCATCTTGAATGTAGCATGCAAAAATTCTTAGGCAAACACTCAACAAGGCAACTGAAATACTGTTATACTTTTAAGCACTCAGTTGCTCAATATCATTTTTCAAGCGTATCAATGTAACGACTATAACTCCTCAGTAATTACCTAGCTTAAAAATTTTTCCTAAACTGAAATTTAGCAGCTTTACAGCGGTATGTATACTGGCAGAGTCTGGCTCAAAATAGGCAGACAAGCATTCAATAATGGTCAATTCTTCAAAACTGATGTGAGAATGTCACTCCTGTAATACTGTATCTCTGTGAGATCTGCAAAAACTATTGGCCCTTTTACCCTGTATGCATTTACTGCACACCAAAGCCTAATTTTCTCATAGAATGGTGTTACCTGCATTAACGTGGGTTTTTCTGAGTTTCAATACTAGTTGTCCTATGTTAAAGCATAGCCATGCAAATGGAGCCACGCTTTACCAGAGACAATTATTTACTGAATGTGGACCAATTAACCATCATCAACATTTCTCTAAGTCCAGTTACAAAAGTGTAGTTAAATCTTGTTTTGCTGGAGTTAATGGAAGACAGTGATCTTGTATGTCTTATTAATTAAATTTGTAAATAGTAACTCAGGTTTCATTCAAGATTTATTCTCCATCTAAAGTTTGGGGATCAACCTGGTCCCAAGCAGGTGGGGTGAGTGCAATGAATTTGCCTGCTAGCAAGAGTGTTCAAGTAATGTATCTACTGAGAATAGCAATTTATCATCTGTAAAACAAGTCTTCATTTACTAAGCTAAACAACATAGTTTTGTTTCTAAAACTGGTCCAAGTTAAAGAAGTCTGGTTTAATGAGGTTTTACTGTACTGCCACATTTCCAGCTGCAATTGACCAACTAACAGATTTACCTATAAATCTCTGTAAAACCAGAACAATCACCTTGTTCAGAAACACATATTAAATAAACTCTCAAAAGTTGACCACAGTTTTTGAGGATTAGATAGCACAGCTTTGATACATAACTTTTTCATACCTTTTTTGCTTACTGCATACCTGTTGAAGGAGCATGGTGCACTGATGGAGTAAGGACACAGGTGGAGTGCCAATATTAGTAGCCAGGAGTACATTCAGAAGCTGCTCCTTCTCAACAGGATTCTCCACCAATGCATGTGATAGTGCTACTGAAGAAAACCAGTTGGAGAGAGGGTCCGCACTAAACAGTCCACCACAAAGCAACTGTCCTGATGTTAAACTGGATACTGTAACATTCAAAAGCAAACACCATAATTAAGTAAATATTTCACCACATGCCCAAGCACATAATAGCAAAGCTAGCAAGTATATTAATAATACATGGACACTTTCACTTATATCTATTAATCAATAGATATATGTGAAAGTGTCATTTTTTCTCCTGATGATGAGTTGTATTTTATCATTCCAGATCTGTGATTCAAATTCCACCTATGGCATTGAATTTTTCAGTCTATTTTACCTATACAAATGTTAGCCTACACACGACAAGTGTGGAAAAATGATTAATTTCCATCAATTAAACTAATAGTGGTAACTAAAAGCCTGGGACTTAAGTACTTACTGCATAGTAAGTCGCCACAAGTGGTGCATGTCTCACTGTGTATGAGAACCCCTGGTGGTTTACTAGGAGAATTCAAGTCTGTTGGAGAATTTAATGTCATGCTGGCATGTTGGCCATGGTAGCTCAATAGTTAAGAGCAACTGGATGGAGACAGGGAGATCTGTGGTTAAAATCCCGGCTATGGCATTGAATTTTTCAGTCTGACTGACCTATCCAGGGAAGTAGTCATTACCAGTTAATCACTAAAGGACAAGGGGCTGTGCCATGGCTGAGTGGTTGCCTCACCAAGGCAGCCCGGATTCGATCCCAGGTGACTGCAAAGTGAGATTTGTGATGGAAAGCATGGTGCTGGGACAGGTTTTCCCCGCATCCTCTGGTTTCCCGCCAGCATTTCACCAAATGCTCCATCATCATCTTTCCTCTCACTTCATCTCACTCGTGCTTTCCATTCCTGTAATGGACTGCTCACTCGTCTCGGAATCTCTCTGATCATGAAACCTCTGATCAACTCATTGCCTATGGGCCTCGAGGTTGTGTGGTTCAGTAGGCCCTATGTTCCACTTAAGGAACTATAGGACTTCACTCATTTCATTCACTAAATGACAATGTGGAGGAGCTTCACCCAAAAATGTTTTACCCATTAACAGACCCACATATGTGGAGCAAAAGGTGTGCATACATTGTTAATTATTTGTTCTTAATATACTGCTCCACAGTAAATACTTAATTTTAATCTTTGCAGCCAATTGACATTGATGATGAAGATACTGTCCAAGTTTACATAGGCATAATAAAAAGAAACCTGGAAACCAGATTAAGGAACATATGAGATGCTTAAATTACAAACAGATCCATACTGACAAGTGACACAGCGTCTAACGTCAGAAGAGGAGAATAGAGAAGAGAGGCGAGTTCGAGGTCGAAGCACAAAGAGATCAGCTGATGGTATCGCAGGGTAAAAGTGTACAACCAGAGCAACGGATGAGAGAGGAGTCCAGGCTATTAGTGGTAGGAGCAACAGCAGGTTTAAATGTTTGGCATCAAGAAGATATGAGTGTAGTGTCAACACTGAGTGGAAGCATAGTACAATTGGAGAGTGCTCAAGAAAGGGATGAGAAAGAAAAAAATAATGACACGTAGTAGATCTAGGCTGGATCAATTTCGATTTGAAAGAAATAGTTCTGTATAGGATAAACCTTTGGTGATGTTATATTGGAATGTGGAAGGACTATGGGACAAAATGGGTAGTGATGAAATCAAGGAATTGTTAAAGGGGTCGATGTACTTGCGCTAGTTGAAACTTGGATATGGAAAAATGTGAACATGGATATGGAGGGATATGTTTATTTCAATCAACTAGCAAGGAGAAATAGTTAGAAAGGGAGGGCATCAGGGGGAATAGGAGTATTTATAAAGAAGGAGAAGAATTTTCAGGTAAAGGTAGGTTTTTTTTTTTTTGTGATTTTACGTCCTTCAATGTTAAGTCATATCAGACTATGAATGGAATGGGTGAAATGATGCTCAAATGAGTCCGAGGTCCATGGAGTTTAGAGTTACCCGACATTTGTCTTGAAGGATAAGGGAAAACCCTGGTAAAAGCCTCATCCAGGTAACTCACCCTGACCGAGATTCGAACTCGGGACCTCTTGAACGTGAGGTAGACACTCTACCACCATGCTACCGAGGCAGGCGTAAAGGTAGTAGAAGAAATATGTGATCCTAAGGTGTTGTGGTTATTAATAACAGGCTTAGCAGGAAAAGTTGACATGATGGCCTTAGGCATTGTATATAACCCACCAAATATATCTGAATTCTACAACCCCAAAGTATTCAATAAATTAAGCCAAGACATGAAGGTATTATATAATATGCAGACTGATATAAAAATTATTTTAGTAGGCGATTTTAATGCTAGGTTAGGATATGAGCAACCTCAAATAGGAACAGAAGAAGGTACAAATGTAAGACCGGAAATACAGAAAAGACAAAGTACAGATACAATAGTAAACAAAGAAGGTAAAAAATTATTGCAATTTTGTGAAGAGAATAACCTGAATGTATGTAATGGAGTTAAAGGAAAGGATAAGATGGGTGGATTTACATTTGTAAATAATAATGGGGCAAGTGTAGTCGATTACCTACTGTATTCATTGGATAGTGATGACGTAACAATAGATTTTGAAATAATTCAGGAGGCCTTCACTAGCTGTCATTTTCCATTGAAGGCTAAATTTAGGGTGGAGTGTGAGGTGGAGGATGATGAACCCAATAGGGGGGGGGGGGGAGAAAATAGAAGTGTTTAAATGGAAAGGGAGGCAGGAAGAGACATATTTGGAAGAGATTGAAAATGGAGGCCAGGGCCTTTGAAACTAGTCTCTCATAAATATATGAAAAAGTAAGTGACGAGTGTCAATAAACCAACCACAAATAATTTCTATATTTGGACAAGTTGAATTTAATTATGGGGGAGGACACAAAGGATAAGATAAATGTACTATTACAAAGGAAAAGGCCAGAGGAGATAATAGAGACACTAGAGTGGGTAGTTAAAAAGGCAGGAGGTAAAATGAAGCAAAAGAAAGCGGGACAAATGATAAGCAAGGGATGGTTTGATGAGGAATGTGTTAAGGCTAAGAGGATGGTGGTGCAGGAATTAAGGAGATGGAAGTTACAGGAGGATCAGAAAGCAAGAAAAGACTATATAACAATGAAATGGAGTTATAGATGTTTAATTGAAGCAAAAAAGAAAGAATGGGGTGGGAGAGTAAGTAGAAATTTGCTCGAAGCAGCAACTAAAAATGACAACAGTAGAGTATGGCAAATAATCCGAGGAATGTATAATAGCAAGAATAGGGGAAATGTTATAGCACCAGAAAGATGGTGTAATTATTTTAAAGACTTATTAGGGATCCAAATCAAATTAACAAATGTAATTTTATTGTCTTTAGATACAGAATATATAGATAGGCTGGATAGGAAAATAACTGCAATGGAAATATGGGAGGAAACTAAAAGGTTTAAAAACAATAAAGCACCAGGGGTTGATTGTATACCAGGGAAATTTTGGAAGAAATGGAAAGACTGGACTGGACTGGACCATTAATGACTGGACAGTCTTATGATGGTGCAGCTGTTATGGCAAATGCCTATACTGGATTGCAGATTTAGTTTGGAAAGCTACAAGTATGCAACTTATATGCACTAAATGGGTCACATATTGAATCTTGCTCTAGCTTCCATGTGCAATGACAATGACTGATTGCTAATGATTTAATATAATGCAGTCATTATATGCATTTTTATCTCATCCAGGCACATGCACAATTTGTGGACATTCAGAAAAAAATTTAAAAATTAATAAGCATGAAATCAAAGTCAGCGATACTTGCAGGGTTTGCAAAACTACTACTAAAGAATACATTCAGCAACTTATGACACTCAAGATGTTCAGCTGCTAAAGGTGTGCTAACAAATATTCAGTCTTCCAGGTTCTCTTGGGCTTCAAGCCAGGTGTAGATGTGGTGATGTACCAACATTTCGGGAGTATTGTTCCCATCTTCAGGGTGTGCTGAATGAGTTAAACTGGTGTTGTGCCTATATTTATGGGACAGTCCATGTGCTCTGTGCAGGCCAATGAGAGGTGCCGAGGCATGGCCGCTTGAGGTGGATCAGAGCACAGACCTTACAGAAAATGGTCTGCATCAGGTGACTTTCTCTGAGGCTAATTTTGTGTTTCTATGCTGGATTTGGTATAACTCTAAAGCCGGTTTCCAGGCAGTATTTAATTGAAGTCCCGAGTCTCTGTTGAGATTGCGTCTTTCCAAAAAGAAAGTGCTTCCTTCACTCTTCATGGCCAGTAGCTTGCACTGGCAATAACTGTTGTTCCATCAAAGTCGGCCTGGTGGTCCTGTTCGAAACAAAGTTCAGCCAGACCTGATTTTTCCGGTTACATCAGGCGGATACTCTTACTGTGTTCTTTTATTCTGGTGGCTATTGTTCTTCCAGTTTGTCTGATGTAAGGAATCCCGCATTTGCAGGGAATGCGGTAAACCCCTGGCATTCTCAGTTTTAGGTCGTCTTTGACTGGTCTGATCAAATTTCTGATTTTGGGTGGTGGGATATGCATGTTCTGATGTGTTTCGACAGTATTCTGCTGATAACACTGGACAGCTTGCTGGTATATGGGATGTGTGCGGTGGTCATAGGTTCAACTGTTGTTTGTAGAGTGTCAGGTGGTTTCTTGTGAGTGGACCTCAAGATGGAGGTTTTGATATTGCTAGCTTTGTAGCCATTTTAACAGAGAGTATAGCTGAGGTGCTTCAGTTCTTCTGTTAGATGGTCTTGTTCACAAACGGCAGCCACTCTATCAGTATACCCTGAAGACGGAAAAAGTGTATGCTCCCGAAACGTTGGTACATCACTACATCTACACCTGGCTTGAAACCAGAGAGAACCTGGAATACTCACACTGCCATGAAAGCTACAGCTCCTATTAAATATTCAGTCCTTACATTTCACTGCATATCTGATATTAGAACATCATTTTTCAAATATAAAAGTTAGCAAATCACTGCAACATCCTGATTCATGTATCACTTCTTGCAATCTGGTAATTCAGGGGGCTATTAGAAATTGGAAATCAAGTAGGAATGAAAACCATATAGTTGGAAATGCGGTAAAACTACTGAAACTTTGTGAACAATTATCTCACTTAAAAAAAAATATAAGATATTTTGTTAATGAATCTGTGGGGTAGAAATACTGGGAAGAAAGAGAAGTGGCCTACAGTGCAGCAACACTGAGTAAAGAAAATCCTTAAGTTTTTCATTTACCATATACATGACATGCTACTGGCAGCAATGGATGATGGAATGATATTACCAATTTCATATGAAGAATTTTTGAGATTAAACAAAGAAGGTGCAAGCTATTTTATTGACAATTATTCTGCCGATAAATTAATAAAAGAACATAAGAAGCTGAAACAGATATTGCTAGGAGTATAGTAAACTTATAAATTCAAAGAGAACACTTCAAAAGTAATAATACTGGAACTTCTGGATAGAATAACAGCTAATGTGCCTCCAAACATCAATTACTTGATTAAAAAGCACTATTGCTGACTTCAAACAGTGCAAAATGAGGGGAAAAAAAAAAAAACTTTCTCAATAGTGCTCAGAATATGCAACTGGTTTCAACCAACAGCAATACAGGATCAATTGTCCAAATTTAATGGTTCTGTATTTAGAAAGTGATGTTCAGTGTGCCTAAACTGTGATGTGATTGTTGACAAATAAATGAAAAATGGAAAATTCTCACTGAAGTTATTCTGAGAATTAGTTCTTGATTAACAGTTTTATTATTATTATTTTTTTTCATTAATCACTCACAAAGTGCTGTATGTATGATTATTGCATATAATTCCTAGTGATTGTGCATTTTAATTTATATACTGCCACTGTACTGTGGACCGAGTAGTTGAGTGCCCTTACATACACATCATCATCATCATCACTGTACTGATAATGTGAGATATGAAAGAAGCAGAAGCAGAATGATAGACTACTTTCTTCAACAACATAAGTCTCATACAATAACATTTCTGCTTCATTGTTTTATTGAAGAGTACATGTTTTTGTATGCTAGGTAGAAACATAGGAAGATTAAGTTATGCCTTATTATAAATGTATAACTTCTATAGGCTACAGGCTAATTCAAATCCTATACAACTCGGTCTGAAGCAGATGATGGAATGTAACGGAACATAATCCACAAACATACATTTTTAAACAATTGTATTTCTTCAATATGACACAGCAAAACTAAAATGCAGAGCGAAAGTAAATAACTTTTCTGCTCATTATTAGAGGATTATAGGCTTTTCTTTGGCATCCCTTAGAAAATTGTTTTCTCTCAATTTGTGGCTACTCAAAAAAAAAAAAAAAAAAAAAAAAAATAATAATAATAATAATAATAATAATAATAATAATAATAATAATAATAATAATAATAATAATAATAATAATAATAATAATAATAATAATAATAATAATAATAATAATAATAATAATAATAATAATAATAATAATAATAATAATAATAATAATAATAATAATAATAATAATAATAATAATAATAATAATAATAATAATAATAATAATAATAATAATAATAATAATAATAATAATAATAATAATAATAATAATAATAATAATAATAATAATAATAATAATAATAATAATAATAATAATAATAATAATAATAATAATAATAATTCAGTAATACACAAACTGTACTGCAAAATTTTACATTGAAAATATGAAAAGGAATTTGGAGACACAGAAAGACATTTCAGTAACATAAAAGACTGGTAGTATGAAAAACGAGCAGTGACAGTACATTTTTGATATCTGGAATTAGCCAGAAGTATAATAATTATAGTAATTATTACTCAATGACATAAAAGAACAACAGATGGGTTTAGACTGAAAAATTGAATGTCTTGGCCAAGATTTGAACCACGAATCTCCGGGTCTCCATCTGATCGCTCCAGTCTTAACCAATGAGCAACCATGGAGAACATGCCATCATGGCATTTAACTTTCCAACTGACTCGTATGTTTACCAGTAAACCACTAGGGATTCTCATATACAATGAATTTTTCAGTCTGACACTATCTATTTAAATCTTAACCTTTACAGAACTAGTGTGGAAGAATGATTAAATTTCCAACAAATAATCTATTAGGTAGTGGTAACTATTAAGCCTGCGACTTAAGTACTTAGAGAGTTAGTAAGTTGCCACAAAATGTGTGTATCTCATTGTATATGAGAGCCCCTAGTGTTTTACCAGGAAACATACGAGTCAGTTGGAGAATTTAATGCCATGACGGCACATTGGCCATGGTAGCTCAATAGGTAAGAACAAACGGATGGAGACCGAAAATCCATGGTTCAAATCCTGGCCAGACACTGATTTTTTCAATCTATCTATTCAAATCTTAGCCTACACACAGCTAGTGTGGAAGAATGATTAAATTTCCAATAAAAGAACAAACTCAAAACATGAGAAAACTTATTCATCAAGTAGCCATGGTAGCTCAATAGGTAAGAGCAACTGAATGGAAACCAGGAGATCCGTGGTTCAAATCCCAGATATGGCATTGAATTTTTCAGTTTGACTCTATCTACCCAAAACCTTAGCCTATACATGGCTGGTCTGAAGGAACAATTACTTTCCATCAATTAACTTAAATAAGAGTTTAATGTTGAAGCCTGGGATCACAAACTTACAATATGTTGAGATTTAACTGTATTGGAACACCACAGTGAAGCGAAATAATTATTAATTTTTAGATGAGTGAAGCAGATGTGTAATAAATACGACTCATCTAAAAATTAATAATTACAATATGTTGTTGTTTTCAAATGCATTGGCTTTGGCAATGAAGCCATTAGCTCTCTTGCTCTCCAATATTTCTGTATAGTGGGTCCGGCAGGTAGGGCTTCACAAGTTAAAAGATGTTCTTCAGTCATTTCCTCTTCTTTGTTGCCCAGAGGATAATTTGGACTTGTATAAATTCCTATTCTGTGTAAGTGTTTGGCCAAATAATCATGTTCCGTAAGTAATCTAAAATTTGCTATTGCAGCTTTACAGGGGATTTCTGGAATAATTTCTGGATTTTTAATTGAAATGTTCCATTTTTTATCTTTGGCTTTGTTAGATATTGATTGGTTTTGTTCGTTTTTGTTTGCTTTTAATTAATCTTTTTATGGATCTAAAGGGTAAGTTTTACTTTTGTTCTGAATTAAATTTGCAACTTTTTTCGCAAGAAAATCAGCTGATTCATTTCCAGCAATTCCACAATGTGCAGGTATCCATTGTAATATAACGAACTTACAATATTAAGTTGCCACAAATAGTGTATCTCGTATACGAGAGCCCCTAGTGGTTTACCGGGAAAATACATGAGTCAATTGGAGAATTTAATGTGATGACGGCACGTTGGCCATGGTAGCTCAATAGGTAAGAGCAACTGGACGGAGACCAGGAGATCTGTGGTTCAAATCCTGGCCATGGCATTGAATTTTTCAGTTTGACTCCATCTATCGACAACCTTTATCATCAAATTCAATCTTTTCACCTATTCAACCTTTAAATGGAGACATCATCATCAAGAGGTTACTTGAATATCCATCAGAAGACAGCAACACCTCCATTACTCCTTTCACCAGCAGTTAGCATCTGGTTGAAGATGCTTTTGAAACATGTGCCATTAAATAATCTTAGTAAGTGAAGCAAAATGAACATGAACTGACTACATATGCATTTAATTACATTAACTGCATTCCTGTGCATATTTTTCACTATTTTTTGGGGGGGGGGGTGTCATTATTTGTTACAAAGGGATATGGTCAGATAATAAAATCACATTAGCAATTATTACAATAAACAATCTAATGCTATAAACAGATATTTACAATGAAATTCTATGCATCAACATGATGGACATCTAAATTTTGTTCATGTAAACCTATTGCACAATTACCAATTATTTAATTTTTGGAACATTGCAGAATCTATTTCCTTTCATATGAAAAATTTACAGACTGAGACTTACTCTCTTTTAGTAAAACAATTTAGTTATTATAATTAAAAGGCAAAGAATAAAGCATCCTATTGGAAACTGTCCTTACAATTATTGTGAATAAACTACGACACTTAGCAACACACTTCACTTATCTGTTTGGCAAATTGTCTAAATCCTCCAGGATCAGTTTCATGAATGTTTTCATCTCGTCCTCAGCTGGCAGACTGAATAGCCCTTTGGTTAGTTCTGGAAGTTGATGGATAGTCAGTCTTACTGCCATCTACTGGGGCCAACACAAACTTATTGACGAATTAAACTTTGAAATTTATAGGAAATCAACTCATACGGATAATTACATGAAAAATAAAAGTTTCCACCCCTTTTCATATAAATCTGCTGTTTTCTAATACTTTTATTTACAGGTCAATAAACATACCCTAAATAAGAAGGAATTTAATACAGAATATAAACACATTATTAATACTGCTGTAATTAATGATTTTAATAAAGATTTTATACACAAAAGGATAGAAAAAATTTAAATGTCAAAAAAATGTTAATGATATTTCCACCCTTAAAAAAGAAAAAGACAATTATAATTGTAAAATATTTAATCATCCTTGGGCAAACAAAATATTTCAAATTTTTTTTTAAGAAGTTGATATAATATTGGTACTTCAAAATAAATACAGCATAAAACACCTACTATATTTTTCTAAAAATGACAACATTTTAGATGACAAAAAATCTGGCATTTATCAACTTAACTGTTTAGAGTGTGATCAGATTTACATCGGTATGACCAAACATAATTTAGAAACCAGAGCGAAGGAACATTTCAGATATATTAAATATAAACAGATGGCTAAGTCAGCAGAGGCTGATCATTTTTGGTCATCTAAGCATGAAATAAATCCAGAAGTTAAATTATTAAAACAATTGAATGGACCGATTGATTTAATGGTTTGGGAGAAAATATTTATTTTGAAAAATAAAGATTGCATGATGCATTTTGTAATCCTGCCAATGTTGTCAATAAGTTTGTGTTGGCCCAAGTAGATGGCAGTAAGATAGCAAACTATCCATCAATTTCCAGAACTAACCAAAAGACTATTCAGTCTGCTGGCTGAGGATGTGATGAAAAGTCACGAAACTGGTCCCGGAGGATTTAGATAATTTAACAAACAGATAAGTGAAGTGTGTTGCTAAGTGTTGTAGTTTATTCATAATAATTGGATTGCTTCATTGTCAGTAGCTTAAATTTTTTACAATTGCCCTTACAATGTTGCAGTCTCATAGTGTCTACAGTTTAAGATTAAAGTTTAGGATATTTGTATAGATTGTGTAATTAAGTTGTTTCACAGAGTGCATTTTGGCAGTATTTATGTCAATAATTGACAACATGGAAATACTGTAAAATATATGTTTGTTTTGCTTTTTACAAGAAAAAGGAGTTTTCTGTTCATTAATAGCACTATTAAGACTAAGAATTAAATGAGAAAGCATTCAAAGTATTGGAAGCTGTTTATATCAAAAGACAATGAAATAGGAACAGTAAAAAACTGAGGCATCTGACAGTAAAGAAAACATAATTCAATAAATTATAATACTAGCCAACAAAATTCTACTTTTTTTCTGTAACTGGCATGAAAACAGCTAATATTTATGTTTTCAGGTGTGCTGATAACAAATATGTTAGTGAAAATGCAAGATTATCTCTTGTTTTGAAGTTATGATGACTATAGTTATTGCCTATATAAGCTTATGCATATATTTATATAGGTGTTATCACTTGAAGGAAGATCATTGAAGGTGCAACCACTTTGACTGGTATTTGTATTTTTCTGTTGATGATTCCGCGATAAGTATCCAGCATAATCAGCAAACAATGATGCACTCCACTTTCCCTAGTATCTCATTTTCATTTCTGAAATTTGCTAGTGGAGGTGTTCCCTGTGCTCACTGCTTACAGCACCACAGTTGTCAGGAAAGAAGTCAGAGTAAGTATCTAAGAAATGTAGCTTGAAGGACATGTTGCACCCCAAACTATTGATCTACAACATCCACAATCTATTGTAGCAGTGCAGAAAATTTGTCATAAGATCATTATAGTTTTTTGCCTTATTTTCTACAAAGTTTTTTCACACTTGAACAAAGGCATCCCAAGCTAACTTTCCATCACCTTTCAGGATGGTGTTGAAATGCTCATCTTTGTACAGTTTGCATATCTGGGAATCCACAAAAATCCCCTCTTTTATTTTCACCTTATTAAGGCATGGAAATTTCTCACATAAAGAGAGAAATGCTTACCCAATTTTGTCCATGGCCTTAACAAGGCTTTACATTAGGCCCAATTTTATATGAAGAGCAGGGAAAATTAAGTTTTTGGATTCGATAAGTGCTTTGTGCATAACATTGTGATGTCCTGGTTCAAGTGACTGATGCTAGGCCAATCTTTTTATATATATAATTAAGTTCCTTGGCTCAGCTATCCCAGAGGCACAAGAAGCACAAATTTGATGCAGCCCGTGTAATATGCCTATGACTTTCACATCCCCAGAAATCTGCCATTTAAATTTGTCATAATTTAAGTGCAATAATAATTGTTTTCATGCTATCACGTGTTTCATTAATGGTGCATAACTATAGGGAATCGAAGGGTAAGATGTCATTATGGAGCAGCACACACTTGAGATTTAGTTAGGGGGAGTCAATGATTAACTTACAGTCATCATTGTTCAATTGCTATAGCTGCCATTAGCCCCTGTTTATCACTACAAAATCCCTAGTTCTTTTTCACTTTCAATAAATGGAAGGAATTGCAGTTACATTTACGAAACTGTTACATTCACCATCTTGTCAGGATGATTCTACATTGTAGTATTGGCGCCACCAGTTCAGCTTTACCTTTCAACAATTCCAGATCTCTCACTAGATCATTAAGTTAACTCTGAGTTACTTTGTGACTCACTGTATACTCATCATTGAACACAAAGTCAGCATCTTTTGAAGAATTGGATTTGAAAGTGATGGTGCAGCACTAGTTTCACTACTGCATTTGTCACTATTGCAATCAAGTGGGGCAGGAACAAGCAGTCTGTCTCCATGAGACACTGGTTGTATGGCTGATGGTATGTTAGGAGGATATGTCAAGGAAGACTTTTTCTTCTTGGAAATACCATGTGTTAAATAGAATTATCATACAAATTAACTTTCATTCACATTATTTGATGGTTCTTATCAGATCTAGGGTAAAGAAAAATCATTTACGATTCAACCACAAATGAAAACTCAAGACACAAGATATGCAATATACATGAGGAGCCTAGGTCTTGAACTGGTCCCTGATTCGACAGCCAAAATACAATCTATATGCCTTCCTAATACATGGCATTATTGACCTCCTTTGCAATTTCAATGTAGCATGTCTGTAAATGTAGCAAAAGCTATCAGCACTAGTACAAAATTTGAATCGAGAATATATTGACACATTGCTTCACTCACAATGTGTCAATATATTCTCGATTCAAATTTTGTACTAGTTTGTGCTTCACTGTCCCTACGCTTCTTTCAAGTTTATACTTTGAGTTATCAGCACTGTTTATGCATTTGCATAAACAGTGATGATAAATTTCATCATGCATTTGCATATTCAGTCATAAGAATTATAAACTACCATACACACTAACTACACTTCAATAACACATTTTTCCAGCACACATCCAAAACACAACTTGTAACAAACTGAAACTTTGCTTAAATGAAGCATGCTTTGCTCCTTCATTCCTTCCTCATCCCCTTCTCCTTATTGCTATGAGTCCAGGCTAAAAATAACAACAACAAAATAGCTATTAATATAATTTTGAGTCGAACTAGTACTCAATGCTCCACTTATTGGTAAATACTAGCTATAAGTGGAGCATTGAGTACTAGTTCGAATCAAAATTATATTAATTTTGTGCTTCATTGTATCATAGTCCTTACACATTGGAATAAACAGCTATTGTTGCCTGAAAGTTCATCACTCTGTCTACCTTCAGCGGAATTTCAAAGCCTATATGGGAAGGGATTGACAATGAATCCTAATAAAATATAATTAAATGTACACTTATTTAACTTGGAAACGAAAGCTAATTCAAGTTTATGATTGTCGTTACAATAAGAAACATATATTTTACTCCACTTAAATTTTCATGTTGGCCAGTATAATTAGTCACTAAACTTTACCTGTCTTTGACAAGTTATGATATATATTATAAATGAAGAAGTTTCCCATAAACAGTAAAGGAGAGAAAATTTGCAAATATATAATTTACCTTCAGTACTTGATGGCAGCAATGTCTGTATAAGCTGGGACTGTCCCATCTCATTTTTAAATAAATAACATTGAAAACAATATAATACTGCACATCGAAGGAGGAATGGCTGCTTTTCATTAACCATTGACATTAGCAGTACTACAACTGCTGGCCTGAAACAAAAAGTACTTTTTAAGAAACAGATTTCACCTTCAAATTACAATGGTGCTAATATGTTGAATTGCACATATATGTATGGTTTCATTTCTGTATGGTCTTTATACGGACTAACAAGTTCAGTATATACGGAATATCAACATGGCCAGTAGTGCAATATACAGCTTATACATGTATAAGGATAACCTAATATGTATTTATTTTCCATGCACAGGAACAACAAAATGTTAAGCACAAAAATATGCATGACAGTCTATGAGCTTGATTACCCATTTCTCTACCAGCTGTACAGAACTGCTACTTGTGACCAAGATATCATGTAAAGAGTGGGAAGAATCAGTAAACAGGGGCAAGGTCAAAAGAATGAGAAGTAAACTTTGGTAGTGGACACACTCAACATGAACCAAGCATGCTTTGCATGATGCTAGAAGATGCTGCTTTTCATATTTTCTAGCAACTGAAATTTTCTAATCTCTATTAAAGACCAAAAATTGAATATTGTTTCAATGAGGCATCTTTAAATTATAGTAATGTGTGTGAAATGTGTAGTGTTTAACGCCCGTTTTTACTACATATGGCACCGTAGGCGGTGACACTGGTGATACATGAGATGAAGATGGAGCACCGGTGGAATGACATGGCGGGGGAAACCGGAGGTCGCGGAGATAACCCGCCCCAGCGCCATGTTGTCCACCACAAATCTCACTTTGTGGTTGCCTGGGATCGAACCCGGGCCGCCTTGGTGAGAGCCAAGCGGTCTAACCACTGAGCCACGGCGCGGCCTTAAATTATAGTAGTTTCCAAAACAGCACATACAAAGAAAAGAAGAACATTCCACTTACTACTTGGTGAAAGTGTGGGGAAATCATCCAAAACATTAGTGTTTTATACAGATCTTTGCAAATACAGCTTTCTGTAAATATTCTATTAGCAAAGATCAATAAGTCTACAGTTCAGCAATTTCTGCAGCAATATATGGGCCAGAAAATTCCAGTTATATCCACCCTTAGAAAACTTTACTTGCAGTTTTGTTATGAAGACACAATAGGAAAAATCCATCATTTTGGTAAATATATTTGTTTGTATAGAAAAAACAAGTGATAAAGAGGGGCATTATGTTGCAAATATTGCTAATAGTATATTACAGGTTAATAGCCCTCTGAAAATACTTATCACAGAAGTTATTGAGAAAGTAAACCATCAATCTATTTGTAAACTTTGTGATCACAAGGCACAAAGAATGTTTTGGTTTTTGTAACAGATGCAAGCAGATATATGGTGAAATCTAGCATGGCAAATAATTCATTTTATACAAAAATAGTTTAATAACATGCATTGCTCATGCCCTTCATGGATTGTGTGACTTAGTGTGTGAAAAATTTCTGCTGGTTAAACTCTTATCAAATGTAAAAAGGGAGTTTCTGAAATCTCATTCAAGAATAAGACGTTTTCATGAAATTATTCCTAACCCATCATTACCTCTTGAATCAATAGTAATGTCACATTGGCAATCGTGTAAGTCTGCAGCGAGAAAGGACACCAACTGGCTAACATCAGAAGGAGAAAGCAAGTTGCTGTAAGAAATAAACATGCATTCAGGACAGCTGACGTCAGGAAGTGAGTCATGCTATTACTATTCAAAATGTCCTTTTGTGACTAATTCCAGAAAGATCTACCATGCCAACCAGATACATAAAATTTGATGCAAGGCTGACAGAGACAGAGTCAGTGTGTGTAGAGTAGTATACTGAGTAGTAGTGTTGTGTTTCGTGCAAAGTGTGGTACTTTCCAAACTCCACGATAAGGAATCGGCAGGCAATGGGACAGTGCAGGAAGCAGTTTACGGATCAGTAAGTGCGGCTCTGGTTGAGGGATCACCAAGCTGTGGAACTGGCAGCGAAGCAGTTTACATGTGAATATTGAAGTTGTGTTCAGAAATGGGGTGTAGCTCCATGTTAGAGGTGGACTTTTGTAGTCAGAAAGATAATAGCAGCACAAAGACTGTTGCTACAGAGACTTAAAGGAACATTGTTTTTGAAGTATTGCATGTGTAAAAGACAGGCTGATAGTAAGTTACCACTCTGCTAATAATTTTGGTGAAAATAAAGCAGTTTGAGGTGAACACACTGTGTCACAGCAGCACACTAGGATGCACGGATCAGAGCATGTACTTACTATTTCAAAAATGTTGATATAGTGAAATCAGAGGCTGATAATTCTGATAGAGAAAATGCTGCTACCATAGCAGTTTCTCAAGACTTAATGGCTGATCCTCAAAATTAAGGGAAGTTTGGCATATATCAGTGCTAACTTTTCAATTTTTTCACAAACAGAACATGGCTAGAGAAAACAGATCCAAACACAGATTCAGTTGTTCAAAGATCAGAGATACCAAAGAACATTTGTAACAATGTGTAGGACAGATTGAACAACAAGTTAGCACTGCCTCTAGTGCAGATGGTAGCATCTCACATTCAAGAGGTCCCGAGTTCGAATCTCAGTCAGGTTGAGTTACCTGTATAAGGTTAGTATGGGGTTTTTCCTTATCCTGAAAGATGAATGTTGAGAAACTCTAAGTTCTATGGACCCTGGCCTCCTTTGAGCATCACTTAATCCATTTCATTCATTGTACGATATGCCTTAACATTGGAGGACGTAAATTTTAAGAAAAGAAGAAAAAAAGAAGTCAGTGAGAAAATAAAAAATGGAATAGAACAGTGGGTACCAGTAAATGTGTAAAATAAAAAAATTGCCGTAAGGTGAAAATTTTCACTTTAGTGCTTTCGAAGAAGATTATTCACTTGGGAACCTTGTGACACAGAAGAAGAAACTTTCAGCTACACGCACTGCTATAGTAGCTACAGAATTTAAACAAAGAAATGTGACCTTTTATGCATTCCTTAGAAGCTACCTGAACTTATACACCTGTAGGTCTGTTCTGAGAACTACAGGAATGAAAGGAAATATTCTGGGGGACACCTGTCACCTACACGAGTAACAAAGGGTTATTGGCAATGGTTATTTTGCAATGCTGAATATGAGGTATGTCTAGAAATTTCAACTTCTGATACTTAAATGTGCATGCTTGGATATATTTAACATTGTCTCATTAAAACATTAGCCATTTTTAAACATCTTAATGACAACATTTAAAAAATTTAAGATAATGTTTTAAAATTTTAATGCCACTTCTTTCCACATATTTATGGGCAATTTATTGGTCATTTTTCATAGACTTTTTAAGTCATAAATTTCTGAGCCCCAGTTATGAGTCATTTATTTATCTTACCCTCCCACCTCAGCTATATTCTCACTTAACACCTATTATATGTATCTGAGTACAGAAAATGAAGTTAAGAGAGGGAGAAGATGGGGCAGAGATAGAGAGAAGGGAGAGAGGATGGAATAATCTGTTAATCTTCCCTTTCTCTGAATAAAACTTACTCAATTTTTGTTAGTTTTTCCTATATTAAATAGGAAATTGTCAGTTGTACTTTCTTTAGCTATTTTAAATTCATTTCAATGCACTGTCTCAAAAACTGTACATAATTATTCTACTTTACTGCTAAAACAATGCATAGTTATATTGCTGGAAGAATATGGTTTCAACCTTGGAGGGTTAGAAGGCGCCATAACGCTTGCAAAATACTCTTGGTTGCTTTGGTTTCCACGTATAACTTCACCAACGGTGCTAATTGTTTCAGTAAGAATATCAGCGGGTACACCACTTGTCATCAATATACTGCATAGCTTCTCTAGCAAGTGACATGCTTTCATTGTTTTCTGTGAAGAAAACGTAACTTGTGCAGGATTCCCAGGTGTCACTAATGTACGGACAATCTGAAACAAGAGTAAAGCATATCTGTCATCAATCAAACTGTGGGATTCTCAACATCAATAACATTAAAAATATACAGTTATTCAGACATGTGAATTGCATCAAACAGAATTCCTGCACTGTGCAAACCAAATAAATTACATTGTATTCCATGTATTATAAGAGAACGAACAATAAGTAACTACTACGATGAATACCAATTATTGTGTTGTACTTAATGCTGTAAGCCAGGGGATCTCAACTTTTTCAGTAACATTCTATTACATTCAATGCAAAATATTAGATGTACCAGTAAGCAAAATTTACCATGGTAATATTAATTTTATGGTACAAGGGTCAAATAAGCACTTCTGTACATTTATAATACTACTGATTTATTTAGTTATTTATTGTATGTACTGATCAGAATTTTATATTTATTAAAAAGTGTTCAATCTGCTCCTGTTCAATGGGTTGTTCTGGAAAACGTCTAAAAAATTAATTTTTTTAATGCTAAAATACAGTGAATGAATACACAAACTTTGAGACATATATTCCTCATACTAGCACTCTAGTACTTTAAGACTTATATACAGTAAAAGCTACTCACTTTACAAATATTACTCATTTCTGACTCACAATTCTATTTCAGTGAGAAGGTTGTGTCTGTTTAGGCAAACACAGTTCTTTAATGCTGGTTTCAGATTAGCCGTAAATTGCAATCAACATTAAACTTATTTTTCTATTTCTTGTTTATATAAAATGCCTAAAATAATTTTATAGCTTTTTCTACGATCATTGAATATTTGTTTTTTCTTGTTAGCCAGAAGTCCATTAAACCATCTTCTTGATCATTTTCCTGATATTCCCATCACATTCTATTATTGTGATTACATACTACTTGCACACAAGACTTTTTGTAAGATTTAAGTGATGTAAAATTTAAGTGATGTTATTGTTTCATCTCTTCTGTAGCAATATCTTAAAGGTTAATAGGCATTCTGTGATCATATAAAGGCATGGAACAAGAAACATTTCACTCATTGGAAACTTTGGATTTTGTTCAGTCGTGAAGTTAGCTGGATGAGGTAGTGTAACTCTCAAAAACTGAAACTTTTTTTGACTCAAAGTGACATTTAGGGCTGTTTTCAAGTGTTAAAAGTTTGATTAGTCAGACCTAGATTGTGCATGGAAGCAACATATGAGTAGAAGAAGCTAGTGAGATCATACATGCTGCTCAAATTGAGTGACTCAGCAAGCTAACTATTCAGAACTTCAATACTCTTATAATCTTGGCCAAAAGTGTTTCAATTTCTGAGAACCACAAGACATCAGCTGACTATAGATTGCAAACAAAATGCAGTTGGTATGCGCATGCGCGAGCAGAGCCTTCTCCTCTCCTAACCATCACAGCATCATGTGACTTCCACCCCTCCCTAACTGCATGTGACAGAGGACAAACCACACAAAACACATGTATATTAATGTTTTGAATTTCAGTGCATATTAAAAGCATCCAGAAAAATGAATTGTTAGCCTTCAAAGTCTTCTTGCATTTCCGGTATGCCACTCAGAGGTCAGACTCGTGATATAGTATATAATGTTGCCCAGTATTTCAAGAACATGAAAGTAGTAGTAGTAATAGTAGTAGTAGTAGTAGTAGTAGTAGTAGTAGTAGTAGTAGTAGTAGTAGTAGTAGTAGTAGTAGTAGTAGTAGTAGTAGTAGTAGTAGTAGTAGTAGGGTTTAAGAGCGCACAATAGCTGAGGTCATTAGTGCCCGAAGAACATGAAAGAAAGATTTAACATACAAAATTTTAATGTATTTGACAATGACAAGTGAAGCAACTGGTGTTTTAGCAAGAACAGAGGGAAGAGTGTCCATTGCAAAGGGTACAATGAATTTTTCCATTCCAGATGGAAAATCAGAGCCATAGAAGCCTAGAATTGAAGTGGATTCATTTATAGGTTCCACTATTCGTCAGAAAATCTGCATTTTACACTGTGCACAAAGAGGTTGCAATAATGAAAAAACTTTTAGCCAGTCTAATAAAAGGTGCAATCCTTGATTGTGGAAGGAAGTACTTACAAAAAGCTTAAACAGCTGGGGTTCAAATGGAATCGTTGCCAGTCCAAACGCAAGAGTTAGGTACACTGTGTTTGGCGAACACAGTATTTAAAAGGCATCAGGAAGTACAGGGCAGAGGGATGGAATGTTGTATACACTGATGAAACATACATCCAACAACCCCATTCAGTAAACAAGTGCTGGCAGTCAGAAGAAAAACCTGGGGTTAGAGTCAACATAGGAATGGGGCATAAATTGATTATTGTTCATAGTGAAGGTGAGGATGGATTTGTTGAGGGTGCACTGCTAATTTTTAAAGGTGGGCAAACTTCAGAAAACTATTACAAATCCATGAATTTTGAAAACTTTCAAAAATGGTTGGAAATGCAGTATCTTCCAGCTTTTGCCCATCCTAGTGGTATTGTTATGGATAACACTATATACCACAATAGTGAGAGCAACAAGAAGCCAAATATGAGAACTTTAAAATCTGAAGTGATGCTGGATGAAGGACTAGAGTTTTGATTTTAATCCTGCAATGTCGAAAGTGAAATTGTTGGAAATTATCAACAGTAAGGCTCGTGAGAAGCCATTCGTCACTGACATTATTTATGAACACGGCCACATTATATTGAGCCTTCCACCCTATCACCCTAACTTAAACCCCAATGATATGGAATGGGATGACATTAAGGGAAAAGTTGCACATCAACAAATAGGCGGGAGTTTGAAGGAGAAAGTAAAATTGTGCCGAAAATTACAATTTTCGGCACAATTTTACTTTCCTCTTTGACGATACGGAGAAAGAGGAAACCACTACAACTTGCACTAATCAAGTACCAGCTGATGATAAGAGCAAAAGCTCTTGAAACATGTCCTGTGAATAAAAAGTGTGAGTGAAGCAATGTGTCAATATCTTCCCAATTCACTTATGTGCGAATCTATACTTGATCTTCATTAGTATAAATTCAGTTGAACTTACTTGTAGCATGCAATGAAAATTTGCAACTTTCTGTGCTGCCCATCCAGTAACCTCATTCTGTGCTGGCAAATTGAACAGTGGTGCTAGTCTCTGAATGTAGCTACCTAGAAATAAGAATAAGTAGATCTAACGTAAAGCTCGAATAGATAGGAGAAAATAGCAACAAAAACAAGTATTTGTTTCATTTTGTACTCAGTTATTGCTATACTACCTTGGGTTACCATATGTCTGGATTTTCCTGAACATGTTCCTGGTTTTTATAACATTTAGGGAAGTCTGAGACATTTCCAGTTTAAGTTAAAAAAAAAAATTGAAAGAAAGAAAGAAAGAAAAAGAACATAGGCTAATAAACAGCAAGAGAAGATCATTTTGAAGATTAATTAACTTTAAAGAGAGTCGATTAAAGACACTAAACAACACTTACTTTTAAAATTTTCCGGAACATGTTTCTGAGGCTTTGCCTCTATCATCAGCCGGCTCTCGACTGGTTCTCGTTGGTGTAGCTGACGATATTTTGTCACAGGTCTCTTCTGGTGGCGGTTCAAGGAACTTGCTTAGCAAATCTTTCTGGGGGATGTCGAAATTGAATACTTTGTTCCTATTTTTTGAAATGAAGATTTGTTCCCATGTGGATAGTTCTTGTTTTCCTGATGTATGTTTTAGTAGTTTTGGTTCTGGATTTATGTTGTGGTTTTTTTCCCAAAAATGTGTGGCAACTGCTGATTTTTCTAATTGTTTATATTTTATGTTTCTAAAGTGTTCCTTTGCTCTTGTTTCTAAATTTCTTTTTGTTTTTCCAATATAAATTTGACTACAGTCATCGCATTCAATTTGATATATACCAGATTTTTTGTTAGATGGAATGGTATCTTTGATGTTTGAGCAAATTAGGTTTTCTAAGGAGAAATGGTTGACTGGTGCTAGTTGAATGTTTTGTTTTTTGAAGACTTTTTTGAATTTATCATAAGCCCATGAATGGTAAGTGAATTTTTTGAAAATCATATTAGTTTCTGTAGCTGAGAGGGTTGTGGTTTCCTTTAGTAGCTTCTTCTTTTTTGCTAAGTTCACTTTTTTGTCCACTAATGATTTGGGAAAGTTATTTTTTGTGCTATTTCAATTATTTTGTAGTATTCTGTTTTGTATTCTTCTGCTGTGAGAGGGATGTTTACCAGTCTGTGTGCTAAACTACTGAAGATTGCCTGTTTGTGGGATCTTGGGTTGTAGCCATTAGCTTTTATGTAGTCTGTCTGTGTTGGTTTTCTGTAAATGCCAAAGTTTAGTCTGTTTTTATTCCTCATTATTTTTAGATCCAAAAATAGTAAATGCTCATCTTTTTCTGTTTCTACAGTGAATTTGATGCTTTTTTCTTGGATATTTAAAAGTTTTAGTGCATCACTGATGTGTTTTTGTGGTACTATTGCAAAGATGTCATCTACATATCGTTGCCAGAGTTTGAACATCCAAGGGAAACCTTTGTTGATCCTTATTTCTAATGCACTCATGTACAGATCGGCCAGGAAGGGTGATAGGGGGTTGCCCATTGCTAACCCTGAAGTTTGGTGAAAATATTTTGTTTGAAACTGGCAATGGGCAACCCCCTATCACCCTTCCTGGCCGATCTGTACATGAGTGCATTAGAAATAAGGATCAACAAAGGTTTCCCTTGGATGTTCAAACTCTGGCAACGATATGTAGATGACATCTTTGCAATAGTACCACAAAAACACATCAGTGATGCACTAAAACTTTTAAATATCCAAGAAAAAAGCATCAAATTCACTGTAGAAACAGAAAAAGATGAGCATTTACCATTTTTGGATCTAAAAATAATGAGGAATAAAAACAGACTAAACTTTGGCATTTACAGAAAACCAACACAGACAGACAACTACATAAAAGCTAATGGCTACAACCCAAGATCCCACAAACAGGCAATCTTCAGTAGTTTAGCACACAGACTGGTAAACACCCCTCTCACAGCAGAAGAATACAAAACAGAATACTACAAAATAATTGAAATAGCACAAAAAAATAACTTTCCCAAATCATTAGTGGACAAAAAAGTGAACTTAGCAAAAAAGAAGAAGCTACTAAAGGAAACCACAACCCTCTCAGCTACAGAAACTAATATGATTTTCAAAAAAATTCACTTACCATCCATGGGCCTATGATAAATTCAAAAAAGTCTTCAAAAAACAAAACATTCAGCTAGCACCAGTCAACCATTTCTCCTTAAAAAACCTAATTTGCTCAAACATCAAAGATGCCATTCCATCTAACAAAAAATCTGGTATATATCAAATTGAATGCAATGACTGTAGTCAAATTTATATTGGAAAAACAAAAAGAAATTTAGAAACAAGAACAAAGGAACACTTTAGAAACATAAAATATAAACAATTAGAAAAATCAGCAGTTGCCAAACATTTTTGGGAAAAAACCACAATATAAATCCAGAACCAAAACTACTAAAACATACATCAGGAAAACAAGAACTATCCACATGGGAACAAATCTTCATTTCAAAAATAGGAACAAAGTATTCAATTTCGACATCCCCCAGAAAGATTTGCTAAGCAAGTTCCTTGAACCGCCACCAGAGGAGACCTGTGACAAAATATCGTCAGCTACACCAACGAGAACCAGTCGAGAGACGACTGATGATAGAGGCAAAGCCTCAGAAACATATTCCGGAAAAATTTAAAAGTAAGTGTTGTTTAGTGTCTTTAATCGACTCTCTTTAAAGTTAATTTATCATAACAACACTGTTTGCAACACTTCCAAGAAAGGAATTGTCATTTTGAAGAGTTCTACCTGGTCAATATTTGTTTCCAAAATTGCAAAACAATACATTAAATAGTTCAACTATAGTATGGCCACTGGATCTCCGGCTCTGACGTTTTGTGACTGCAGGAGGTCGAGGGGGAAGGTTAATGGTACCAACATAAAATAATAATTGAAAACATATCGCCAGAATTATCTTTATAATGAGATTATAGAACTATAATAGCTTTATTGATGATATATTTGCTATTGTTCCTGATAAACAAATTAACGATGCTTTAAAATTATTAAATTCACAAGATAAAGCTATAAAATTCACATTAGAAACTGAAATTAATGGATTTCTTCCTTTTCTAGAATTGAAGATAATAAGAAATAACATCAAATTGGATTTTGGTATTTATAGGAAGTCTACTCATATTGATAATTGGATAAAAGTTTTAACCCTTTTTCACATAAATTTGCTGTTTTTAATAGTTTGATTTATAGATTAATAAATATACCCCTGAATAAAGAAGAATTTAATAAACAATATAAACAAATTATTAATACTGCTTTAATTAATGGTTTTAATAAAGACTTTATACAAAAGAAGATTTAAAAATTTAAATATCAAAAAACTGTTAATGAAATTTCTACCGTTAAACAAATAAGATGATTATAATTTTAAAAAATTTATTTACCATCTTTGGGTTAATAAACAATTTCAAATTTTTTTTAAAGAAGTTGGTATAACTTTAGTTCCTCAAAATAAATATAGTATTAAAATTTTACTACATTTTTCTATAAAAGATAAAAATCCTAATAATAAAAAATCTGGTATTTATCAATTTAATTGTTTAGATTGTGATCAGGTTTATATTGAAAAGATGAAACGTAATTTGGAAACCAGAACGAAAAAACATTTTCATAACATTAAGTATAAACAAACTGATAAATCGGCCATAGCAGATCGTTCTTGGTCATTTAACTATGAAATAAATCCTGAAGTTAAACTATTAAAACAATTAAATGGTTCGATAAATTTAATAGTTTGGGAAAAGATATTTATTTTAAAAAATAAACATCGCGTAGTGAATTTTTAAATACCAGCAGTTGATTCTGTTTTTAGGTTTGTAATACTAATAAACTGGTAATAAATGGTAATACTAAAAAACATAAGAAAAACAAGCTAACCAGAATCCTTGACAACGGAGTTGATTGATGATGAAAACAATCTGTTTTTGAAATCGATCTCCATTAGAAAGAAGCCTTTGTAACAAATATATATTTGTGTAATATTTATTGCTTCACTGTAGCTAGTTTCATTTTCTACGTAATTAATGTAAGTTGTTTAATGGCCAATTTCAGTAAACGTAGCTTTTTGTTATTTCTTTTCCAGTAAATGGTAAATGGTATATTGTCTCCATATGCAACTATTCTGGGCTCATGTAATTAGTAATTAGTAATATATTTTCTTTTACATCAACAAATGGAAATACAAAATCAAGATTACAATTATAAAATCCATACTGCAATATGCCATATATTCCTAAATCCTGAAAATCCTATCATGTTATGTTGCCCACCATTGAATAGTAATTCAGCCCCCATACACCTAACCCTAGGTTTTTGTGTAATGGAGGCCTTCTGCTCCTTTTTACACTTTCTGCCATTTCACCTATCTCACTCTACATTTTTCTCTTAATTGTTCTTAGCCATCTCTCTTTAACTTTCCCTAAATAATTCCCTATATTTCTCCTGTTCTTTTCTCCTTTTACTGACAACATTTTTCTAATTACTACTTCACCCCCCAAACTGTCCCATTTACGTAGCCAAGCCTGCTCTCTCCATATCTTTGTTTGACTACAGCTTAATATACAATGGAAATCTGCATTCTCTTCTCCACACAATGGACATTTATCTAGCTCCCTCTCTTGACCTATACCTTTCAAGTTTCTCACTCCTGTTCTCGCCCAAGCAAAACCTTCTCGCCCTAACTTACTACATATATCTATATATCCTTCCCTCCCCCAGGTTATTTTTATTTCTCTATATAATCTTAGTGAGCTTTTGTCACTTATATTGGCAAAAATATCTTGTCTGTCAATATCTTCTAATCTTAGCTTAACCTCTTTCCAGAAGCCTCTATACCCATACTCTGCATTTATCCAAGAATGACCCATACCTATCTGCTTCAACAAGTCATACATTTTATGTGCCCAAGACCCATCCCAGTTACTTCTCTTTTGAATATGAAAACATTCTTTAGGGCTCATGTATCTGCACACTGTCTACGTACATTTATGAAGTAACAATCTGCAAATGCGTGAAATATTTAAAATACACATGTTCCTCTGCTTGAAATTCCCACTAAAGAACTGGCAACAGTGCGCTCCCCCTCTCGAGAACTGTCAGAGCCGTAGAACAGATGGCCGAAGTGTATTTCATAAAGTGCCCTGCACATTTCTTGCATGTTTAACTTTTGGATTTCCTGCTCCTCATTAGTGACACTTTTCTTATGAGCCAGATGTGAATTTGTATTTCTAAGCAAGATGTAAGACCTCAAGTGTATATTCATTGTTGAACTTTGGAGTAAATATTTTAGCTTGCAAACAGAGTCCAGAGAAACATATGAGTGAAAAATTTGTTGTATAATACACAATTGTAATTTATCGATTACTTACACAGGATTACTTACTGAAGACTACCTGAAGTCTTTGAAATGTAAGTAAAGCATCCAAGTGCCAGTTGAATAAAGCTTCGAAATTTTTCCGAACATAAGCGCTGGTGGTAAGTTTGAGGTGCAGAGGACTTTGCATTTTATAACATAAAAGTTATTGAATTACATGAAGTATATTGCACCATTACCCAATATTTTATATGATTGATATAAGCAAAAATGTTACATGATATTTTACAAAAATGGAGGCGATTGTAACTGCACCACATTCCATTAATGTAACAATAATTTACAAAACACATGTTATATAGCTATCATGACATATGCAAGTAATCACAAGGACACTAAATTCTTACTGCTATAATACAAAATTTGATTATAAACATTGTAGTATTCAATGTACTGTTCCAAGATGTGAACATGAAGTCACTCCATTTGAGATCAAGGAAATTCTGAAAAAGAGGACGAAGGCTTGAATATTAATTGCAAAGCACGAAAAATATATATTTTGTACTTGGAGACCTGGATGAAAACTTTTAAGGAATTTTCTTGTTTTCCACGGATAAAGTTTATTGAAGTTTTTTCTTGGAACAGTGTTATACCTTCAATACTGTTTGTTTAGAATAAAGAAGTTATGATTGACATAAACGTATGTGATTAGCTTTGCAATTTAAATAAATACAAGGCACATCCGTCAAATAAGTTTCCCATTTGTTCCATCCCTAGCCAATTATAAACTATGCAATCCAACTGTACTATATGTGATAAAGAGTAATAGCATGGCATGGTGCATCCCCTAGTGGAACTCCCCAATTCTCACAGTAGCATCATTTCAATGGTTGAAGATAGTGGCTATTATTCCAGCTCCTACCAATAGTAAAGTGTGATTTGAGACAGAAGTTTTTTAATGTACAGAGCATAGTGCTGATTGAGTTTTGTTATCAAAATACAACGTCTATGGACATAATGCCATGAGAAGTAGATGGTATGTCACTGGTCTAGACAACAGGGTGACAAATTGTGCATGATGAGTATGGTGAGATGCCATCCATCAATAGAGACTGCTTTGAGGATCTTGTGCAGAAACACATTATGATAAATCATTGCTTTGTAATCACAGCATTCAGCAATAATTTTCTGCTGAATTTTCTGCCACTCGTTGCTTGAAATTTTCATGGAGCACCTGCTGTTCAGGAAATTGTGCAACAGGTAGGTGACAATGCAACTACCAGAACACAAAGCAAATAACATGGAGTCAACATTTACATTTCTGCAGCAGTACCATAATGATGATGAGTTTTTGGACCGGATTATCACAGATGATGACATGTAGGGTGCATACATTACCCTGGAGAACAGCAGTAGTCTCTGCAATACTCTGAAACTTTGCAGAAATTGTAATGAGTAATTCAGAACACGCAGCGTAAGAAGCTTAGTATCAGTGTTGTATTCTGCACAATAATGCTCGACCACATACAGCTCAATGTAAAACAGATCTGCAGCATCTCTACTGGGAGGTCTTTAATCATCCAATCTATAGCATGGAACCCACTCCTAGTGATTTCCATATTTTCTTACACATCAAGAAATTTCTGTCTGGCCAATGTCAGCATTTTCAGAATGACAGAGAGGCTGAGATGGTGGTCACATGGTGGCTACAGTCCCTGACTGCAGACTTTTATAACAGGAATAGAAGGGTTGGTCCCATGGTATGACAAATGAGTGGTGAATATTCAGAAAACAATTCCTTTCTTGGAAGTGTTGAAAACAGTGTTATGATAAATTAAATTTTATTTTATTTTAATTTAATTAATACAGAAAACAGTTAAACACTTCTGCACTTATTCCAATAAATCTTTCAATTAAACTGTGTATTTGATGGCATAATGCCAATATTAAAGATTATTTTAGCTAATTCAAAGCCAATGGATAAAGGAGAGGAGTCACCTATGTGTAGCAAAAATAGGAGTAATGACATTCTTGCAGGATAATTTTCAGGATATGAACTGCAGTGATTTCTGCACATAATTGTAAAAACAGCAAGCATTTGGTAAAGATTGTGGATTAGGAATTACAAAATCTGATTTTTTAAACTGAAGCCCTGTAAATGCAACATACATGCACGCTTCTGAAATTAGGTTTATATCTTTTTGTATGCAGTATCTAGGTTTCTTACAATCAAATCCTGGTTATCCTGGTTTTGTAATCCTAAAGTTTTAGATTTCTTATTCTTCATATGGTAACTTTAGCTCTACCTCTTGATAAATATGGCTCTTTTTGCCAGAGTAACAAATCGCTATTAATTATTGCTGTTAGTAGTTATAAGACCCAGCAATCTACTTTCCAAGCCTTTTGGCATTTTCTGACAGTTCACTGAAACTTGCTATAACTTCTGAAGGAAATGGGCACATTTCTCAATGCATTTAATTTTAAAATCCTCTAGGGCAGAGCAGTGGCCTGTAAACAGGACGCAAATCAAAGGAGAAGTTGGGTACATGCAACAGTTCTGGTTTTCTTCATTTGAGAAAACCTTACCTTTTATTTTTAGGCCATCAGTAACATCACAATTTTAGTATAGTTGGTAGCAGTTTACCATTAGGTCTTACAAAGTACTTTTATGAATCATGTCCATTATTAGCATCCAAGCATTGGTTAAAAGGATATTACAGTTTCATAATTATTTTTTCAGCTAGGATTATAATTTAAATGTGGTTGCTCATACACACTGTTATTAGAATTTATATTTTATTCAAATATGCATACATTCATTGAAAAACAACTATCTGTAGTCAGTTTTTCACACTTTGTCACTTACATTTTTATATTATTGAGCATCTAGTTTCAAAAGTTGTTGCTTCCATTTCCAACCTCCAATAATTTCCTATTGTCTGCTGTTGCTGTTGTTGTCAGCTGTCTTCTCTCTGGTGGTGGAACTATGAACTTCTTTAACAAATTATCGACTGGTGGGACTTCAAAGTTCATTAATTGGTTCTCATGTTTCCATATTAATATATTCTACCACATTGTCAGTTTGTTTTGGTTTATCACCCCTTTCAATAATTTTTTATTTAGCTCAAGGTCATGGTTTTCATTCCAAAAGTAAAATGCTACTGCTTACTTGTCTTCCTGTTTCAATTTGATGTTTCTAAAATGCTCTTTGACTATGGACAAATCAAATTGGACAAGAAGATGCTTATACTATCCAAATTTAATATGTATACTAATGTGACTTGAACTTCATATCTTCCAAATTCAATTTTTGATTCATGCTTTTAATAAGCTATAAGCTTCTACCGATCATTAAATAATTCAATTAAAGAAATAGTTTGTTGAAAAACAGTTTTACATTATCTTAGGTTCAAAAGCAGAAGTTGTAAGAAAAAAGTGCCACGCTTTGTTTGAGAAAAACGATTTGGTTACCAAGCCTTCAGTAAAGTTGTCCAAAGTTTTGGAAGGCAAAAAAAAAAAAAAAAAAAGTATATATATTAATAAATTTAAAATGTGTCCATTAGTAATATTTTTCCCTTCAAGTATGAAAGGCATGAAAGATGATGTAGAATATCCTTTTCTCCATGTAAGGCATCACTTAGTGACAAAAGGTTATGTGATATGCAATCTGGAGATGACATTTTTGGTGCACTGAAACTCCAACAAGAAGCTTAAATCTGACATTTAGCTGCAAATTGGAAGTTTCAATATTTATTTCTCTATTAAGATTTTTTTCTTATATTTTGTTAAATTTCAGTACAATTTTTAGTACAGATTTTGGCATACATATTTTGGCATAAGTATTTCTAAGTTTTAGTGCATAAAAATCTGAACTGTAATTAACCACACAATTCGAGAACAAAGGTAGATCATGAAAGCATAGGAAGAGATTAAGCACATCGTAATTGCATCTGTGAAGAAATGTGAAGAAATATCTCATAAGTGTAAAGCATTTGTTTCCATTATATAAAATATAAAATTCCTCCATTTAAAAAAAAAAGAAAAAAAGATATTTTAGTATGATGCTTATATGACAACAGTGAAAAAGTCCAATAATTTACCTTCTTTGAAAAAGTTTTGATTTGATGTATTGTTTCTAAGCAGATTCAACATTAACAGAAGACAATCTTCTACTATGATGCCTCCATCAGAATAGCCTTCTTCAGTAATTACATCAAACAGTCTATCAAAGGCATTTTCAAATGCCACTATCTTCTGGATGTTTGCATTTCCTTTAGTCAGCTGAATGAGGAGTAGAAGAGCCTAAAAATGCATTGTTTTATAACATAAAACAGCATTAAAATTATTATATTTTATTATTTATTTGTTAATCCTACATCTGTTTAAGACTACAGGACATCAGAAAAATAGTTAAAAAGGTGTGGTCGTGCTAAAATAGCCTTTAAGTATATATAATACTGCTGAAAAAATGATAAGAATGCCATCATTTGTTGAAACTTGATGAAATTATATGAAGCAAAAGAACATAATTGTACAAGGTACATGTTCTGTCACCCAATCTATATAGGATGGAAGTGAACAATTCTGCAGACTTTAAGAGCAAATTCATCTTATTGTAAATAGTAAGAAAGTATAATACCAAAAAGCTGAAAAAATTATAGTTTTCTTTAATAATAAAAAAAACTTTTATCCAAAAAATATATGCCTTGCTGAGTTATTGCTGATAAAATTACTAATTTATTACTATATACATATAAAATTGAATAAACAACTTATTCCTTTGCTGTATTTCAATAGAATGAAAGGCGTTTGTGAAAATTAAATTTAAAAGGTCCATCCTTTGTTGTTTCCTTAGTTCTGTTAGAACATTCAACTTCCCATCAGCTGCTTTTACTTTCTTCTGAAATTCGGTGTAGATCACATAGGATGCTTACTTAACTGTCTGCAACTGCTTTTACTCAAAGCCATAAGTTAAGACATAGCTGTTAAAGGAGGCATGGGTGAAAAATAATGACATAAAATGTTACTACAGAACAACATATAAAATGCCATGATTTTCAAGTTCCGAACATCTGGTTATGATCTTAGTTTATAGAGAAAAGCAGTGCAACTCTAATCTGCTCAGTGGCTCTATGCTGAAAGATTTCCTAACAGGACCGTACCAAGTGCAGATATATTTGTTTTCATTTGTCAGCAGGTCTATGATACAGGTAGTATAATTCTGAGTTGTCATAACTGAGGGCAACAACGGACTGATGAAATCATAAATGTGGAAGAGGAATTGTTAAATTTGGTTGATGAAAATCCTGATTGTAGCAGTTGCAAAATCACTTGCAAGGTGGCAAAGTTACACTGGATTGTACTTGGAACTTCTAAAGAACAATTATTGCACCCATATCACAGAAATGAATAGAATTTATTCACCAAAAATACATACATATATATGCCTTCATCAATAATTTTATATGCTATTCACAATAATGTACCTAAACTCTACAAATTACCTTTCAATTTGAGTTTGAGGAAATTCACTTACACCATGAAATTGTAATTTCATTAACAGTCCTTTTACTTTCTGCTTGAACCTTTTACCTATCAATGTCTTGAAAGAACTGGTTATCTTATAAAATAAGACCTGGAGCTTTCTTGGCAACGAATACGCTCACTTTCTTCTCGGGCAGCCAGCCAGGTGAAAAGATGATTAGATATCTAATCATCTTTTCACCTGGCTGGCTGCCCGGGAAGAAAGTAAACTGGTTATCTTGTACAAAAAGCATCCATGTGAGATACAATGTTAATTATTTTAAGACAAAAGTGATGACGTAGCTGTACTGATTCAATTGCATGAGAGTGGATGTCTTTATTCTTTAGAAAACAATGTAAATTATCATGAATAAAGGATATCCCTTCTAGGATATATATACATATATGTTCTTTTGCAATTTAAATACTGATGCAGACTGATGTGAGATACCCCATAATGGTATTCTATAGGACAGTAGATAGTAAACAGCCTCTTTGGGAGTTAAGGAAAGAGTGTACAGAGTGTTTTCTAAGTAAGGGTCGGCTCAATTTTTTTGAACCTTTTTGTTCAGGAGAACGGAGTACCTCAGGGATTGGTATTGTGACTTTGTGGGTTCGTAAGATTAAAAGTCCAGTTTGCAGAAATTCTAAATGCTCTTTATTACCGTAGAAAGGCTCTTGTACAATTCTGATCTCAGCAGAATGACATAACACACACCAATACAGTCTCTCGCTGCTTCTGCACACGTAAATAAACAAAAGAATTTGCTTTCAAATCACTACACATTTATCAGTTCTCAACTCACAACTCGATACAGTTTAAATGTCCACACACATGATAAACAGCCTGCCGTCTGCAATGCACAATTGCAACTCAATGACTCGGCTCCTGCCGAACTGACTGCTTCCCTGCACTCTCTAGCGGCTTCCTGCCGGTACTGACTTCACTCGGTCGTCCGTAGTGTTATTTATACATGGTCTGCAGTTTCGCAAAGTTTGGCGAAGGCACCCAAAGCTTCATGCCCTTTCGAGGTGGTAGGCAAAGGAGAGAGAAATGTCTAGACACTTCTTTGGCTCTTTCTATCCCCGCCCCGTCAAAACGTTTAACTGGTGTTGGGTGTGCTTATGTCCATGGAATGAACCATATGCATTCCGATTCCATAGTAGTACTTACATTTATAGTGCACAGCTTGATACAATGTACTGAAACATATTATATGTATGGCAACGAAAGGTGAAAGACTGCTTAATCTTAAGTGATACCCCGAGTGCACTTAGGAGCCTTCAGCAGCTGTACAACTATCATCCTATTGTACAGCTTATCCAGGATGCCCTCCATGTTTTACATCATTAATATGGTGTGTGTCTGGATTCCTGGTCACATTGGCTTGCCAGAGAATGAAATGGCGAATTTGGCAGCTAAGATTGCTACCACACAACCCATGGTTAATATATGTACCATTTGTCACTTCGGAAGATTTTAGACTTTTATTGCAGAGAGCTGTGCATTCCTGCAGGTGTGGTCCGCTCTCCACGGAAATAAACTTAGATCATTGAAGGAACTTCCAATTTCCTGGATTATCTCCTGTCGTTTATCTCGTCGAGAGGAGGTGAGTTTGGCTTGGTTGCGCACCTGCCACTGTGTTTTTACCCATAGCCACTTATTAAGAAGGTACCCTGCTTTGCAATAAACCTCTATCGGTCCATCATGTGTTGCAAGAGTGTTTTTGCCTAGCACACCTTTGGAAGCCTATGTAGCTGCTGGTCAGCTTTGCAGAGATACTGGCAGATAACTACAAAGCAGTGGAGAAGGTTTTGAAATTTTTTCAAAGCTAAATCATAAATTTCAGTAATTTTTGGCCTTTTATTTATGTTTTAAAATCTTTCTTTGGCTTTTGCCTTGATTGAATATGTTTATTTTATTTGAAATGTTATTTAAAATTTTTATAATTTATAGTGACATTTATTTCTGGCAATTGCCATGATTAGTTTTTAAAGGGCACTGATGACCAAACAGATGAATGTTTATACATACTTCATCATCACCACAACCTCTAAATTACAGTCTTACTGTAACTGCATAAGTTGTACAGAAGCGAGCATATGTTTTCCGATGCGGGCAAGATTGGCCTACATGAGGGAGACGGGTTTCTTATCAGTTAGTTGCGCCAGGTGATTCACTTTCCTTATACCTGACCAGCGATTTCAGCGCACAGGTATTTAAGCCTCAATGGAAAATAAAAACAGTTTTGCCACATGAATCATAGGTGGTTTTATATAACTCTCTACTATCAACCTTGTATCTATCGATCATCTTTAATAACGTTATTTTCTCTCTCTCACACACCACACCTCAACCTTTTAATCTCCCTTTCTTCCTTTTAAATACATTTCCTATACTCAAAGGTTTAGCTTTATCTGGAATGAAATACTTCTACCTTTCATAGGTTAGCGATACTATAATGTTAAACTGCGTGGTATTTAAAATTAAAATCTAAAATTATTGTTTAAAATTTATATCTTGTTCTGAAAATAAATATATTACTTTTGTCACAGTTCTAAAGAACAGCTTATATAAATATACTACGACAATTAATATAGCCACCAAATTGAAAGATTTATATATATATTAGACTTTTAACGACCAACGAAATATATAAAATAACTATTTTGTTTGATAATGATCATGATAGCGTCAACGGCATGTCAGAGGTTTCACGAAGGAGTTCTTTAACTGTCAGTAAAACTGATATAATGCATTTCAGTTTTAGCTACACGTAGAAACCATCGAACTAGACCGAGCTTGAACTCGCAACCTTTGGATCAGAATGCCAGCATCTAAGTCAATCTGATCAGGTTTTATAATGATGATGGTGATGGTGGTGTTTTTTCTTTTCCTTTTTTTAATTTAAGTTCTCCAACGTTAAGTCTTAACGGACAATGAATGGAATGGGTGAAATGATGCTCAAATGAGCCCAGAGTCCATAGAGCTTAGGGTTACCCGACATTCGTCTTTTAGGATAAGGGAAAACCCCGGAAAAACCTTATCCAGGTAACTCACCCTGATCGACATTCGAACTCGGGACCTCTTGAACGTGAGGCAGATACGCTACCGAGGCGGGCAATGATGGTAATGATGATGATGATGATAATTATGATGAAAAAGAAAACCTGAAAGGTTAAATAAGAGTGTAATGCTAATCTAATATGCAGCTATAACAGAATTAAACATTTAAACAAGAAATAGTTTACGTATTTGAAGCATATATAGTTCAAAGCAGTGTGCAGCACTTATCTGCTCTAGAGGCCGTGAACATCACATTTCAGGTAACAAATTAACACAAAGATCGCGAAAAATCAACTGTCAGTAGATGCCGTTGCCGAAACCGGTCAATTTAATACGTTAGTGTTAGTACTTTCTTCGTTCAAGTATTTTAGGGAAATAATGTAGATTTACTTCAAGAATATTTTAAAAGTTTCGTCTTCCAGTGAACTTGTCTACATAGGCAATAGGACTGTCACTGTGGTTTAAATGGACATGTGATCGATGCACTCTGCGATTGGTAGTTACCTCCTCGGGGTCAAAGGTCACATTTAAGAGCGGAAGGTTTGCATTTGATTTAGAAACGACAAAGAGTATCATTGTATCGTGCATTAGAGTGAATAAAATTAGAGAAGAATGCCTTTAACCTCGGAAGTCACTCGGGGCCGTATTGTTGGCATATGGGAAGCAGGTCTTGCTACCACACAAATAGCTAATTCTGTGGGAAGAGGACTTGACTGCGTTCTTTACTAGATCCAGCGGTTCCAGGAAGAGGGAGAAGAAGGATTAAAAACCCGACCTACATCCGGAAGACCCAGGGTTACCTCTGCGGATATGGATGCAGCCATAGTGCAGAATTCCAGAGAGAATCCGTTCCGCCCTTCTACGTCAATCGTAAGGCATATGGGACTTCAGATAATGCCTTCGACTGTTAGAAGGCGTCTTCATGCTGCCGGGATCCACACTTGGAAGCCAGCTCGAGAAGAGAACCTCACTGAAGCACATCGAGCTGCTCGTGTGGGATTTGCTCTCAATTTCCTTCCAATGCCTCAGACATTCTGGGACACTGTAGTATGGACGGACGAGAAAGTGTTCTCATTCCGACGAAGAGGGAAGGATGATACTTTGGCATCCAGACAAGACACGCTACAACCCAGAGCACGTAGTGACCACAGTAAGAAGCGGCAGGATTAGCATCGCTTTCTGGGGCTGGATGTCGGCTGCTGGTGTGGGTCAACTGGTCCGTGTATTCCCGAGAATGAATTCTGAGGAGTATGTGGATGTGTTAGAGGGCTGCATGTTACCAAGTGTTCGCTCCGTATATCCTGAGGAAGATATGCCCATCATTAACTATGTTCATGATAACAGCAGCATTCACACTTCAGCATTTACGAGAGATTGGATAGAGCAACATCCTGAAGTTTCTCCTCTCCCTTGGCCAGCCAAATCACCAGATCTGAATCCCATTGAACACATTTGGGCTATTATAGTTAATGAATGGGATTGCAGGGCAGAAAAAACTCCTGAAAGCCTCGAGGATCACTTTCAGGAAGCATGGGAAAGCGTGCGCAGACGACCTCATATTTGTGAATCTCTCGTCGCTTCTCTTCCTAGGAGGCTCAATACTCTATTAGATGTAAATGGTTGGTGGACAGGGTATTAAGCCATTAATCGTTTGTTCCCTATACCGTATTATGCCATACATGTTCAAGCTAATATTTCCATCCTTTCCTTTCTTCATTTGCACATAGGCATCAATTTAGAAATTGACTTCAGTTTTACCTATATATTAATTATTTTAAATGAAAATTATCCTTTATTTTCTTTCTCAATAATTATTATCAAGCATAAAATAAATTCAATTCTACAGTAAAATTAAGATTTAAGCATTGCACTTATAAGACAAAGAATTCGACATTCAATTGGAACCTCATATAATAAAATGTATAATTTACTACAGAGTGTTGTGCTTAAACCTCCTCCTCTATCATCATCGTCGTCATCGTCATCATCATCATAATTATTATTATTATATCATCATCATCGTTATTATTATTATTATTATTATTATTATTATTATTATTATTATTATTATTATTATCATCATCATCATCGTCGTCGTTATCGTCATCATCATTATTATTATCATCATTGTTATCAATATCATTACCATTATCGTTGTAGCTAACGTTATTGTTATGGCTGTGTAGAGTGCTTACATGTAGCATTAATCGCTATTACGTTCATCTTCCCCTACCTGCAGTGGGAAGTCGGAGGAGGGGAATGTCTTGCTGATAGCAGGTAAACCTAACCTTTCCTCTCACCAGACTCAACTAAACAATAATCGGATTTTGTTCCCCTTGCCTCTCCAACCCCCTTGTCCATCGGAAAACTTCTGCATCGTTCTGTACAGCTTAACTTTCGACAGAGGGCAAGGATGTGTTTATTCCAAGAAAGTTTTGAATCTATAGTGATGTCCAAGAAATTAGTACAAGTTTAATTACATATGATTGTATTACTACTAATATCTGATAGTGAATATTAGAGTTAGTCATTTAGTGAAGTCCAGATAGCTACTCTTACAGTTATTTAGAATTAGTTTACAAGTCTTAAGTCAATTAGTTAATTTAGAAAATGAATAAGTAAAATTTAATGTTACTGAAGCAAAACTTTACTGGTATTTCTGAAAACAAAATTTATATCAGCAAACAGGACAGTATTTGCAGGTGTAAGGTGAAGCAAAAGATCATTTACATATAATAAAGACTTATAGGAATTAAATGGGGTTATTTCTAGGCCTACATAAAATACTACATATAATACATATATAAGACCACTTCTTAAGTACTGTAGAGAAATACTGATAACATCACCTTCAACTTCCATGATACTTTTGCACACACAAAATCAAGTACTTAAGTTAGTTACTGGGGCTATTAAAACGACTCCTATAATGAATGACCTTACAAGCATTTATGTGCAGTAGGTCAATAATAACACATTTAGAAATGCAAGCCCTTTTAACATACGAAAAACTCTCAAGATTTCCAGGGAGTAAAAAATGGTAAAACACCATAAATCTACCTTCAATTTGATAACTCAATTGGGCTTCATACAGAAAGTTTAACAATTAGGAAATAAACTAGGTTACCCATCTAAAACATGCTTCTTAACCCACTGAAAATCACTGAACTAGAATTCAAACTTGATCTAATTGCAAATTTTAAAAAGAAAGAAAATTCATCTATAGAAGCTAAATCATATGCCCTCGAAACCATAAATGTAAGATATCAAGATGATCTTTACAACCGGGAAGATGGAGCACAAGCAGCCGCTACCTGTAAATTCTTTTCTTTATATGAGCCTTTTGGAAATTATTTCACAAGCTTTGATGGAGAAATTGATGTAATTTACACTTCCTTACAAAATTTATTCGCCTGGACAAATAAACTTTCTAACATAGTTTTCTTATCAGATTCCAAAGTAGCTGTTCAGGCTATTACTTCAACTGACTGCCCTAAAATGTAAAAAATAAATGAAATTCATAATATAATCAAACACCTCCAAAATTAAAATAAATATATAGTTTTCCACAGGATTCCATGCCATTGTGGAATTTCTGGGAATGAGTGATGGATATGTGGCAAAGATGGGTTCCAAAATTCCTAAATAACAAAAAAAAATATCCCCTATGAAACAGTTAAAAGAATAATTAAACAAATTTTCACAACCAATTATAACAAATATCTTACTTCCTCTGAAAACTTAATTGGCAGGATCTCCAAAATAAACGTAAAACAATTCCAGATCTACCTAGAAAATCATCTGTTGCAGCGTTCAGATTAATCACAGGACATGATTGAGTAAACATTGTTCAAGATTGGATTAATGACTAACCTTATGTGAAATTTTCAAAATTCAAGAGAATCTAGTCTCTAAATACTGGAAAGCAAGAGAAAGAATGATTTTATTATCAAATTCTGAGCATTAGACCACACATTATGTGTACTTAAACCTTGGTACTATTTAAAATCACTAATAAATTCTGTGAGTTTGTTACCTTACTATGGTATAAGCCTCTCAAACATAACAGGCCAATATTAAGGCTTTAAACATACCAAATAAAATCTCCGTAATCATGTAGGAATATAGAATTCAAGGTAATGTTTGCAAATGGTGCAAGGAAAAATAAACTCACTTTTTCACAGAATTTTCTGGTGTGCCAGTGAACACTTGAATTTCATACGTGGTCAATGTTATTTAAATATTTTTATAGAGCATTAGAATAATGCATAGTGCTGCTGTTAGAAGCAGACTACTAAAATAATAACTTACATCACGATTTTCTAGTTGATGGTCCATTAAACTAATAAAATGTATTAGAGCTTTTTGATCATTTATAATCAACCCTCTCACCTCCTTCAGTCCGCAGGATAATTTCACTTCCACCCTGTATATATATATATATATATATATATATATATATATATATATATATATATATATATATATATATATATATATATATATGTATGATAAAACATTTAAATGTATGCTGAAATGTTGAAAATATCGTGTTAACACATTCACAAATTCTTATTATTTACTTGTTGGTCTACAAAGAGGAAGGAGGAGAAGGTATGTGGTTACTTAACTGTGCCTAAAATACAAATATTACTCATCCATCAGAATTTTCAGTCACTAGGTTATAACATTAATGAGCTAGGTATCCCACTTTCAACACAATCAAAAGAAGCCCATATTCTTTGCCTTGTGAACATTGGCTTAGAGAGGATGGTCTAAGATTACAAGATTAATGAAGTTATCTGATTTTACACTTGCAAAATTTTTATGTAGATCCAGTTTTAATAGAGGTGGAACCTGTATCTTTGTAAAGAATGACATAAAATTTAAGGTCCACAATAATTTACAAAATTCCATAAAAGAAAAACGAATTTGAATGTTTAGGCATCCAACTGTTCAATTCCAATTTCACAAACATATGTACGAGGGCTATTCAACAAAGAATGATCATAATTTTTTTCCTCCATAATTTCTTGCGCTAGAATTTAATCTTATGACATTCTGTTAGCTGAATGTGTAAAACACACCGTAATAGTTTCATTGTTGGTACTCCTGGTTCCCACTTGTGAGAGACGGGCAAACAGAAACATGTTCATTATCCAAAGTATAAACTTGGAAGAAGCGTAGGGACAGTGAAGCACAAATTAGTACAAAGTTGAATCGAGAAGATATTGACACATTGCTTCACTCACACTGTTTATTCACAGGACATGTTTCAAGAGTTCTTGCTCCTATCATCAGCTGATACTCAACTCAGGATACTCGATGATAGGAGCAAGAACTCTTGAAACATGTCCTGTGAATAAACAGCGTGAGTGAAGCAATGTGTCAATATCTTCTCGATTCACTTTTGTACATGTTCATTATCACCTACCGAAATAATGGTGGTGACATGAGAGGAACAATATGCAGCTTTGAAATTCTGCTTTCGTCTCAAATCTTCAGCTGAGGCCTATACAATGTCACAGGAGGCCTATGGAGAGTCTGTTCTTCCCTATGGCACAGCTTGAAGGTGGTTTAAGTTGTTTAAAGAGAGGAAACAATCAATTTCAAAGGAAGATGGACCTATCCCTCCAATTGCTGCTCTTAGAGTAGAACACTGCTGCTGTCATTAAAAGAGAAGATCAGCAAATAACCTTAGAAACATTTTCTCAAATACTGAAAAACACTGCAAGACCATTGCAGGTGCAAAAGACCACATTTCTGTGAAACAGGCTGGATGCTGCACCACAATAATGCACAGCTGCATATTGCCAATGTTGCTGCAATCTTGCAAAAGTCAACATAAAGTGTTTTCCCCACCCTCTCTATAATCTGCATTTAGCTCCAAGTGACTTTTTTTCTATTCCTTATGTGAAGAAACACCTTTGTGGAAAGCATCATACATCTTCAGAAGCAGAAGTGAAGGCTGCTGAGGCTATTTTGAAGGACCTCTCAAAAAATGGTTTCCAGCATGTCTTTGTAGACCGGAAGAAATGCTGGGACAAGTGCATAGCATCTAAGGGAGACTATTTTGAGAAGAACCATCAAAATTATGAAGATGAGTAAAGATAGTGTCAAAAAAAATTATGATGACTTTTTATGGAACAGCTCTTGTACATACAGAACCCAAAATAGTAACACTAATGTCTTTTTATACAAACAAGATGCAGTGCTAAAGCAAAGCATTGGGACCGCACAAAACTGATCATCTGTGGTGACTATAATATAGATCTGAATTTGATGTGTGTTTGGAGGAATTTAGTAACAGTGACGTCAAAATTAATATAAAAATTATTTGTGGTTGGTTTATTGACACTCGTCACTTACTTTTTCATATATTTATGAGAGACTAGTTTCAAAGGCCCTGGCCTCCATTTTCAATCTCTTCCCAACTGGCATTTGTTGTTATCTGCTCTCTCTGGTGGTGGAACTATGAACTTTTTTGTCAAATTATCTGCTGGCGGGATTTCAAAGTTCATTACGCGATCCTTATTTTTCCAGATGAATATGTTCTCCCATGTTGTCAATCTATTTTGGTTTATCACTCCTTTTAATAATTTTGGATTTGGATCAATGTCATGGTTTTCATTCCAAAAATGAAATGCTACTGCTGACTTGTCTTCTTGTTTCAATCTGATGTTTCTAAAGTGTTCTTTGACTCTGGTTTTTAAATTTCTTTTTGTTTGACCTATGTAGCATTTTTCACAATTCTTGCAATTTATTTATTTATTGCACAAAATTAAAGTAGATAATCCAACATTACCAAGAGTATATGGGCTGCCAAAAATTCATAAAACAGGGAAAGGCATGAGACCTATTACTAGTAGCATAAATGCCCCCACATATAATTTGGCCAAATGGTTACTAAGTAAATTTAATAGTTTTCCAAAATTTGAAAGTGCAAATTTAAGAAACTCTTTAGATTTAGTAGAAAAAATCAAAGATATAAATTTGGACAAAAATGACAGACTGGTTTCATTTGATGTCACATCTTTATTTCCAAGCATATCAACAGAAAAATTGCAGACTGTGTTAAAAAAATGGCTAGCTACAATTGATATGGAAGCAATAGAAGCAGAAGAATATATTTCTCTAACAAAAATATGCATTGAACAAAACTTCTTTAGCTTTAATGGAAAACACTACAAGCAGAAATCAGGATTATCAATGGGCAATCCACTTTCACCTTTTTTGGCTAACTTATTTATGAGTGCATTTGAAACACAAATTAAAAAGTCCTTCCCATTGATCTTCAAGGTTTGGTATAGATATGTTGACGACATCTTTGCAATTGTACCAAGTAAACATTTAGATGATGCATTAAAATTACTCAATCTGCAAGAAAGGACTATCAAATTCACAATAGAAAAGGAAATCAATGGACAACTACCTTTCTTGGATCTAAATATCATCAGGAATGATACAAAAATAAAATTTGGAATTTACAGGAAGCCAACACATTCAGAAAATTATATAAAAAATAATAGCCACAACCCAATTACACATAAACATGCAATAATAAACAGCCTTACACACAGACTAGTCAACATACCCATGGAAAAAGAAGAATATTTCAAGGAACAAAAAGCAATAATACACATAGCAGAAGAAAACGGATACAACAAAAGTTTGGTGTAGAAGAAAATTAGAAAATCTAAACTAAAGAAAACCATTAAGGAAGCAACCACATTTATTAAAGAAAAAGAAAGCAACAGCATATTCAGTTCATTCACATATCATCCAAAAACATTTAATAAATTTAAAAAGATATTCAAGGAACAAAATATCATCTTGGCACCTACTAATAGATACTCAATTTTAAAATTACTAAATTCAAAAACAAAAGATGAAATTCCTTCAGGTAACAAATCTGGAATATACCAAATAAATTGCAAGAATTGTGAAAAATGCTACATAGGTGAAACAAAAAGAAATTTAAAAACCAGAGTCAAAGAACACTTTAGAAACATCAGATTGAAACAAGAAGACAAGTCAGCAGTAGCATTTCATTTTTGGAATGAAAACCATGACATTGATCCAAATCCAAAATTATTAAAAGGAGTGATAAACCAAAATAGATTGACAACATGGGAGAACATATTCATCTGGAAAAATAAGGATCGCGTAATGAACTTTGAAATCCCGCCAGCAGATAATTTGACAAAAAAGTTCATAGTTCCACCACCAGAGAGAGCAGATAACAACAAATGCCAGTTGGGAAGAGATTGAAAATGGAGGCCAGGGCCTTTGAAACTAGTCTCTCATAAATATATGAAAAAGTAAGTGACGAGTGTCAATAAACCAACCACAAATAATTTTTATATAGATCTGAATACCAAATCAAATGCTGTATCTGCATTGATAAACCTCCTTGCAACTTACAATTTAAAAGAAACTATATCTCTACCCACATGAATCACACAATGCTACTCTTCTCTAATCAATCAAATATTCAAAAACTTTGACACATGTAAGGATATGACTGAGGTCCTTGACTTTGTCTAGTGTCTTTAATCGACTCTCTTTAAAGTTAATATATGGAATGTAATTAAGAAATAAACTACAAGTACCCTCTACCCAAGGTTAGTAACATTATCTAAAGGATAATTCAAAATATATCTCACACCCTATCAATGTAGCTAACTCTTTCAACACTTACATTGTCAGAACAGTGCAAAACCTAATAAAAAAGAAAAACACAAACAACAAATATATGATCGACTGCTAATGAAACCAGAAGTCCAATTAATGACTCAATGTTTCTTGTTCCAATAAATGAATTTGAAACCTTGCAAATAATAAAGAACCTAAAATCAAAATTCTCAATAGGAATAGATGATACACTAGACTTAATGAAAATATATGTTCATCTAGTTGCTATCTATTAATATATCTGTGTAATGAATCGTTTAGCAGTGGAATATTACCCACCTGCTTTATTCCTAAACCTGTACAAAAAAGGGGAAAGAAATAATTTGGCAAACTGCCAGCTCATTACAATACTATCCGAGTTTTCAAAAAGTTTGGAAAAACTATTTTACAAGAGCCTCTTGGGCTTCCTAGAGAGGAACAACCTGTTATCTAGAGAACAACGTGGTATTAGAAGACTCCTCCACTGAGACAGCAATTTTCTCTTTACATGCAACTCCATTTATCCAAGGCAATAACATTGAGAACCAAAGGCTATTAATAAATTTAGAAAAGCATGGAATTAGAGGGCTTCCTCACAAATGGCTTTATTCATATTTGAGAAACAGCAAGCAATTTATCGAAATTAAATGCAGTGGAAATCTAGAGATAAAGAGCAATAGATTGAGTCCTCCACCAAATAATTATGGAGTACCTCAAGGTCTTATCTTATTACTAGATCATATTAGGTTATTAAGACCATACTAGGTCTTATCTTATTCCTGCTCTTCATCAATGACGTCAACGTAGATAATCCAGATGCTAAGTCCCTCCTCTTTGCTCATGATGGCTGCGCCGTGGACCAGTGGTTAGACTGCTTGGCTCTCACCAAGGTGGCCCGGGTTCGATCCCAGGCGACCGCAAAGTGAGATTTGTGGTGGACAACACGGCGCTGGGGCGGGTTTTCTATGGGACCTCCGGTTTACCCAGCCATCTCATTCCACCAGTGCTTCATCTTCATCTCATGTATCATCAGTGTCACCGCCTGCAGTGCCGTATGTAGTAAAAGCGCGCGTTAAACACTACACATTTCATTTCACTTTGCTGATGATACAAACACATTTTGAGAGCAAGTGATAAAGCAGGTTTCATAAATCAATCCACTAAACGTCCTACCAAACGCTAACTAATTCATTAATAACAACTTGTTAATAAATATCAGTAAGACAGTTGCAATGGATATCCATACAAAAAGAAATAAAAGATTACCTAGCTCCACAAATTCAATTTCTAAACCAGACCATTAAAAAGGTAGAAATTATTAAATTTTTTGGACTTTGTGATCAAAACAATTTTAAATGGGAAAACTACATTAATCATATAAACAAAAAGCTAGGTACAACCTGCTACATGATATGGGTACTAAGAGGCAGTGCACAAGGGAGGAGACCGTCTGAATGGCTTACTCTGACTATACCCACTCATTGCTAAGTATGGCATTATATTCTAGGAGGAATGTCAACTGCAAGTAAGACAGATTTTATAATGAAAAAGAAAATAATTTGAGTCATGGCAGAGACAAGTCCAAGAACATCATGCAAATCCTTTTTCTTTTTTAAAAAAAATACACATTTTCCCTTCCCTTGCATCTACATATTTGAAATAACAATGTATGTTTATCCATAAAACTACAATAATGCACATTCATCCTTCATAAAGAATGAATCAGTACATAAGTATAAAGCAAGTCTAACCACAAATCTGCATGTCCATCAAAACAACGCATCTCTGTGTCAAAAAAAATATTTTGCTCCTGGCACAAAGATACATAACTGTCTTCCAACATTTTTAAAGCAAATACATGGTAAAATAAATTTAAACTTTCTCTAAACACAAATTTAATTAACCCTTTCACCGATATGGACATTATATGACGTCCAAGTTAAAATATAGACGTCCTGCGCATACATGCATTTAATGCTCATTTAACGCCAATTATTTTAATCTTTCTATTATACAATAAATTTAAATTAGTTCTATAAGGGATGTAAACATACCCTTAAAGTTTTAGTTAACTGATGGAAATTAATCATTTCTCCACACTAGAAGTATATAGGCTAAGATTTTTTATGGATAGAGTTAACATGAAAAATTCAATGCCATGGCCGGGATTTGAACCACGGATCTCCTGGTTTCCATCCAATCGCTCTTAACCTTTGAGCTACCATGGCCAACAAGCCGTCCTGACATTAAATTCTCCATTTGACTCATATATTTCCCCGGTAGACCACTAGGGGCTCTCGCATCCGAGATACACCATTTGTGGTGACTTACTATCGTAAGTACTTGAGTCCCAAGCTTCATCATTTAACTCTTATTATTTTAGTTAATTGATGGAAATTGATCATTTCTCCACACTAACCGTATATAGGCTAAGATTTTTGATGGTTAGAGTCAGCATGAAAAATTCAATGCCATGGCCGGGATTTGAACCACGGATCTCCTGGTTACCGTCCAGTTGCTCTTACCCTTTGAGCTACCATGGCCAACGTGCCGTCCTGACATTAAATTCTCCATTTGACTCGTATATTTCCCCGGTAGACCACTAGGGGCTCTCGCATATGACTAGTGTGGAGAAATGATTAATTTCCATAAATTAACTAAAATAATAAGAGTTAAATGATGAAGCTTGGGACTCAAGTAATTACGATAGTAAGTCGCCACAAACGGTGTATCTCGGATGCGAGAGCCCCTAGTGGTCTACCGGGGAAATATACGAGTTAACTGGAGAATTTAATGTCAGGATGGCACGTTGGCCATGGTAGCTCAAAGGTTAAGAGCGACTGGACGGAAACCAGGAGATACGTGGTTCAAATCCCGGCCATTTCATGTTGACTCTATCCATCAAAAATCATACCCTTAAAGGTTTCTTTTTGAATTGTACACCTCCAAACCTGGATAAACACCCAAGGGCACATCTGCAGACTCACACCAAATAATATTGGTTTCCTTGCGAACTTCTTTTTCGCAGCACACTAACATTTTCGAAATGGTCACAACTATTTTGGTTGTGGGTGGTATCCTTTTAGGAAAGTGTTTTCCCTCAAGTATGAGGGCCGATTCTTACCCCCCAGTATGAGGCCTCTGAGTATTATAGTACTCAATTAGGTTACGAGTTCTTTATATGCGCAAGTACAGGTAGATGAATGTCTTGCATGAATTTACAGCTCTGAAAATTACGAAACAATTGTGCATGCTTACATCCAGTGGTATAAAAATACTTTAACATTTAACTGTTTTCCGTAAAGAGGGATAGCTAGTAATAGCTGATCCGCATCATCCATATTTGACCCGCCATTTCCCCAAACAATGGAGTAGCTAATGTGTCATCTGTAGACCAGTACACGTCACTGCTACCTTATCCTAAACATCTCCTTCATAATCGCATAACAAATATTCCAGATTTTCTATAGTAATATCAGAAGCCTGTATACATCATACGCAAGGTAATTTATTTGCTACATTACGGGGATAAACCATGGTTAACATTGAAATGTAACAATTTCAAATGTGCCATTCAGTTAGCTCTTGATACATATAAGAAATCACTCTGAATACAGAGAGAGTATAAATAACTAAATTACTGAACGAAAACAGCTGCATAAGGCTACCAGAAACCTTGGTTGAGAAACACTGTAATAACAGATGCTGACAGAGAGTTTTCTTTCCAGCATGTATGTATGTGTGTGCATGTGTGTGTGCGTGTGTAATGCAACATGTACTCGTATGACTATCGCTTGGTATAGCATAAATAAACTAAACTTGAACCAGAGAAGTCACTTGCAAAGCTATACATACATACATTGGTTCCTATACACACAAAACAAAATGATTCAAATATTAGGCACGTTAGGTGGTGCAAAGAATGGCTTTTGCTAGAGTGAAACAAAGTAGTGAAATTTCAATGATTTATTAATGTAGTCTCTACTTTATTGTTACTATAGATTTATACTGCCTTTAATGAGTTTTAAAACAGTTTTTGGAAATTAATTGTTCTTTCACACTAGCCGTGTGTAGGACGCACTATGAAAGCGTAGAGCCAGACTGAAAAATTCAATGCCATAGCAGGGATTTGAACCACGGATCTTCTGGTTTCCGTCCAGCTGCACTAACCATTGAGCTACTATGGCTACTATGTTTCGTTTAAATAACTTAATAAATACGGAAGATACAGAATTGTATTTATGATGCATTTTTACAGCATTTAACAATTTAAATGTCTTGTTCTGTTTACTGGGTATCCGTTTCCGACCCCTGAAGGGTTTAAATGGCCATCAGCGAAGCGGTTAACCACTCATTTCCATACTCTCTAGCTAATGAGTATAAATAATCCTTTTTTTAATTTATGTCCTCCAACATTGTCATATTAGAGATAAATGAAATATGCTCAGATGAGATCAGGGTCCATAGAGCTTAGAGTTACCATACATTAATCTTTCAGGATAAGGGAAAACACCAGAAAAACCTTATTCAGATAACTCTGAGATTCCAGCTCTGGACCTCTTGAACGTGAGGCATACACACTACCATCTACGCTACCAAGGCAAGCTATAAATAATCTGCCTTCACATATGTACATGTTCTAGTTCTGTAAACTTATATGTTTTATTTCTTGTAAACCCATACACAGTATCTTCGTAGTTTGTTGCTGCTATAAATATTTTATGTTTCAATTATGTGTGTCCAACATTGACTACACTTCTCTGTACAAAACAATTAATTGGATCAGTAAATTAATTACTCACTCACTTAAATCAACCCATGGAGCAACAGCCCTCATGGCCAAGGCTTGCCAACCCAACTACCGACCTCATGCACACATACACAAGGTAGAGGTGGGCGATCATCCAACCAATACAGGGTAGAGATGTGGTCAGCATCTTGGCAACCCCAGCTGGAAAGTTGGCTTATACAACCAGAGCTGCTACCTAGCATAGCTCCTCACTTTTCTCACAAGGATGAAAGGGCACCAATCCTATACCCAAGACATAAAATCCACACTCCCCTGGGGTGGTGTCATTCCCGGGCACTTTCCATGGCAGGGAACCAAAGCAGGATGCCTTAACCCACAGGGCAGTCACTCACTCACTAAACAAACAGCAACCTTCCTCTAAACTGGTTTGTTTTTACTACTGAACTGTGTCAACTTATATTCAGCATATTTGTAGTGAGATTCAGTCAATTAAATTAAAGAATCATTAACAAAATTACAAAAATTATTATATTTTTCCTTTCTATGTGTTACTTGGGAAATGAGTGAGTTTGTGGGGCCTAAAAGTTCGATGACAGCTAGATTATTTGGGTCTGAGTTACTTTGCAATTATTCTCAATAAATCACAAAGGCTTCTTAAAGATTTTTTTCAGTATCAATTGATACAGGATGGCAATTTTCACACTTATTGTAACACTTTGTAATATGAAAATTTCCCTACCAAATGGCAATTCATCACCCTGGCCAGATGAAATTGTTATTTTCTATGTTATAAGAAATCTAAATACTGATAAATATATACTTATTATGGCCTTGTGGATTTAAAATTGGTAAAGTATTAGAGACTTTTTTGGATTTATTATATTTTCATTCCGTAATTTTGTTGCCTTACTTGTTGAAGCAAAATTAGAATGGAAATTTAAATGAAAATGCCTTAATCCTAACAAAACTACTATGGTATGAAATTAAATATTAAGCTAACAATTTTAACTGAAACAACTATTTGCAGTCAGTTTTTTGACACTTTGTCACTTAAAATTTTATATTTTTGAGGGACTAGTTTCAGAAGCCATCTCCTCCATTATAAACCTCTTTCCAACTGTCTGTAGCCGTCTGCTCTCTTCTCTCTGGTGGTAGAACTATGAACTTCTTTGTCAAATTATCTACTGGTGAAATTTCAAGTGCATTACTCGGTCCTTATTTTTCCATATAAATAAAATGTAAGAGAGTGGACAACCAGAGCCTTAGATTGCTGCTAATGACTACATGTCTAGAGACAACTATGGTGGACAACTACCATATTAAAAGCCCATTTCTTTGAGGCAGTTACCAAGTCTAATAAAACAATCACAGGCAGTCTACAACAAATGGTACAGAAAGGTCCATTACAATTCAACTATAAACATGCTATAGCAATATCATTTAAACCAAATGGTTTCCGAATTTAATTGAGTCATCCTTTTATCTAATAATTTAATACTATTGTGCAAGGTTTACACAGTTAAGAGGTACCAGAGAAGAAATACATAACACATCAAGTGTGACAAATACATATGTATAAAATATGTGTTCACAAAAAGTATTTAATAAAACTGGTAACCTATATTATTTTTCATAGATTTTAAAAATAATAAATATTATAGATTTTATTTTGTAATGGTTGTAAGATTAAAAGTCTTTGAAGTTTAGGGCAAAATTGTTTAAGAGGAGCAATGAAATTTTCTTACAAAAAATTCAAACATACTTTTTGAATTTTAAATAAAAATATTCTTGAAAAATAAAACAATTTTTTCAAACTCTACTTATACAACATTTAGAAAGTCACCAAACTCAAACTTGGAAAAACTACCTCTAGGATGTTTGACTGGATAAGCTGGCAAAACTTGCATTAAAGATTTATGTAGCCTTGGAGAATGAGTTTGCGTTATATTTAGGTCAGTAAAGCTGTTGCTTTGCTCCAAGTCAGATCTTAAATTGCAGTTACAGGCAATGTCTTTTAAGCGTGCAGCACATTGCTGTAAACATATTTTGAGTTAAAATCTTATGAAAGATGGAGACATCTTATTTCTCAATGATCTGGCACAAGTAAAAGTGCTCTTTATGAACTTGTATGCCAGTTTTGTGATACAATCCTCATGGACGACAGATGACGAAGTGCAAGACCCAAAATAGTCATACAAGATTCTGTTCATGATGTTGAACATGAAATGGTTGCATCACCACGTAAATCTGTAAGAAATTTGTCACAACAAATTGGAGAATCAATTGGATCCACACATAAAGCTATAAAGCTACCCATGTTGTGTTAAATTTATCCACAAACTTCAGCTACCTGATCCAGAGAAATAATGTCATTACTGCCAGTGGTTCTGTGCTTTCACATGCAACAATATAGCCAATCTGGATAAGACTTTCGAATCTATCTTACATTAAATGGCTACATTGACTTTTGGAATAAGTTAGATTATTTAACTGAGCATGATGGCTCAAGTAGTTTCGTCTGTAGTCTGCATTTAGGAGGTATGGGTTCGATTCCCATGGCCGGCTACCTGATCCATGTTTTTTTTAGGGGGGGGGGGGGTCCCGGTCACCAGGCGAAGACTGGGTAGGTTAATTATAGCCCCCATATTTCCTGTCTCTCCATTTCATTTCCATTATCATTTCACATCATCTTTCACCTGGTGGTCTCTTTCAGGGTAGAAGTGTTGGCAGGAGTCTCAGTGCTACATGGCAGGATGATATGTTCCATTTCCTCCTCTGGTAGGTCTGGTTTCCGGGCTGGCCTAGTTGGCCATTTTAGGACCACGGTGGCAGGGATACTGGTTTTACTGGCGTGCTAGGGAGTTTTCAACATGTCAAATGTAGGGTGCACTGTCAGGACTCCTTAGGTCAGCTGCCATTTGTCTCCTCTCACCTCATCCTTCCTTCCGGGGATGCCCCACTTGGGGGCATTGGTACAATAGATCAAGACTGGTCACAGTACCGAATTCCCTTTGTAGACTATCCTATTCTATCCTAGATTATTTAAGAGAAAGTGTACACTGACAACCCACACTCAATACAAGAATTCAACATTGCAATGTCTAATTGTTTTGCCAAAAAACACTAGCAACATTAAAAAAAGTTGATCATGCACAGTTGTGGAAATTGTGTTTGCAAGGAAACAGCAGTCTTCAGCATTTTCTGTGAACTGGAACTTTACGAAAGTAACACTTGCAGAATTCTTTACTGTATGTTGGTTTACTTATCGCCATCAGAAAATGGAATTTTATTTAAAAATGGAGTCCAAAATTATTTTCATATACGTACAGGTATGTGCTATAAATGCTCATATCCATTTAATTAGTATGTTTAATAAAGTTAAGAGAAAAAATATAATAAACTCTGAGTCAGGAAATTTTATGAACATCCTGCATAATTATAGGATACAATGAAAATTATGGCAACAAGGTCAATACATATCTGTGAGGTTTTCAACATTAAGCTCGAGTAAAAACTTTAGTATGAATATTAATATTAACAGGAATATGTAACTGATAATCTACTTACATCATTTCTAATAACTTCTCTGCTATCTCCCAGAAGGTCCATGAGCTTGGATACACCCATTGGGCTCACCAAAATAATTTCTTGAATGTCCTTAGGCCTAGAAGCAGAAGTTAAGAAACATATATCACATTATAAAATAAACATGGTGAATAGCATAGTGACTGCTAAATAAGACACTATAGTTTTGATGCAGAAAGGAAAAAACTCACCATCACCTCAGCTTATTGCTAGATACTGTCTGATGGTATGCAATTGCTAACTTGGAAGCAACTCTTGAATAACTTCAGCATGAAAACTATCACAAATTGGGAATTTGAGCAGTATAAAATCTTACTACTGTCGCACACCCGTATCTACAATCGGGCGGCTTGTTTACACAAAAGGAACTGATAGGCGGGCAGTGTGAAAACCAAGAGCCGGCAGACGAAAATAACATGCAGATAAAGTTCTGCCAAAACAAACAAACTGAGATAAATGGAAATTTCTAGTTACTTCTTGACTGATAGAGACTTTTCGGGTTCTGGTTTATTTTCGAATAACCTAGAAATTATCGGTGAGGTATTTAAAGAGGCGACGGCTGGCCAGGAGTGGCAAGTTGTGAAACGAGAGTGAGTAAGCAGAGAACAGCTGAGTGTGTTGCTGTAACGAGAGCTATTTGTTATTGTCACCGACCTCGGAAGATTGTGTTGTGATATGTGATATAATCCTGCAGCTATGTAGAGTGTTTCTACGCAAATAAAGAACATTTAGAATTTCGGCAAATTGGACTTTAAATTCTACTAACCCACAAAGTCACAATACTGTATGAAGATAAGTGATATAAATAAACAGAATGAGAGGAAGCAAACACACGAAGTTCTGCTATACATAATTCAGTTATATGTGTATTCAGTTTCAGGCAAATTATATTGAAATACCAATTTATATATAATTAGCATATACTCAAACCACATTTCCATTTGTTTTTTCTCCTTTTTTCATTTGAGATAAACTTAAGTAATATAGGCAAATAATATAGGACCTTCTTAGCTCATATTCAGTATTAAAAGTGGATGTGGTGAGCATCTAGTCTAATACAGTGCACACAGAAACAAGTGGATCCAACCCAGTAAGAGACACAACTATATAAAAAATTGAGGATGTCTGGCCACATTAAATTAATACTTCAATTTTAGGTGAATTACTTCTTGTACATCTGCTATACCATATATTATAGCTTGTGTTATTTTACTAATAACGTTATAGTCTTAAAGATATTTAAACCATGCTAAAAAGCCTGTACAAAAGATACAAATTCTCAAATAAGCAACATAGTTCACCTTGCATAAAGTTACAAAGCGTAAGGATTGACACAAGTGAATAAAACTGATAGAAGCAGCAATAAAGGTATAAGGAACAACTGACTAAGTGGAACCACTGGAACAACCATCTTGCTCAAAAGATCTTTGCGCTTTCAGGTTCTATGAGCTAATTCTTAAATCATTACCATTTATTCAGCCTTACAGTTTGCAATGAGATTCAAATCTTAACACAGCAGTTTAGCTTATTTTGTTTCTCCCCCTTCCTTCACCTTTTACGCCTTCATGCTTAGGATTAGATATTTCAGCACAAAGTACTGATGAAAAGTTGGTAATTATAATCTAAAAGATTTTTTAAATATGCTGCTATGAAAGTCAAACTAATTCAGGAAGTCTCTATGTAAAACTGAAAGAGACAGAAAGGAAACCTGGTGCAATCTTAGTTTTGACTACACAAGCAAGAATGGCTGAATTAACAGAGGAAGCAAACTGATCACCAATACATATTACATGCAAAAAAATTTTGTTATTTAGATATAGGAAGGTCTAAATGAACACAGAAAATCACACAATTCACTAAACCGACACAATGAAAAGGCACCCATCTCATTAAATAACTGAAAACAACAGAATAACAAATAACACTTTTAGCAAGAAAGCACACAGGGAGATGATACAATAGTATACTGGTAATGGCACAGTTCCAATTTCAAGCAAGATACTTCATGAACAAGTGGAAATTTACTGACATATCTTAGCAACAGGAAACAAGAATCACACAATAGCAAAAGCATAAGGAACGAGCTGTGGCAGCTGGTAAAATGCAAAACCATAATATAGTTAAATAAGTAATGTTAACAATAGGCTAACACAAAAAGTGATAGAGAGGTGCAAGGGAAATTAAATAAGAGGGATGATGTAGAATGTTAGACATTCCTGCTGCCACCTCTGCCCCTAGCCATTTATATACTCAATAAATTTAGGATTAAGCATAAAAATTTAGTGGATAAGCTACTTATTGACAGTGAAACTAGTTATTTCAGGGAAGCTAATAGAAGAGGACAATCAAAGGTCAACACACACCAACCACAGAAGAAAAACAACCTGGCCAGGAAAGATGTAAGGAAAAAGGAAAATCACATAACATAAAATACTTTTTCCATTTTCAGAGTACGAAAAGACAGGGTAACTTTTCTCTCTAAGATAATTGGTTAGGAGACTGCTGGAAAATACAGGTAACCCCATAAAACTTCAGTAGTTTAACGAACTGTATATAATTTCTAGTTTTTGTTTGTCTTTGATTGATCACCTTTATAGCCTCTTTGCATAAAATGTTACACAAATAAAAATATTTGTAAATTAATGTCCACTTATCTTCAGAAGTTGATGTTAATACTTCTTTCTTCTTTTTAAAATCGATTTCAAAGGCACATTGCATTCATCCTCAGTTAAACAAACTCCGTTGTTAAGGAAATCTCGGTTACTATGTTTTTTTCTTTTGTTATGTTTTCAGCATTAGCAACATCTGAAGACGAAACAAATCTAAAAACAGAATCAATTGCTGGTATGTCAAAATTCATTACACGATATTTATTTTTTAAAATAAATATTTTTTCCCACACTATTAAATCTATGGGAACATTTAATTGTTTTAATAATTTAACTTCGGGATTTATTTCATGGTTAAATGACCAAAAATGATCTGCTATGGCCGATTTATCTATTTGCTTATATTTAATGTTATGAAAATGTTCTTTCTTTCTGGTTTCCAAACTACGTTTCGTCTTTCCCTTATAAACCTGATCACAATCTAAACAACTAAATTGATAAATACCAGATTTTTTATTATTAGGAATTTTATCTTTTTTAGAAAATTGTAATAAAATGTTAATACTATATTTATCATAAATATAGTATTTATATATATAAATATATTTATTATAAATATAAATTAATAAATATAGTATTAAAAATGTATTACAATTTTTTAAAAAAGATAAAATTCCTAATAATAAAATATCTGGTATTTATCAATTTAATTGTTTAGGTTGTGATCAGGTTTATATTGGAAAGACGAAATGTAGTCTGGATATCAGAAAGAAAGAACATTTTCGTAACATTAAATATAAACAAATTGATAAATCGGCTGTAGCAGTTCATTTTTGGTCATTTAACCATGAAATAAATCCCGAAGTTAAATTATTAAAACAATTAAATGTTCCCATAGATTTAATAGTGTGGGAAAAAATATTTATTTTAAAAAATAAACATCGCGTAATGAATTTTGACATACTGGCAATTGATTCTGTTTTTAGGTTTGTTTCGTCTTCGGATGTTGGTAATGCTGAAAGCATAACATAACAAACGAAAAAAACATGGTAACCGAGATTTCCTTAATAACGGAGTTTGTTTAACTGAGGATGAATGCAATGTGCCTTCGAAATCGATTTTAAAAAGAAGAAAGAAGTATTAACATCAACTTCTTAAGATAAGTGGACATTAATTTACAAATATTTTTATTTGATTAATATTTATTACTCCATTGTAACTAACTTCATTTTCTGTGTAATAAAGGCTAATGTTTTCATGGGTGCATATATGATTCACATAATTTTTATAGATACACAAGCCTAGGGATAGATGATGTATCCAGTTTATTAAAGTTATATATTGCTAGCGCATATTTTTGGGGGGGAAGGGGAGGGGGAAAGGAATTCATTTCAGAATCCAAAAGATGTAATGGCTTAAATATTAAAAGCAGAAGCATTATTAACAGTGAAGTATTCTTCATATTTGAGTTTGATTTATGAGTCACTATGTTTACACTCAAACTTCACTTATTTGTTGTTGTATAATTGAAACGTTTTCAAGATCATTCGATCTCATCCTCAGCTGTTTGGTGCCTAAATGAACCTTCCTCTTCTTCCACTACTACGGAGCTCCAATCACTCTGCCATCTGGTGTTAGGGGCACTAAGTTTTAATACTTCATTTAATGCCGGGATTTCAAAATTTATAACTTTATCACGGTTTTTGTTTCTGAATATTTTTTCCCAAATATCCAATTCTATGGGTGTACTTAAATATTTTAACAGTTTAATGTTGTGGCCAATGTTGTGGTTTTCTGTCCAAAAATGGTGTGAAACTGCAGATTTTAGAGGGACATTAAGTTGAAACAAACAGAAAAATCTGCAGTTTCACACCATTTTTGGACAGAAAACCACAACATTGGCCACAACATTAAACTGTTAAAATCTTTAAGTACACCCATAAAATTGGTAATTTGGGGAAAAATATTCATAAACAAAAACCGTGATAAAGTTATAAATTTTGAAATCCCGGCATTAAATGAAGTATTAAAACTTAGTGCCCCTAACACCAGATGGCAGAGTGATCAGGGCTCCGTAGTAGTGGAAGAAGAGGAAGGTTCATTTAGTCACCAAACAGCTGAGGATGAGATCGAATGATCTTGAAAACGTTTCAATTATACAACAACAAGTAAGTGAAGTTTGAGTGTAAACATAGTGACTCATAAATCAAACTCAAATATGTAATGGCTTTTAGAATAGAAAGGAAGCTTTGACTACATAAGAAGTCTGAAATATCATATGTTGAAAAAATTGCCATTACAACCCTGGTTTGGTAATAGTACCATTCTTCTATCAGATACACAAGTTTAAAAGCAAATGACTGTACATCTGTGAAATAATATTTAGAATGTTTTCACTTCCAGAAACTACAGTAATTACTGCATCATGAACTTCTTCCTAAAATAATTTATGCATGCTACATTATTGTTACATACACACATACATACAATACGAGGAGTGTTCAAATGATAAGGTACAAAATGTAACAACCAAACTGGTTGCAATGTGAATATATCGCTTCGCAATAATAGTGAGACATCTTGAGACATGAATGTAGTACCTGATATGGTTGCGCTCATTCACAGATGCCCACACACGAGCAGGAAAGAAATAAACAATTGAGGCAGCAGTGTGAGGATATCATGGTGTTTACATTGTAAACTTTGACGATTAAAGAGAGCCGCAAGGTGTTATCAGGTTTCTGACTGCAAAAGGAGTTAAACTGGCTAATATTCATTGCTGGATGGTAGCCTTAGACAGAGAAGAGGGTGTGTATGACAAGTCGGTTGAGAAACTGGAGAACCTGTTTTCCATGAAGGCCAGGAGTGTTTGAGTAATGACCTGAGACCAGGCCTGGCAAATATGGTATTCACGGGCAAACCCACTGTCAAGGTGAACAAACTGGTAATAAATGATCAGTGGATCAGAATGCAAACATTGACAATGAGGTGTGGGGACAGAGTTGAAACAGTGTGAATGATTGTGCATGATAGAATCAGTTATTTGGAAGGTTTGCGCGCAGTGGGTTCTGAAGAAGCTCAGCAAACTGCAAAGAAAGTGTGAATAGGGCTAGCAACTATCATGAAGACCCTGCTTTCCAGTGGATCGTTACTGATGACAAGAGCTAGTGCCATCACTTTGAGCTAGAAAGAGGGACAGCATGCAAGGGAAGCATGCACTGTCACCTCTTCATAATAAAAAAATTTGAAGCTGTGTCTTCAGCAGGCCAGGTGATGCTCACTGACTTTAATATTCAGAAGAACCATTAACAGTGACATGTACTATGATACACTCCATACCCTATACAAGTTCATTAAGAGCAGTATGGGCTGCTCACAGAGAGAATGATTCTGCTCAATGATAATGAACACCCCCAAATTTCCACAGTCACACAAAGTGTACTGGCCAAGTTCAACTAGGAGCAGCTTGAGCATCTGTCCTACAGCCCGGCCATGTCTCACTATGACTTCTGTTAGGTCTGCTAAAAAAATGCCTCAAAGGGCAGCACTTCAACTCAGATGATGAACTGAGGAGCATAGCAAAGGACTGGCTTATGTCACAGCCACAGAAATTCTCGGAATACAGAATACTTTGGATCATTAAACAGTGGGATATATGTAATTATGCGTCTGGTGATTACTTTTCAATAAAAACTACAAATTATAACCACAGTGTCATTTCACACCTTTTTATGTGAACACCCCATGTATACTGCACAACTACAGTAATCTCAGAATGAACTGTTACAAATATTTATGTTACACAACAATATACAATGTCAAACACATTCACAACCAATTATGTTGCCCATGATAGCTTTCTGCACAAAATAAAATTTAACAAATTACTTGAATAGCAATTCCAGACAAGAGATAGAAACTAAGAAGTTCTCAATCAGATTTTGCTAAATTTGAAAGTAGTAGTAGTAGTAGTTGTTGTTTTCAAATGCTAGGCTTTGGCAATGAAGCCATTAGCTCTCTTGCTCTCCAATATTTCTGTGTAGTGGGTCCGGCAGGTAGAGCTTCACAGGTTAAAAGATGTTCTTCAGTCATGTCCTCTTCTTTGTTGCACAGAGGACAATTTGGACTTGTATAAATTCCTATTCTGTGTAAGTGTTTGGCCAAATAATCATGTTCTGTAAGTAATCTAAAATTTGCTACTGCAGCTTTACATGGGATTTGTGGAATAATTTCTGAATTTTTAATTAAAATGTTCCTTTTTTATCTTTGGCTTTGTTAGAGATTAATTGGTTTTGTTTGTTTTTATATTTGTTTTTGATTAATCTTTTTATGGATGTAAAGGGTGAGTTTTTACTTTTGTTCTGAATTAAATTTGCACCTTTTTTAGCAAGAAAATCAGCTGATTCATTTCCAGCAATTTTGCAATGTTCAGGTATCCACTGTAATATAATTCTTTTCTGTAGTTTTTGAAGTTGTTGGATCATTTTGTGACATTCTTTAATTTGGATTGACCTCATTTTATATGAACTTATTGCATATAATGCTGCTTAAGAATCAGAAAGTATGACATCATTTATGAATTTACCTATTCTGTATAGAAGGTGTTGGAGTGAAATATGAATAGCCATTACTTCTGCATCAAAATTTGTTGTGTGGTATCCTGCTGGTTGATAGAGAACAGTGCACACTTAATTCCTGCTCCTGAGTTGTCCAAGTTAGATCCATCGGTGTAGATATGTAGCCATCCTTCAGGTGGGTATCTATTGTTCACAGTTTCTAATGCTAGTGCTTTTAGTACAGGTTTGGAAGTTTCAGATTTGGTAACTATTTGTTCTAAATCTAATTGAATATTAATTGGTCCAAAAGTCAGTGGGTTTTCTTTGATTAAAATGTTTTCTTTAGAATTACGAAGATTCAGATCTGTTTTTAATTCCATAACTTTGTGTAGGAAACTTGTTTCTGTTTTCATCTTGATTGGTTGTAATCTTTTCTCCCATTTTCTTGTTTTTAACCACAACATTTTTTCATGCTGTATTAGTGCCTGCTCCTCTAAAGTTAGATGTATTGGATTGTTCCGAGTTAAGGCTTGCATTGCCGTGATTGGAGTTGATTTTGCTGCACCAGTTATTAGTCGCAGGGTCTGATTTTGTCATACTTCTAGGTGATTTATGTTAGAACTGTTTGCTGTAATCATTACCTCTGCATTATAAAGAAGTATTGGCTTGGTGAATGTTTTGTATGTGGTGTTCAGTGTCTCCCGATTGCTGCCCCACTTGACTCCAGCTTATCTTTTCAAAATTGAAATTTTTTTTGTTGATTTGTTTACTACTGCTTCAATATGATGTCTCCAAGATAATTTTGAATCAAAAATTGTTCCAAAATATTTTGTTTCATATATTTGTTTCAGGTTTGTTTTCTTGAACTGCAGATTTAGTTTAGGCATTTTCTTTTTTAACCTAAATATTTGGAATGTTATTAAATTTTAGATGAGTCGTATTTTTTACACATCTGCTTCACTTTCGTACCTATTTTGAGGACATGTTTCGCAAATCTTCGTTTGCATCTACGGCTCTTGTGCGACTGATGCTAGATCCAGCGGTGTGGGTAATTCTGGGGTTGTTGCTGCCATCTGTTGATTTAGTGATGAACTGAAATGTGGGATTCTCTTCTAGCGGGATTTCAAAGTTCATTAGTTGGTTTTTATGTTTTTCTATGTATATCCTCTCCCATATGACGAGTTCACTATGTTTTTGTACGTATTTTAGTAATTCTGTGCTATCTTCAATTTCATATTTTCAGACCAGAAATGAGCTGCTATTGCGGACTTATCAATATTTTTGTATCTTAAGTGCCTGAAGTGTTCTTTCTTTCTAGTGCCTATGTTTCTTTTTGTCCTCCCTATGTAAATTTTTTCACAGTCTTTACACTTAATTTTGTAAATGCCTGACTTTTCCTCTGGTTTTATCTTATCAGTATTATTACTGTGAAGTAGGTTTTTAATGTTGTAATTGTTTTTTGGTGCCAATGTTATATTGTATTTCTTGAATATTTTTTGGAACTTTTCTGTGGCCCAGGGGTGGTAAGTAAATTTAGCAAATCTAGTTTCTTATTTTATTGGCGTGAGAGCTGTGATCTGTTTTAATTTCTTTTGAAGTTTGAATAATTTTAGTTTTTTATCTACAAGGTTTTTTCCATATCCATTTTTAATTGCAGTTTTTAAGATTTGATGGTATTCTTTTTGATATTCTTGCTGGCTGAGAGGTAGATTTACTAATCTGTGTGTCAGACTGTTGATGGTTGCATGTTTGTGTGGAATTGGGTTGAAACTATTTGCTTTGATGTAATTATCTGTGTGTGTTGCTTTTCTATGAATGCGAAATTCTAGTTTTTCATTGCCTTTTTTGATTTTAAGGTTTAAAAAAGGTAGAGTACAGTCCTCTTCAGTTTCTACTGTGAATTGTACGCTGGGTTCTTGCAGGTTGAGTAGTTTCAAAGCATCATCTATTAGTTTGTAGGGCACTATTGCAAAGATGTCGTCTACGTATCTGTACCATGTTTTAAACATATGAGGGAAGGCTTTAGTAATATGTGTTTCGAAAAAGCTCATGTATAGATTAGCCAAAAATGGTGATAGCGGGCTTCCCATAGCTAGTCCTGAAATTTGTTTATAATATTTTCCATCGAAGACAAAATAATTTTGATGTATACATAATTCAGTCATTGCCAAATATTCTTCTATTGCATTGGCATCCAGGTTTATAGAATTTAGCCATTTTTTCAGTTGAATCAAAAGTTTGTCTAATGGAATGCTAGGGAAGAGGGAGCGGACATCAAAGGATACTAAAGTGTCATGAGGTTTTAGTTTAAGATTTTGAATTTTTTCTACCAGGTCTAAAGAGTTTTTTATACTCAGAGTATGGAATTGTGGAAAGGACTGAAATTTTTTGGTTAGCCATTTTGCCAGAAGGTAAGTAGGAGTGTTTATATTATTTACAATGGGTCTCATGGGTATGTTGGGTTTGTGTATTTTAGGCAAACCATATATTCTTGCAAGGGTAGGGTTGTCTGGTTTGATAGTTTTTTGTTCTGTAGTTGTTAAAATTTTACTATTAATGATGGTTTTTTGTACATCTTTTATGCATCGGTTGAGTGGATTAGAATCTATTTCCTGGAATTCTTTTTGTTGTAGTAACTCTTAACCTTTTTTCATTGTATGTAGCTGTATCTAAGATTACTATTTTGTTCCCTTTATCAGCCCTTGAGAAGATTACATCCTTTTTCCTTAAAGATTTAATTATCTGAATTTGTTTCAAATGTTTTATTGGCTTTTTATTTATTAAGTTTTCCAATATAGGAGCTGATTTTTTCCTAATTATATTTTTGTCCATGGTTTCCAAGCCTTCTACTGCTAATTCTATGTCTGCAATGAATTCATCCGGGTTGCTGGAGTATGTTATACATGTTTTTAGGCCTTGGTTAAGTACATCTATTTCTTCATTGTTAAAATTTTGCTTTGAGAGATTAATTACATTGTCTAGGGATGTGTTCTTTGCTGAAATTTTGTTATGTTTTGGTTGCCAATGATTATGATTACGTTTTAGTTTCTTATTTTGACGATAAACTTTCTCTTTGACTTTACAATTTATATGTTCAAATGATTTGGCTTCTAAGTGGTCCCATGCTGTGTTTCCTAGTCGCACAAGAGCCGTAGATGCAAACGAAGATTTGCGAAACATGTCCTCAAAATAGGTACAAAAGTGAAGCAGATGTGTAAAAAATACGACTCATCTAAAATTTAATAATTTTTCGCTTCACTGTGGTGTTCCAATACAGTTAAATCTCGATATATTTGGAATGTTGTTTTACCAGTATTTATTTTCATCAAATTGTTGTCAGTCCACTTTTCCAATAGTATCAGAGCCTTTTCCATTGAAGTTTTGGATTTCTCTATTTGTGGGGAAGATGTCCACATGATCATGTCATCTGCAAAAAGAGCTGTTTTTATTTCTGTGTTTGATACAGCCGAGGGTAAATCATTGATGTAGAGGTTAAACAAGGTTGTATTCAGTATTGCACCTTGTGGTAGGCCCATTATTATTTGTTGGAATTTGGATGTACTGTCATTGTATTTTGTAGCACAGAAACATTGAAAGAGAAATTGAGTGATCCAATTTAACATGTTATCTTGAATGCCTAGTTTTGAAAGTTTCTCAAGAAGTTTATGCCTCCATACTGAATCGTATGCTTTTTCAAAATCAATGAAAACTGATAGCGTATCTTGATTTTTGTTGAAAGATTCTTTGACATCTTGGGATAGTTGAATTGTATTTTCTTTAGTAGATACATGTTGTCTGAATCCTGTTTGAGCAGTTGTTAATATGTTATTACTTTATAAGAACCAATTTAGCCTAGCTGAAATCATACGTTCTGCTGTTTTTGCAATGACACTTGTTAAGGAAATTGGTCTGTAATTATTTATTTTGTCAGGTGCTTTGTCTTTTTTTTAGAATAGGAATAATTATTGATTTTGTCCACTCTGCAGGTACAGTAGAGGTCCATGATATATTAAATAATTTCAGTGGTATCTTTCTTCCCTTTGGTCCTAAGTGTTTCAGAAATTCAGCATGTACTTTATCTGTTCCAGGAGACTTTTTATCTTTCAACTCATGGATGGCATGATTTAGTTTCCTTATGGTGAATTCTTTGCTGAATATATCATTTGTTTGTTTTGGGCACTTTTTAAATTTTTTGAGATCTTTTTTAATCTAGCTTTGTTTTCTTTTTGCTTCAGAAGAAAGTTTATGCTGAGAGCTGTAATACTTATTAAAGGCTTCAGAAATAGAGTAATTTGAAGTGTTTTCCCATTTAGTTTGAGTGATTCTTTCCTTGTTTCTTTCTGACAATTTTACTTATATATCTGTATACTTTTTTTGCATCTTTTCTATAATCAGCTTTTTCAATAAATTCACTGAAAGTGCCCGCCTTGGTAGCGTCGTGGTAGCATGTCTGCTTCACATTCAAGAGGTCCCGAGTTCGAATCTCGGTCAGGGTGCGTTACCTGGATAAGGTTTTTCCGGGGTCTTCCCTTATCCTGTAAGACGAATGTCGGGTAACTCTAAGCTCCATGGACCCCGGACTCATTTGAGGATCATTTCATCCATTCCATTCATCATCCGATATGACTTAACTTGGATAATGCAAATTAAAAAAAAAATAACTGAAAGTTTTTTTTTTTTGACAATATGAATTTCTTTTTTGTATTTTGCTGCCTTTCTTTGCCATTCCTGTGTATCTGTTGGGTTATTGGACAATTCTGCTTTTTGCCTTGCTATGACCCTTTCTTCTTTTAACTTTGATAGTTCTGTATTCCAAAAGGGTTTGTAAGTTTTTCCTCTTGGGATCCTTTTTTTTTTTTTTTTTTTTTTTTTTTTTGGCTGCTTCAATAATATTTGTTATTGTTTTATTGAGTTTATCTATTTTTCATTGAGTTTAGTTTTTTCTCCTGTAAAATTGAAAGTAAGAAATTACAACCATTTTGAGCAAGGTAGCATGTATCTAGCTATACCAAAAAGGGAGCAATAAGTTGTTAAAATTATTCAAATGGTATTTCTAGTGCACAAAATTTGCTGAATGTAATATAAGCATAATTGTTTTTAGATGTAGACAAAAATATGGCAGAGTTATAAGATTAAAGGCATTTTAAAGCAGATAAAATATTTTTACCTATTAGTAACCAGTGAGGTAAGCAACTTCACAGCTGGCCACCTAACATGAAAGTCATATTCCTCCAAGAATCCCAGTACCAGTCCCACATTATCAGGGTGCTTAATAAATATCTCTGTGAACTGCTCACCAACACTTCCTATGGAACCTGGAGATACATTCGGCTGTGCTGCAACCAATTAAAAAGTAAATTCTATTTATTTCACAACCAAAGTCCAAGATAATAACAAAATCAATTGATGCAACTGCAACTAACTAGCTCTATTCAGAACTGAAAGGTATATTTATAACATTCTTCTAGTTTACAGCAATCAAATAATTATTTCAACTGTACTTTTGGACTGTGCTACTTTATTCAAAAAGAAAAATACAGAAACAAAAGAAAACTTGCACCACTGTATAGCAAATCACATTTGTTTAATAACCTAATAAAATTAATCAACTAAAGATCTGATTTACAAAACCTGCCATTCTTGCAGCCATAAATCACCACCACTCTACAAATTTTAGGGCTGAATATAATAAAAACCAGGATAGTATTGTGTATCCAAATTTAAAGTTACCAATGAAACCTATTCCTATTCCCCAAGATTCAGAAATGTCAATAAATTCACCTCCTAGCACTTTACCTTGATATGGATTATTTACCAGCAGGAGAAACAGTGAATCCAGAATTGTTTAAGAGTTGAGTAATCAGACTCCAGATTGCCTAATCCTTGAAAAAGTTATCTGTAGTCAGTTTACTGACACTTCGTTACTTACATTTTTATATTATCAAGGGACTAGTTTCAGAAACCATTGCTTCCATTCTCAACACAGGGCCAGTGTGGAACTTAATGTTGGTTAGATAAATGTGGAAACCTTGGGGAAAAGAAAAGCACTAAGGGAATGAGCCATTTTTCCTACTCATAAGTGTACAGTGTTTCAGCAGGTGAAATAAATACTACACTCACTCATCACTGGCCATTCTTTCAGCTCTCAATGTTTTAACATGCAACTAGTGATAATGGAAATCAATAGCTTGCAACACATAACTCTATTATGCAGCAATCAATGTAAATATAAAGCTGAATTACACCATTGCTGACAGTGACTTAACTTTGTTAAGTATTTTCTTCATACTCTGAATACATAATAACTGTAAATGAAAGTAAAAACTGTACTACAAGAGTAAAGAAAACACTATATAGAATAAAAAGAAGTATTTCAGAAAGTGGAGTGCCATTGTTACTAAAATTAGGCAAGTGAGTCAACCTTGTATATACTTTTCTCCACTTACAAGTTTTATATGAAGACTAGTTTCTGGGGACTTCTCCCCTATAGTCAGTTCTGTGGTTGACTGATGATGCATCTGGTGTCTGCATCTGGCTTGGTGTTGCGCTGCCATCTAACGTCCTGGTAAGTTTGATGACATCATCTACCGCGGGAATTTCAAAATTCATCAAGAGGTCTTGTTTTTTCATAATATGTTTTCCCAAATCTGTAGTTCCAGAGGTTTCTTTGCCTGTTTGATCAGTTCTACAGGCAAAGAAACCTCTGGAACTACAGATTTGGGAAAACATATTTATTACGAAAAAACAAGACCTCTTGATGAATTTTGAAATTCCCGCGGTAGATGACGTCATCAAACTTACCAGGACGTTAGATGGCAGCACAACACCAAGCCAGATGCAGACACCGGATGCATCATCAGTCAACCACAGAACTGACGATAGGGGAAAAGTCCCCAGAAACTAGTCTTCATATAAAACTTGTAAGTGGAGAAAAGTATATACAAGGTTGACTCACTTGCCTAATTTTAGTAACAAAGAAAACACTATTAACTTTTTCAGCAGACGATGCCATGGACGAGTGGTAAAACCACTCATATCTCATCCAGGAAGCACTGGTTCGATACCAGGAGAACACTGTGGGATTTGTGGTGTATGAAGCAGTGTGTGGGTGAGTTTTCTCCAGGTTCTGCACTTTCCTCCACAATTCATTCCACTAAACTGCTCCATAACCACTTTTACTCACATCCATTGTATTGCCATTTCATATCATCTACTTCTTCACCATCATACCAGGTAATGAACTAATCTTCCATCTTGCTTTTTCCCTCGGATCCAGAGCTGCTCTACACCTTCAACAGACAACTGATCCCAGGCACCCACTTTTGAGTCCCTGGAGGGGGGTGCAAGTCCTCCATACGAGGAGCATAAAAAAGAAATAGGAAAATAAAAAAAAGAAGAAATGTGTCAGCATGAGCACATAAGAGCTCATCTCTGTGTTAACTTATTTTTTTCTTGTGTACCAGGATAGATTTCTAAAACATATTGCCCGGACTACAGATAAGTTAAAACATTTTACATCCACATGGGTTCTTGTTATTTAACCTCATTTTATGATTTCCATTAAACATACTACCACATTTCTGATTTACCTTATTCTTTTGAATACACTGCTACATTTAGCTAGATTTAAGTTTCTGGAAGATGTTTTAACATTTTCAAACAGATGGAAAGTACCTATTAGCATGGTTTGTACATTCATAAGCATGAAACAATACAAAAACTGCTGCACATACGCAACTGAAATTATATGTAATATGCTTTTGAGTACTATAAAATATGTTTTAAATTTGGTTAAAATCAGTAAAAATTAAGTTTCCTAAAACCTAATTTTATTGAGTTTAGGAACATTTTTTAAGACACTTCAAATACTACTGTATTTCAAATTTGGCTGAATTTGGTAGAAGTAAAGTTTCAGATGAATTTAAGCCAGCCATAACAGGAACAAATACAATTGAAATTTGATATATATATATAGATACATATACACAAACTGTTTCGTTCACTCATTTCAAATATAATTCAAACAGTCAATTCATATTACTTATTAGAAAGGCTTTAAAAAGTTTTCAATTCTTAAGTAAGACATTGCACGTCCAAGCTGAAATTTTGTACATAAGAGTTTTAATATAAATATCACAATTACAGCTTGCTTTAGCTTGTTATGTATATGGATTGTATTTTGATTGGTGTCAAAAATTTTAGGGATGCTCTCTCAAGATCAAAACAGCAAAATAAGGTCATGAATATTGGTTTTAAAATCATTTGTTGGAGAGTTATTACAGGATTTGCCACTTCAATGACCCCAATAATAATTAATTGATTGAAAAAACTATCTTTAGCTGGTTTTTAACACTTTGTCACATTGTTATATTATTGAGGGACTAGTTTCAGAAGCTGTTGCATCCATTATCAACCTTGGTTTCAATTAATTTTGATGTCAATGTTACTAAATTCCTCAAATCACACATAAATAATTAATTTAATTAAACTGCTGTCCTTTGATTGATTGTTTTGTTTCAATGTTTGCATTCTGTCAATGAACAGACCATATGCACTACAAGTATGGCCTTGTAGATGGGGAAAGCATCATGGGCACATGAACTTTATGCAGATATATCGAGATTTAACTGTATTGGAACACCAAAGTGAAGCGAAATAATTATTAATTTATAGATGTGTAATAAATACAACTCATCTATAAATTAATATTTATGCAGATAGATTACCCCAAGACTGGCAGTTACTCTGTGCATTTATTCGCTCACATTGAACATAATGGCTCTGAGATGTTAAACCAGAACTGAAAAACTTGAATTTTTCAGTTTTGATTCTACCTTTCAAAGTTTGCCTACACAGTGTGTATTAGAACAATCAATTATCTTTGATTAACCTTATAAATCCAAACTATAATAATAAACAAAACAAAAAAAATTAAAGTCCAGTATTTATGAACTGTAAGTTGTCAATGGAGTAGGTATGTGATCTTGAAATTCATATTTCCTTGTGGTCTAACAGGAAAATGCGAGTGAATGATAATTGAATGATAATTTTTATGAATAGATGGACTGGTTGAGGGGGATTTATCACTTGGACTGCTGAACCTCCTGATTTCCTGCCTGGGGAAATATAAAGTCCCTGGTTTACGCAACTGCTGTACTAGATATTGAGACTCTTGAGAGAGCGTATTTACATTGGATTTGAACAAATACAAAATTCCAATGTGTAAGGACTATGATACAATGAAGCACAAAATAATATAATTAAGCACAAAATTATAAATACAAAATTCTTCATGAATATGCAACAGAGTACACAAACCTATCCTTTATTAATCTTTAATTAGTGTTGTAACTCAGCAATAAATGACTTTCAGACCAATGTTCATATGAACTTTTCTTGACTTTTAATTTTGGGAAAACATTCCAGAAATATTTGACACTAATAAAGATACTTTTAAGGGAAACTGTATAGCTAGTAGCAGTTGTATAATGAATATAAGTTAACAGCATAGGCTGAATTCTTCCTTGGACTTTTTATTTGTAAGAAGCTTAGTACAAATGAAAATGAAGTTACATCTGATATGCCCACCCAATTATATTAATGGCACCCAATCAGATGCACTTTTTACAGCTCTTGCCAGTAACATGAAAAGTACAGAAATATTACCTTAATTATCAATATCTCAGAGACTGAAAGGCAATCCTGAAGGTATAAATCCTCCATAGCTGTTTTCCACAACTGATATGTAGATAATAGGAGATGAAAACCAGATATAATGATACATCAGGAAATGTGGCAAGGAAGTGGCTCAATGTTGAAATCCAGTGAAGGAATTTCTTTGTTGACATATAAAGTAGGGAATTAGTAATGCATTTGGTTCATTTTGGATTTAATTCATCTGATATACTTTTTCTTCTCTGGGCTCCTGCACAGGGAGGTGTTAACATCCTAAAATATGCTATTTACTGTATTTCTATATCTGTAGTAGTCAACTTAAAGGAAGTTATCCTTGTTGGAAATTTGAGTTAAAACCAAAATTTCTGACATGGGACATACCACAAGCCGTATAGACTTACCAAGAAGTATATGGATTTTGTGTGTAAATTAATAGACACATCAGTTTAGCTACATTAGAGAAAATACACTTTATATTAAAACAGAAAGGTTCAAAATGTAAGTACTTTGTTATTGATTGGATACTGTCATGAATTTCAGTGATGATTTCCAGCGGAATTAAAAAAAAAACTAATAAAATTGGAGAATCTACCTTCATCTTCAAAAATATCAGGTGCTGTTATGTTGCACAGTGTATCCAATGCATATCCAACAATTTCACAGTCGCCCCTGTCCATTTCGAGAACTTGACGTAATGCATCCATACCCTGTGCTCCAACTTCAATGCGATATGTGCGTGACAGAGCTTTAAGAGCTCTACAAGCATCTCTGCGATCATCTAGAAGAGTTGATGACTGAACTCTGTTCACAAGTCGCTCGACCTGGTGAAGCAAATTAAGTTAAACTGTGGCAAAGTTATCACCAGATTAATTGGAATATCTAATTAACACACATGAAAATACAATTCACAAACTTTTACATATTCAGTATCCAGAACACAGTACCAATAGTACCTACTTAAAGCACTGGGATAAATATTGCATTAACTCTTGAAAAAGATCTGAAAACCTGAATAAAAACATCTACAAATGACAATAAATTCATTACAGTGATCATAAATATTTTCATTTCATTAAACAGCTAGTTCTATACTGATTTTAAACTCAAGTGAATTCATTTTTTAACTACTGTTATACCTGTGCTGCACTCACAAAGTATATATCATAGATCAAAGCTATATAAAAGCAGAGTAAACAGAAAAATGTACCTTGTATTCAATAAATTACCATATGGTGACATTAACATAACTCTGCCAAAAAATCTTAAGAATGCAGAAATGATGCTATTAGTAACTCATTAATGCAGGAAACAATAAATACATTGATGAAAATTTTCATTATTTGTATCTTGCACAACAAAAGCTACATCCCAGAAGATAAGAGCTCAATTCTGATATTATTTCACAGGGAAAAAAAAATGTGGAATGGAACAAAATATAAAATGAATCAATTGCAGATTGGAAACGCAGAAAATTATAAAATAGGTAGTTAATCAAATAGATTGGAGATACTTAATATCCAGAGAACCCAATAGGCCTATTCATTCAACACCCAAAAGACCACACAAACAATATGTTTATGTCTGGATTAACACCAGATGTTTACTTAGCCCTTTCAAATAGAACTACAGTATTGCTTTTTATTACAGTTTGTATGTTTACCCAAATAAAACATGACCACCAATACTGTATTTCAGTTTGATCATTCCCTTTTATTCAACAGTCTGAAAATTTGCTCCATATTTTGATAGGTGTCTTGTAAATATTGTCGCAAACCCGATCACGATAGCGAGGCTTGTGTACACAAAGAGCCTGTAGAAAAGGAGTATGCCAGAAGAAATAATGATAGCGCGAGATAAAAGACCTGCCGACACCGATAGGGTTACGCTTCTGGAAGGTAATAGAACATTCGATTCCTGTTTGGTCCAGATATATCTCGAATTTACGAAATAGGTATTTAAGGACGTGATGGCTCGCAAAGAGTAGTTGTGAAACAAGAGGAGTTGCAAGTTTTGTGAAACAGTGTTGTGAGGATGTAATCTGCTGTCACTGTTTGTTATTGTGATCGACCTTGGTAGACTGATGGTGTATGTAACGTAATGCTCCTGTAATCTATAAGAGTATTTCTACGAAAATAAAGGATATTTTTAATTTCTGTAACTCGGCCTTTTAATTCTACGAACCCACAACGTCACAATATTTTTCATTTTTAAAACAGAAATGTATCAATGAATAACTATTGAAACTGCCCAATATCTTTAGTTTTCCATGTATATATTCAATTTTATAGCATAGAGTTACAAAACATTTTCAAAGTTGTTGTTTTCAAATGCTAGGCTTTGGCAATGAAGCCATTAGCTCTCTTGCTCTCCAATATTTCTGTGTAGTGGGTCCGGCAGGTAGGGCTTCACAGGTTAGAAGATGTTCTTCAGTCATTTCCTCTTCTTTGTTGCACAGAGGACAATTTGGACTTTCAAAAAATTCACTTACCATCCATGGGCCTTTGATAAATTAAAAAAAGTCTTCAAAAAACAAAAAATTAAACTACCACCACTCAACCATTTCTCCTTAAAAAACCTAATTTGCTCAAACATCAAAGATGTCATTCCATCTAACAAAAAATCTGGTATATATCAAATTGAATGCAGTGACTGTAGTCAAATTTATATTGGAAAAACCAAAAGAAATTTAGAAACAAGAGCAAAGGAACACTTTAGAAACATAAAATATAAACAATTAGAAAAATCAGCAGTTGCCACGCATTTTTGGGAAAAAAAAAAAAACACACAACATAAATCCAGAACCAAAACTACTAAAACATACATCAGGAAAACAAGAACTATCCACATGGGAAGTTCCTTGAACTTCCACCAGAGGAGACCTATGACAAAATATCATCAACTACACCAATGAGAACTAGTCGATGGCCGGTTGAGGATGGAGGCAAAGTCTCTGAAACATGTTCCGGAAAAATTTAAAAGTGTTGTTTAGTGTCATAGATCAACTCCCTTTAAATTTAATAAAGCAATTATTCAAACAAAAAAGTATTAACTTAGGTGTCACAAACTTGAGTAAAGTCTTATACACTATCATCACTTGATACAGATTTAACAAACACTGATACTTTTTAATTGCTGCTTGTACATTACACAAATCATAACTTCTTTTAGCAATTAGCTTGTGATCAGTTATTGTTCACCACTGGGTTTTTATTTTGAACGTCCATTGCAGTCTACTGACACAGCATTTAAAATAATGTCACCCGATCATCGAAGTTGCAACAAAATCAGCTGGCAAAAAGAAATAGATAGCATTCAAGCCACGCCTACTCATATGGCCGGTTGGCGCTGGCAGACAGAGAGAAGCAAAGAGATGTCGGGGCCGGTTCGTCGCCATCGTGAAATACCGTGGCCCTCCGTGAGGAGTAGGGAGAGTTCCAGAAGCAATGGTTAATGGATATAAGCGAGTGGTCTGTTTGAGGCGAGTCAGTTTTTGGCAGGAAGCCATGAGAAGCGCAGTGCCAGTGAGCAGTGTGCAGACAGACTGAAAGATTGCATAAGTGTGTGAGTTATCAGAGGTGTACAAATCGTATTTCTACGGAAATAAAGAACGATTTGCATTTCTGCAAGTTGGACTTTTAATTCTACAAACCCACAAAGTCACAATTGGTGTCAGGAGTGCGACATACGAAGATGGGCACGGCATTGGAAAAGATTCTACAGGAACTGAAAGAAATGAGAACGGCGAACGATAGCCTAGCCCAGAAGATGGAAGAAATTAAGTCGGGAATGAGCCCCACGGAGGATGCCGGGCGCCCTTCACGGGATAGCTCGGATAACTCCCTGGTTGAAAGAGGCCCGGGTCTTGTTCCTACGGGTTCAAGGCTAATGGGAGTAGAACCTCTGGACTCAACTGACTCAACACCTTCGCTATGAAGACGGAAGCTGCAAATAGCAACTTGACCGCGACGATGACCGCGAAGCTGGCCGAATTGACCACGGGAATGCAAGCGGCGAACGATAGCCTGGCAACCGAAATGAAGGCTGCGAACGAAGCCCTCGCCGTCAAATTTGAGGAGCAGTTGGCCGGCGTACAGGAGGACGTCACGGAATTGGGCGAGCGCGTCGAAGACCTGGCGAGCAGCGTTAATGACCTAGAAGGAAAGGCCGACAGCAACGCCAAGTCCCTGAACGCCATGGTGGAGGACGTCGTTGGCAGGAGGTTGAAGGATTTAAAGGTCGACGCGCCAGGACGCGACACAACATCTGCGAGCGTCAAACCTCCTAAACACGACGGCGCGGCAACGTTCGAAGTCTTCCGCCGCCAGTTCGACACAGTGGCCAGGCACAAGTGGTCTCCGGAGGAAGAGGCCGCACAGCTAATAGCCAGCCTCCAGGGACGGGCCGCAGAAGTCCTGAACACGGTCCAGACAGCGGCGGCGCCCAAGGACATCTAGGAGGCCTTGGAGAACCGCTTTGGAAACCACAGCTTAGCCGCAGCGTACCGCAACCAGCTGAAGTCAAGGTCGCAGCAGACAGGGGAGACGCTGCAGGAGTTCGCCCTGGCAATCGAGCAGCTGGCCACTAAAGTCTCCCACCCGAGTTCGCATCCCGAGAGGCTGCCTGCACATTCGTTGACGGGTTACGAGACACCGAGATACGTCAGCGCCTAATGCTCGGCGACTACAAAACTATCCACGAGGCGCTAACGGCAGCATTGAGAATGTAGGCGGCCAAGGTGACAGCTACCCCGACTTCCCAAACAAGGAGTATCCGTTATACTGGAGACAGAAGGCCAGCCGAGGGACGCCGGAGAAGACCTAGTGGCGTTTGTTGGGGGTGTGGACAGCCGGGACACCTGGAGAGAGAATGCCCACACCAGGAAGAGCAGACGGAAGAACGAGTAAGGCGAATGGCACGTCGGCGGCGTCACGACCACCCCTTCGAGTGACACTGCGCCCCGTCAGCCGACGGATGGATGATAGTCTCATCGCGGACGGTTGGGTCACAGAAAAGCCGTGCCGCGTGCTTGTGAACACCGGGGCAGCCGTAACAGTCATCAGACTTGACGTAGCCAGGAGTTTGCCGACGAGGAAGCCGAGCCGACCATACCAGCTAGTGACGGCATCGGTGGAGAAGGTGGCTGAAGCTGACCTTGGGACGGAGTGCCGTGCGTCTGTGGGTGTTCGTCGTGAAGGTGGCTGAGGAGGTGATACTGGGATTGGATGCCTTCAGGCGACGGTCGACGTCGGCAGGAAGGTCCTGCGGCTCAATGGAGAAGAGGTGATACACCGGCAACCCGAAGAGCGCCTTGGAATCTGCAGGGTCGTCTTAATGGAAGACGTGGTTGTCCCCGCGAGAAGCGAGGTGGTGCTAACGGCGCAACTGGAAGGCCAGCGGACGAAGAACATGATGCTGGACCAGAAGACGCCAGTGCACGGACTATGTGTAGCCGAGGTGCCAGTGAGAGTGCTAAACCCAACGGACACCGATCATGACGTCCAGGACGGGACGGAGTTGGGGACGTTCGAGCCCGTGGTCAGCGTGACAGCAATCGACAAGACACAGAGGCCGGAGCCGACGCAACACCTGGGGTCCCGGCTGGAAGGCTTATTGGAGAGGGCGGCCGACCACCTGACCGCAGAACAGCTGGAGAAAGTTCGACAACTGCTGTCTTCAGCCAAGGTAACATCTGAGTGCAGAGAGTCTACTCCCATTAGCCCTGTTCCCGTAGGAACAAGACCCGGGTCTCTTACAACCAGGGAGTCTCCCAATTAAGGGCTCCGAGGCCTTTTCCATTAGGACAGTACCTAGTTTCCTAAACTGCCCCCCCGCTTGTACTCAAGACGGGACGGAAGTGGATACGCCACTTACGCGCGCCAACCCCGAAGGGAAGACTACCGATATGACCTCGGTGGGGTCGCCTGGCGATCTAGCACACCTTCTACTAGCTCAGCAGGCTAGTACCCGGAAACTTATGGCTTCCCTCAACCCGGTCCGCAGACCTACCCAATCTCCCACGGGTATCGGGAACCACTGCCCCTCCGAGACCTACCCATCCGAACAACTCCCGAAGGAGGGGCTCGGCTGTTCGGCCCGGAGTACCTTCTAGTAACGTCAGAGGTACCACGAGTGCTAAGGGTCCGCAGCGCCCGCACTTTGGCAGCTGAAGGGGACGGATCCCCTCCCCTACGGGAGCCAAGGTAACAGTGACTACGGCCGCACGGACAAAGTGCTCCACCGCATCGACATCGGAGACGCCTGGCCTATTCGGCAACCACCAAGACGCGTTCCGCTGGCAATACAAGCGCCGGTACGAGACACACGACACCACGGGGATGACGCCAGCCAGCTTAATGTTCGGCCGAGAGTTACACCTCCCTTGTGACCTGGCTTTTGGAAGCCCCCCGGATGCAAAACAGCCAGCAACCGAGCATGTGGAGAACCTAGTGGACCATCTCCACGACATGCATGAGATGGCTCGTCAGAACATCCAGAAATGAAATGAAATGTGTAATGTTTAACGCCCACTTTTACTACATACGGCACCGCAGGCGGTAGAACATCCAGAAGGCGAGCGACCGCATGAAGACCCGATACGACAGGCAAGCCAACAGCCAAGGGTTCCAGCAAGGTGACCTGGTCTGGTTATACCGCCCTACCAGGACCAAGGGACGCTGTCCGAAACTTCAACAGCCGTGGCAAGGACCGTACCGGATGGTGAAGAGGATTAACGACGTGGTCTACCGCATCCAGAAGGTTCCCCGAAATGAAATGTGAAATGTGTAGTGTTTAACGCCCGCTTTTACTACATACGGCACCGCAGGCGATGACACTGGTGATACATGAGATGAAGATGGAGCACCGGTGGAATGAGATAGCGGGGGAAACCGGAGATCCCGGAGAAAACCCGCCCCAGCGCCGTGTTGTCCACTACAAATCTCACTTTGCGGTCGCCTGGGATCGAACCCGGGCCGCCTTGGTGAGAACCAAGCGGTCTAACCACTGAGCCACGGCGCGGCCATAAGGTGCCCCGAGGAAAGAAAATGAAATGAAATGTGTAGTGTTTAACGCCCGCTTTTACTACATACGGCACCGCAGGCGGTGACACTGATGATACATGAGATGAAGATGGAGAACCGGTGGAATGAGATGGCGGGGGAAACCGGAGGTCCAGGAGGAAAACCGCCCCAGCGCCGTGTTGTCCACCACAAATCTCACTTTGCGGTCGCCTGGGATCGAACCTGGGCCGCCTTGGTGAGAGCCAAGCGGTCTAACCACTGAGCCATGGCGCGACCCGCGAGGAAAGATGGTGGTACATCTGGATCGCCTGCCCCGCTACGATGGTGCTGTTCGGGACCACATGGCCGGGTTCATACATTTCGAAATTTTTAGGTGTAGTTCGTATATTTTTAATTCTGTGGAATGTAACGAATTGTAGTGGTGGTTTATTTCCATTTTAATTACACGTTTTTCTGCTGCTTTTTGTTGTTTGCTATTATTCTTTTGTTTAACAATTTTTCTGACGAAAATGGGTGTTATATTGAATTTCAAACATTTCTTTAGAAAACGTATGTCCGCAAAAGTATTTCTTTTCTTTTGATTCAGCTTTAGAAAAATTTGATATCTTTTTTCCTACCTTCTGATCCAGTATTGAAAGAGGAAAGCAAGTTTACTATTCGTTGGTCCTCCATCTTGGTTGACGGTTTAAAAAAAATCACACTATCGAGATTTGAATGCTTCTCAGACTTGTAGGCCTAATCACTCAAAGTATAAACTTGGAAGAAGCGTAGGGACAGTGAAACACAAATTAGTACAAAAGTGAATCGAGAAGATATTGACACATTGCTTCACTCACACTGTTTATTCACAGGACATGTTTCAAGAGCTCTTGCTCCTATCATCAGCTGATACTCGACTAGTGCAAGTAACTAACTTAGAAAATAATATGCTGTCAATTCTTAATTTGAAAATGCGTAAGAAAACAGCCATTTTGAAACAAAAATTCATGAATCTTCAAAAGAAGCAAGAACCAAATCCACATAAAAAGCAAGATTTATTACTCTCATGTCAAAAATCTAACAACGTAACGAATCTATCCACATGCAACTTCACAGAGAAAGAAATTGATTTTCTAAACAAAGGCCTAAAAACATGTGTAGATTACACAAAAAACATTGAAAACTATATCGCGGACATTGAAATAGTGATATATGATTTGCCCGATAATCAAAAATCTACGATCAGAACACAGTGCATAGAAACTCTAGATCATATTCAAAATGCAAATTCAAAAAGTTATTCATATAAAAAATTAATCAAAAATTTAAATGAAAAACCGGTAATCTACACAAAAGCAGACAAGGGTAACAAAATAGTAATACTGGACGAAGAAGACTATCGCAAAAAAATGGACAACCTTTTAAATGGAAAAGAATTTGTTAAAATAGAAAACAATCCATTCAAGAAAGCATGCAAATCTGTGAAATTAGCAATTAAAAACAGTAAAATCATGACTAAAAGAGATAAATTGGACAATAAAATAGACAATCCAAAAAACACCATACATATATGGTTTACCCAAAATACATAAACCTGAAATTACCCTCAGACCAATAATTAATAACATTGATGCACCCACTTACCAACTATCAAAATGGCTGGTTCATATCTTCAGATCCTTCACAAAATTTGAAAATTTAAGTATCAAAAACTCGTTTGAATTGTTAAATCTCCTGAAAGACACAAAGATCAACTCTACAGATGCTTTAGTTTCCTTTGACGTCATTTCTTTATATCCAAGTATACCTATCAATGAGCATATTCCACTTCTCAAAAAATGGCTGGAATCAATACAAATAACATCTGAAGAAATAGAAGAACTTCCACAACTTACAGAAATTTGTATCAATCAAAATTTTTTCAGCTTTAATGGACAGATATATAAACAAAAAACAGGCCTAGCTATGGGCAACCCATTGTCTCCCTTCTTGGCAGATTTATTTATGAGTGCTTTTGAAACACATATCACAAAAACTTTTCCAAATTATTTCAAAGTGTGGTATCGCTATGTTGACGACATTTTTGCAATAGTACTGTAACGGGATTATATTTTCGTTCATCTTCAACTAATAAGAAGCAAGCCAACTTTTTATAAGATCCAAGTCGAGTTTTTATATACTGAGAGTCGTGAGATCTTTTCTCAGGTGTGGATGCGGATTTTTGGTGAAAATAAAATTTAGATGAGTCCAATTTTGTAAAATATTATTTAATTATATAATACGAACTATGATTCACTCTTATCTATTATAAATATTGAATAACACTTTTTGAATCTTATTAATTTTCCTTTACAATTACAATCCTCGTAACATCTTTCCTCGTTCTCCAGCAAGACACAAGATTCACACTTTTTCTAGATTATTAATTTTCTTGTCCCCATAGTAATTCCCGCTTTATTTTGTGATTGGCCGATTCACTGACACGTCATCACACCACGTCATACCCTACTACTTCGGCCAATCACACAACTACATACATTTTTATATATTTATTATTCCTTCGAACATTACTAAACAAAAATACTGTTACAAATGCCCCTCTTCGAAATATATGGAAAATAACCAAACAAAGGAATTAACAATCTGTTTCCATATATTTCGAAGAACAGCCCCAATTAACAATTTCGTTTACAACAATGAACTGTAACATAAATATAACATACATAAAACACAACAATAAATGAACATTAATTAAAATACAACAATATATTGACATTTAACAATAATATACATGTTTTATTATTTAACTATTTTAACAATAAGTACTCCGTTGATTACAAATCTCTTGTATCCACACTTGCTTCTAGAAATGCTTGTCTTATAGCTATGGGTAAAGGTCGGCTTTTATGTGTATAGGGAGCAGTATCATTCACTTTAAATGTGTGTGTGTATTTGTTACACAGTCCAGGTTTTGAACTAAAGGCTTTTCTATTCTTTAATATACACAATTTCAACTGTTCTTTTCTCGCTTGGTCTAAATTGTATGTGTTTTCTAACTTTACTTGTAATATTCTCTGGAATTCTATTTCTTCCTCCACTTGGCTTCCGCCGTTCTTATCTTGTATTGTATATAATTGGCAACAATGCTTTTCAAGGTCAGTTACATTATTTTACAATCCATCAATAATTAAATTCTTCCCACAATTTTCATTTTCATCGTATTCAATATTACCATTTTCTTGCAAAAGTATATCTTCCACAAAAAAAACCTTTCATTATTTATATTATCCCTGTTCTCTTCTTTTCTTCCATCTTCTTCCAATAATTTTATTACTAATAAATCATTTTCTGTCTTAACCTTCATTTCATGCATTTCGAAATTCAATACACTTTGCCATTCATATAATAAATCATTACCCAAAATTACATCTCTTGCCAAATGTGGAATTACCAACGCAATGAAATTGAAATTCCATTCACCTATTCGCCCTTAATTAATACTTTCATTGTTGGTTAGGTTGGTGCTATCGTTTATATTCGCATCATTCTCTGTGCTTTGTGTATTTTCCACTATTTCATTTTGATTACTTCTTTCAAATCTCACACCCCTAAAATCTCTTTGATTTGCACTAAATAAACTAGTACCTCTACCCCTATTAAAATTACTTATTCGCTGATTATTTCCTCGATAAAATCTTACATGGTTTATTTGATCATTTCTTCCAATTCTCGTCGACTGATTGTTATGATAATTCCTTTGCACATTATTTTGAACTCCCTTTCCTGTTCCGGGAATTACAGATTCATAAGTTCGTCTAGGATCATAACCTCTTCCTTCAAATCTTTGATTTCTCACGGGTGCCCCGCCCCAATTTAAACTCGTCCTATTATTCCTATTATTTGTAGGTTGTAATTCCTGTCGATTTCTTCCTCGCTCAATATGGACGTTATTATAGTTACCATCACAGGATGTAGTATCATTAATGAGGTTATGTGCTTCAAATTCGGATAATAATTCAATCATATCAGAGAAATCGATAGGCTTAGCCACAATTAAATGATTTCTGATATGTGGTGGATAATGACGTATTAGCATGTTGACAATTTCTGTCTCAGAAATTTCGGGATTGATCAACTTACTTTTGTTTGCTAATTTTAAGAAATATTCAGTCATAGAAATCCCTTTTTTAAACTCAAACCTACCCGTTGCTAACTCAACTTTTATTCTTCTTTGTCTCTCAGGTCCCCAAAATCTATTTATAAACAGATTTCTGAAAGTACTGTATGTTTCATGTGAAGCCAAAGTTAACCTTAACCACTCAAGAGCATTTTTCTTCAAACAGCGTTTTACTATTACCATCCGAAATTCATTGGGAATTCTCTTAATACGGAAATATTCTTCCAATTCCCTAAGAAATACTTTTGGATTATCACCTGATTCCTCATCAAAACTTGGTGGACTAATATCATTTAGTGAATAATGTACACATTCATTTTGACCTAGACTGTGGAGTTGTGTGTGTGAGGACATGTTCTGTGTGTTTCTGTGATAATTAATATCATTATCTGGACTCACAAAATCACTACATTCACTTACTACATCACTAGACTTCTGATGATTGCTTAATTCACCTGGTAAGTCACAATCGTTTATATTTGTAATTCTAGACGTTTCTTTCCCGTTATTTACTTTTCTAGCCTGTAATGCAATTACAACTTGTGTCAATTTTCCTAAGTTATCCTTTTCTTTTTCAAAATGTTCTTTTACCTCTTTAATTTGCAAAATTACTTCTTCTTTTGCTTTACTTATCTCATCAATTTGTAACTTTATTTCCTCTTGGTGTATCTTACTTTCATCATGTTGTAATTGTATTTCAGAACAAATTACATTGATTCTTTGTTCTACTTTATCTCCTAATTCTTCTCTTTGTTTTTGTGTTATTTCTGCCTGTTGTATCCTAAATGTTTCTAACTCTTTGTTTAATTCCATTCTTATTTCTTGTTTCACTATGTCCTGACCTAACCTAGTTTCCTGAATTATCTCTCTCAACTCATTGACTTCCTTTCTATTCTCATCCTTATTAATCTCTATGATCTGCATGAGCCTTTCCATACTATCCCTACACTCTTTTCTCCCTTCTCTAATCTCCTGTGAAATTTCAGATTTTAATTCCTGTTTTAACTTCTGTAATAAATTAATTTCTAAGTTACTCACATTTTGTGCTAGTTCCTGTCTTACTCCTACATCTAAATCATTCATTTTCTTAGTTAAATCATTTACATTTTGTTCTATTTTAGAATCTAAATTACTCATTTCTGATTTTACATCTTTCATTCTAGAATCTAAATTACTCATTTCAGATTTAACATCTCCTATTTCTGATTTTAAATCATTTGCATTTTGTTCTATTTTAGAATCTAAATTACTCATTTCTGATTTTAAATCATTTGCATTTTGTTCTATTTTAGAATCTAAATTACTCATTTCTGATTTTAAATCATTTGCATTTTGTTCTATTTTAGAATCTATATTACTCATTTCTGATTTTAAATCATTTGCATTTTGTTCTATTTTAGAATCTAAATTACTTAACATTCTTGTTATTCTTTCCAACATTGACTCATTATCTATGCTTAATCTTGCATCCTCCCTATTCATTCCTACACTATCAGTAACTTCTCCTTCCACTATTATTTCTTTTCTACTCGCCATCTTTTTAACTATTTTCTGATTTCTTAACAACATAAATCTACTACTACTACTATTTTTTTTTTTTCACTCACTTAAACCAGTTCTCGTTTTCTTCTTTCTTCTCTCTTCTTTCTTCTTTCCTTTTAAATTCTCATGGAACTGCACGATGCTTTATTCTCCTCTTCTTTATCCTATTCGAGCCCCACACGTTGCTGCGCCATTTGTAACGGGATTTTGTTTTCGTTCTCCATTATGGCGGTCGGTATAATACTTTCTTTCACTCCAGAATCATGATTTTCCATCGCTCTTTCTATGCTAGTCGCCATGTTTCTCCCATAAGACAGCACTAACGGCGCAGTTACTCGAATATAGTTAATTTAATCAATTTTTTTTTCTTCTATCAAAAGTAATACTGGCTAGCGCCAAATGATAGATTCACAGATTAAGACAAAATGATATATAATTTTCTTGGAGATTTTATAATCACCGTAACATCTTAAGTCAACTTCCTCGTTCTCCAGCAAGACACAAGATTCACACTTTTTCTAGATTATTAATTTTCTTGTCCCCATAGTAATTCCCGCTTTATTTTGTGATTGGCCGATTCACTGACACGTCATCACACCACGTCATACCCTACTACTTCGGCCAATCACACAACTACATACATTTTTATATATTTATTATTCCTTCGAACATTACTAAACAAAAATACTGTTACAGTACCTAAAAAACTCATACAAGATAGTCTTAAACTTTTGAATATACAAAATCCAGCTATAAAATTTACATTGGAAACAGAAGAGGATGGTGTGCTCCCCTTTTTGGACATCAAAATCAAAAAAAAAAAAAAAATGAACAACAAACTCACCTTTGGTATTTACAGGAAACCGACACACACAGATAATTACATCAAGAACAACAGTTTCAACCCAAAACAACACCAACATGCCATTTTCAACAGTTTAATCTTTCGGATGATCAACTTTCCACTAAACAGAGAAGATTATCAAGAAGAATACCTACACATAAAAAAAGTAGCTATATCCAACGGTTTCAACCCAAATTCAGTAGACAAAACAGTTAACAGACTCAACAAAGCTAAGAAAATAAAAGAAACCACCACCCTAGAACCTACAGGAGAAAAAGAGAAAAAACTTTTTAAAAAATTCACCTTCCACCCATCAGCCTATAACAAATTCCAAAAAATCTTCTCAAAACACAACATAACTCTTGCACCTCAAAATAGGTTTAATATCAGAAATTTGTTAAAAGGCCCTCCCAAAAATTCAATCACTACCAAAGAAAAACCAGGAATCTATGAGATCAAATGTGAAACTTGCCCTAAAATTTATATAGGAAAAACAAAATAAATATTAACATCAGAACTAAAGAACATCTAAGAAACATTAAAAATGGTGAAACAGAAAAATCAGCAGTGGCTTTTCATTTTTTGAATACTAGACATGACATCAACTTGGAAACATCTCTAATAAAATATGTTAATCACCCCATAGACCTTTCCGTATGGGAAAAAAATCTTCATCAACAAAAATCGTCATAGAGTTATGAATTTTGAAACTCCACCACCGGACATCTTTGACAAGTACATCATGCCATCTATTGACAAAACGGAGAAAGAGGAAAGCACTACAACTTGCACTAGTCGAGTATCAGCTGATGATAGGAGCAAGAGCTCTTGAAACATGTCCTGTGAATAAACAGTGTGAGTGAAGCAATGTGTCAATATCTTCTCGATTCACTTTAGTACACTTCCTACTGGCCTGGCAGAACATGTCTGCCCGCCTCGGTAGTATAGATGGTAGTGTGTCCTCCGTCTCACGTTCAAGAGGTCCCGAATTCGAATCTCGGTTATGGTGAGATACCCGGATAAGGTTTTTCCGGGGTTTTGCCTTATTCTGAGAGATGAATGTCAGATAGCTCTAAGCTCCATGGACCCCGGAATCATTTGAGCATCATTTCACCTATTTCATTCATCGTCCGATATGACTTAACGTTGGAGGACGTAAATTACAAAACAAAAGAAAAAAAAAGAACATGTGGTCACATTATTTCTCTGTTTATGAATGGTTAGTAATTTCTATTTACTCTAAAGAGTACAAATCAGTATTATTCAGTTGTTCTTCCATTTAAAAGCTATGTAAAAGTGTATCAGCTAAATAGTTTTTGTAATATAAAGAAATAAATATATTTACCGATGCATTGTAGGTAAAACACTGTCATTATTGGTTGGTTTGTATGTGTGTACATATACTTGTAATTACTCAGAACTGAAATTTAAACTATTGACATGACATGATAAAAGAATTACTTTGAATAAGCCGAGGTGTTAAATTCCAGAAAAATCAAACACTTCATTTCCTGTTAGCCTGTGGAATGCTGTATGCTTATGTTTATGAATGAAAGCTGGATAAGCAGAGTTTATTCACTCTGGAGAGTTCAAATCAATATTATTCAGTTGTTCTTTAGACAACTGTAGAGTAAGAGTTAAATAGTGCAATGGCTTCTTGCGGTGAATTTAGCTGTGAGTCAAAGAGGCAGGTATTGTGAAGTCAGGTATTACTTTTAAGGTCTACAGGTTCTTAAAAAAATTGCACACTGAGGAATATAAAAATCAGCTCGATTTCAAAAATGCTCAACAGCTTACTGCTGAAGCATGTGGTATAGGTAAAGCAAGTGTGTCTCACATTTGTGGAGAGGCATGAAAATCTGATACAAGTGGTGCCCAAGTGTTTGTGTCGCCCAGAAACTTTTTTTTTTTTAGTAATTTTACGTCCTCCAATGTTAAGTCATATTGGACAATGAATGGAATGGGTGAAATGACGCTCAAATGAGCCCAGGGTCCATAGAGCTTAGAGTTAACCGACATTTGTCTTTCAGGATAAGGGAAAATCCTGGAAAAAACCTTACCCAGGTAACTCACCCTGACCGAGATTCGAACTCGGGACCTCTTGAACATGAGGTATACTTGCTACCACCATGCTACCGAGGCGGGCTACGTAGACCTGTTTTAGAGTTTTATGACCAAAGTGAATTTCCAACTATACAGAAAATAACTTGCGCTCTTAGAACTAAAATTTCATACATTTGGTCAAAATCATCGACTTTCACAATTTTGAGGGGATTAGGGTTCAGGTACAGAAAGAACAAATGATGGATTACAATTTTTAATGGAGAGGTGTAGCATTATTGCAGCAAGATTAAAATCCTTACGCAAAATGCACGAAATTAGACATTCTAGTGATGCAAGACCTTCTTTTACTTAGACAAGACATGGGTAAATAATACCCACACTCAAAATTCAATCTGGGAAGACTCCTCAAAGGGTGGCCTAAAGCTAACTGTTGACAAAGGCAGTCGGCTCATCATTTGTCATGCAGGATCTGCTAAGACAGGGTTCCTACCAGAAAGCAAATGAAATTTTCTCTTCAAAAGTTCCTCAGACTATCACGAAGAGAAGACAGCTGATAAATTTAATGAATGGTTTCTTAACATATTCTTAAATTATTTAGAAGAGGGAAGCATTATTATAATGGATAATGCACCGTATCATTCAATTATTGTAAATAAAATACTGAATCAGGCCAGCAGAAAGAACAAAATTATTGAATGGTTACAACATAGGGGGTTGAATTTTCGGAAACAGAAGCTAAAAATGAGGTACTGCAAAGAGTACTTCCATTTAAAAAAACAGAAAAAATGTATCAGCTAGATAACTTGCAACTGTAATGGGACACGAGGTAATATGCCTCCTGCCTTACCACTGCCAATATAATCAAATTGAGCTCATGTGGGCACAAATAAAATGGAAGGGTTGCAAACAGAAATAATATTTTTAAACTGACAGATGTTGAACGACTCGTTCATGAAGAAATTGACAAGGTAACACAACAGGACTGGGAAAATTGCGTGAGAAATGCACAAAACCTACAAGAACATGATTTTAAGAAAGAAATAGCACGTGACAAGATTTTGGAACCTATAATCATAAATGGAAATTAATTGTTCTTTCACACTAGCCGTGTGTAGGACACACTATGAAAGGGTACAGCCAGACTGAAAAATTCAATGCCATAGCCGGGATTTGAACCACGGATCTTCTGGTTTCCGTCCAGCTGCTCTAACCATTTGAGCTAACATGGCCAACATGTCGACATGACATTAAATTCTCCAACTGACTCATGTTTCTCCCGGTAAACCACTTAGGAGTTCTCATAAACACATAAGACAACTACTTTAATGGTGACTTACTATATGTAAGTACTTTAAGGGCCGGGCTTTATAGTTCGGACCACTATTAGGTACAATTAATGGAAATTAATTGTTCTTTCACACTAACCATGTGTAGGACGCACTTTGAAAGGGTAGAGTCAGACTGATAATATTTATAATCATAAATTTGCAAGACTCACACAATGAAGAGAGTGAAAATGACAAATTGTCTCTTGATGTAAGTGACATCGACAGTGATATGGATGAGCCACTGGCAGTTCCATTGGATTAGAAAAACAGGTAATTCATAAACTATAATTATAGCATTTAAAAATATACATAATTTGTAAAAATGATGCAACTGCATCATTATAAAAGTTTGAAAAATTTAATTTGGTTACCCTTACATCTAGTGCCAAGCATATCTGGATGTTGTATGAGTGTGCGAGAAAGAGGGAAATATCAAAGAGTGGGGGTAACAAGCTGGCAATGCTGAGTGCGCTAATGCATCTGATTAGCTGGACTCCAGACAATAGTTATGTACTCAATGCCAATATAATCCTATAAGCTGATACACACCAATTCATAAACCGAAAATATTCATTAACCAAGTAGTTGGAATGGTGTGAAAATAAAAAACTCATATTTAAAAAAGATAGTACAGTAGCAGCACCATTTCATTATGTATATAATAAAATCTTGGACAACCAAACACTATAACTTAGGCATAAACAATTAATTTGGTCAAACTAAACACTTCTGGAGTGTACGTACATGAAAACTTGAAATGACATGCAAGCACGCATTTTCTGGCACAAAAATTAACCAAGTACTGCTATGCAATGGAATGGATTGGATTGGATTTGATTTCATTCGGTTTCTAGTAGGCATAAAGACTGCAAACACTGAATGTTTCAAGAAAATGAACAGTTTAGGTCCATATATAGGTATACATAAATGCTAGACTTGAATATTAACCATAGAAGGATGTATTATATACAGGCAATATGAAAAAAAGGTCTCTTTAGCACCATGCACGGGTGCTTACCCAGCAGGAGATCGGAGCTTGATTCCCAGTACCAGGATGGAGATTTTCTCTCACTGGGAGGCCTGATCTAGCATGCACTCAACCTAATTAGGTCCATGAGGGACCAATTGTGGAACTACTTAATTGAAGAGTAACAGGCCCCTGTTGTGAAGACCATAGACACCAGCCAGGAGTGACCGGACAATGACCATGTCCCACATTTCATTACTGCATCCCACTCATGACGCATGTGGTGGGTGGAGGTGAGGGACTCAGCAGTTAAGGTTTGATCCAAGCTTGTTTGGTTAGAGCTCTAGTGACACAGGGTTAATTTGTTAAAATGAAAGCAAAGGAATCGTATTTTCCACTTATAAGGGCAATCAATGATTGTTCTAAAACACACATACCTTATGTAGACAAACTTCTTGAAAGGTAGAATCAGAAAACTAAAAAACTTCAATGCTATAGCAGGATTCAAACCACTGAACTTCCACTCTATATGCAGTTACTCTACCACTAAGCTACCATGGCAACGTACTAAAACATTAAATTCCCCTTTCTACCTTTCAGAAAGTTTGCCTACACATGGTTTGTGTGTGTGTTAGAACAAACTGTATCAACGATTGCCTTTATAACTGGACACAAACTTAAAAAGCCCAGGACTTAAGTACTTAGGAATTGTAAGTTGTCATTGTGGCATGTCAACTCAAATTTAAGATTTTGTCATGGTCTAACAGGAAAAAGTGAATCAGTTCATAAATTTAATGCAATTTGTTGTAGAAGTTTTTCCTGAAAAGCTTCATGTCACATCTTTAGAAGATAGTGAATTTAAATAGCCAGTTTGGTATATAACTGACCTTTAGTTTCAGAATTATGCTGTTCACAGACAGACTGATGTTTTTATAAGATGCATTTTTTATTCTGGAATCTCCAAACCTGCACTTACAGGAAATCTCGGTATTGAATTTTTGGATGGAATAATACTTCCTCCACATACAATAGATAAGCAGAGGAAAAAATAAAAATGTTTTTGGCTTTGAGAGTCTCAAATGCATTCACTTAATCTGTAATCTTGATATCCACATAAAAATTCTTGATCGGAATACAATACTTCCTTGACTTGCTATAGGTAAGCAGCTGAGGCAGTAAAATGCTTTTCTTGGGTTCAGGGGATCTCAAAGCATATATTTCCAGTGAAATTCAGAATCAAACTTTTTGCTGGAATGGGATGAGGGATTGAGCACGGAGGTCCAAACTTGGTCTATTGTACCTATGCCCCAAGTGGAGCACCCCAGGGAGGAAGTACGAGGCAAAAGGAGACAAAGGGTGGCCGTCCCAAGGAGCCATGACAGTGCAAAAGGCAGGATTAATACAACTGACCAATTGGAAACTCCCTGGCAAGCCAGTACAACTGGAATCCCACCCACCATGGTCCTATAATGGTGCAACAGGCCGCCCCAGGCACTGTCCTACTGGAAGAAGAAGTGTTTCCAGGAGCATATCATCCTAACACTCAATGCCAAAACTCCCTCCGACACTTCTACCCTGAAAGAGAACACCAGATAGAGATGATGTGAAATGATAATGGAGATGAAATGGAGGTACAGGAGATTTGGAGGATATAATTAAACTACACAACATTTGCCTGGCGACCTGGGAAACCCCCCCCCCCCAAAAAAAAACCATGGGTCAAGTAGACTGGCCATGGGAATCTTGAACCTGGACCTTCCAAATGCGGGCCACAGACAAAACCATCTGACCCATCCCACTCGGTATTGCTTCTTCTACTTATTGACAGTCTGTAGTAGAGAAAGTAAAAATATGCAAAGTAAACGTCCCATATTTGTTAAAACAATTAAATCACTATTAGCTAATTAGTTTTTAATAACCTAAAGATGAAGTTTTGTTTCACATTTTCCAAAATGTGCTGCAGTATTGGTGTTCTACTAATAAATGTTATTATTACACAATTATTTGATATTGAGTACAATTTATTACATACATTTCACATACAAACAATAAAGAAATAAAGAAATTGTTTTGATTAATTCTTCTATGAATAGTAAAACAATTTGGAACACTTGAGGATATGCAAATGGACTGTTTATAAAGTAGAATCATGAAAATATGCAATATACCTACATTTATGCTTTAGAAACTAATCTTTATTGTTTTACTCTCAAAACTAATAATACAGGAAACCATCCAACAACAAACATATGACAATTTAAATCAAGAGAGTTTAAATAAATAATGCAAAACCTTAAAATAAAAGTGAATCGAGAAGATATGTTGAAGCAATGTGTCAATATCTTTATTTTAACTTGTGCTTCACTGCCTCTACACTTCTTTCAATTTTTACACTTTGAATGGAAAACCTTGTTGAACAATAATTCCAAAAAGTCCACAGTCAAAAGCTGTTGCTCTCTTTCAATTACATACAGGACATGATTGTTTGGCTTCCCATTTGCACATACTTAACATCCTTCCAACTCCAAATAGTAACTTTGTAGAGAAGAGGATTCTACAATGAATATGACTCACTTAATGAGGTGTCAAAATTTAACAGTGGCAGACCTCTCACTGCACTACTGGGAAGCAAGAAGGCAAATGGAAGAACTCCAATATGTTGAGCATTAGCAACAACCAATTAACCAAGCACATTAAAGAATATTTAGGTTTGTTTGGAAAACATCTATGGGAAAAACCTTTTCATATTTGTTACCTTTTTTGATATTTGGTCCTATGTTAGCTTCCAAGGGAACTATTACTGTACTCACACCACTATGTACATGAAAATTTGATGGTATAATGCGTTCTGTATATAAATAATGTCCACCAAAAATCTGTTGCGAAGTAGAACCACAATGCCCAAAATAGAAGCCTGAAAAGTGCTGCATGTGACCACTTGCAAGTAGCTGCTGGATATCCCTCGTCAGCTGTGTTCCATGTATGCACTTCTTAGGTATGCCATGTGTAGACCGCAGCCTGTCAGGGGTAAACAATCCCTCCAGTACAATGCTGTGTTATTATACCTATATGTTCCTGCATAGGGGAGGGAATCCGTCAACTTCAGCTACCGTGGTGCGGGCGCTGCAGACCTTTAGCACTCATTGTACTTCTGATGCTATTAGAAGTACGTTGGGTAAATCTTTCTGAGCCCTTCCTAAAACAGAGTTGCTTGGTTGGGTAGGCTTCAGTGGGGCAGTGGTTTTGGAAACCCATGGATATTGGGAACCTCTGTCTGGTTTGCTAGCAGACGGGGTTGTGAGACACCTCAAGGTCTCCAGTACTAGCCTGGAGAGCTATTAGTATGATGTGCTACATCACTGACGGTCCAACCGAGGTTATCGGTAGTCTTCCCTGATGAGTTGGCACGGTTAAGTGGCATATCCACTTCCACCCTGTAATGGAGGGGGGGGGGGGCAGTTTTATAACCTAGGTAACGTACTACTGGAAAACCCTGCGGAGTCCTTTTGACTCCACAGTTTTAAGGAGGGAACTTCAGTCCCCACACAGACCATGACCACAAGTGTTCCTGCATATTCTGGGCTCATTTTCGGGTACTTCCAGCTATGCTCCACACCCAATTTTTGGCACACACAGGCCCCACATAAAGCAGAGATAATGCCATCAAACTCTCAAACGCGTACAGGTGTGAGCAGTGATAGTTCCCTTGTCAGATCAGGTCACAATACTTGTCAGATATATGACTGTGGTGGTTTTCTTCATGCGCACACACTGAAGCTGAGGCCATATAATACAACTTCATGAAATCATATTTTCTATTAATGAAACACACCTGAAATTTATGTCATTAACTGACAGATACCGGATCCAAAGCATTCTATTACATCTCAAGCAAATGAGATGCAACACATTTGCAGGAAACTACACTCATCTACATCACGAGATTCATCTTGTTGACAACTTGAATCTCACATTAGATAGTGATCATCTCAGAAATGCATTTCATTCTTATTCATATCACCCATTATTAGGTTTGCCTTTTTTAGAAAAGGTGTTTAACGAATGAGAATCTCATACTGCAAAGGAAAATTCCAGCCTTTAATGACACATTGCCCAAATAACTAAGGAGAATCTAATCTGAGATGAGAACGATTTAGATTTTTATTATTTCATTATAACCGGACGAGTTCCTTAATGTCATCCTCTGTGATCTAGGGATCACATACTAGACTCTGGTTCCGAGGTCACAGGTTCAAACCAAGCAGAAGGCAATGGACCTTTCTTTTTTTGAGGTTTAAAACTCTTTATCATGATTTCCTTTGGAAGGAAAGTACAGTTGGTGGTCATGTTTTGTAGATTTACGAAAAATAAAAGAAAAAGAGGCATCTGAGCAAAATTACGCTGTCTTTGACATCCAATATGGAGTGGGATGCTCAGAACCATAGCAGTTAAAGAGCATCCAAAAAAATCTTTTTTGAAGAATCAATAATTTTATTTATTTTAGAAGGAACTGCTAAATTGGCTTTAAATTCAGGTACTACATTCGTGAAACCTGATCTCAAAAATTCTAACACAGCCAAAATTAATATGTGTAAAAAATGCGACTCATCTAAAATTTAATAATATTTAGTTTGTTTGTTACATCCAAATAAATTTTTTCAAACTTTCTGCAACTTCATGAGGTTTTTAATAGATAGAATCAACATGAAAAATTCAATGCCATGGCCGGGATTTGAACCACGGATCTCTAGGTTTCCGTCCAGTCGCTCTTACCCTTTGAGCTACCATGGCCAACGTGCTGCCCTGACATTAAATTCTCCATTTGACTCATATATTTCCCCGGTAGACCACTAAGGGCTCTCGCATCCAAGATACACCGTTTGTGGCGACTTACTATCGTAAATACTTGAGTCCCAGGCTTCATCATTTAACTCTTATTATTTTGCTTAATTGATGGAAATTAATCATTTCTCCACTCTAGCTGTATATAGGCTAAGGTTTTTGATAGAGTCAACATGAAATATTCAATGTCATGGCTGGGATTCGAACCACGGATCTCCTGGTTTCCATCCAGTCGCTCTTACCCTTTGAGCTACCATGGCCAACGTGCCGTCCAGACATTAAATTCTCCACAAACAGTGTATCTCGAATGTGACAGCCCTTAGTGTTCTACCGAGAAAATATATGAGTCAAATGGAGAATTTAATGTCAGGACGGCACGTTGGCCACTGTAGCTCAAAGGGTACAAGCGACTGGACGGTAACCAGGAGATCCGTGTTTCAAATCCCGGCCAAGGCATTGAAGTTTTCATGTTGACTTTATCAAAAACCTTAGCCTATATACGGCTAGTGTGGAGAAATGATTTCCATCAATTAACTAAAATTCAGGGGGATTGCTAATTTCCTAATTATTAACATTTAGTGTTATTAATTCATTTTGTAATGAACCTGCTTTTAGTAACCTGCTTCTCTTTTTATTATACTCCAAGAATCTTTCACTGTACTCACACCACTATGTGCCTGAAATTTTGCTGGTATAATGCCTACTATAATAAATCATGTGCACCAAAAATCTGCGGCATAGTAGAACTGCAACGCCCAAAACTGAAGCATGGAAAGTGCTGCATACGATCACTTGCAAGTAGCTGCTGGACATCCATCATCAGCTCTGTACAGCATATGGGGGATGATGCTCCTTATGTATACCATGTGTACACTGCTGCCCTTCAGGTTAGACAATCCCTCCCATACAGTACTGTGTTATTATGCTTATATGTTTCTCTAAATTCTGGACTCATTTTCGGGTAATTCCAGCTATACTCTGCACACAATTTTTGCCACACATAGAGCACAAATGATGCCAAGCTCTCACAATGTGCATACAGGTCTGAGCATAGTGATAGTACCCTTGTAAGTCAGAACAAAACACAGTAATAATGGCAGTACTGAGCAAGGATGACTGCTGCTAATCTATCATTGGATTTAGCTAAAATGGTGTTTCAGCTATGCCTCCCTGTTGCTTCACAGTTACAGCCTTCTCTATTTCTCTGTTAAAACATTTCTCATCTATGCTTTGAGGGTGTGGGCCTTCCAGACATGGATAATGTTTGCTAATCTCATTTTAGCAACTGTGACATCAAAGTATAGTGTTATCTTCAGTGACAATTGGAAACTGAAGTTTACAGTGAGACCAGTTGAGATAGCAAACTTTTTTGCATGTATAATAGCTTACTGCTGCCTTGTAGTGTTCTATAAGTGTTTACATCACTTCTTAACACCTAGATCTGCACCATAGTTGATACACAAATAAGCCCAAGGTTAACTGAACTGACAGTTAACCAACAGCATCCTATTTAATACCTGTAGCCTTATGGCACTTGCTCTGTCTAACCTTCACACATTTTTCAAATGCAGAGGTGACATACCGAGGACTGAGGATCTTAAAACTACAAAATGCAGCTGAAATATTTTTTATAAGAGTAGTAATGAGCACAATTGCAGAGCAATGACAAGAGCATATCTGTAGGAACTGTAGTTAAACCCCAATGATACAGGTTGAACGTGCAGGTATTACATGTATATCACAAAAGTATAAATGTGGCACAATATTATGACAAATGAAAACATTGCCAGTCCAGCAATTTAAGTTAAAGAGCTTATTAAATTATTCTCTTTCATTTTAGCTCCATTGTAATTTAGTGTCACATATACTTAGGTATAGTATCCAACAGTTTATGAGAAATGATTACTCTTTACTATTAGGAGTCACAATGGTAATTGCAATAAAAGCGAGTAAAATAAATGAGAATGCCTTATACTTTGCAATTTGGAGTACACATTAACACTTGGTATCTTGTGACCTGTCCACCCTGCCTATTTAGAAAGATTCCCATTATAGCAATATTGTACGAACACAGCAAAATACGAGATGTTAGAATACTCCGCATGCAGAAATGAAAATGCCAATCTAAGATCAAGTAAAATCTGCCAATTTGACATATTATTGAGGTGTGGCTACATCATGTTTTGGACACAATTTGTTGTCACTTCACAGGCTGCAACAGCTTTGTTGCTTAGTATCCTCAATATCTGGACTAAGGTTTGCACTCAGTACCCAAACCCTGGAATACGCTTTTCGCTGTACTCGTGCAATGACAGCTTTGTTTGTTATTGTCATTTTGGCGCTGGAGACATCAGAGTCTAAGGTATATGTAGTGCACAACATAATCAACATTAAAAATTCAGTCCCTATAGTAAGATAAGCATGACAGGAATGCAAACAATCTGCATAGACAAGCAAATACCTTAAAACTGTTCCAAAAAAGGATGTTACTATTCTGCTATAAAAATTTAAAATAACCATCCATACTGCCTCACACTAGATAATCCTAATCAACACAAAATCTTCAAGAAACATTTAGTTGTTCTTCTATACTCACTTTGCACATAACATGCAGGAACGCATAAATATACCATTCAACCATTAAATTTTCCATACATAGAGGAGATGGCATACAACAGTGATTTAATAATTTACATTATGACTGACCTTTTCTTTCTTTCTTTCTTTTTTTTTTTTTGTGTAAATTACATCCTCCAACATTAAGTCATATCGGACGATGAATGGAATGGATGAAATGATGCTCAAATGAGTCCGGGGTCCATGCAGCTTAGAGTTACCCGACATTCATCTTACAGGATAAGGGAAAACCCCGGAAAAAACCTTATCCAGGTAACTCACCCTGACCGAGATTCGAACTCGGGACCTCTTGAACGTGAGGCAGACATGCTACCACCACGCTACCAAGGCAGGCTGGGCTATGACAGACTTACTGTAATGTATGCTATAAGGTTAGTGACTGAAAAGGTGGTTGTTTTTCATAGGTTAACATATAGGTTTTAAAAAAATATTTTAAAAAGGCAGCAGTGGACTAGCAGTGGTCAGAATATTACTAGTCATTATGGATTTCCTATAAATGTATGATGGGTTAAACTGCAGAATAGCAGTGTGGAATGAATGATGTAAAGGAAACAAACTGTTGCCAACTACAGAGATCTGAAATACACTAAGACAGTAAAATGCTGCCAACACATTCTTTTCATTGTTATGCTTGTTCCAATATTGTTGTGCATAAAAGTGTTACTGACCACATTCAGAGTATTATACATATTTCCCAGTGGAGAATGTCCAAAAAGGCTGTCCAATAAGACAAGCAATGGCACATCCAGAATTACCTAAAGAGAAAGGTATCCTTTGAAACACACACCCACCAAGAAAAATGCAGACAGTTATATGAACGTGTTACAGCCGTGAATGTGGCATGTTTTGTTTTAACACTATGGAGTACTCACAAAAACATCTGACAATATCGGTATCTTTGGTAAAAGTGCAGAATAGGTACGCAGAGTTATGTTGGTACGGAATGACGGCACGAAAACAAGTTGTTGCCAACTGCGGCGCTTTGATATATGCTAAAACAGCAGAGCGTTGCCAACTATGCTAAAACAGCAGAGCGTTGCCAACACATTTTCTTTTTCTTATTATAAACTAGCGATACTGTATATACACAAATACAGAGGAACGTTGTCAAATACATTTTCTATTTCTGATTATAAACTAGCAATAGTAATGGGAATAGTGCATAGTAGGCTTTGTTTATTATTATAAATATATTATATAATAATATAGTGTGTAAGCAATAGTAGTAATGGTAGCAGTAATAGAAATGTAAGTAGTGTACTACACATTTTGTAATTCAACGGCCTGCCCACCAATTAATGGCCTGGGCCAAATACTGGTGATCAGCTCAACAATTGTAATAGCTTAGTACACAAACAAATAAATTAAATAAAAATATAATACTATAATCATTAACAACAATTAATAAAAAAGCTCTGGCAATCATCAACTGATCTTTACGTCAGTTTATTTGGGTATTACAGTATCGCTGGTTTACTTACGTAATGTTGATTATTCCAAAACTTTGTGCTAAATTCATTTAACTTTTTAAATAATTATGATAATAGTGAAAATATCATAAAATATAAAAATGATAATAACTCTGGCAATGATCCACTGATCTTTACGTCAGTTTATTTGGGTGTTACAGTATCGCTGGTTTACTTACGGAACATTGACCATTCCAAAACTTTGTGCTAGATTCGTTTAAGCTTTTAACTAATTATGATAATAACAGTGAGAGTATCAGAATAAATAATGATAATAATAACTCTGGCAATGGTCCACTGATCTTTACGTCACGTATTACAGTATCGCTGGCATGCTTGCATAATGGTGGTATTTTTCGCGGTAGCATGCTCTAGAAGTTGGCAACGCCCGAGCTATGACGTCAGAGCCCCGATATCCCTTCGCACCTTTCCTGTACTTTTACCGTATCTTTATATATAAGGACATTATTAGTAATTGTAATTAGTTTGGGTAGATGTGCCGTTCAGTACTTCAGCTACATGGTGTTGGTATTTTCAGCTATGCATGTTTTCACTCTTGGCAACTCTCCAGCCGCTGAAGTTACGCCCGTCATTCTCTACGCCACTGTTCTACAGTTTAACCTGTATGAGGTATACAGTGTTCCTGAGCTTTGGTCACGGTGGGGACTCAACGAACTAACTAATATTCCAGTGCCACAAGAACTATGCCTCTGCACCTTTGCAATGAATGATACACTATTTTGTTACTTATGCCTTACATATACAAATGGAACCCGACATATAACATGAAGTGGGTTTACTACGTTAAAAGCCGCATCCTAACCTACTGCAGATTTAGCACCCAACATTTGACAACCCTATTCATGCAACTTTCTACACTTATAGACCAACAACTGACATACCGTTTCTGCGCCAGATGGCTGTGACCCTTCCTGTGGTGATCCGAGAACGGATTTGAGGCCATGTTTAAAATATTCCATGTTTTCTACATATGTTTCAGCACACACGTCACCTTCACAGCAGACATACTGCACGCACAAAATCAACAAAACATTGCAGCCAACACAAGATAAAGTATTCACACAAATTAACAATTGAAAATTACCTTAAAGAATACTATTTATCCCTCTTCACCCATAATAAACTTATTAATTACTCACATGAATTTCTGCATTTCAAGATATGCAAACCCATATCACACTAATACCCAATATAAACTTTTACGGGATATAAATACCTTCTTATTAATTCATGTACAAATATCACCATGGAGACAGAATATTGAAACATATTACTGCCGATAAAGGAATAGAGGAAGATATACGTCTTCAGGTGATTCACTTCTATGAGCCTGTTTACCATCATTTCTATTTTCTTTCTTTAATCTCACATAGAAGGGAGGTCAGCGCTTTCCATTAAGATAAATGATGTTTTACACTTTTTGTTTTCTTACTCATTGCCGACTGGGTATCTCGATGTGGGTTTCTGCCACCATGGAATTGCAAGGGTAAATCATAACAAATTCCGTAGCATAAGAATTACTTTGTCACTTGCAGCGACGATTCAAAAGAAAAAAAATGTGTAGTGTTTAACGCCCGCTTTTACTACATACGGCACCGCAGGCGGTGACACTGGTGATGCATGAGATGAAGATGGAGCACTGGTGGAATGAGATGGCGGGGGAAACCGGAGGTCCCGGAGAGAACGCGCCCCAACGCCGTGTTGTCCATCACTAATCTCACTTTGCGGTCGCCTGGGATCGAACCCGGGCCGCCTTGGTGAGAGCCAAGCGGTCTAACCACTGAGCCACGGCGTGACCAGGGACGATTCATATGCAGATTCAAATTTATTCACCAACAAAATTCTTACAGAATATGAGCTTTGCAAAAAAAAAAGTGGTAAGACAAACATTATTATAATAACAGTATGCAAAAAAAAGTTAAAGAAATAACACAAGGTTTCACCGAGGTGAAACGCAGGTACCAGGGCCGTAGTGGAGTGGGAACGCGGATGTACGCGGTCCCCCACAATTTTTCGGGGGGGGGGGGACGCAGTCCCCTTACTAATAATATTAGTTATACTTTTTTAATTCATTACCTTTCTTAATTTAACATTCAAAATACTGCAAAAGTACAATATATATACTCAAATAATGCTTATGACTATTAACGGATCCACAGTACATATGTGTAACCCAGAGGATTACATAAAATAATGGATAAAAAGCCGTGCGCATGCTGAAGACAACCACAGCATGAAGGCGAATCTACCTAACCTAACCTAATCAATGCAGAGTTCTGATCGGTTCTCCAGCATCTGGAAATATTTTAGGTATGCGTCCCCCCACATTGTTTTGTTAGGAATATGGCCCTGGCAGATACCCAGCATTTTCCTTAACGACTGAGGTAAATCTCGAAAAAAAAACCTCAATAAAGTTTACAATTGCATAATATTTAAAAACTAATCTGGGGCCATTCATTGTGCATATATCCAGAAATAATAAAAATGTAGGAGATTTTCACCCATTTAAATTGGGCAACTGGATACTTGTTTGACGCATGGTCATGAATCGTGGTTGCCAAGCTGGAAGTGCACTGAACTATGTAGGGTATGAAATTGGTTGAATTGAACACACATTAAGGTCCCTGCACCTCTAGGACGATGGCGTGAAATAATTGCGGCCAGCTTCACCATTGTGTGAAAGTTTACCGTAATATCAAAACTTGCCGAAATGTGGACAAAACCATTTGGATACCCAATTGGAAAGCTTCGCCGATTGGATACGATACATTAATTGCAAACATGAGCATCGGCCAACGATAGTGTACAATTTTTAGCCTATAAAGTGGAGACACAGATTACGCTAAAAAATAGTAACCAAACATCGTCTCAGTATGAGATGCGTCACATGACTACGGGGACTGCTTCTTATTCCAAGATTTTAAATCACCCAGTGAACCAGATGGAACGAGATCACAGTAGTGAGAACTTTCCGGAATTACCCAGAAGGCCACATAAATAGGTGGAGCTTTGACACCCGTTTGCTGGCACTATGGGGACCTAAACCTAATCTTCCACAAAATGTATGAGACGTTGCTGTAGTAGCACCCTGAGCTCGCTAAGCCTTGCATGATTGGTTGTCCGCCGGGCCTTCGGGGACTATAATAAGTACAACTAGGTATTGGCATAATTGGGGGAGTGACAGTGGCGTCTTCTCACTTCTCCGAGAAGAGTGTCGCACATAGCCAGTCGATAAGCTACGAGGTGGTCGGCCGTCCACCAAGGAGCTGGTCCTGCAGGAGCTAAATCTGAGGGGTTCATCTGAGTTCAGGGTACTGATATGCGCACTGCTAATTTGATTGTTTAGAAATTTTTGGAACTGGCCCCAAGAGCTTTTTACTGCATTCGTTTATGAGACTAAAGATCCAACTCTATTTGTGAGTAACAAACTTCTGCTTAGGTTTGTAGCGCTTAAGATAGTGTATTGGAATGAACGCAATGTTATAGCCAAAATTGCTGAATATCAGATTTATGGAGCATAACTGTAGCCTAAAGTCTTCATCATCATAGAAACTTGTCTGAGGTTGCTTCAACCATTCTGTCTTCCGGATTACAAAATATATTGAATCGATATACTAACACGTGAAAGCAGGATAGTTACTAATCTTGTTGAGTATTTGGATTTATTCAAACGAAAAACGTATACTCTCGTCCAAACGCGTTTGTAAACAGTACGGTTGGTAATCACAAGACAAGACAAGAGTTTACACGGACGGAAAGAGAATCGGTCATCTTTACTCGCTCTTCCAAATTGCTCCTCTGTAGATACTTAAATTTATCCCATTTCTGCACCCTAAACTCCAAACCCGGACGCGCCTTGCCTACACAAAACACTAGATATTCCTTTCAGAAGTGTATACTACTATCCAACATACTCATTCGGGAACTACTGATTCCAACCATTACATATTATTACCACGTGGATGTTTGAGGAAGGCTTGGAAACATATCAAAATTCGGAGCTTTAGTTTTGATGAATATTTCTTTAGTCTTGACTCCCTTATACATTTTAAATTACCTAAATTTCCTCTCCTGGCTGAGGTTTGGGAGCCGCTCAACTTGAAACAGGAATACTGAGGGTTACACTTCCGATGGTGAACCTCCGTAAATTTACTATGGTATCAGTTTCCTGTTGTCTACATGCCGATTTGCACAGCATTGAGCTGCACCCTGAACCTCGTGCGTCAGTCCAGATATTCTAGAACAAGTTGAATACTCACTTCTGATTGGCTGACGTAACCTCAGCTTTGGGTGTTGGCTCACCTTTTTTGGCACAAGCTACTCTATGTTAGTCGGGATCCAATGGCCTATATAATAAACGATGGATCCCCGCCAAGGCGAGCCATCTTTGATGGTGAAACCATGGCGTCACGCTGCCCATCAGCAGGGCACGAATTCTCAACATCAGGACACACAATTCTGAAGGTGAGCCCCTGTGGGGATTCTTACTCAATAATTAATTGATTATAATTAATCTTTTTGCCCAACGCCTCCTCAATACGTTGGCGTGTCTAACACTTTTGTTTGTAATGGGCCAGACTCGAATAAATGAGCATTAATTTGAGTTGAGAGTTGTCTCTAGTCCTCCTTTGCTATCTAATCCTATAAGGTATGCCACGGTCACAAATCTAGTTGGTGACATTATTTACAATGACTGATGTTACGTGGGATGTGATAATAACATGTGACGTTATACTTTTTGTGACAATCACTGTCCGTTTTTATAAGGTACAAGAACGACACCACCATGGTAACCGGAAATGTCATAGCGGGCGTGGATCTTTCCAAGCATTACTTTTCTGTAAATCTTCAAGTGACCCAAAACCTACCACAAGAAATAATCTCGTAGGAGCTTTTGGAGACATACTTGCACCAGTATCTGGAGGATGTCCATTTTCCGGTGGATAGGCACCAGCTAAGGGGGACGACGAGCCGTGCCGTTGCTGAGTGGTTAGACCACTTTTCTCTCACCAAGGGGCCCGGGTTCGATCCCAGGCGACCATAGAGTGAGATTTGTGCTGGACAACACAACGCTCGAGCGGGTTTTCTCCAAGATCTCCGGTTTTCCCCGCCATTTCATTCCATCGGTGCTCCATCTTCGTCTCATGTATCTTCAGTGTCACCGCTTGCTGTGCCGCATGTAGTAAAAGCGGGCATTAAACACTACACTACTAATCGACACCGTCAGCATTTTCAGTACAGCCGGACAAACTGGAGCAATTTTTAGGCCACAATGCACAGAATGCTGTAATGAAGTGCCCCGGGTGCCTCCGGTGCTCTTTGCCCTGGATGAGCAACCACTCCGTTTGGTCGTAGCAAAGGAGATGCTAGAGTATCTGTAGGCTACTTCGGATCCTTGATCCCCTGGGAAACTTGGCTTGAGCTATCGCCATTGCAAATCATTTTCTGACACTTAGCATCACTTTTTGATCAGGAATTATGTGTACGTATTACGTAAGGCATTCCAACAGAATCGTGGAGCGACATTCAGGTTTTTCATATTCTTAAGCAGAGCCGTATAGCTCGGACTTCTGACCAACGCTCTGGAAAGTCCTTGAAGGGATTCCGAGGATCGCCCGAATTTTCATCTGTAAGGCTGCCATATGTGGTACCAGACTCACCTTTGGTTTCTGCCAGGGTCATGATACTTCTTTTGCTTTGTACATTTTATTCACCGATATTCACATTGCCTTCCAATCCGAACTCGATCTGCTCCAACCTTTTAGATTTTTCCTCTACGTACAATCAAGTATAAGCTCAAGATCTTATTACCTCTGTTCACAGAGCAATTACGCTCCTGCTGGGTCCTGCAGGTTACATGGTGTCCTACTGCGGCATTATATACGGATCAGAGGTATCTGCTAGCCCTCCCGTTCCAGACTGCTCTAGTTAGCCACACTTCGAGGGGCTTTGTATGTACAAGAATGAGCACGTAGTCCACTTTTGTATGCCCTATATGCTGGGGACATAGTCTACTCTGTGAGAGGAGATGCCAGGGTTTTACAGTAACCAGATGACATTATATACCTTGCCATTTTGGGTCACTGACGGCGCTTCAGCGGTTTTAACTTGTGCTGGTGTTGATATATGATTCCCTCGCGAATTGCCTAAGTGACGTTTGTGTGCTGTAACGTATATTTACACAGGCTAGACCACCGCCATATGGTAAAATAAAAGAGGTGCAATCGAACTCGGGTTCGGATTGTCTTGGCCCCATGAATGCTCTTCAAGACTCAGTGCGGCTATTAAAGTGGTAGATATATGGCATTATGATTCGCAATTTATTACACCTTTCACCACCTACTATAGACCTATGCAATAATTTGGATTCTTAGGCACATGGGCTTTCAACGTAATAAATTCTGGATACTGGGGTACGGAATGCCTTTACAACGTATCTTCTCACACAGGAATATCTTACGCTACAAATGACTTTACGCTGGCTCTGCAACACCGATCCCACACACATTGTACACACAAAGAAAAAAGATGCCCATTTCTTTACTTTTCTTCCTCCTCATACCCCGCGAAGTCCTTTCCTGTAGCTTCCTTTTTATTTCCATATCTACCTTCATGCCAAGTTGACACCAGTAAATTTATTTACGGTTGCTTACAACGGTAATGAACCCTGTGAATATGGCAACCGTGCTGATATTAACTACATCGACTTTGTTTGTCCTGGCCAAGCGGCATGGCTCAGGTAATTTGGTCTGTGGCCCGCATTTGGGAGGGCTGGTTCGATTCCTGTGGACAATCTACCTGATCCATGAGGTTTTCGGCGGTTTTCCAGAGTCACCAGGCGAATACTGGATAGGTTAGTTAGATCCCCGGAATTTCCTGTCTCTCCATTTCATAGCCAGTATCATTTCATATCCTATCACATCTGGTGGTCTCTTTCTGGGCAGAACTGTCTGCAGGTGTCCCGGCGCTTCCGTGACTACTTCGGTCGGCCGCTCCCTCGCTCCTCTCGCTTCATCGTTCCTACCGGGAATGAATAAATTGCGGCTTAGATATAATAAAACAGAGGTTCGGTGCCGAATCTCCTCTGTAGTAAACCTAATCCTAATCCATGTTTGTTCTATACGGAGTGTGGCAACAATGGTAATTCTACACGATACTTTCCGAATAAACTCATGGACCCTTATATATTGCCTTCGCTATTCATCTCATTGTCTGTTTTCTAAGGCCATATTTCGATTTATTTCACGAGCCCGAATGAAACTGTGAGCCGATAGTATCAACACCCCACGTTTTTCACAGTGCGATCAACACAGCATCCGTTCACACCATTATGCTCAAATGCAGTGGCTATTTCTCTGACAGCAACGTGTCAAGATAACCTCTAGATAAGGCAAGACAAAACAGGAGAGAGCTGAACGGAGTCCTTATAATTAAATCGAGCCGTGGCCTGCAGAGAAGACGTTACACGAGTGGTTAGCGTTCTGCAATATATGGTTATAGAGAATTTAAATATAATGCAGGACTAAATAAAGAGAATACACTATGCTACATATGTATATAATGCACGCACCTGTCTGGAGACAAGAATTAAATTTCAAGGTACAGCAATACAATAGAATGGCTTTTAGAATTGTTTTTGCCGTTTTTGGTGTAATTTTTAAGTTATTAATTTCAGATGCAGATCATTATAAATGAATACTTAGCAGTCGTCATATATATTCTTTGAGATCTGAACAGATTTCCAATTCAAAACTTCACTTGTTTGATTAGTGCGGTCAAGCTATTTGAAGGGAAAACAGGAAACCCTCAAAATAAAGCAGGCTTTGCGGTGGCCACTACACACACACATGCCATAAACTGAGACCTGGCTTAGGAGATATAAAATTAATAAATTATTTACAATGGGAATAATTTTAGAACTGTGACATGCCCGAAATTCAACTTGTTGGAAACAACGTCTAAATTCGTTTTGGAAATACCTATTTTATTTTGGATAGGATAAAACTCACAGAATACGGAATTTCATACCGCTATTCCGTTTTCTGTTCATCTTGATTGGGCATATATTTTGCTGAAGTATTGAAACATAACACGTGCGTTTCCTAACATGATGTAGCTATGAGCAGATATTCTTGGTGGTAAAATGTGTTTTCTTGAAGAATCTTATTCTGACCACTTGGATGTGTTATGTGATCTCTTCTCCAGATAGAACATTTTATGGACTATCTCTTTGCTATTTTTATGTTAAATGGTATAGTTGATTTCCATCTGATTGAAAAATGATGGCGAAATTAGCGTAGGGTAATAATATACTTTATTGTCTATGGACCTGTATACAAGTTTCAGACATTGTCAAATTGAAATATTTACATTTACAAACAGTACAACATATTTACAATTAATCCAGAGAATACAGACATCTTTTAATCAAATAATTCCTCAAGCTAGTTTGAAAGTTAGATTTCCTTACAGTTTTGATTTCTATGGGTAATTTATTATACAAAATTGTTCCTATAACATTTATATCCTTAAAGACAATTTGCTTATTACACTTATATCTATGGTAATTAATGCTACCCCTTGTATTATACCCATGAATATCATTATTTTTAGTAGGGTTCTTATTCTGTATATACAGTACAGTCCTATATACATATAAAGAATAAATTGTTAGCACGTTATTTTCGTTAAAAGCATTTCTACAACATTCCCTAAATTTTAAATTAATAATAATTCTGATGCATTTCTTTCGTAGAACCATCAACTTTTTCATATGCACCTTTGCTGCACCTCCCACATCATAATAAATCATTTTTAATTGTTTACTACCTAATGTGTGTTTAAAAATATTAAAAGATAAATGGATTTGCTAATTTTGTTACATATACTATCTATGTGTTGCGCCCATGTTAGCCCACTGTCTATCCATATTCCTAAGAAATTATGTGTGTCTATTTTATCACAGCTTTTATTCTCAATCACAAGTGTCTGTTCCAATTGCTCTCTTTTTGAGAGGTCATAATTCATAAATTTTGTTTTAGCCAAATTTCACATGAGATTGTTCCTTTTAAAGTAGTCTGATATTTCATTGGTACCCAAAACAATTGTTTCCATTAAAGATACGTTACAAGCCCCCCAAAAATTTACTGTAGTATCATCTGCATATGATGTTATCATGGAATTTGTGGGATGATTAATGTCATTAACATATGACAGAAACATTAACGGACCAAAAATTGACCCTTGAGGTACCCCATATCTTACTGTTCCCTGTTTTGACTTTACCTTTGACAAGCACTTATTACCTTTATCATGCATTTCCGTTATCTGCTTTCTGTCTATAAAGTACGATTTACAAATTTCATAAGCTATTCCTCTTATTCCATAAGCTTTTAATTTAGCGCGAAGGATAGTATACTTGACGCTATCAAAGGCCTTTGAGAGGTCAAAGCATAGTGTGCCCACCTTTTGATTTTGTTCTAATAAACTAATGACCTGATGGATATAATCAACTCCCAAAGTGTGTGATGGGCATTTAAGTCTCCCACTATTAGAAATGGTTTTGAAAGTTGGGAAACCAGATCTTCAAGGTAAGTTAACGAGAAGTCATCTGATGGCGGTACATATGCATTGCAAATATAAAATTCGATTGATGGCAGCTTAATCCTTACAGCTTGAAACTGGCCGTATCAGACAAAACTACCGACAGGAGACATAAAACAATATAAATTAGATACACATTGACTTTAGTAATCATAAAAAATAAATAAGTAATAAAAAACAATAATAGTAAATGGGAGACAAACAGAGTGTATAGGACATTTGCTATTTAGAAACACTATGTAGACGGGGCATTCAACTTCTGGTCCCACGCGAATTTTGTATAATCTATCAGAGAGAAATTATTAGTCACATGATCTTCGCAAAGTTCCAAAATCAGAGTAAGTGGGGGAGGATAGTAACATGGCTGAAATGGGCCGTTTTCGTGAAGAAACACTCGTTGTCAGAACGGCACGCGTCACACACGTATAACACTCATTGTCAAAACAGCATGTGTCATACACGTATAACATTCGTTGGCGTAACGGCACGCGTGATAGACGCATAAACCTCGCTGGCAGGGTGGCACGTGTGATGGACATACAACGCTTACGGACTTAAAGGCATAGGGATAAAAGTGACGCGCATGTAAGGACAAATGCAAGATAAGACAAGACGCGAGACGACGTAGCAAACTGCATACTATAGATGACGCAGATCGTGACGAACACGCAACACACAAAGGTCAATAAATCTGCATCTCTGCAAGACAAGGTGTTTCTGTTCACTCCAACTATAGTCAGGACCTACGTTACCCACCCCTGAAATCACTGATAATAGATTCATGATAAGCTACATTGAATGAAACACCTTTTCCTACAAGTACCCTCAGCCCTTTATCCCAAACCGCCACCCAGCTACTTATGAGGTGTTGAGTAAACGAGGGACCACTCATTCAGGTTCAAACGGGCAGAACCACCTCAAGCTACAGATTGTATGTCAGATTGTAGCTGTAACGGATCTACAAATATGTCATCCCTAAGGAGCATCATAGTGCCCCCCGTGAGCAGGAATGCCCTCTTTTGTTTCAATATCACACCTCAGTGGTGTGTAGCGTCTGACTTTAAACTTGTCTTGTGGTCGTAGCTTAGTCTCTTGTAAGCATACCAACAAGGGGCTATGCTTACTGAGCAAAAGTTCCAGTTCTGGTCGATGTGCTCTTAAACCTCGTATGTTCCATTGAAGGATAGCCATGGCGATAGTAATGGGACATGTCAAATAATTACGCACATTACGTAGGTTTTAGCGGTGGTCGGATCAACTTGCCTTTTTTCTTTGGTGGGACTGATTTCGGCAGGTTTGTCCTGCCTCTTCTTTGCTTCCGATGCAGCAGTATGATCAGGTACATCCTGCCCCATATCTTCTATGGAAGAGGGACTGTTTCACTTCAGTAACTTTCGGTTCGAAAGGCTCGAAACGATTGGAAATTTCGACCGACGTAGATGACTGTCGCCGGTCGGAGTCCTCTCCAGATGATGACTCCCAAGATGATCTCGCAGATGCTCTTGGACTTTTCTTGTTCTCAGTATTTTCGGAAGCAGGCTTTGCACTTTCCTTCAGAAAGGCAGTTTCTATCATACTGATTCTTGAATTTTATGTCTGGTGCTGGGAACATTACGGGTAATTTAATCCTGTTGCTAGACGTCGATGCTTTGTCAGGCGACCTAACTGACTTGTTCTTATTTGCAGTAGTCTTAGCTGGTGTGCTCGGAGTTTTAGGTGGTGTTACTGATGCTTTTGGTTGCGATCTAGGCACTAAAACTTTCTCAGATATAGTCGCCCCGTTCATATCGCTTGTTTGCGTACCAGCTTCCCGTTTTAGTGACGGGGTAGCCGAAACAGAGCTATAGGTACGGGAGCTCGTTATAGAGGGCCTGTTCATACGAAGAAGTTACCGGGCTTCCGTAAAGGATACCTCCTCTTTAACCCGGATCTCCTGAATGGCTCGCTCTTGAATATAACGGGGGCATTCTCGTGAACTTGATGGATGTTCACCGCTACAGTTAACCCATGCTGGAGGTGAGGCACATGCATTTTCATGCATGCCGTCTGCACAGCTAACACATGTAGGTACAGCTTTACAGAAATCACTAGTGTGACCGAACCGCTGACATTTGTAGCATCTCAGAGGGTTAGGTATATAAGGTCTAGCCTTTATCACTTCATACCCTGTCTTGATCCTTTGAGGGAGATCTACCCGATCAAAGGTCAAGAACAGAGTACGAGTAGGAACCATTTCCCCTCGCTCTCTCCGTTGCAAACGATGGACTGCTGTAACGCCTTGTTCTTGAAAGTTGTCCTGAATATACTCGTTGGACATTCCATCCAACGCGCTAGTGTTTACGACCCCGCGCGAGGAATTCAGGGTCCTATGCAAGTCTACTTTCACTGGATAACTGCCCAGTCTGTTGGCTTTCAGTATCTTAGCTGCCTGGGAAGCTGAAATTGCTTCCACCAGCAGCGTTGCATTCTTATATTTTGTACAGGGTTTTACTTCACCAGCTATTTTATCAATACCTTTCTGTTCTAAAAACGGATTAACCATTGCAAAAGTTCTGCCTTCCTCTGTTCTTTTAATTACTAAGTAGCGAGGACCACACTCAACTGCTCCTTTTACACTGTTAAACTTTTTTTGAGTTTTATTAGGAGGGTGTACCATAATAAATGGGTTACGTTTCATCCCCCAGTGCTCCCACCCACCACGGAGCCCAACAAGGGGTCATCCCAGTGGGATGACAGGGCTACACAGGGGATATAGCGAGCTCGCCGTCCCACTCACCCTGGAGTTCGGTACAATACCTGGTCCTGGCCGATTGATTAGGGGTGGGTTAGTCCCTAACCTCCCGTTTAGGCGAAGCAGAAGCCAAAGTAGTGTATTAGAAATGCGCACCCTCCCCGAATTTAGAAGAATACTGTTACGAGAACAGATACGCATCCCTCAACCACCAGGACAAACCTTTCCACCGAATGGGTCTCCACGCACGGCCTACGCGTGGGTGGGCCAGTTGGCCGTCTCCCTCAACCACGAAGAGGAGCCCACACAAAGGAGACTGTTAGCTCGGGACCCCGGGTGCGCTAAACCCGTACCTAAAGAAGTAGACCCCTGGGGGAAGCATTTCCGTACGCCTCCACCATACATCTCTGGCATTTGAAGCGAGGGATAATAAATAGCAGCCTGGGTATTTATTTCACTCTGTACGATTTTGTGGTCAGAATATAGAGGTTGAATGCAATGAGTGTTCTACGAGTGTTCCAGTGGTGGTGCATGAAATTAGGCGCCGGGCTACATTATACGGCAACATGGCACAACATCGAATCGCCCTGGTTAGGCCTCTTGGAAATTATGATACCACAATACAACGATTTAGTCCTTTCCCAGTACCCTGTTTGGCTTGCGGACATCCAAGGTAAGACCAGAGCAACTCCTCACAGAAGCAAAAACTGAACTCCGTATTCTAATCCAACCAGGAACTGATTGGCTTTAAAAATACATCTCGAAGAAATAAAATTACTTAAAAGCATAAAACAACTCCCAAGGGTGTATTAGGTTTGTCATCCCACCAAACATCCGTAAAAGTATAAGTACTTCCTCGCACACCATTTACATATAAACCTAATAACCTGTCTATAAAAGCCTTCCAAAATTAAATTATAAACTTAAGACTACAGAAAACTCACGTCACCAAGCCAGGGCACGCTGGCAAATCGTAACAGTCCTAGCAACTAGGGAATAGAGACAGCCAGTCTATATGGCAGCGGCCGCAACATTAGCAGCAGAAGCTAGTAAATTTGCCTGCCAACTGCCGTTAATGGACTAATGCCCGGCGGCAGCCAATCAACCACATAAAGAGCTGCACTGGAGCAGCTTTTGGGCTTCTACGCCCCTCTTATCGGACCGCCATTCATCCCTACGACACCAAAATCCAGATCGATTCAGCACCAATGCAGCAAGTAGCATTGCGGAAGAGTCTAAGGTATGCCAAATTAGAGAAATAAATAAAGTAACTGCACAGGAAAGGAGAATATTTCCAGATTTTGGAGAACGCAACTCCAGTTTTGTGAGACTTTCACAAAATAAGCAATGATGTGGGCATTTGCAAACCAGGGACACGCAGTTATAAAATGGTATCTGGAAGAAGAAAGGCAGGCTGCCCTGCAAGAAAAGGTCCCATTTTGCATTGGCAGCGGTCGGGGAAGTGACTCTGACCACGAGCTTTCCTGTCCAAAGTGCGGCAAGAAAAAGAACAAACAACCACCTAACATCTCAGTCACTTCCAAATAACAGCATACACTTGACACTAATGGCGTCCCAGGAGGATGACGATATGAATTACCACCGCAAAGCTCTTTGCCCCTAAACTCAAACGGCCAACCAATACCTTTTCGCAATCGCCGCCATCCACATCCGCAGCCACCACCGTGGCAAATAAATATAGAAACTCCAGACACAGAACATGCCGCGGATATGCGAAAGCCACCAAGTAACAAGGGTGCTTCATATTCTCTGTAGCACTCTCCCTCCTGGAACCTTTAAACTCCAGATCATTCGCACATGCCAAAAACTTATTCCAGGAGGAAACAGGGACGCCATCACAGCCATAAGCCGACTGAAGGACGCTGATGTCGAAACTTCAGTTTCCGTCGCAGGAGTAAACCATCCCCTCCGCTACAATATCCGGAGGACTTCATCGGAGAAGACCTGGGGGGTAAAGGATACACCAATGTCCGGGTCTTACAACTCAAATATAGCGGCAGGCCAACTTAACCCATTCAGGTTAATATAAAACTGACTAACACTAGCCATAAACTACTGCAAGAGCGAGAGGTGTGTCATGTAATGGCCAGGATGGAGGTGTTAAAAACGAACTATATATGGTGGTATAACAATTGCCAATAATAAGGGCACACATAAAATGGGTCACATGACTTCCCGGTACGTCGTCTGCGGTGAACTCACCGTCTGGTTGCCCAGAAAGGCAACATCATACCCCAATGTGCAATTTGTGGAGAGAATCATCCTACAAACTTACAGGTGATGTAAAACGTTCAGAAACGAACGCCACCGTCATGTAACTGGCAGCTGTGTCCAGGACACCTCCCAATACATACTTATTTATTTTTTATTTATTTATTAGTTATCTCCCGAGACAGAAATGACAAACATAAACCAATCCTCTTTGCTACGAGCCCAAAATTATACAAAACTATTCGCCTTTTTTTAATCTTTTCTAATACGACATTCACTTGCTTTTAGTCGTAATGTAATACCACTAACAAGACCAAAGTGAACCAATTTTCGCTCTTATTTTCACTTTACTTCTTCTTCTTCTTCTTCTTCTCTTCTTCTTCTTCTTTCTTCTTCTTCTCTTCTTCTTCTTCTTCTTCTCTTCTTCTTCTTCTTTCTTCTTCTTCTTCTTCTTCTTTCTTCTTCTTCTTTCTTCTTCTTCTTCTTCTTCTTCTTCTTCTTCTTCTTCTTCTTTCTTCTTCTCTTCTTCTTCTTCTTCTTCTTCTTCTTCTTCTTCTTCTTCTTCTTCTTCTTCTTCTTCTTCTTCTTCTTCTTCTTCTTCTTTTCTTCTTCTTCTTCTTCTTCTTCTTCTTCTTCTTCTTCTTCTTCTACTCTTCTTCTTCTTCTTCTTCTTCTTCTTCTTCTTACTTCTTCTTCTTCTTCTTCTTCTTCTTCTTCTTCTTCTTCTTCTTCTTCTTCTTCTTCTTCTTCTTCTT
>CM060948.1:65076472-65514917 GCA_030765055.1 Mantis religiosa
TTTAGCTCGTAGAATCGCAGTGCTACTAACCAAACAAATTTTCATGTTATTTTTCATTGATTCTTCTTTTTCCTGCCTATACTTTTTAACATTTATATTTACATACATTTTAAACTATCGTGATAATTTTAGAAGTTAGTGAAGGACATGTTATATTAATCAAGAAAAAATATTTGGAGGAGTAAGAATATTACTCCAAATTAATTCTAGAGGGCAACACTTCCTCATTCGTAATTGAATCGAACATCATACAGTAAATTCTGATATTTGAAATTCGACAATTTGGTTGCTGTTCCATGTTTATGCTATTGAAAATTATTCATTCATTCATGCATTGATTCATGCATGCATTCAGACATTCGTTCGTTCTTTCCCTCATGCATTCATTCATCTATTCATTCATTCATTCATTTACTTATTCACGCAGTACCTCAGTCCCTCACTCGTTTATTTATATATTTATGTCTTTATGAATTGATTGACTAATTAATTAATATATTTATCTATTTACTTATTTATTTTTTATTTATTTATTTATTAGTTATCTCCCGAGACAGAAATGACAAACATAATCAATCCTCTTTGCTACGAGCCCCAAAATTATACAAACTATTCGCCTTTTTTTAATCTTTTTCTAATACGACATTCACTTGCTTTTAGTCGTAATGTAATACCACTAACAAGACCAAGACTGAAACCAATTTTCGCTCTTATTTTCACTTCTTCTTCTTCTTCTTCTTCTTCTTTCTTCTTCTTCTTCTTCTTCTTCTTCTTCTTCTTCTTCTTCTTCTTCTTCTTCTTCTTCTTCTTCTTCTTCTTCTTCTTCTCTTCTTCTTCTTCTTCTTCTTCTTCTTCTTCTTCTCTTCTTCTTCTTCTTCTTCTTCTTCTTCTTCTTCTTCTTCTTCTTCTTCTTCTTCTTCTTCTTCTTCTTCTTCTTCTTCTTCTTCTTCTTCTTCTTCTTCTTCTTCTTCTTCTTCTTCTTCTTCTTCTTCTTCTTCTTCTTCTTCTCTTCTTCTTCTTCTCTTCTTCTTCTTCTTCTTCTTCTTCTTCTTCTTCTTCTTCTTCTTCTTCTTCTTCTTCTTTCTCTCTTCTTCTTCTTCTTCTTCTTCTTCTTCTTCTTCTTCTTCTTCTTCTTCTTCTTCTTCTTCTTCTTCTCTTCTTCTTCTCTTCTTCTTCTTCTTCTTCTTCTTCTTCTTCTTCTTTTTCTTCTACTTCTTCTTCTTCTTCTTCTTCATCTTCTTCTTCTTCTTCTTCTTCTTCTTCATCTTATCCTTCTTCTTCTCCTCCTCCTCCTCCTCCTCCTGCTTTTTGCACTTGTTAATATACCTAGTTCGGTACAAAACTTAAAACTGATAAATTTCAGGCAGTAATGAAGCAGATGAAGTAATAGTCAGAAATGGAAATTAGAAGTAAAATGGAAACCAATTCTAGAGGGCGCTACTTCGCTATTCTTAAACAAAACAAGTTCATCGCGGCAAATTTTTATATTTACTTGAGATTCCACATTTAGGGTTGCGCTATCAAATGCTTATTTATTTGTTGTTTCTTGTTTATGGCCATGATGCTGTGATCAGAAGAATCAATCTGGAGGAACAGGGAGTAGAAACTCAAAACTAATTCTAGAGGGCGCTACCATCGCCATTCGTAAACAAAACAATATCATTGCGCTAAATTTTGATATTTAAATGACATTCGACATTTTTGTTGCTGTTCATTGTTCACGATATTTAACATTTTATTTCATTCTATTTATCTGTTATCTCCCGAGATGGAAATAAGTGAAACGCAATCAAAACTCTTTGTACGACGCCAAAATAGTTCAAATTTCTTTGCCTTTTGTTACTCTCTTTCCTTTCCCGATCTTCAATTGTTATTAATCATAAGGCAATGCCGCCAATACGACGAAGTGTTTTAGCTCGTAGAATTCGCAGTGCTACTAACCAAACAAATTTTCATGTTATTTTTCATTTGATTCTTCTTCTTTCCTGCCTATACTTTTTAACATTTATATTTACATACTTTTTAAACTATGTGATAATTTTAAGAAGTAGTGAAGGACATGTTATTATTAATCAAGAGAAAATATTTGGAGGAGTAAGAAATATTACTCCAAATTAATTCTAGAGGGCAACACTTCCTCATTCGTTAATGAATCGGAACATCATAACAGTCAAATTCTGATATTTGAAATTCGACAATTTGGTTGCTGTCCATGTTTATGCTATTGAAAATTATTCATTCTTTCATGCATTGATTCATGCATGCATTCAGACATTCGTTCGTTCTTTCCTCATGCATTCATTCATCTATTCATTCATTCGTTCATTTACTTATTCACGCAGTTACCTCAGTCCCTCACTCGTTTATTTATTATATTTATGTCTTTATGAATTGTATTGACTAATTAATTAATATATTTATCTATTTACTTATTTTATTTTTTATTTATTTATTTATTAGTTATCTCCCGAGACAGAAATGACAAACATAATCAATCCTCTTTGCTTCTGAGCCCAAATTATACAAACTATTCGCCTTTTTTAATCTTTTCTAATACGACATTCACTTGCTTTTAGTCGTAATGTAATACCACTAACAAGACCAAACTGAACCAATTTTCGCTCTTATTTTCACTTTTTCTTCTTCTTCTTCTTCTTCTTCTTCTTCTTCTTCTCTTCTTCTCTTCTTCTTCTTCTCTTCTTCTTCTTCTTCTTCTTCTTCTTCTTCTTCTTCTTCTTCTTCTTCTTCTTCTTCTTCTTCTTCTTCTTCTTCTTCTCTTCTTCTTCTTCTTCTTCTTCTTCTTCTTCTTCTTCTTCTTCTTTTCTTCTCTTCTTCTTCTTCTTCTTCTTCTTCTTCTCTTCTTCTTCTTCTTCTTCTTCTTCTTCTTCTTCTTCTTCTCTTCTTCTTCTTCTTCTTCTTCTTCTTCTTCTTCTTCTTCTTCTTCTTCTTCTTCTTCTTCTTCTTCTTCTTCTTCTTCTTCTTCTTCTTCTTCTTCTCTTCTTCTTCTTCTTCTTCTTCTTCTTCTTCTTCTTCTTCTGCTTCTTCTTCTTCTTCTTCTTCTTCTTCTTCTTCTTCTTCTTCTTCGTTCCTTCTTCTTCTTCTTTCTTCTTCTTCTTCTTTTTCTTCTACTTCTTCTTCTCTTCTTCTTCTTCTTCTTCTTCTTCTTCTTCATCTTATCCTTCTTCTTCTCCTCCTCCTCCTCCTCCTGCTTTTTGCACTTGTTAATATACCTAGTTCGGTACAACTTAAAACTGATAAATTTCAGGCAGTAATGAAGCAGATGAAGTAATAGTCAGAAATGGAAATTAGAAGTAAAATGGAAACCAATTCTAGAGGGCGCTACTTCGCTATTCTTAAACAAAACAAGTTCATCGCGGCAAATTTTTATATTTACTTGAGATTCCACATTTAGGTTGCGCTTATCAAATGCTTATTTCTTTCTTGTTTCTTGTTTATGGCCATGATGCTTGTGATCAGAAGAATCAATCTGGAGGAACAGGGAGTAGAACTCAAAACTAATTCTAGAGGGCGCTACCTCGTCATTCGTAAACAAAACAATACATTGCGGTAAATTTTGATATTTAAATGACATTCGACATTTTTGTTGCTGTTCATTGTTCATGATATGCAACATTTTTATTTCATTCTATTTTATCTGTTATCTCCCGAGATGGAAATAAGTGAAAACGCAAATCAAAACTCTTTGTACTACGCCAAAAATAGTTCAAGTTTCTTTGCCTTTTTGTTACTCTTTCCTTTCCCGATCTTCAATTGTTATTAATCATAAGGCAATGCCGCCCAATACGCGACGAAGTATTTTAGCTCGTAGAATTCGCAGTGCTACTAACCAAAACAAATTTTCATGTTATTTTTCATTTGATTCTTCTTTTTCCTGCCTATACTTTTTAACATTTATATTTACATATATTTTAAAACTATCGTGATAATTTTAAGAAGTAGTGAAGGACATGTTATATTAATCAGGAGAAAATATCTGGAGAGAGTAAGAAATATATACTCCAAACTAATTCTAGAGGGCAACACTTCCTCATTCGTAAATGAATCGAACATCATAACAGTAAATTCTGATATTTGAAATTCGACAATTTGGTTGCTGTTCCTTGTTTATGCTATTGAAAATTATTCATTTCATTCATGCATTGATTCATGCATGCATTCAGACATTCGTTCGTTCTTTCCTTCATGCATTCATTCATCTATTCATTCATTCATTCATTCATTCATTTACTCATTCACACAGTACCTCAGTCCCTCACTCGTTTATTTATATTTATTGTCTTTATGAATTGATTGACTGATTAATTAATTAATGTATTTATCTATTTACTTATTTATTTTTTATTTATTTATTTTATTAGTTATCTCCCGAGACAGAAATGACAAACATAATCAATCCTCTTTGTACGAGCCCAAAATTATACAAAACTATTCGCCTTTTTTAATCTTTTCTAATACGACATTCACTTGCTTTTTAGTCGTAATGTAATACCACTAACAAGACCAAACTGAACCAATTTTCGCAGTTATTTTCACTTTAATTCTTCTTCTTCTTCTTCATTCTTCTTCTTTCTCTTCTTCTTCTTCTTCTTCTTCTTCTTCTCTTCTTCTTCTTCTTCTTCTTCTTCTTCTTCTTCTTCTTCTTCTCTTCTTCTTCTTCTTCTTCTTCTTCTTCGTCTTCTTCTTCTTTTCTTCTTCTTCTTCTTCTTCTCTTCTCTTCTTTCTTCTTCTTCTTCTTCTTCTTCTTCTTTTCCTTCTTCTCTTCTTCTTCTTCTTCTTCTTCTTCTTCTTCTTCTTCTTCTTCTTCTTCTTCTTCTTCTTCTTCTTCTTCTTCTTCTTCTTCTTCTTCTTCTTTCTTCTTCTTTCTTCTTCTTCTTCTTCTACTTCTTCTTCTTCTTCATCTTCTCTCTTCTTCTTGTTCATCTTATCCTTCTTCTTCTTCTTCTTCTTCTTCTTCTTTCTTCTTCTTCTTCTTCTCCTCCTCCTCCTGCTTATTGCACTTTTTAATATACCTAGTTCGGTACACTTAAAACTGATAAATTTCAGGCAGTAATGAAGCAGATGAAGTAATAGTCAGAAATGGAAATTAGAAGTAAAATGGAAACTAATTCTAGAGGGCGCCACTCGCTATTCTTAAACAAAACAGTTCATCGCGGTAAATTTTGATATTTAAATGACATTCGACATTTTTGTTGCTGTTCATTGTTCACGATATGCAACATTTTATTTCATTCTATTTATCTGTTATCTCCCGAGATGGAATAAGTGAAACGCAATCAAAACTCTTTGTACGACGCCAAAATAGTTCAAATTTCTTTGCCTTTTGTTACTCTTTCCTTTCCCGATCTTCAATTGTTATTAATCATAAGGCAATGCCGCCAATACGACGAAGTGTTTAGCTCGTAGAATCCGCAGTGCTACTACCAAACAAATTTTCATGTTATTTTTCATTTGATTCTTCTGTTTCCTGCCTATACTTTTTAACATTTATATTTACATATATTTTAAAACTATCGTGATAATTTTAAGAAGTAGTGAAGGACACGTTATATTAATCAGGAGAAAATATCTGGAAGAGTAAGAAATATTACTCCAAACTAATTCTAGAGGGCAACACTTCCTCATTCGTAAATGAATCGAACATCATAACAGTAATTCTGATATTTGAAATTCGACAATTTGGTTGCTGTTCTTGTTTATGCTATTGAAAATTATTCATTCATTCATGCATTGATTCATGCATGCATTCAGACATTCGTTCGTTCTTTCCTTCATGCATTCATTCATCTATTCATTCATTCATTCATTCATTTACTCATTCACACAGTACCTCAGTCCTCACTCGTTTATTTATATATTTATGTCTTTATGAATTGATTGACTGATTAACTAATTAATGTATTTATCTATTTACTTATTTATTTTTTATTTATTTATTTATTAGTTATCTCCCGAGACAGAAATGACAAACATAATCAATCCTCTTTGCTACGAGCCCAAAATTATACAAAACTATTCGCCTTTTCAATCTTTTCTAATACGACATTCACTTGCTTTTAGTCGTAATGTAATACCACTAACAAGACCAAACTGAACCAATTTTCGCTCTTATTTTCACTTAATTCTTCTTCTTCTTCTTCATCTTCATCTTCTTCTTCTTCTTCTTCTTCTTCTTCTTTCTTCTTCTTCTTCTTCTTCTTCTTCTTCTTCTTCTTCTTCTTCTTCTTCCTCTCTCCTCCTCCTCCTCCTCCTCCTGCTTATTGCACTTGTTAATCTACCTAGTTCGGTACACTTAAAACTGACAAATTTCAGGCAGTAATGAAGCAGATGAAGTAATAGTCAGAAATGGAAATTAGAAGTAAAATGGAAACTAATTCTAGAGGGCGCTACTTCGCTATTCTTAAACAAAACAAGTTCATCGCGGTAATTTTTATATTTACTTGAGATTCCACATTTAGGTTGCGCTTTATGTTTTAGGTTATCCGCTATCATATGCTTACTTATTTGTTGTTTCTTGTTTATGGCCATGATGCTGTGATCAGAAGAATCAATCTGGAGGAACAGGGAGTAGAACTCAAAACTAATTCTAGAGGGCGCTACCTCGCCATTCGTAAACAAAACAATATCATTGCGGTAAATTTTGATATTTAAATGACATTCGACATTTTTGTAGCTGTTCATTGTTCACGATATGCAACATTTTATTTCATTCTATTTATCTGTTATCTCCCGAGATGGAAATAAGTGAAACGCAATCAAAACTCTTTGTACGACGCCAAAATAGTTCAAGTTTCTTTGTCTTTTGTTACTCTTTCCTTCCCCGATCTTCAATTGTTATTAATCATAAGGCAATGCCGCCAATACGACGAAGTGTTTAGCTCGTAGAATTCGCAGTGCTACTAACTAAACAAATTTTCATGTTATTTTTCATTTGATTCTTCTTTTTCCTGCCTATACTTTTTAACATTTATATTTACATATATTTTAAAACTATCGTGATAATTTTAAGAAGTAGTGAAGGACATGTTATATTAATCAGGAGAAAATATCTGGAAGAGTAAGAAATATTACTCCAAACTAATTCTAGAGGGCAACACTTCCTCATTCGTAAATGAATCGAACATCATAACAGTAAATTCTGATATTTGAAATTCGACAATTTGGTTGCTGTTCCTTGTTTATGCTATTGAAAATTATTCATTCATTCATGCTTTGATTCATGCATGCATTCAGACATTCGTTCGTTCTTTCCTTCATAAATTCATTCATCTATTTATTCATTCATTCATTCATTTACTCATTCACACAGTACCTCAGTCCCTCACTCGTTTATTTATATATTTATATCTTTATGAATTGATTGACTGATTAATTAATTAATGTATTTATCTATTTACCTATTTATTTATTTTTTATTTATTTATTTATTAGTTATCTCCCGAGAGAGAAATGACAAACATAATCAATCCTCTTTGCTACGAGCCCAAAATTATACAAAACTATTCGCCTTTTTTAATCTTTTCTAATACGACATTCACTTGCTTTTAGTCGTAATGTAATACCACTAACAAGACCAAACTGAACCATTTTTCGCTCTTATTTTCACTTTAATTCTTCTTCTTTTTTCTTCAACTTCTTCATCTTCTTCTTCTTCTTCTTCTTCTTCTTCTTCTTCTTCTTCTTCTTCTTCTTCTTCTTCTTCTTCTTCTTCTTCTTCTTCTTCTTCTTCTTCTGCTTCTTCTTCTTCTTCTTCATCTTCTTCTTCTTCTTCTTCTTCTTCTTCTTCTTCTTCTTCTTCTTCTTCTTCTTCTTCTTCTTCTTCTTCTTCTTCTTCTTCTTCTTCTTCTTCTTCTTCTTCTTCTTCTTCTTCTTCTTCTTCTTCTCCTCCTCCTCCTCCTGCTTATTGCACTTGTTAATATACCTAGTTCGGTGCAACTTAAAACTGATAAATTTCAGGCAGTAATGAAGCAGATGAAGTAATAGTCAGAAATGGAAACTAGAAGAAAAATGGAAACTAATTCTAGAGGGCGCTACTTCGCTATTCTTAAACAAAACAAGTTCATCGCGGTAAATTTTTATATTTACTTGAGATTCCACATTTAGGTTGCGCTTTATGTTTTAGGTTATCCGCTATCATATGCTTACTTATTTGTTGTTTCTTGTTTATGGCCATGATGCTGTGATCAGAAGAATCAATCTGGAGGAACAGGGAGTAGAACTCAAAACTAATTCTAGAGGGCGCTACCTCGCCATTCGTAAACAAAACAATATCATTGCGGTAAATTTTGATATTTAAATGACATTCGACATTTTTGTTGCTGTTCATTGTTCACGATATGCAACATTTTATTTCATTCTATTTATCTGTTGTCTCCCGAGATGGAAATAAGTGAAACGCAATCAAAACTCTTTGTATGACGCCAAAATAGTTGAAATTTCTTTGCCTTTTGTTACTCTTTCCTTTCCCGATCTTCAATTGTTATTAATCATAAGGCAATGCCGCCAATACCGAGAAGTGTTTAGCTCGTAGAATTCGCAGTGCTACTAACCAAACAAATTTTCATGTTATTTTTCATTTGATTCTTCTTTTTCCTGCCTATACTTTTTAACATTTATATTTACATATATTTTAAAACTATCGTGATAATTTTAAGAAGTAGTGAAGGACACGTTATATTAATCAGGAGAAAATATCTGGAAGAGTAAGAAATATTACTCCAAACTAATTCTAGAGGGCAACACTTCCTCATTCGTAAATGAATCGAACATCATAACAGTAAATTCTGATATTTGAAATTCGACAATATGGTTGCTGTTCCTTGTTTATGCTATTGAAAATTATTCATTCATTCATGCATTGATTCATGCATGCATTCAGACATTCGTTCGTTCTTTCCTTCATGCATTCATTCATCTATTCATTCATTCATTCATTCATTTACTCATTCACACAGTACCTCAGTCCCTCACTGGTTTATATATTTATGTCTTTATGAATTGATTGACTGATTAACTAATTAATGTATTTATCTATTTACTTATTTATTTTTTATTTATTTATTTATTAGTTATCTCCCGAGACAGAAATGACAAACATAATCAATCCTCTTTGCTACGAGCCCAAAATTATACAAAACTATTCCCCTTTTTTAATCTTTTCTAATACGACATTCACTTGCTTTTAGTCGTAATGTAATACCACTAACAAGACCAAACTGAACCAATTTTCGCTCTTATTTTCACTTTAATTCTTCTTCTTCTTCTTCTTCTTCATCTTCTTCTTCTTCTTCTCCTCCTCCTCCTCCTCCTCCTCCTCCTGCTTATTGCACTTGTTAATCTACCTAGTTCGGTACAACTTAAAACTGACAAATTTCAGGCAGTAATGAAGCAGATGAAGTAATAGTCAGAAATGGAAACTAGAAGTAAAATGGAAACTAATTCTAGAGGGCGCTACTTCGCTATTCTTAAACAAAACAAGTTCATCGCGGTAAATTTTTATATTTACTTGAGATTCCACATTTAGGTTGCGCTTTATGTTTTAGGTTATCCGCTATCATATGCTTACTTATTTGTTGTTTCTTGTTTATGGCCATGATGCTGTGATCAGAAGAATCAATCTGGAGGAACAGGGAGTAGAACTCAAAACTAATTCTAGAGGGCGCTACCTCGCCATTCGTAAACAAAACAATATCATTGCGGTAAATTTTGATATTTAAATGACATTCGACATTTTTGTTGCTGTTCATTGTTCACGATATGCAACATTTTATTTCATTCTATTTATCTGTTATCTCCCGAGATGGAAATAAGTGAAACGCAATCAAAACTCTTTGTACGACGCCAAAATAGTTCAAGTTTCTTTGCCTTTTGTTACTCTTTCCTTTCCCGATCTTCAATTGTTATTAATCATAAGGCAATGCCGCCAATACGAGGAAGTGTTTAGCTCGTAGAATTCGCAGTGCTACTAACTAAACAAATTTTCATGTTATTTTTCATTTGATTCTTCTTTTTCCTGCCTATACTTTTTAACATTTATATTTACATATATTTTAAAACTATCGTGATAATTTTAAGAAGTAGTGAAGGACATGTTATATTAATCAGGAGAAAATATCTGGAAGAGTAAGAAATATTACTTCAAACTAATTCTAGAGGGCAACACTTCCTCATTCGTAAATGAATCGAACATCATAACAGTAAATTCTGATATTTGAAATTCGACAATTTGGTTGCTGTTCCTTGTTTATGCTATTGAAAATTATTCATTCATTCATGCATTGATTCATGCATGCATTCAGACATTCGTTCGTTCTTTCCTTCATGCATTCATTCATCTATTCATTCATTCATTTACTCATTCACACAGTACCTCAGTCCCTCACTCGTTTATTTATATATTTATGTCTTTATGAATTGATTGACTGATTAATTAATTAATGTATTTATCTATTTACTTATTTATTTTTTATTTATTTATTTATTAGTTATCTCCCGAGACAGAAATGACAAACATAATCAATCCTCTTTGCTACGAGCCCAAAATTATACAAAACTATTCGCCTTTTTTAATCTTTTCTAATACGACATTCACTTGCTTTTAGTCGTAATGTAATACCACTAACAAGACCAAACTGAACCAATTTTCGCTCTTATTTTCACTTTAATTCTTCTTCTTCTTCTTCATCTTCTTCTTCTCCTCCTCCTCCTCCTCCTGCTTATTGCACTTGTTAATCTACCTAGTTCGGTACAACTTAAAACTGACAAATTTCAGGCAGTAATGAAGCAGATGAAGTAATAGTCAGAAATGGAAATTAGAAGTAAAATGGAAACTAATTCTAGAGGGCGCTACTTCGCTATTCTTAAACAAAACAAGTTCATCGCGGTAAATTTTTATATTTACTTGAGATTCCACATTTAGGTTGCGCTTTATGTTTTAGGTTATCCGCTATCATATGCTTACTTATTTGTTGTTTCTTGTTTATGGCCATGATGCTGTGATCAGAAGAATCAATCTGGAGGAACAGGGAGTAGAACTCAAAACTAATTCTAGAGGGCGCTACCTCGCCATTCGTAAACAAAACAATATCATTGCGGTAAATTTTGATATTTAAATGACATTCGACATTTTTGTAGCTGTTCATTGTTCACGATATGCAACATTTTATTTCATTCTATTTATCTGTTATCTCCCGAGATGGAAATAAGTGAAACGCAATCAAAACTCTTTGTACGACGCCAAAATAGTTCAAGTTTCTTTGCCTTTTGTTACTCTTTCCTTTCCCGATCTTCAATTGTTATTAATCATAAGGCAATGCCGCCAATACGACGAAGTGTTTAGCTCGTAGAATTCGCAGTGCTACTAACTAAACAAATTTTAATGTTATTTTTCATTTGATTCTTCTTTTTCCTGCCTATACTTTTTAACATTTATATTTACATATATTTTAAAACTATCGTGATAATTTTAAGAAGTAGTGAAGGACATGTTATATTAATCAGGAGAAAATATCTGGAAGAGTAAGAAATATTACTCCAAACTAATTCTAGAGGGCAACACTTCCTCATTCGTAAATGAATCGAACATCATAACAGTAAATTCTGATATTTGAAATTCGACAATTTGGTTGCTGTTCCTTGTTTATGCTATTGAAAATTATTCATTCATTCATGCATTGATTCATGCATGCATTCAGACATTCGTTCGTTCTTTCCTTCATAAATTCATTCATCTATTCATTCATTCATTTACTCATTCACACAGTACCTCAGTCCCTCACTCGTTTATTTATATATTTATATCTTTATGAATTGATTGACTGATTAATTAATTAATGTATTTATCTATTTACTTATTTATTTTTTATTTATTTATTTATTAGTTATCTCCCGAGACAGAAATGACAAACATAATCAATCCTCTTTGCTACGAGCCCAAAATTATACAAAACTATTCGCCTTTTTTAATCTTTTCTAATACGACATTCACTTGCTTTTAGTCGTAATGTAATACCACTAACAAGACCAAACTGAACCAATTTTCGCTCTTATTTTCACTTTAATTCTTCTTCTTCTTCTTCTTCTTCTTCTTCTTCTTCTTCTTCTTCTTCTTCTTCTTCTTCTTCTTCTTCTTCTTCTTCTTCTTCTTCTTCTTCTTCTTCTTCTTCTTCTTCTTCTTCTTCTTCTTCTTCTTCTTCTTCTCCTCCTCCTCCTCCTCCTGCTTATTGCACTTGTTAATCTACCTAGTTCGGTACAACTTAAAACTGACAAATTTCAGGCAGTAATGAAGCAGATGAAGTAATAGTCAGAAATGGAAATTAGAAGTAAAATGGAAACTAATTCTAGAGGGCGCTACTTCGCTATTCTTAAACAAAACAAGTTCATCGCGGTAAATTTTTATATTTACTTGAGATTCCACATTTAGGTTGCGCTTTATGTTTTAGGTTATCCGCTATCATATGCTTACTTATTTGTTGTTTCTTGTTTATGGCCATGATGCTGTGATCAGAAGAATCAATCTGGAGGAACAGGGAGTAGAACTCAAAACTAATTCTAGAGGGCGCTACCTCGCCATTCGTAAACAAAACAATATCATTGCGGTAAATTTTGATATTTAAATGACATTCGACATTTTTGTTGCTGTTCATTGTTCACGATATGCAACATTTTATTTCATTCTATTTATCTGTTATCTCCCGAGATGGAAATAAGTGAAACGCAATCAAAACTCTTTGTACGACGCCAAAATAGTTCAAGTTTCTTTGCCTTTTGTTACTCTTTCCTTTCCCGATCTTCAATTGTTATTAATCATAAGGCAATGCCGCCAATACGACGAAGTGTTTAGCTCGTAGAATTCGCAGTGCTACTAACTAAACAAATTTTCATGTTATTTTTCATTTGATTCTTCTGTTTCCTGCCTATACTTTTTAACATTTATATTTACATATATTTTAAAACTATCGTGATAATTTTAAGAAGTAGTGAAGGACATGTTATATTAATCAGGAGAAAATATCTGGAAGAGTAAGAAATATTACTCCAAACTAATTCTAGAGGGCAACACTTCCTCATTCGTAAATGAATCGAACATCATAACAGTAAATTCTGATATTTGAAATTCGACAATTTGGTTGCTGTTCCTTGTTTATGCTATTGAAAATTATTCATTCATTCATGCATTGATTCATGCATGCATTCAGACATTCGTTCGTTCTTTCCTTCATGCATTCATTCATCTATTCTTTCATTCATTCATTCATTTACTTATTCACGCAGTACCTCAGTCCCTCACTCGTTTATTTATATATTTATGTCTTTATGAATTTATTGACTAATTAATTAATATATTTATCTATTTACTTATTTATTTTTTATTTATTTATTTATTAGTTATCTCCCGAGACAGAAATGACAAACATAATCAATCCTCTTTGCTACGAGCCCAAAATTATACAAAACTATTCGCCTTTTTTAATCTTTTCTAATACGACATTCACTTGCTTTTAGTCGTAATGTAATACCACTAACAAGACCAAACTGAACCAATTTTCGCTCTTATTTTCACTTTAATTCTTCTTCTTCTTCTTCTTCTTCTTCTTCTTCTTCTTCTTCTTCTTCTTCTTCTTCATCTTCTTCTTCTTCTTCTTCTTCTTCTCCTCCTCCTCCTCCTCCTGCTTATTGCACTTGTTAATCTACCTAGTTCGGTACAACTTAAAACTGACAAATTTCACGCAGTAATGAAGTAGATGAAGTAATAGTCAGAAATGGAAATTAGAAGTAAAATGGAAACTAATTCTAGAGGGCGCTACTTCGCTATTCTTAAACAAAACAAGTTCATCGCGGTAAATTTTTATATTTACTTGAGATTCCACATTTAGGTTGCGCTTTATGTTTTAGGTTATCCGCTATCATATGCTTACTTATTTGTTGTTTCTTGTTTATGGCCATGATGCTGTGATCAGAAGAATCAATCTGGAGGAACAGGGAGTAGAACTCAAAACTAATTCTAGAGGGCGCTACCTCGCCATTCGTAAACAAAACAATATCATTGCGGTAAATTTTGATATTTAAATGACATTCGACATTTTTGTTGCTGTTCATTGTTCACGATATGCAACATTTTATTTCATTCTATTTATCTGTTATCTCCCGAGATGGAAATAAGTGAAACGCAATCAAAACTCTTTGTACGACGCCAAAATAGTTCAAGTTTCTTTGCCTTTTGTTACTCTTTCCTTTCCCGATCTTCAATTGTTATTAATCATAAGGCAATGCCGCCAATACGACGAAGTGTTTAGCTCGTAGAATTCGCAGTGCTACTAACTAAACAAATTTTCATGTTATTTTTCATTTGATTCTTCTGTTTCCTGCCTATACTTTTTAACATTTATATTTACATATATTTTAAAACTATCGTGATAATTTTAAGAAGTAGTGAAGGACATGTTATATTAATCAGGAGAAAATATCTGGAAGAGTAAGAAATATTACTCCAAACTAATTCTAGAGGGCAACACTTCCTCATTCGTAAATGAATCGAACATCATAACAGTAAATTCTGATATTTGAAATTCGACAATTTGGTTGCTGTTCCTTGTTTATGCTATTGAAAATTATTCATTCATTCATGCATTGATTCATGCATGCATTCAGACATTCGTTCGTTCTTTCCTTCATGCATTCATTCATCTATTCTTTCATTCATTCATTCATTTACTTATTCACGCAGTACCTCAGTCCCTCACTCGTTTATTTATATATTTATGTCTTTATGAATTGATTGACTAATTAATTAATATATTTATCTATTTACTTATTTATTTTTTATTTATTTATTTATTAGTTATCTCCCGAGACAGAAATGACAAACATAATCAATCCTCTTTGCTACGAGCCCAGAATTGTACAAAACTATTCGCCTTTTTTAATCTTTTCTAATACGACATTCACTTGCTTTTAGTCGTAATGTAATACCACTAACAAGACCAAACTGAACCAATTTTCGCTCTTATTTTCACTTTAATTCTTCTTCTTTTTTCTTCAACTTCTTCATCTTCTTCTTCTTCTTCTTCTTCTCCTCCTCCTCCTCCTGCTCATTGCACTTGTTAATATACCTAGTTCGGTACAACTTAAAACTGATAAATTTCAGGCAGTAATGAAGCAGATGAAGTAATAGTCAGAAATGGAAATTAGAAGTAAAATGGAAACGAATTCTAGAGGGCGCTACTTCGCTATTCATAAACAAAACAAGTTCATCGCGGTAAATTTATATATTTACTTGAGATTCCACATTTAGGTTGCGCTTTATGTTTTAGGTTATCCGCTATCATATGCTTATTTATTTGTTGTTTCTTGTTTATGGCCATGATGCTGTGATCAGAAGAATCAATCTGGAGGAACAGGGAGTAGAACTCAAAACTAATTCTAGAGGGCGCTACCTCGCCATTCGTAAACAAAACAATATCATTGCGGTAAATTTTGATATTTAAATGACATTCGACATTTTTGTTGCTGTTCATTGTTCACGATATGCAACATTCTATTTCATTCTATTTATCTGTTATCTCCCGAGATGGAAATAAGTGAAACGCAATCAAAACTCTTTGTACGACGCCAAAATAGTTCAAATTTCTTTGCCTTTTGTTACTCTTTCCTTTCCCGATCTTCAATTGTTATTAATCATAAGGCAATGCCGCCATTACGACGAAGTGTTTAGCTCGTAGAATTCGCAGTGCTACTAACCAAACAAATTTTCATGTTATTTTTCATTTGATTCTTCTTTCTCCTGCCTATACTTTTTAACATTTATATTTACATATATTTTAAAACTATCGTGATAATTTTAAGAAGTAGTGAAGGACATGTTATATTAATCAGGAGAAAATATCTGGAAGAGTAAGAAATATTACTCCAAACTAATTCTAGAGGGCAACACTTCCTCATTCGTAAATTAATCGAACATCATAACAGTAAATTCTGATATTTGAAATTCGACAATTTGGTTGCTGTTCCTTGTTTATGCTATTGAAAATTATTCATTCATTCATGCATTGATTCATGCATGCATTCAGACATTCGTTCGTTCTTTCCTTCATGCATTTATTCATCTATTCATTCATTCATTTACTCATTCACACAGTACCTCAGTCCCTCACTCGTTTATTTATATATTTATGTCTTTATGAATTGATTGACTGATTAATTAATTAATGTATTTATCTATTTACTTATTTATTTTTTATTTATTTATTAGTTATCTCCCGAGACAGAAATGACAAACATAATCAATCCTCTTTGCTACGAGCCCAAAATTATACAAAACTATTCGCCTTTTTTAATCTTTTCTAATACGACATTCACTTGCTTTTAGTCGTAATGTAATACCACTAACAAGACCAAACTGAACCAATTTTCGCTCTTATTTTCACTTTAATTCTTCTTCTTCTTCTTCTTCTTCATCTTCTTCTTCTTCTCCTCCTCCTCCTCCTCCTCCTCCTCCTCCTCCTGCTTATTGCACTTGTTAATCTACCTAGTTCGGTACAACTTAAAACTGACAAATTTCAGGCAGTAATGAAGCAGATGAAGTAATAGTCAGAAATGGAAATTAGAAGTAAAATGGAAACTAATTCTAGAGGGCGCTACTTCGCTATTCTTAAACAAAACAAGTTCATCGCGGTAAATTTTTATATTTACTTGAGATTCCACATTTAGGTTGCGCTTTATGTTTTAGGTTATCCGCTATCATATGCTTACTTATTTGTTGTTTCTTGTTTATGGCCATGATGCTGTGATCAGAAGAATCAATCTGGAGGAACAGGGAGTAGAACTCAAAACTAATTCTAGAGGGCGCTACCTCGCCATTCGTAAACAAAACAATATCATTGCGGTAAATTTTGATATTTAAATGACATTCGACATTTTTGTTGCTGTTCATTGTTCACGATATGCAACATTTTATTTCATTCTATTTATCTGTTATCTCCCGAGATGGAAATAAGTGAAACGCAATCAAAACTCTTTGTACGACGCCAAAATAGTTCAAGTTTCTTTGCCTTTTGTTACTCTTTCCTTTCCCGATCTTCAATTGTTATTAATCATAAGGCAATGCCGCCAATACGACGAAGTGTTTAGCTCGTAGAATTCGCAGTGCTACTAACTAAACAAATTTTCATGTTATTTTTCATTTGATTCTTCTGTTTCCTGCCTATACTTTTTAACATTTATATTTACATATATTTTAAAACTATCGTGATAATTTTAAGAAGTAGTGAAGGACATGTTATATTAATCAGGAGAAAATATCTGGAAGAGTAAGAAATATTACTCCAAACTAATTCTAGAGGGCAACACTTCCTCATTCGTAAATGAATCGAACATCATAACAGTAAATTCTGATATTTGAAATTCGACAATTTGGTTGCTGTTCCTTGTTTATGCTATTGAAAATTATTCATTCATTCATGCATTGATTCATGCATGCATTCAGACATTCGTTCGTTCTTTCCTTCATGCATTCATTCATCTATTCTTTCATTCATTCATTCATTTACTTATTCACGCAGTACCTCAGTCCCTCACTCGTTTATTTATATATTTATGTCTTTATGAATTGATTGACTAATTAATTAATATATTTATCTATTTACTTATTTATTTTTTATTTATTTATTTATTAGTTATCTCCCGAGACAGAAATGACAAACATAATCAATCCTCTTTGCTACGAGCCCAGAATTGTACAAAACTATTCGCCTTTTTTAATCTTTTCTAATACGACATTCACTTGCTTTTAGTCGTAATGTAATACCACTAACAAGACCAAACTGAACCAATTTTCGCTCTTATTTTCACTTTAATTCTTCTTCTTCTTCTTCTTCTTCTTCTTCTTCTTCTTCTTCTTCTTCTTCTTCTTCTTCTTCTTCTACTTCATCTTCTTCTTCTTCTTCTTCTCCCCCTCCTCCTCCTGCTTATTGCACTTGTTAATATACCTAGTTCGGTACAACTTAAAACTGATAAATTTCAGGCAGTAATGAAGCAGATGAAGTAATAGTCAGAAATGGAAATTAGAAGTAAAATGGAAACGAATTCTAGAGGGCGCTACTTCGCTATTCTTAAACAAAACAAGTTCATCGCGGTAAATTTTTATATTTACTTGAGTTTCCACATTTAGGTTGCGCTTTATGTTTTAGGTTATCCGCTATCATATGCTTATTTATTTGTTGTTTCTTGTTTATGGCCATGATGCTGTGATCAGAAGAATCAATCTGGAGGAACAGGGAGTAGAACTCAAAACTAATTCTAGAGGGCGCTACCTCGCCATTCGTAAACAAAACAATATCATTGCGGTAAATTTTGATATTTAAATGACATTCGACATTTTTGTTGCTGTTCATTGTTCACGATATGCAACATTTTATTTCATTCTATTTATCTGTTATCTCCCGAGATGGAAATAAGTGAAACGCAATCAAAACTCTTGGTACGACGCCAAAATAGTTCAAATTTCTTTGCCTTTTGTTACTCTTTCTTTTCCCAATCTTCAATTGTTATTAATCATAAGGCAATGCCGCCAATACGACGAAGTGTTTAGCTCGTAGAATTCGCAGTGCTACTAACCAAACAAATTTTCATGTTATTTTTCATTTGATTCTTCTTTTTCCTGCCTATACTTTTTAACATTTATATTTACATATATTTTAAAACTATCGTGATAATTTTAAGAAGTAGTGAAGGACATGTTATATTAATCAGGAGAAAATATCTGGAGGAGTAAGAAATATTACTCCAAACTAATTCTAGAGGGCAACACTTCCTCATTCGTAAATTAATCGAACATCATAACAGTAAATTCTGATATTTGAAATTCGACAATTTGGTTGCTGTTCCTTGTTTATGCTATTGAAAATTATTCATTCATTCATGCATTGATTCATGCATGCATTCAGACATTCGTTCGTTCTTTCCTTCATGCATTCATTCATTTACTCATTCACACAGTACCTCAGTCCCTCACTCGTTTATTTATATATTTATGTCTTTATGAATTGATTGACTGATTAATTAATTAATGTATTTATCTATTTACTTATTTATTTTTTATTTATTTATTAGTTATCTCCCGAGACAGAAATGACAAACATAATCAATCCTCTTTGCTACGAGCCCAAAATTATACAAAACTATTCGCCTTTTTTAATCTTTTCTAATACGACATTCACTTGCTTTTAGTCGTAATGTAATACCACTAACATAAGTCCATTGTCAATCTGGTCCTGATTACAGAAGGCATCTGCTCTGCAGGCGCTGCCAGAGGCCAAAGGCAATCATGCCAACACAACATTGGCCCATTTCCCGCTTCAGTAGCCTATATCACAGACACCTTTAGGTGACTTGGGTGAATCAAAATATATTTTCAAAATTATGACGAAGCTGAATGTATCGGCACTTTTACCGAATCTAATTTCCCTTCGGGGAAATGTTCAAAGCTGCACTAACATTTGTTTGAAAGGAAGTTTGAAAGTGGCTGGCTTCTCCTCCCAGAGAGAGTAATAGAGGCTAGGGTACCACAAGGAGGCATTCATGTTCCCTTCTAATACATATCCTTTACCAATTATTTCCCAGTGGTCGCCAGATGCAAAGCCACCGCATACTGCAATCCACCGCCACCGCCACCACCACCAGCGCCAGCGCCACCACCACCACCACCACCACCACCACCACCACCGCCACCGGTGGTCTAATATTGCACTGTCGACGGCTAGTAAAATAATTTTGCGTGACCCTAACACGAACGATTCAGTAGTGTAACCAACTATAAGATGCCGTCAACAAAGGGCGGAATCGACTGAAGTTATGCAGCCAAAATCTTCAGGAGCAAACTTCGTTCGAAAATTCTTGTCTTTCCTTCTTTCGGTGGCCCTGTACGCCTGTGTGTCTGGGTCAACGCATCCAACACTGCTCTCAAATACTGCCGGACCATCCAAAACTTCTACTTAAAAAAAGAAAAGCTCTTCGCATATATTCACTATCATTCTCCAGGAAATCAACATCCCCACCATTCCCAAGACAGTCTTGAGAATCGTGTCTCTTCCATTTAAGCGCATATTTGAAATCACTGGAAGGCGAGCCACAGCACGGAAAACTTTCATTAATAAAAGTACTATGAACCTGAACACCACCAAATCTACGTGACTTAATCCGTCTTCTCTTCCAGCACTGCACGGCCCAAGGCCACAATAATCTACGGAAGAGGCCGCGGCTACTGGAACCCCTCGAGCTACATGCTGCCATGCATCAAAGCCGCCGAACCTTCGAGTGCATAGCTTGTGTAAATAGTGTGTAGTGTGGATGCGTGGGACGAACTTGGTATGCAGATGTGTGTGCCGTTAAAAAACAAAACAGGAGACAAAGCAAAGTAAACTAATCTTATAAAACTGTTTTCGGTGACCTATGGATGGACACCACATAGGTTATATTGTTAACCAATAGGAGGATGAAAATCAAACCCAAAATTGTAAATGCATATAAGGATTAGGGCTAGGAGTTTACTACGGAGGGAACTCGGCATGGAGACCAGTCGTGATCCATTGTACCCATGCCCCCAAGTGGGACACCACCGGGAGGAAAGATAAGGTGAGAGGAGACAGAGGGCGGCCGTTTCACGGAGCCACGTTAGTGCAGTGGACATTGTCCCTACATTATGCTTAGATAGAGATCTCCTCCGGCAGACCAGGACAACGGACATGCTCCCCTATTGCAGTATGGAAACGGGACAAACAACCGGTTCGCAAAAGGTCCCGGCCGCAGGTTCGAAGACCGGTAACCAACCTACCGGAGGAGGAAGTAGTTTTCCTCAGAGCATGTCATCCTGTCATGCACCGCTGGGACATCCGAGATGAAATGGAAAAACAGAAAATTTGGGGGATGTAATTAACCTGCGAAGTATTTGGCTAGCGAGCCAGAAAAGTTCCCGAAAGACCCGTGGGTGAGGTAGGTCGGTCATTAGGTCCTGATGAAGGCCATGGAGTTTATCATGGCTGACAGCTCAAGATTTATAAATTTAACATGACTGATCTACCGTGAAGAGGTTAGAAGGCAAAAATAAAGCAAGTCGTTCACAACTCAAGTTAAAATGCTTACTAGTGGATTGTCATTTGTGTAATCATCACAACACAATATCCAGCAATAATCTGCCATCCTTGTCTCATTCCAAAAATGTTGGTAGGAATTCTCCGTTACTTCGATTTCCTGGTAAAATGTATGGCCCATTTTATAATTTACATAGCTTAGTTTGGGTGGAAGAAATGTCTAAATGGAAAATCTAGGAAGTGAATTTTCGATGACATGCAACACTCATTTCTTGGTATGCATTAAGCAGTTCCTGTACTCCTTTTTTATAGTCAGATGACTGTTTTGCCAAGAAAATCCATGAAACTCATTTGAAGCTATTCTAATATCTCAGTTCACTCTCATTTAATTTTTGGGAGAATTCTTCATCATGCATCATTCCCTTATCTTTGGTTCCACAGACACCATCCTTCGGTTTTGTGGCCAATGTAAAACAAAATTTCTCTGTCAGGTATTCCAAATCCATTTGAATTGGCCTTTCCAAGATTTTTTTATAAAAGTTTTTATTAGGCCAAATTAATGTAGAGAGGGAGAATTTGTACTTTCTTCAGGATCAACCAATGGGACATACTTGACACTTTTGCACCTTACTTCTTCGTTTCAAGTTATGTTTGGTGTAATGTTAGTGCTTTGCAACTGTCTCATAGACATAGGGAAGAGCACAATTTTGCGAAACTTCCTGCATTCCCAAATAGAATGCTAAGAATTTTCAAATCTTCGCAGACGTTCTGCTGGTGGAAATTGTAATTAATTACTTGTAATTTCATATTTTTGTTTCCGTAACTTTCATTTAGATGGCCAGAATAAGCAATGTGTGCAAGTTTCAGGTTGTCATTCAGTAGAACAAACATTTTCAGACTTTTCTTAGACAAATCAATAAACGCTCTCCAATGTCATGCACTATATTTTTGTGTCAGTTCCCCAAACATGTCATACATATCTTTACAGAATGTCTTTGGAAAATCTAAAGAATGTATATTTTCAAAAATTTTGCTCTGTCCTGTAAAAAGAAATCCTGACACACTTAGAAGGTATATTTTCTCCTTCTGCCTAGATGCTAGTAGTTCTGCTTTGTCTTTTGAAAGGTCTCTGATGAAATCATTCGCAATTAATTAATTATTGAATTACTTTTAATTTTCTGTTTCAGAAGTAGTAACAATGAAGTCACAATTGAAGACCACAAGATAAATTTCAAGTCCTGTTTTCTTGGGGCGTTTCAGGTTTTTGGAGGAATCGGAACTGGAAGCACGTCATTATGAGGGACCAGTCTGATTGCTGGAACAAGATTTGGATATAAAAGAATAAAATAAAAAATCTGTACAACACCCCTGGCATCTAATTTCTTACACGAGGGCTAATATGCCATATTTTAACATTTCTTCACACTATTCATACATACAACATAATTTAGAGTCTGTCTAGTCAACGCGAGTGCAGTTGCTTCACAAAGGAAACGGACCCTACCGCCCACTAATGTACGTCATAAATCCATCTCCACATTCCCGAAATGGTGCACTGTCGTTGAGGACCAACAGCTACCCTGATTTTCTGGAAATGACAATCACATGTTGACTCCACGTGGAGTCTCAGTTGCCAAAGTTCCAATTTCCAGTTGGTCTGTTTCATTACGTGCAGAAGTTCGTTGTGTGTCACGATGTGGAGACCGTGGGAGTGATATGCAGTGCTAAATGCAAATGAAATAGTAGATAACTTTCAGCCAAGTGAAAATAATCAAAGTGAAGACAATAGTGTGACTGAAATGGAAAGTGCTGCTGGGCCGAGTTGTGTTAGTGGAGAAGCCTCTAAAAACAAAGTTACAACGGGACTTCTTTCTAAGCAAAGTCCAGCTCTTGTTTTGAACGCATATAAATATGTGGTGAAAAATAATCTTGGTAAGAGGTCATGAAGTGAAACTGCAAAATTTCTGGGTATTCACAGAAATGCAGTTTTGTGACAAAAGGAATACTAATGACCTCGACCAAGTGCGGAAACAGCAGAAAACGTTTCTCTAAAGAGGATAATTTCACATGCGATTTAATTCGCAGAAAAATTTATAATTTCTATGCAAAAGGGAGAGCGCCCACCTTAGAATTGCTTGCACATTTGCAAGAAATTTGTGATTTTCCTTATGGGCGCTGCACTTTGCGCGGCCTGCTAAAGGAGCTGGGTTTCAAATACCACACTCTAAATAAGAGAAAGTTTATTGAATCCAGCAGAATTGTAGCTTGGCCACACACACACACACACACACACACACACACACACACACACACACACACACACACACACACACACACACACACACATATATATATATATATATATATATATATATATATATATATATATATATATATATATACTCATCAAAACTAAGGAAGTTTCGCAGTAATGGACACAAAATAATTTATTTAGACGAAACCTGGTACGATACCAATGACGTATCGAGAATAGGATGGGACGACAGTTCGTGTGCTGGCACCTTACCAGCTCCTGTGTCAAAAGATAAAAGGATTATGGTGATTCATGCTGGGAGTGCCGAGGGATGGGTAAAAGACTGCCTTTTCTTTTCGGCGAAAAATATTGGTGATGCAATGACTGATAGTCACGATGACATAAATGCAGCAGTGCTTGAAGTGTGGTTTGATGGTAGGCTTATGACAAACCTCCCAAAGAATAAAAAATATCTTTGTTTTGTTCAATGCTAGCTTTCATTCGCGTTTTAAATATAGAACACCTACAATGCCGATGAACTTAGAAGATATTGTGACTTCGTGGGTTCGTAGAATTTAAAGTCCAGTAGCAGAAATTCCAACATGCTCTTTATTTCCGTAGAAACAAACTTTGGTCAACCCATACAGTAGCAGAATTACGAAACATACACAGATACAAAGCTCAAGGTCCTTGACCACAAACAAAAGAGTTCACTTTCAAAATACAGCTGTACGCAGACGATTCTCAACTTCCGATTTCACTGATTCCTCAACTAACCACGGCTTCCTTCTATACGACCATTCATGATTCCAGACGGATGTGGAATGTTCTCTATCAATCAAGATGTCACTAGAACTTTCTAGTTATCTTTATCTGTTTCGGCAAGCCTTTTATCTCCGTGCTGCCTTATCTGTCCCGTATCTCCGCGTCGCACTATCTGCCCTTTTGTGTGCGTCAGCCACCAGTCGCACAATGGGTTCGAATAATTTAGTGCAACACATGAGGCTTTATTATATTGACATACCTGAACCTCTGCCTATTAAAGCTGTACTCCTGGCAGAAATTAAAAAGGCAAATGTGGGCAAGGATTATGTGATTGACGACATCGCTCGTAAACATGGGCACGAAGTTTAAAGGTTGCCGCCGTATCACTGCTGTTTCAACCCCATAGAAATGGTGTGGTCGAAACTGAAGAGAGAAGTGCACAAGAGAAATGCAACACCTTGAAGCTAATATATTGGTGAGCAAAAAGTTCCACTTGGGGCGACGGTTTGAAGCAAATGGTGTTTAGCTGAGGGTAAAGCAATGAGGTTTATCTCCGGGTATGCGTGGATATGTATTAGAAGGATAGTTTTAATGACGATGGAATACCCGCTTCAAACTGGTTTATTGACTGCTTCTATTTATCAGAACATCGAACTTGAAGTTGCCGACCAAGGGTTACCAATATATCACTGTTTAGTTACTGAAGGCGGAATGCTTATTACTCGAAAATACTTCATTAGTTACGTATAAACCGACAAATATCTTCTCTCATCACTTCTGGTCTGCCCTCGACCAAGACAGAACCAGATAACTGCCCTAATCGGCTTCACGCCTCGGACTGCCTGTTCTCACAGCTGCGCGTGAGTGTCTAAGATTTCACTTTCTCGAAGCCCGTCATACACACAAAGATTCCCTTTGTGACTATTTTGTCCTGCCATTATTAAGGGTCCAAAGAATGGCTTATTCACAAAGTCAAATGCTATCCCATAGAATTCTGTTTGTGCCGTGTCTTTTGTTACACGACTCAACCAACTGCACCTGTTCGTGTCGTAACAAACATACAAGACTCCTTTGAAATCCATTACGGTTCTATATACATTGCACCCCTTAATTTCGGTATCAACCTTCACTCAGCGCAAGCGTTTGCAGCTTGTTGAGAAGCTGTGTAGAGGGCATCGACGCAGAACTTTGGAAAAATCGTGTGCAACATGTAAGGAAAGTAGAGGAAAACTACATTAATCGGGATCAGCAATCTAACGATAGCAGTATTTATTATTTATTGTAATTTACGTCCTTTAAGTTTTTAAGTCATATCGGACGATGAATGGAATGGATTGGATGAAATGATTCTCAAATGAGTCCGGGGTCCATGGAGCTTAGAGTTACCCGACATCAGTCTTTTAGGATAAGGGAAACCCCGGAAAAAACCATATCAAGGTAACTCACCCTGACCGGGATTCGAACTCGGGTTCATCATTACCGCTTACTCTGAGAGTGATGTATCGGAATGAGGCACATAGCTATGTGAGTTAATAGCACTGATTGTAATAATTACGAACATGGTTACATGCTAAGTACAAAATTTAACAACAGTAGTAGTAGTAATAATAATAATAATAATAATAATAATAATAATAATAATAATAATAATAATAATAATAATAATAATAATAATAATAATAATCGTCAACGACGTCGTCGTCCAGCACCACCACCAGCAGCAGCACCAGCGGCGGCAGCGGCAGCAGCAGCAGTAGTAACGGTAGTAGTATTAACAATGGCAATAATAATAAGAATACGATATTTTCCAAGTGCATTATTTTGATTATTGTAAAAACCCAGTCTTTTCACAATATGAAGTGCACGTGCTGTTTAGACAGAGACAGAGAGAGAGGCTCTAAAAAGAGATGGTGATGTTAAAAGGCTGCAACCTTGCAGAAAGGACTGGGAGAAGGAGGTTCTGTGCTGTAAAACGATTATATGGGGTCGTCAAAGGAGGTGGCCGAACTGCACACGCGTTAACTAGACAGACCCTACAGATAAATTTATACACTTAAAAAGTATATATTGTAACTTTGTGGGTCCATGAAATTAAAAGTCCAATTGCACAACTCACAAATGTTCTTTATTTCCATCGAATTACAGTCGGAACACTTGTCGATTACACAGAATTTCGTAATGCACACAATTACAATTCACCAGTTCGTCTGTCACAGGTTCACTGCACGCTCAGAGTTACGTACAACTCCTCTGATGCACGTTCACAGCCTTCCGGTCCATTAACTCACTCGGCGCTCCTCACGGCTGCTCGCCAAGAACTGAACTGACTCGCCAACTACAGGCCTTATATAGGAAAGATCGCCGTTTCTATAAAGTTCGCGGCGCGCACAATTATCCCGAGGTTTCGAGACATCTGGTGAGAGGGGAAAGAGACGGTACAGGGCTCACGACGCTTTCCCAATTATCCCTTCAGGTATTGACAGAGACAAATGGGTAGGCGTGGCCTATATGCTTCCCGTCTCGCCCTACTGCCGGCCGGTTCTATAGGGAGTTCCGACGTTCGGGTGACACTGCTCCCTCCTCAAAGCTGGTCGTCCCGAACACCACCATCGTAGCCTGCCAGGTGATCCAGGTGTACCACAAACATCTTCCCTCGGGGAACCTTCTGGATGCGTTAGACCACGTCGTTAATCCTCTTGACCACCCGGTACGGTCCTTGCCATGGCTGCTGGAGCTTCGGGCAGCGTCCCTTGGTCCGGGTAGGGCGGTACAACCAGACCAGGTCACCTTGCTGGAACCCTTGGCTGTTGGCTTGTCTGTCATAACGGGTCTTCATTCGGTCGCTCGCCTTCTGGATGTTCTGGCGAGCCATCTCGTGCATGTCGTGGAGATGGTCCACCAGGTTCTCCACATACTCGGTCGCCGGCTGTTTCGCGTCCGGGGGGCTTCCAAAAGCCAGGTCACAAGGGAAGCGTAACTCTCGGCCGAACATTAAGCTGGCTGGCGTCATCCCCGTGGTGTCGTGTGTTGACGAGCGGGAGGTCAGCAAGAACAATGGCCCCTTGACGTCCCAGTCCCGCTGATGGCTGGCCACGACCTTCCTCAAGTGTTCCTCTAAGGTCTTGATGCACCCTTCGACCATGCCATCCGACTGGGGATGTAGAGGTGTTGAGCGGGTCTTGTTAACCCCAAGTCTCTCTAGTGTCTCCATCAGTTGGACCCAAAATTGGTGCACTGGTCGCTGTGGAGCTCCAATAGCACCCCAAATCGGCAGAACACTTGATCCACGAGGCAGCCTGTGATAGTCTTTGCCTCTTGGTTCGGGATGGCATACACCTCCGGCCACTTAGTGAAGTAGTCCACGACCACCATTAGGTACTTGTTGCCTCGGTCGGATATTGGGAACGGTCCAGCAATGTCAACGGCGATCCGTTCGAATGGCGCTCCGACGTACTGCTGCATGCGACCCCGGCTCCTAGTCTGGGGGCCGCGACTCGCCGCGCACACGTGAAACTGACGGCACCATCTCTCAGCGTCTGCTCGGAGCCTCAGCCAGTAGTAGCGCTGCCGTAGTTTGTCCATCGTTCGGTTTGCTCCCAGATATCCTCCTGAAGTACCGGCGTGCACTTCCTCCAAGACTTCCGAGACCTTACTTCGGGGAAGTAATAATTGTTCTCTCTGCGTCTTCCCTTCGGGCGATTCCCATACCCGGAACAGCACGCCAACTCTGGTCTTCAACGAGTCCCATCGGGCTCAGTACGATTTGGAGGTGGCGCTCTTCGGTGCGATGTCCTTCCAGGTTGGTCTCGTCCCTGCCTCCACTTCCCTCAAGAGTGGCCCCAAGTCTGCGTACGCCAGCTGCTCCCTCCTCAGGCCTGCGCTATCCCAGCCATCCGCAGGCACTGCCGTGACTACTCGGACTGCTGCGGCACGCTCCTTCTCTTCCACTCTTGTGCACTGGCCGCACTCTTCTGGACAGGGTCTTCGGGACATGGCGTCAGCGTTACCGTGGCTCTTCCCTGTACGATGTTCCGAGGTGAAGTCGTACTCCTGCAGCTTCTGGGCCTAACGTGCTGTCTGGCCTTCCAGGTTCCTAAAGCTCAATAGCCAGGTTAGGATGGAATAGCTGATCGTACAGGTACTTGTGGAAGTGCTCCAATGTCTTTACTACCGCCAGTAACTCTCGTCGGGTGACGCAGTTCTTCACTGCCTTGGATAGCGTCTTACTGTAGTAGGCTATCACCCGCTCATGGCCGTCCTGGATCTGCGATAGGACACCTCCAATTCAATGGTCACTGGCGTCGGTGCCCACAATGAAGGCGCCACCCGGTTGTGGGAAACCCAAAATTGGAGCACTGCACAGGGTCTCCTTCAGGTGCTGGAAAGCGTTTTCGGCGTACTCCGTCGAAACATAAGGTCGGTGTTCCTCTGTCAGGCGGGTGAGAGGTTTGGCGATGTTAGAGAACCCCTTTATGAAGCGTCGGCAATAACTGCACAGCCCCAGGAAACTGCGCAACTCTCTCTTATCCTTTCGGCGAGACCAATCTCTCAGCCTGCGTCTTCTCCGGGTGTGTGGCCACTCCGGTTGCTGAGACTATGTGACCCAAGTAGTTGATTTCCTTGCGGAAGAGCTGGCACTTCTTCGCATTCAACTTCAAGTTGGTCGCCTGCAGTCTCTGTAGCACTTTACTCAGATTCTTTAGATAGTCTTCAAAAGTTTTACCGACGATGATGTCCAGGTATAGCAGGCAGGCGTCGTAAGTCAGTCCCCTCATCACTGACTCCATGAGGCGTTAGAAGGTAGCTGGTGCATTGCAGAGGCCAAAGGGCATTACTGTGAACTGCCAAAGCCCTTGGCCTGTCGACAATGCGGTCTTCTCCTTGTCTCTCGGATCTAGAGCTACCTGCCAGTAGCCCGACTTCAGGTCCAGGGTCGAGAACCACTGTGCACCAGCTAGCTTGTCCAGGGTGTCGTCAATCCGGGGTAAGGGGAAAGTCCTTCCGGGTGACAGCGTTCAACTTCCTGTAGTCTACGCAGAAGCGTAGCTCGCCGTTATTCTTTGTCACCAAGACTACTGTCAGACTCTTCAATCACTCATCTGGATCTCATGTCTTCCAGCATGTCTCGTACCGCCCCTTGCTTCGCCAGCGGAACGCGTCTAGGTGGTTACCGAATAGGCCGGGCGTCCCCGGTGTCGATGCGGTGAAGCACTTTGTCCGTGCGGCCGCAGTCACTGCTACCTTGGCTGAAGACGCGCTGGTATCATCTAAGCAGTTGTCGAACTTTCTCCAGCTGCTCTGCGGTCAGGTGGTCGGCCGCTTTCTCCAGTAGGCCTTCTAGCCGGGGCCGCAGGTGTTGCGTCGGCATCGGCTCCTGTGTCTTGTCGATTGCTGTTACGCGTACCACAGGCTCGCACGTTCCCAACTGCGTCCCGGCCTGGACGTTGTGATCGGTGTCCGTTGGATTTAGCAGTCTCACTGGTACCTCCTCTCGGCACGGCAGCAATACCCTGGCTACACACAGTGCGTGTACAGGCGTCTTCTGGTGCAGCATAATGTTCCTGGATTTCCGGCCTTCCAGTCCCGCCGTCACCACCACTTCACTCCTCGCGGGGAAGACCACGTCTTCAAGATGACCCTGCAGATTCCAAGGCGCTCTTCGGGTTCACGGAGCATAACCTCTTCTCCGTTGAGCCGCAGGACCTTCCTGCCGACGTCGACCGTCGCCTTATGGCATCCAGTCCCAGAATAACCTTAGCCACCTTCGCGACGAATACCCACAGACGCACGGCACTCCGTCCCAAGGTCAGCTTCAGCAAAGCCTACTTCTCCACAGGGAAGGTGTCGCCCGATGCTGTCATCAGCTGGTATGGTCGGGTCGGCTCCCTCCTCGGCAAACCCTTGGCTATCTTAGGTCTGATGACGGTCACGGCTGCCCCGGTGTCCACCAGCACGCGGCACGGATTCCCTCTCACCCAACCGTGCGCGATGAAGCTGTCATCCATCTGCCGGCTGACAGCGCGCAGTGTCACTCGATGAGATGGTGTGGACGGCGCCGACGTGCTCCTTGCCACACCGGGCCTTACTTTTTCTTCCGGCTGCTCTTCCTGGTGTCGGCAGTCTCTCTCTAGGTGTCACGACTGTCCACACCCCGAACACACGCCACTAGGTCTTCGCCGGCGTCTCTCGGCTGAAATGAAAATGAAATGTGTAGTGTTTAACGCCCGCTTTTACTACATACGGCACCGCAGGTGGTGACACTGATGATATATGACATGAAGATGGAGCACCGGTGGAATGAGATGGCGGGGGAAACCGGAGGTCCCGGAGAAAACCCGCCCCAGCGCCGTGTTGTCCACCACAAATCTCACTTTGCGGTCGCCTGGGATCGAACCCGGGCCGCCTTGGTGAGAGCGAATCGGTCTAACCACTGAGCCACGGCGCGGCCCTGTCCCTCGGCTGACCTGTCTCCAGTGTAGCGGACACTCCTCGTTCTCGACTTCGGGGTAGCCGTCACCTTGGCCGCCTCCATCCTCAATGCTGCTGTCAGCGCCTCGTGGATGGTTGTGTAGTCGCCGAGATAATGTGTAGTGTTTAACGCCCGCTTTTACTACATACGGCACCGCAGGCGGTGACACTAACGATACATGAGATGAAGATGGAGCACCGGTGGAATGAGATGGCGGGAAAAACCGGAGGTCCCGGAGAAAACCCGCGCCAGCGCCGTGTTATCCACCACAAATCTCACTTTGCCGTCGCCTGGGATCGAACCCGGGCCGCCTTGGTGAGAGCCAAGCAGTCTAACCACTGAGCCACGGCGCGGCCTAGTCGCTGACGTATCTCGGTGTCTCGTACCTCGTCGACAAAGGCGTATGCGGCTTTCTGGGATACGAACTCCGGCGGAAGGTCAACCAAGGCCTTGCTGGCTAGCTGCTCAATCGCCAGGGTGAACTCCTGCAGCGTCTCTCCTGGCTGTTGCAACCTTGTCTTCAGCTGACTGCGGTAGGCTGCGGCTAGGCGGTGGTTCCCGAAACGGTTCTCCAGGGCCTCCCATATAGCATTGGGAGCCACCGCTGTCTGGACCGCGTTTAGGACTTCCACGGCCCGTCCCCGGAGGCTGGCTATTAGCTGTGCGGCCTCTTCCTCTGGTGACCACTTGTTATGCCTGGCCACCGTGTCGAACTGGCGGCGGAAGACCTCGAACGTTGACGCCCCGTCGTATTTCGGAGGTTTGAGGCGCACCGATGTGGTGTCGCGTCCCGGCGCGTCGGCCCTCAAGTCCTTCAACCTGTCTCTGGCGTTCAGGGACCGGCCTTTTCCTCTAGGTTATTGAAGCGGTTCGCCAAGTCTTCGATGCGCTCGTCCAATTGGCCCATCCGCTTGTCCAGCTCCGTCATGTCATCCCTCACGCCGGCCAACTGTTCTTTAAATTTGGCGGCGAGAGCCTCGTTCGCCACCTTCATTTCCGTGGTCAGTTCGGCCACCTTTGCAGTCAGATTGTGATTTGTCGTCCCCAACTTTGCGGCCAGCTTGCTATTTGCCGCCTCCGTCTTCGCTGTTATTTTGTTCATTTTCTCTAAAATCTTTTCCAATGCCGATTCCATGGCCGTTGTCCCACTTCCTGACACCAGTTGTGACTTGTAGGTTCGTGAAATTAAAAGTCCAGTTGCACAAACTAAAAATGTTCTTTATTACCACCGAATTACAGTTGGTTCACTTACAAATCACAGCAGGATCACGTATCACACACAATTACGTAACACTCCAATTACGTACAACTCAAAATTAAGTACAACTCTCTCTAGAGCTGACTGAAAACTCCTGATACACGTACGCAGTCTTCCAGTCCTTTCGCTAGCACTGCGCTCTTCACGGCTGTTCGCCAAGAACCGCCTGACTCGTCCACTACAGTCCTTATATAGGAAGATCGCTGGTTCTGGAAGCTTCGCGGCTCGCAACATCATCCCGTTTGTTCCAGACTTCAGGGGGAGGGCAAAGAGACGGTACAGTGGCTAGTGATGCTTTTCCAACCATCCCTTCAGTGAACGCCACGAGATAAATGGGTAGGCGTGGCCTCAATGCCTCCTGTCACCCACCCAGCTGCCAGTCGGCCGTGCCTTCCGATAATTGGGTGACAATACAAAGGAGATACCTACAGACAAAAATCAGGTGTGTACCGGATAAACTGCAAAGGCTGTGACAACTTTTACATTGGAAAAACTAAAAGGAATTTGAACATTAGGCTTAAAGACCATTTTAAGAACATCAGGAACAAAGAAATAGATAAATCAGTTGTAGTGTACCAATTTTGGAAGGAGAAAAAGAAATCCACTTATTAAAGTGTCCAAGGTCCAGCTGCATTAACCACGTGGGAAAAATTTTTCATAAAGAAATATGAAAGAAAATTGTTCAATTTCGACACTACCTTTAAAGAGAATCCAATCAACATGAAAAATTCAATGCCACGGCCGGGGTTTGAACCACGGATCTTGGTTTTCGTCCAGTCGCTCTAACCCATTGAGCTAGTGTTTTGTTTGTAGTGTTTAACGCCCTTTTACTACATACGGCACCGCAGGTGGTGACACTGATGATACATGACATGAAGATGGAGCACCGGTGGAATGAGATGGCGGGGGAAACCGGAGGTCCCGGAAAAAACCCGCCCCAGCGCCGTGTTGTCCACGACAAATCTCACTTTGCGATCGCCTGGGATCGAACCCGGGCCGCCTTGGTGAGAGCCAAGCGGTCTAACCACTGAGCCACGGCGCGGCCCCATTGAGTTACCATGGCCAGCTCGCCGCCATGACATTAAATTCTCCATCACCACGGCTCTTGCATCTATCAAAAACCTTAGCCTGAATATGGCTGGTGTGAAGAAATGATTAATTTCCATCAATTAACTGATATAATAAGAGTTAAATGATGAAGCCTGGGACTCAAGTACTTACGATAGTAAGTCGCCACAAACGGCGTATCTTGGATGCGAGAGCCCCTAGTGGTCTACTGGGGAAATATACGAGTCAGATGGAGAATTTCATGTCATGACGGCGAGTTGGCCATGGTAGCTCAATGGGTTAGAACGACTCGACGGAAACCAAGAGATCCATGGTTCAGGTCCTGGCCGTGGCATTGAATTTTTCATGTTGACTATCAAAAACCTTAGCCTGTATACGGCTAGTGTGAAGAAATGATTAATTTCCATCAATTAACTTAAATGTAAAGTTATCTTTAGCTGAAAAAACTATTTGTAGTCAGTTTATTGACACTTCGTCATTTACATTTACATATTATTGGGGGACTAGTTTCGGAAGCCACTGCTTACAATTTTAACCTCTCCATGTAGCAAAGGCCGCGCCGTGGCTCAGTGGTTAGACCGCTTGGCTCTCATCAAGGCGGCCCGAGTTCAATCCCAGGCGACCGCAAAGTGAGATTTGTGATGGACAACACGGCGCTGGGACGGGTTTTCTCCGGGATCTCCGGTTTCCCCCGCCATCTCATTCCACCGATGCTCCATCTTCATTTCATGTATCATCAGTGTCATCGCCTGCAGTGCCATATGTAGTAAAAGCGGGCGTTAAACACTACACATTTCATACAATTTCCATGTAGCAATGGCATCGGAAACTAGTGCCTGGATAATATAAAAATGGAAGTGATGAAGTGTCAATAAACTGACTACAAATAATTTTTCCCATTAATTTTGATGTCATTGTTACTAAATTCCTCCAATCACTCATAAGCTACCCGCCTCGATAGCATAGATGGTAGCATGTCTGCCTCACGTTCAAGAGGTTCCAAGTTCGAATCTCGGTCAGGGTGAGTTACCTGGATAAGGTTTTTCTGGGGTTTTCCCTTATCCTTACAGACGAATGTTGGGTAGCTGTAAGCTACATGGACCCTGGACACATTTGAGCATCATTTCACCCATTTCATTCACCATCCGATATGACTTAACGTTGGAGGATGTAAAATTACCAAAAAAGCTTGTAAGTTATCTTAAGCTGTTCATACTTTAAAGTACTGCTACGCAAACTTAGCACTCTTTAGTTTATTTCTCAACTAATGTATTGCATACTTTCCCATTCAAAAGTCTCTTTATTAAAAAGTCCATTAGAAGTTTACTTGCCAGTAAGGCATACTATTTAGTTGAGGAATACATGGATGATGAACTGTGATCTCAATGTATCTTAGTGTATAATTTTAGGAAATGTATATATTGTACATACTTGATATTTCTTTGCTTTACTATAGTTACTAAATATTGTCTTTTTTTCTAGTTTTTTAATCTTAAACCTAAATCTTGTCAAGTCACCAACTTAAGAGCATTGCTCAACTATGTAAGTGTAATGTGACAAAATATTCTATTCTATAAGCTGTAATTGTGTTTGCATAACAATTCAATAAATATGGCATGTATTTCTTCTCACACTGACAAATTTGTTTAGGTTTAATTTCTGCAGAACATTTTGTAATAACTATTGGATTTTGAGTTGGATAACAGTGTCTTGTCTCTTCCTATGTATATCTGCTTTCTAGTTTGGTGTTATTCCAGATGATAGGATATTGCAACTTTTGTTTTCAATAACCAATGCAAAAGCCTCCCTGACTGATTATCATGTATGTGTATGGGATAAATGAAAAGTCCATTTTTTTTAGTTGCTCTCTTTGAAGTGATTTGTTCTCATTTCTATCAGCATTCTTGCAAAATTTCTTATCGGGTACATCTTCCCGCTAAGAATTTAGTGATGGTCAGTGAACTTCAAATATGTTGAACTCTTATCATTGCCTATCGTACATTTAGTTTAACACTTAGCCAAGAATAATTATTTTCTTATGAAAATATTTTTTATGTCACAACATCTAAAACCTGTAGGCTACATTAGAAATTGAGAACACATGAAACTTGATTTCATTCCGGGTAGTGCTAGGGTTCCAGAATTTTGCTAACATTGCAGCCATTTCTATTTATTTACATTTAAATTGTCTGAGGCATTTTTATGCATGGGTGCCAACATATCTTCCTGTGGAAATCGTTATGAAGATAGTTGGTCATTCGCCAATCAGCTGATCATTAGGCTGGGACAGTATCTAGTTGACATGAGAAGTTTTAAGCTTTAATAAAATATGACTCAATAAGTCTTTTAATATATCTTTCTATGCTGGATTATTTGTTACCACGTCCACTTCTGTTTTTGTTTAATGTCCTTTAGCCTGGTAGGTAATATTGGATGATGAAAGAAATGGGTGAAGTGATTCTCAAATGAGCCAGAGGTCCAAAGAGCTCAAAGTTACATGACACTCAACTTCTTAGGATAAGGACAACCCTGGAAAAATCCCCATAGGGTTCTTACCTAACCAAGATTTCAATATGGGACCTCCTGAAGGTGAGGCATATATGCTCTCTCCATGTCTATAAGTAATGTGCTTATGTATATAATTTGTTTATATTTATATTCTGGATGACAAAGTCTATTGTAATTGTTTGTAATTACCAAATGATGAATAAATAAACATTAAACTTTGTTATTCTAGTAACTCCTTTCTGAACTAAACCTCTTGCTTTAGAAGAAATGAATGAAATGAATAACCTTATTAAATATGCAATATCCTTTATTTCAAATAAGGATAATAATATACAAATGCAAACCATGCATTCTGAATTAAAAGACATTCACATGAATTATATTCTCATTGTACTGAACAATCAACATGCTTACAACACATTGTAAGGGTCAAACAACTTAAATTCATGCGCGAAATTTATCTTATACTCTTCTTACAATTAATAACTTATATATATATGAATTTTAGAAAACACATAGCATATATAATTAGTCTCAGAGAAAGAAAGAAAGAAACGAAACATAATTATAATCACTGACCAGAACTATTCATGCATATAATGTTGGAAGTACTCTGTGCATCTTACTTATATGTACTTCCATACAAAGGAGCATCTTAAATTTAGTCCAAATAAATTCACTTAATATATATTAACACTTGTATTTTATACAAATGCAGGAATATGTATAAATCTGAGGTACCTAGACAGGAGTACAAAAAGTTTAATTTTCTCATCACTGGTTTTCCACGCCAAAGCATATACAAAGAGGTCAAAACATCTTGCTTCTTATATTTTAAATTGTAAAAGGATAACATAAATTTAAGGCACAATATTTTAAGTCCATAAACTCCACCTATATATACTGACAAAAGTGGTTGAAACTTCAAATATTAATTTCAACTATAAACAAACAGGATAAATACAACTTAGTATTTAAATGTAAACTTGGATTTCGGAATTTAGGCATAAATATTTTAATAGTTATTAGAACATTATAAAGCTGCCAGTACCAACTGGCACACAGAAGAAATGCTTCTCTCACAATGCTTTATAATCAGGGCCGTAGTGTAGGGGGAACACAGATGTACGCCATACCCCCACTATTTTTCAGAGGGGGGCGCAGTCCCCTTACTAATAATATTATTTATACCTTTTTAATTCATTACCTTTCCTAATTTAACATTCAAAATACTGCAAAAATACTGTCTATATATACATACAAAATACATTAAGATAATATTTATGACTATTAAGGGACCTCCAGTACATATGTGGAACCCAGAGGATTACTTAAAAGAGTGGATAAAAAGTTGTACGCATGCTAAGAACAGGCAAAGCAGGAGGGCGAATCTATAGGTGCAGAATTCTGATCGTTTCTCCAACATCTGGAAAAATGTTTAGATGTGCATCCCCCCCCCCCACTTTTTTTTTGTTAGGAATACGGCCCTGTTTATAATAGTATTAAACTTTCCTACCCCTCTAAACTTTCAGGCATGGTATTGTACTTCAGTAACCTGGAAGAAAGAATGAAGCAGATATTTTAATGTTAGCAATAGTCAATATAAATATAACTTATATAAAACTTGCCCCACGTTCAAAAATGGTATTAGCTACAAGGGACCATCAATCAACTTTAAGAAAACTTGAGACCTATTTACATTCCATTTGAAAGGGCACATTGAAATATGTAAAACTTTCAAACATGAATTCTATCACATGCATGTGCATGCACACACGTTACAGGCTGGTAAAAATGTGCGGGTGTGGATTAGTGGTGTCCAGTTGGATTAAGTTCTCTCAGACAGCTGTGGCTGTACTTAATTGTGGACGAGAGAGAGAGAGAGAGAGAGAGAGAGAGAGAGAGAGAGAGAGAGAGAGAGAGAGAGAACTGAAGTGAATCTGGTGCCATGGTTGTGTATGATATGTTATGCCTACATAGATAATAGGATCAATACTTATAAATATTTTAAATTTCTTTTCAATACGTATACACTGTTCGCACTGAAAAACTTAAGGGTTTTATGATTGTCAGCATAAATTACAGTACTCAACAAATTTCAACCTCTAAAATTGTACGGAAATAAAACATTATGATTATCCATATACCAACAATACTGAATCTCAAAATGTAAACCATGTTTGTAAACCATGTAAACCCTCAGAATTTGATATCTTACACTGAGAAAATTTCAGAAAACAACATATCGCACCAGCAGTTCCAGAGAACCACTCTGATTGAACACTCATGATACCCATCAGTGCATCCTAATCACCCTGACTCATATATACGTATGATACAATGTCATGTGTTGGAGTATTCTATATTTCAGCATTCGCTTTCAAATGGTGTATCACTTTCAAGTTTTCTTAACACTAATTGATGCTCACTTGTTAGTTCTATTACATTCTTTAAGAGAAAGGGAGTAAACTATTCCACATAGAAAAACTTCACTTCAAACATCAAACCACCATGGAAAAGGTTGTAACAGCAATATAATGAGGATGGTACTTCTGGACTAGAACAGGTGACTTTTCCTGATATGTATACTTATGGTGCAACACATTTTCTATTGTATATTTTGAAGTTTTATATAGCCACAAAGGGAAAAAAGAGAAAAGACCATAACTAAAGGAGACTGTAATGACACTGTATGTTTCTGATAATACTGTTTTTAATAGAATAATTACTGATTGTCAATATGCATGCCAAAAATAAACTAGCAATCCTGTATCATAATGACACTATAATATACTGAAGCAAATATTTCTTTAGCTTTATGCACCTTTATATCTCAACTTTTCTGATACTGACAGCAGTGTTTTCTTCAATCAGCAAAAAAAGGAATATGCAACTTATGGAATATGTTTTGCTTTACAATTCCACTAACAAACAGCCATGTACAAACAATTCTTCTGCCACTTCATATGAAATTTATGTTACTGTTCAACAACTAGAATGTCAAATGCATTATAAGCTCATGCCACATACTTCACTAACTTGAAGTTTCATAATTTTTCACTTAACAGAGATTGAAACTTTTGCATTGAAAAGTTTGCTTGCTATAAACATTCCAGAATTAGGTTAAAAATCAACAGAAAATTTATAGGGATTACTTCCCTTTACTATACACACAAAAAATATGGTATCAGGCATAAATTCCTATTCATACATATGCTTAATATTTAGGTCTTCTTAAATGTTTCGGTTGTTCATCTAATGCTTCTATAGGTAACTTACATACTTTTATTTAGCCTTCTGTACAAATTTTATGACAAATATGCAGCTTAAAATTAATTGAACAGTACCGTATGACAATTATGTTCAAACTTATTGCCTTTTATGCTGCTAAATTCTAAAGCAGACCAGTAATGAGCATATTTTCCAATCAACCACCATGTCAGAACTTTTGAGGATTTGCTTTTTAACATGTAAATATGTTGCTATTAACTCCAAACACCAGATGAAAATTATGAGAACAGTGGGGGAAAAACCTCTCATAGAATAATGAAAGTGACCACTCAATTTCAAATGAAAAATGGAAAGTAAAAAGCTAATTAATTTCTTAAAAATAGTTCTCTTTTGAGAAAAAACTGGAATCATTAAATTATTACATTGTGTTATCTTATAAATAAACATTGCCATGTTGTTTATGCAAGTACATCCTTATGAGTAACTTGAGATAGACATAATAATTAAATTAACAGTTAAGAGTTAACTATAAGTAATGGTTTTAATTATTACTTGTGGTTACTTGGCTTCCATCGGATTATACCCCTTCAAAAACCAACAAAGAATGCTGGAGCTGAAAGATACTAACTTTACTAGTTGAAGTATATTCCGGGCTTGTAGGCCGTGGTCTATTGGGCTCCTTCTTCTTCTTCTAAAGAATTTCTACACCACCTCAACAGCATCAATCATCAAATTCAGTTCACCATGGAAATAGAACAGGACGGAAAATTGCCCTTTTTGGACGTAATGGTAAACAGAAAGGAGAATGGCACATTGGGCCACAGAGTATACCACAAATCGACTCACACAGACCAATACCTTCACAAGAACTCCAACCACCATCCGAGACAAAAGTGCTCTATGATCAAAACTCTGACAGGCCGAGCTATACGCATCTGTGAACCACAATACCTACAGCAAGAACTTCAACACTTAGACAAAGTACTACAGTCAAATGGCTACACAAAACACGAAATCAATAGAGCATTACACCCCAAGAGAGGTTCCACCATTACACAAATAGCTGCAAACAGTAGGAAAGGCAAGGCTTTTCTAGCATACATTAGAACAGTCACAGACCGCATCAGTAAACTACTCAAACGTCACAACATCGATACCATCTTCAAGCCCACCAAACAGATCTGCAATACACTCCGTTCAGTCAAAGACCCCAGAGATCCTCTGTCCACAGCGGGAGTATATAGAATACCATGTTCTTGTGGCAAGGTATACATTGGAACCACCCAACGCAGCATAAAAACTCGTATTGACGAACACAAAAGAAACTGCCGTCTGGGTCAAACGGAAAAATCAGTGATTGCGAATCATGCCATACTTGAAGAGGGAGAACATATCATCCAGTATGAAAATAAAGATATTCTGGCATCAACATCACATTACCATGCACGCTTATTCCGCGAAGCCATCAAAATACATAAACACAATAACATAAACCGCAAAGCAGAAGGCCTTAAACTTAACAGAATATGGCAAACAGCTCTAGCAAAAGTGAAAACGAAGAACCTCACCCGAACCAATCAGACGCCAATAGAGCGCAACACTCCCACACCAATCCAGCCCACCGTCCAACCGGACCAATCACAGCAGACCCCCCACTCCAGCCACTTGTATAAATACCGCGGTCCACGGTGCAAACAGCACAGTTGCTGTTGAAATACCACTAGAGTACTTCGACCTCGCCACTGCCACTGATGATGTCTGCTGTAGTTGCAGACGAAACGTCTGGGAAGAAGAAGGAGCCCAATAGACCACGGCCTACAAGCCCGGAATATACTTCAACTGTATTGACACAGGCCGTGAAAGCCTTAGAACCTTGATGATACTAACTTTTTTCTTTCGTTTTCATTGAAATGTTGTTGTGCAAGGTAGCTAGTAATATACATAGTAAATTGCGAAGTTAAATTAATATTTTTGGATTTAACATATATTCTACAGACAGTAAAATACTTCTGTGCAAAATATGATGGCACTCAGTGAACTATGAATAGAAATATTTCATTTCCCAAAATATCAGTACAACCAAACACAAAAATGCTTCAGGGCTGCTGGGAAGATTTCTTTGCTTCCAATAGCAAAAGTAATATTTTCAACTCATGTAAAGCCTTTATTGATACCAGAATTCCTTTGTGAAAACTACAGAATCCTATTTGCAGACAGTCTTTAGAGAGGCATATAGACAATTAAGTGTCCACGAGTTAAGTTTCAAAAATGTTACTTAATGTCATGACAAAGTAATGAAATTCATTAAAATTGAACTAAAAACTACAAAAATCTGGATTTCAATTAAGTTAACATGTTATTTTATTGCTAATGTTATTGTTGGACCATTAGATGATTCAGAAAGTGAATCAACAAAAACAACACTTCCTAAAACTGACTGCAAATAGTTTTATGTATTAATATGGATGTCACTGTTACTAAATTCCCCAAAATATGTAAAAGCAATTATACTTACAACCAGGTGTCTAGAATAAGTTAAAATTCAACTACTGCACAGTTATCAATTCATTATAGTTAATATGGCTTGAATAAATTTGGTACAATATGTTACTTTTCATCTCAGATATTGAACCACATTTGAAGTAGTCTGGGTAAACTTTGAAAGTTTTATTTCCAAATTTAGTTCACATGACCTGCATAACTCAAGGTTTTCACAGGTGCCAGAAGAGATAGAAGCTTGTTTCCTGATATTAACAAATTGATTTCCAGGATTAAGAACTTTGTGAAAGCACTGTCAAGGATTCAGACATTTAAAGGCATTCCACTAAGTATACCTCTTCTCAATCTATAATGAGTTTGTGGACCTGGATTTCGACATGCTTCAAATTGCCAGAGATAACCAAGGTGATCATCCCTTTACAGGATGAAATGTTTTCTATGTTAGCATCAAAGAAACTTCTCAAATCTTTGGAAACGACAACCTAACTTTCACTGCAGCTGATTTGGTTTTCTGCCACAAGTTATACTGTTTCAAGAAATACGGCTGCCTTTGATAAAGTCAATAAAAATTGTGGATAATGTAGTGTGCAAGGAGAATGGGGTTTATTAATTAGGAAAAAGTATAAAATAGAGTTTTTGAAATATTCTGAACTTGACAAATTTGGAGTCACTTAAAAATTCTACACTGAGATAATCTATTGCAGTAGGAATGGATTCTGCAATATTTCAATATTTGTTCAGTTATCTCTGCAGATATCAAGAGATCATTTTCTCAGATGAAAAAATACACCTGACAGGGAATTCAACATCATTCCAGAAAATTTTAAAAAGCACTTGATTGTCATGGGCAACTAATAAGCCAATAAGGCATTTTAATGCCTGGACTTTCAAGAAACATTCTCTCATTTTTCTGTCAAACACAGTTAGCATTATGTTAACATCAATTCACCTAATTGATGGTTCTCTAAATAGTGCAATCTAATAAATAGGCTTGGTATTTCTATATTGCCTATTTTAGCTACTTATGCCCTTTTCCCTGTCTATTTTAATTATTTATTGTGCCTAAAATTCCAATCTTTGCAGATTAGCATCTGGGGGAATGAAACACCTATGTGAAAGAATAATAGGGAAATAGCTGAAACTACAAATCCTTTAAAGGTTTGGGTAACTAAATCCACAGCTTCACAAGGTTTGTTGAGTAGGCAAGTATCCAAGTTTATGAAATAAAATCTGTCTCCCAGTTATCAGTCAAATCAACATACTTTATCTCACTTTTGGGGCATCATTAGTTCTGTCCCCCAGCCTCTCCAGAATAGCATTTTCAGCAGATATTGAAAACACAAAGAGATAAGATTATGCAAAAATATACAAAATGTTCAAGAACTGCGTGTTAATGGAAGTAGAACATTTACTTCAGAGCAAGCTTAACCAAGTGACTACTTAGTTTTAAAGTGGTGTCTAAGTAAGCAAGCTGTCCTCTTCATTATAAATACAGTTTAGAATTACGCAGACAATAAAGCTAGTTACAGTGAAGCAATAAGTATTATACAAATATAACAATTTGTAACAAAAAACTTCACTTATCTTAAGAAAAATGATGTCAATTTTTCTTATTAGTTTCTTGTTCGCATCGTCAGTCAAAGAAAATCACAGACATCATTTTTCTTAAGATAAGTGAAGTTTATTTGTTACAAATTGTTATATTTGCATAACAGTTTAGAATTTACTGTAATTGGGCAAAAGTTTTTCATGTGTAAAAAATACGACTCATCTAAAATTTAATTATTTTTCATGCATATTTTGCTCCAAGGTGTATGCAGAGCAATGTTTGATATTTTATTCCTCTTTCATCATAGACAAAATCAGTTAAGATAAATGTGATTCTTGTAATTCTACATTCCCAAAGTACCAACATTAAATTTAACAATTACAACAAATTTTACACAAATACATTTTACAGCAACTTCAAAACTGTGGTTACAAAAGAACAATTTATTGAACACTGGTCATGGATAGGGCATGTTGGAACTACATTTTTCATAAGAGGCACACAATGATAACATTTTAACAGGGTTATGACATACTACCTTCAATTCTATCTGCAAACAGTGAAATAAGAAAATGCTTCAAATTTGACATTAAGGGGATACAGTAATACACATAATGCATTTATGGCATAATGCCATATCTACTTTCTTTTATCTCAGAAATGATTAAATCCATGGCAGGCTCAAATACACGTCATAATTTACTGATATGTAGAAATAAGTTTTTCATTAAGGACAATTTTAAACTGAGGTAAATTTTGACTTCTTCTCTTTCGGGAAAACACAGTGAAGTGTTACACATTCACAATTAAGTTTTAATCACTCTTAGTTTTATCTTTTTACATCAAAGCTTACTGAAACATGTTTCGGAGACTGATGCCTCCTTCAGCCAAAACTTAAACACTTCCTCCTGTACCTTGTAGATGGTATCTCCTGGCTGGATGTATTGTGTGATGAGGTTTTCATATACGTTACAAAACTATATTCACTATTTATCTTTATGTATGAACAATTTTTCCCGCAGAGTTTAAACAGTTTTTGAAAGACCTTTAAAAGGTAAAATTTTTCTTTTAACTACTGATCTGTGGGCCAGTAATGTTCTGCAAATGTTTATTTACAAATCTGTTTATATTTTGTATTTCCTGTGTAATTTTTAAACCTTCTCTATGCTCCTTCTTATCTTTCCTATGTATATTTTCTCACAATCCTCACATTAAATTTCATAAGTGCTTAAAATTCTGTTCTTCCTGAGTATGCTTTTTAGGCAATAAATCTGTAATCATATTAAGCTGAACTTTTAACCACTGTCTCACTGTATGCAATATAAGCACTATATCAAGTTTGGTGCATCTATAGACTTCTAAGTATACATTAAGTTTATTAATTGGTCATCAGTGATTTTATACTACCTCAAGAGTAAATTTACTTTAAGTATCATTGAAAAAAAAATTCTACATGGAAGTTCTTGAAAATTTTACAAGTTTAAAATGCCCCACACAATTAAAGATTTGAAATATTTTAATAACATTGAACTTTTCCATTATAAGCCACAATATGAAGATAGTCACATTGATGTATTTGGCCAATCTTTAAATATTAAATCAATTTTAACTTGCACATAAAACTTCAAATTTTCATACAGATCCCTAATCCACAATTTCTTTTCTTATTGACAAACATGTTTAACAGTACCTTGTAAATTTATTATGTATTTTGACACTAATTAGGAATGTTTGAAGGAATTTGGATGAAAATGTCATTACTGGAAACAGTCTATATGTCAGAAAATTGTTTTCTGAAAACAATTTTTTTCAGTTTTCTTCAGTTTTCTGCTGATTTTTGCCCAATTTAGTCTCTTACAAGGAATTTTAGCATCTATTTGTCATAATACTTGCTGCATGTAGCACTTATCTCTGTTTATATCAACTTTTTTTGCTAGAGTCAAACAAACCAATGCCAGTCACACTTCTTTAGGTTTTCTAATCCCTGATATCCCATATTAAATTGGCTTATGGCTGAAGTAACAAAATGTCCAGTTTCTTCTTTGATACAAAAGTATGTTTAGGATATTTTGACCAAATGACAGTATGCAAGCATTTACTTGTATTTGGGGTTGTACTTGCAATTCATTTGCTCAGCAGTACAGTGGAAACTAAATGCTGATAGACATGATTTTGGGAAGTACTTCCTTTGTAAATAAAATGACTGGTGTTGTTTTGACTGATTCAGATAAAACAATGTCAGGAGGGGTGGTGTCACATGCAGAATAATGCAGTGTTAGGACAGAAAGATCCTAAAACTGTTTGCAGGAGAGTAATTTTCAGTAGAACAGAAGAAGAGGGGAGCAGAGGATTCAATGTTTTCAGCTGGACATTCTTAACCATTTTAAATTTGGAAAATGAACAAACTGAATAAATTTTTAAGTCTTATCTTCTAAAAATCAATTTTTGCAGCATTTTCTAACATAAAGTCTGTTTAATATGATGCAGTTTTCAACTCATTCCTTCAAGCTTGCATAGTTACTGTAAAAATACATAATAAACCCACAGGGCCCAGTTATCCACATTTGTCAGAAAGGAGAGCAAAAGAAATTATAGGTTAAGAACATATAAGAAAATAAAATTTAAACATCTACATACCAATTCACTTATTTAATTTCATTAGAAATTCAAAGACCATCCAAATATGCTGATATCTTCTTCTGTTACAGAATTTCAATTTATTAAAATTGTTTTAACAGATTGGGACATTGTAAACTTGAGCATTTTGGAAAGATAGAATCTGAAATGAGAAATTCAGTGCCATACCTGGTTTCTAATCATATGTGCAACAGTTCTACCATTGAGTACCATGGCAACATGCAAAGTTTCATGCTTCAAATCCGGGCTATGGCATTGCAATCTTCAGTTTTGATTCTACCTTTCAAAAGTTTGCCTACACACGATGTGTGTGTGTGTGTGTGTGTGTGTGTGTGTGTGTGTGTGTGTGTGTGTGTGTGTGTGTGTGTGTGTGTGTGTGTGTGTGTGTGTGTGTGTGTGTGTGCGCGTGCGTGTGTGTGTGTGTTAGAATAATCAGTATCATGGATTGCCCTTTTAAATGGACAATTTGTATTACCTACAAAGTTTCTTATAGTAATTCTTGTATCTTTCAAACCAAGGATTTACAGGTGCAAAAAACTTGATATAAATATGGCATGCAATGCTACTATGGTTCAAATTTCAGCTTGATAAGATAAAAGTTAGCAAATTAGGTGGTTACACAGATGCATTGCCTTGGACCACGCCCCCTTCACACTGGCCTTTAAATGGTTTCATGACCCATGTAAGTAGCAAAAAATTGAAAAATCAAAATGCAATATGAGACTTTAAACACAGTGCTTCCTAAAGCGAAAAAAAAAAAGTGACACTTTTCACATTTTGGGTCAACTTTCATAGATACATTGCCTTAAGCGATTCTTGTCAACTGATGCTATACTTTTACCATATTCCTGGAATATTGTAACGAACTTCTGTAAGCGCCAATCTAGGTGGATTTTTTTCCTTTATCTTTCATTTTCATTTTTCATGTTTATTAGAATGATTAATCTCCTTTTCCCTTATCTTTTTAAATCTCTAAAACGTGTTTCAGTAAGTTTTGGTACAAAAAGTTAAGATAGAGGGATCAAAAATTAATTTTGAATGCGGAAGAGGCAAATTATGTCAAATTATCAATGATGTTTTTACAATATTATTTTGAAATACTTAAATATCAAATACATATAGAATATGTACAAACTATAAACAGAATACAAGAAGTTTATATTCTGAAAAATCCAAGCTCAAAATCATCATACAAAAATATCAAAACCTAGTAGTCTTAATTAAGTTAATTGGGAGTCGATTAATAACACAAAACAACACTCACTTTTAAATTTTCCCGGAACCGGTTTCTGAGGCCTTCCCTCTATCTTCAGCCGGACATCGACTAGTTCTCACCAATGAGAACTAGTCGATGTCCAGCTGAAGATAGAGGAAAGGCCTCAGAAACCGGTTCCGGGAAAATTTAAAAGTGAGTGTTGTTTTGTGTTATTAATCGACTCCCAATTAACTTAATTTATACAACAACACTGTTCTCAACACTTCCATGAAAGGATTTACCTAGTAGTCTGTTCTTAGAAATTCTTTCATTGTATGAAGTAATGCAAGATGAGCCAAACACATTATATACTTGATAGTCAACATGAAAAACTCAATGCCACGGCCGGGATTTGAACCATGGATCTCCTGGTTTCTGTCCAGTCGCTCTTACCCATTGAGCTACCATGGCCAACTTGCTGTCACGACACTAAATTCTCCATTTGACTCATATATTCCCCCAGTAAACCACTAGGGGCTCCTGCATTCGAGTTGCACTGTTTGTGGCAACTTACTATCGTAAGTACTTGAGTCCCAGGCTTCATCATTTAACTCTTATTTTAGTTAATTGATGGAAATTAATCATTTCTTCATACTAGTCGTATATAGGCTAAGGTTTCTAATAGTCAATATGAAAAACTCAATGCCACGGCCAAGATTTGAACCACGGATCTCCTGGTTTCTGTCCAGTCGCTCTTACCCATTGAGCTGCCACGGCCAACTTGCCGTCATGATCCTAAATTCTCCATTTGACTTGTGTATTTCCCCGGTAAAAGACTAGGGGCTCTTTCATTATATACTTGTCACTAACTACAATATCAAGCTGCTGAGATAAAAGCTTTCAGATGACATGTATTCACTCTTATTTCTCTCAAAAGTCTTAGCATTTTATCTTAACTGCAGTATAAATAGGATAAAGATCAAGAAATAGTCATGTAATGTGTGTAATTTTTCATATAATGGCACTAGTGAATGTTTAATGCATGAGGAATATCAAATGTGCTAACTTTCATAAGTGGAATTACAAAGTTTGTACATAAGTTGTAAGCAACATATTATGCAACTTAAGCATTCTAAATGTATAACATTAGAACTGATACTGCATTTTATATTCAAAGAAGTTCTTTTAACAATTAATGGCACAAACGTACAATTCAGGAGACATAAATGAATCTGAAATAGGCATTACTACTTCTATTTCAAAGCATATTTTAATATTTTTCAATAATCATGATCAGCAAAGAAAAAGAAGGCTTTAAAATCCATTTGGAAAAGCAGAAATATCCTTCGGAAACAAAAGATGTCTCAGTCCTGCTCAACTCAGTGAGTTCACAATATGAGGCACAGTATAGACTCTGCAACAATTTTATCACATGCCATTCATTAAAAATGCTAACTATTCTGTGTGTAAATCCTTTTATGGAAGTGTTGAAAACAGTGTTGTTGTATAAATTAAGTTAATTAGGAGTCGATTAATAACACAAGTGAGTGTTGTTTTGTGTTATTAATCGACTCCTAATTAACTTTATTCTGTGTGTGTTAACTTTGCAGTTAACTAAGAACCTTTTTGTACCTGCGACTGAATGTTTGCCTTTGCTGTAACCTATTTCTGTATTATTTTTTTACGCAAAGTAATATCAATATATGTGAGCAGGTGTACTATTTTCCCTTTGATTGCATCTGTGAAGTGCACTTCAGTCACTATCTAGTTGTCTGGTTTGGTGACCACATACATGAGGCAGTCATCAAGCCATCCTGATGCTCAACCAGGCACCCGCTTTAAGCAGCCATTGCTAGGCTTTAGAAAATTGGTCCAGGCAATGATGGTCTTTATATAAAATGGTGTATGCATTAATGACACAAACAACAAATCCTTAATGTATGCTCCCTGCAGTTCTGGAAACTGACTTGGCAGAAGGTGTGTGAGGAGCCAAAGTCAGTCGAGACAGAGTCATCAGTGAGTTCAGTTCAGTCTGAGAGATAGCTAAGTGCAATGGCAGCAGATAAATTAACTGCAGCTGAGAGTCAAAGTGACAAGAGAAATTATCTGGAAGCAAGTGGAGCTGTCAAATTGTTACCATATAATAATAGACGTAAGTTTTAACATAATGCACAGAAGTTAACCAAGGCTCAATGTGGATACAAAGACATAGGCACAAAAAGTCTTTCCTAGCAGTGATAAAGGTCACAGGTTTTTCTACTTGTGAAGCTGCTAGACATGGCTAGACATGGAGTCCCTGTGCCTTGGAAGTTTGGTGTTACTATTCAGAAAAGAAAATCAAGTAAAAGCTTTTTACAACCAAAATGCACCTTTAACTGTACATACAGAAAAAAAGGCCTTTCAATCTGCTTCTGATATTCATGTAAATTCACAGTAGCCTATGCATTAGTTTTGTTTATAAATTATCTACGACTACCCACACATTTATTCTAATATACTTTCATTTCAGAAGATAAGTTTCCTTTCAATTATATTTTTAATAATTTGAAAAGAAGCCTGGATCAGTGACTGAAATTATATTAAGGTAATGTGATGATTACATTCTCAGTTACAAAACAAGTCATTTAAAACCTACATGAACTTAGGAAGGATTTGAACATATTTAGAATAGCACTAGCAAAGACTTCTTCATATAAGATGGATTACTCTTTCCTGGTAAAAAAAAAAAAAAAAAAAAAAAAAAACAACAACAACAACACCTATTCCCTTGGCTGAAGAAACACAAGTGAATACAGAGTTTATGAGTTTATATGAGAGACTTTGAAGTTCTTCAATCACCCCATATGTTAACTAACAATCTTTTTTCCCCCTTTTCTTTCTTCTTGGTCAACAAATATATATGAGAGAAATATAACAGAATTGAAATTTAAGATATTGACACAACTTCACTGCAGTTATATCTTAAATCACTGTGAATGTTTTCTCAAATTTATAGTAATTGCAATGTAGGACAAGTATGAATACACTCTCTTCATTTATTTAATTTTTCTAGAGTCAATCATGCTTAATAGCCATTGTTTATAATGCTAGGATTGCTAAAGACTTGCTTAAATACTTTGTCTTAAACACCCATGTAATTAAATTTAAAGGGAGTCGATTAATGATACTAAACAACACTTACTTTTAAATTTTTCCGGAACATGTTTCAGAGACTTTGCCTCTATCCTCAGCCGGCCATCGACTGGTTCTCATTGGTGTAGTTGATGGTATTTTGTCACAGGTCTCCTCTGGTGGCAGTTCAAGGAACTTGCTGAACAAATCTTTCTGGGGGATGTCAAAATTGAATACTTTGTTCCTATTTTTTGAAATGAAGATTTGTTCCCATGTGGATAGTTCTTGTTTTCCTGATGTATGTTTTAGTAGTTTTGGTTCTGGATTTATGTTGTGGTTTTTTTCCTAAACATGTAGTTATAAACATGTTGTGGCACAGAATCTGTGGCAATGCTGGAAATTGGAGTCTGACCACAGCACTTTTAATGTTTGAATAGATAGACTGAAAAATTCAATGCCATAGCCAGGATTTGAACCATGGATCTCCCGGTCTCCGTCCGGTCTTAACCTTTGAGCTACCTTGACCAATGTGCCGTCATGATATTAAATTCTCCATTAGACTCATATGTTTCCTGGTAAACCACTAGGGGCTCTCGTATACAATGAGATATGCAACTTTTGTGGCGACTTACTAATTCTGTAAGTACCTAAGTCCCAGGCTTTACAGTTACCACTAATAGGTTATTTATTGGAAATTTAATCAGTTTTCCACACTAGCCGTGTGTAGGCTAAGATTTGAACCATGGAACTCACAATCTCCCGATCTCCATCCGGGATGGACAGTAATACTTCCATTAAATTGTGAAATGGTTTGTGAAACCACAGTTTCAATATGGAAGTTGTTAGGGATTCAAACACAGTGAATAGATTTGTGCATTAGGAAACTAAGAAATGTGAGAAATATCTCAGTCTAAGGTAAAATAAATAAGACAGATATTCAAATAGTAAAACAAGTATCTTTAAAAGAGCTCTAAACAAGTTGTTTGATATTGTTTACGAAAAATGTATTACAAGAAACTGGAAATGAAGGCAAACCTGGGAAAAAAATGGCAATGTAAGGAAGGATGGTCCTGGAAGAATTTGAACTACAGACCACCTGCTGGTGAATCCAACAACCTCAACTATTCATGACAAGAGTTCCATGCTACCAAACATGCTGGTTACTCAGTTACTTCAAGTTCTCAGCACTTTTACACATCTTACACATCGTGAGGCACTGTTTTAGCTGGATCCACTGCTGAGGTCCTAGGACATTATTTTTCTGTTTTAAATATCTCTTAGTTCATTCAGGCAGTATAGAAGTGAAACAAGGCAAGCAGTTGAAGAGAAAGGGAAATTAATAATAATAAAATTATTTGCAGGGATAACAAAAAACTGTCAGGTATCATCTGAAGAAAAATGTTTATTGAATTGCTGTCTTTGGTATGGGAAATGGACAAGAATCAGTTCTAGAAATTTCTGAAATACAATAAGAAACTATGAATTTCAGATTTAGACTTGCATAAATTTAATTAAAGAATGGAATCTGATATCAAAAAGAAAAGCACTTGTCTTTGAAACTACAGCTAGTAACAGGCTTTCACAATGGTGCCGGTACAAAGACTGAAGAAACTCTTGATACAGAATTGCTGCGACTTCCTTGCCTTTCATTAACACCTGGAAATTTTATATAATGTATTTTTCTATATTTTTGATAAATCTGTCCAGAAGCAATGCTTCTCAATAATTTTGAAAAAGAACAATAATCAATTAATTACTTATTATTCTACAGCAACAGAGGATCTACTGAAATTGCAGCTAAAAATTTCCGATTACCTGCCAAATGCTCTATCTAGAAGTAGCAGCAGTCATTTTGAGCTCTTGGTCTTTATTATTCTACACAACAGAGGATCTACTGAAATTACAGCTAAAAATTTCCGATTACCTACCAAATGCTCTATCTAGAAGTAGCAGCAGTCATTTTGAGCTCTTGGTCCAGCACATCATACTTAACAGGTGGCAAAACATGTTTATACACTGGAAATATATTTGTTTTCTGAACTCAACCTAAAGATAACAAGAAGTCCAACATATAATTGACTTGGCCTTATTTGCAAGGTAATAAATTAGACAGGAGATTCAAGACATCACAGGCAGTAGTAAAATTGGAAGACAGTAACAGAAAATTGTGACTTTGAGAATCATAAAAACAAGTAGAACTGATGAAGACGAGGTACAGGAACTGCTTGAAAGAAAATTGAGAATACAAACAAGAAATTTCAACTGATGGAAATTTAATTGTTCTTGCACACTAACCATGTGTAGGCTAAGATTTGGATAGAGTCATACTGAAAAATTCAATGCCACCCCCAGGATTTGAACCATGGATCTCCTGGTCTCCATCTGATTGCTTTTAACCCTTGAACTACTATGGCCAACATTCCAGCATGACATTCAATAATCCAACAGATTTGTATGTTTCTCCGGTTTGTTTTTCCTGGTAAAAGATGCATATCTCTTTGTATATGAGAACCCCTAGATGGTTTACCAGGAAACATACAGTCTGTTGGAGAATTTAATGTCATGCTGGCATGTTGGCCATGGTAGCTTAAGGGTTAAGAGCAACCGGACGGAGATCTGTGGTTCAAATCCCAGCCATGGCATTGAATTTTTCAGTCTGACTCTAAAGAAATTTTAACATTTGTGATGCTTTTAGGCTTGGGAAAAGAAGAAACATTAATAAAGTTCAATAACACGAAACTGAGATACAGAATGCTAAAGGCAAACAAAGAAAATCAAAGGATATATAAATAAGGGTTTATCATAGAGCAGCATAGGGATATAATGGGGAAACTGAACAATGACAACATGTGTAATCAAGGAAAAAGGACATGTATCCGTAAGTATAGGTTATGAATGGATGACTCAGTAAAAGTGGAAACAATCAGGACAATAGGATGAACGGATATGTTCCATTAAACTTTGAGGTGCTAAAAATGAATACAACAGCAGATATTATAAGAGAACATGGACCAGGCAAAGAAGTAAACCACCAACCACAACAGAGGAAGAGAAATAAGGAGAGGGAGGCTAGAAGGAAAAAGGAGCAACGAAAAAGTGAATGTGGTGCAGTGAGAAGGGAAAAATTGGATCAGTAATGCTGTCTGTAGAAGAATGGAGCAATCCCTAAAGAAATATGTGAAAGAATCCTGAGTGAGACTGAAGAATCACATCAAGCGATAGCATTTATACAGACAGAGAATACAGGAGTAATTTAAATGGTTGCAAGGGTGAAGGAAAATGAAAAGTAAACATAAAGGGAAAGAAGGCAAATGTATGCAGTGATATGAAACTAGGTTTAGTAAATGGTTAGAAAAATCAACAGAGGGGATGAAGGGATGAAAATGAAGGGAACCCATTGGAAATAAAGGAAACACTGAAAAATTAGGAACATATGGAAAAGGAAATGAAAGAATAAAAATAAATTTTGGAAGAGGTAGGAAGGGTTAAAAAGTGGAAATCAGAAAGAAGTAAACTGAAGTGGTAAACGCAGCAGAAAAAGAGAAAAGAAGAATTTGGAAAATTATTATGGGATCAAACATTAAGACAGCAGAGAAACAGTAAGAAAGAAGCAAATAGTTAACTCTACCAAATATGCATAGGCTAAGGAGACTAACTTGCTCGATGGCATTAAGGGCCCAAATCCAAGTTCAAGGGCAGCAAATAATGTAAAAGTATACCTAGCTCTCTATAAACCAATCCCAATTTCAGTTATTTGAGTCTTGTTTATGTCATAGAATGGAATGAAGCAGCTATGGGTATCCAAAGTCCTCACAATGGCACCATATTCTTTGCAGGCATCTTTGGTTTCTTTCTGAACACCTAATTGCTCCAGCCTTCTTTGATGACAGAGAGAAACATGTACAGAAAAACATGGTAAAGATTTGCAAAGCTCTTAAATGTATAATACTCAACTGAAGGTTATGAATGACTCAGAAGACCTGAAATTGGTGAATCTTGTGACAGAAAGGACCACTTATTTGTTTGACATATAGTTTGAAAGAGTGAAATCTGAATCTTCACTGTTGACACCAGCTAAAGTGACCAGAACATCTAGTATTCACAGAACTTTTGTGACTACTGTTCTCAGATTAACATAATAAATGACACAGTAGAATGCAACTCATATCATGCAAACATTGATGAAATATGAGCAGAAGAATTTCTTCTTCAAATTACATCCAAACATAATATGCACTCAAGAGAATTGAGCTTTCTATTTAATTTCAGATATTAAAAACTTGTGTTGAGTGACCTCTGAGTATTAATATATTTGGTAAAATTTTATGTGCTTCATAAATATGTAATATTAGTATTGTGGAGATATTAATTTTGAAACTTCAGCATTATGCACTACACTATGCATGCACCTGCCACTGCCAATCAGTGTTTGTTACTGAAATAATTTTGTTCCACAGGAGTCCATTCATATACCAATAAATCTACTCTGCGCAGCAGATTTAATATGCTTAAATGCCATCACTCTTAAGCCAAGATCAACCACTGGCACAGAAAGCTAACATCCAAGCCATCACATAGGTTCACACTATATAAAATGAAGTTAAATGTCTAGTTTACGGTCCCCTACACAATATCCAGAAAATGACATCTAAGGTTTACAAGAAAACGTAAAAAAAGTCACATTAACATATAAAAATATGTTTTATGTGCAAACTGAAAATAGGTGTTAATTAACTACAGTAGTGAATTAACAACTATGAAAACAGACAATGTAAGAACTTGCTTAATTTAGTGATTCATGCACAGCATCTTTCAGGTACATTAATCTCAGTTAATTACATTGCCAAATTAATGGCTGCTTCGAGAAACATACCTGTAGTCTAACAATTGGTGTTTAGGCAATCTCCACCACAGGTAAAGTCTGCCCTCAATATTTTAAGTGAATGATGTTTCCACAATTCACTATTTGAATGTTTGAAATTTCATACATATTCATTTCATGGTTTCATTCAATATTACTATTCCAAGTAATCTGCAATTGTTACAGAATGGTGCAGCAGTAATGTAATAATAAATGGGACATCCCAATAATTTATGGGTTAAGTAAAAAGCTGTTTCAGAGATGTTAACATGGGTTATGCCTATCACATGTGTAGTAGTTCTGCACACCAAAGCTAGAGCTGTGGCTCAGTTTAAATTTATGCCATGAACAGTGTGCAAAAATAGGGCAAGTTTCTAAATTCTCATCATAAATCTATTTTGTGATTGTATTTCCAACCTTTAAAGGAAAACAAAACAAACAAAAAAATCAATAAAAAAATCAATACATTAGTTGATCTGTCATCTGGAATAATTAGCAGTGCACCCAGTTCTTATATCAATGGTTATAAGACCACTTTTTTCTGGGGTTTTACCTTATCCTGAAAGACAAATGTCAGGTAATTCTTAAGGTCTATGTACCCCAGATTCATCTGAGCATCATTTCACCCACTTCATGCATCATCCAATATGACTTACTGCTGGAGGACATAAACTTTTTTTAAAAAAAAAAAGTTATCAGGTTAAAGTCATTTCAATATGTACTTGATGACATCAGATCACTATCTGCTGGAGAATAACAAAACAGGTATGCTATATTATGAGGTACTTTAAATGAAATACAAGGTCACCAAGTGCCTTAAACCAGAGGAAGGCTAAGTTATTGCTATAAATAAGAAAACTAAAAGCCAGCCAATCACTTCTAAAAATCCAGTTACTAAGTATTAGGTATTAATCTGATATTTAAAGTGAGTGGAGATAGTATATAAGCTTATCAGTGTGAAACAACTAAGTGCAATTTTGAGGAATTGCATCATTCTATTAGAGGTTACAACAGTTAATGATAGCACTAATACAATGCTGGTTCTATCCATTGATGTAACTGCAATGAATACATACCATGAATGAGGAAAATGTGTGATGCTTGATCTATGAAAACATGCCATCTGCCCTAGGAATTCCTTCCTCCTCCCCCCTTAAGGTTTAATTTTTTGCATTAAACTTTTAGAGAATACCACTGTTGAATTCAAGTTCACCTTCTGGAAACAAGAGTTTCTAAAAATTCTTACATTTTTGTGTGTAATAGGAAAAAAAAATTAAAATTGGACACATTTCTTGTTTTTCAAGCCCAGTCATCATGCTATCAACTTTCATAAGCCATCTTTCTCAAATTCCTTTCACTGATACCCTCTTTAAACCCATTCAAAATTATTTTGTAGAGATTTAAAGTCCTAACAGAATGTACTAAATATTTTGATGTAAATTCTAAAGAGCTGTACCAAGCATATAGGTATACTATTAAGTTTTAATTAATCCAGTTTCTTTTGTCTTTCTTGATCCCACAATACTTTAACTGGTGCTAACCATGTTCAAAATGGTTTTGTCAATATAGGTCTTAAAAACACTGCCAAATCCAGTGATTTCAGCATTTAAAGCAGTGAAACATTACACCAGTTGCTAACAAAGTACATGTTATTCAAGACTATTTCCTGAGAAATTTGTCAAGTTCCAAGTGAATGTATTACCATAGTGCAATGGGGAAAAAAACAGCAACACACTGTTTTAACACAAACATTTTACCCTTAGTGTAATGTGAAATAATTTTGACTTCATTTCTACATAAAAAACTACCTTTCTTGAAAAAGGCTCCAAGTAACAATGAAATATTCTGCTACAGCTTGACTTCCAAGTATGGCAAAACTACCCTCTTTGTCAATATAAGTTAGCAGAATCTCATGTTCATAGAAACTCAGTTCATTGTAATTTACCTTCTCATTGATAATTTCATAGATCTTTAGATTTCTACACTTAAATTGTTATAATTTCTGTACCTAGTTCACACTATATTTCTGAACTAATTTTTTTCATGACCTTATATTCTGAATTGTAGCGGGAGGGGAAGATGATCATATAGTAACATTGCCACATGGTGGTATCCTGGTTTTAGAAAAACAAGTGACACAGGGTGAAGGAATAAAACTGAGAAGCAAGAAAACACTGGAACAGTTTGTGTGGTCCAGGGGGAGAACAGGTTCGCAATACCAAATAATAAGAAGCTAAGGTTTTGGAATTGTGAAGAGCTAAAAATTAAAATCAGCACACGTTCCATACTGCATTTACTAGCAAATTTGGATTACTTAGCAGTGGTAGAGACATGGTTAAAAGATGAAGAAATCAAAATGAATTTTAACTATTTAGGAAGAAAAGGGGAAATGTATGCAAAGAGGGGGAGACATCAGGAGGGCTAGGGTATTTTATCAAGAATAAATTGAGTAAATCAATAAAAGAAACATGGTCTAGTTGTAAGGAAGTGCTTTGGATTATAATGGAAGATAAAGTGATAGTGGATAGCATAATATGTATTGCAATAACATATAACTCTCCAGCTTCTTCACAGTTAAATAATCCAGAACTCATAAACTCAATAAATACGACTCATCTAAAAATTAATAATCCAGAACTGTTTTAGCTCCTTGATAAAGATAAGTTAAGGGGAAATATATGAATATTGAGATAATACTATTAGGAAGATAATTATTATCCAGGCTTGTGGGCCATGGTCTAATGGAAAACCTTCTTCCAAACATTTCTTTCAAAGCTGCGTTGAACATCCTCAGTGATATGGTCATGACACACTCACTGTACTCTCGACTGCGACTGATATAGAGTCTGTCGATTTCACAGGATTTTTATATATCTTCTAAGTGGGCACAGCCATCCTCTGGCAGGTGCGCTCCTTTCTGATAGGTACGGCTGCTGCATGTAATTATACATCCTCCAACGTTAAGTCATATTGGGGCTGCTGCGTGGGCTGGACTATGGAGGGGACTGCTTTTATCAAAACTGGTTGGTGCCAATGAGTAGGTGTTTATTGTGGTTACTGTTGTTGGTGGCATACGTGCCTGGGTTTCTGATTTGTATTTCTTAAGGTTGGATGCCAAGCTTTATTTAACCCCTTAGTTTCTTCCTTCCTATTGAAGTTATTTTTGTGTTTATAAATTTTGGCTTCCCGACTTAAACGAGCAAAATAATGGACATCGGAGGACAGGACGGCCATATCAGCATGTATGTGTTACCCTGGGGCTAGTAAAGTGTGTTCTGCGACTGCAGATTTTTCTGGTTGTCCGAGAGATGACGTGGATATTTGTTGTTTGAGGATTTTCCCAATTCGGTCAGTGTTACCTTTAATGTACGGCAGAAAAGCTTTAGTATTTTTTTGTCTAGGGTCAGTTTGGTCGAGAGTTGACAGGGGCTTCCTGCTGGGGTGTATGATACGCTTAACTTCTTGGCTGGTGTAACTGTTGGTCAGTAGGACTCTGTTAATATGAGAGAGTTCCAGGGGGAGTAGTTCTGGTTGGCAAATGTGTTTGGTACAATCCACTCGAGTTTTTATGACAGTTCTCTTTTGGCCGGGGTGGTGTTTCAAAAGTTTGTGTCAATATCAGTCGGTATGCATAGATTTGCAGAAGTCTGTGTGACTGAACGTCCCGTCTGGTTTCCTGGTTACGTGTACATCCAAAAATGGAAGCTGTCCATTCTCTATTTTCATTGTCAACTGTATATGGCCATGCCAATAAGGATGTTCGACGCAGCTTCGAATGAAATGTCTGGAAGAAGATTTTCCACTAGACCACGGCCCACAAGCCCGGATAATCATTATCTACCTAATGACTCCGGCCGTGAAAGCCTACGTACTTCAATACTATTAGATCTAAACATAAGAATTGGAGAAAGTGATGTTAGCTCTACAGATTGGTGGGAGGATAGCAATGTAAGGGGGCAAAATGTGAATATTAGGCATAGCATGGATAAGGTGACAGAAAGGGGTAGTGAGAAACACAATTTCTGTGAACAAAATGCACTGGATATTCTTAATGGAAAATATGGAGATCAACTTGGTAAATTTACTTTTATAAATACAAACATTCATAGTGTAATAGACCATGTGTTGTGGTCGTGCAATTTAAGTCATATGGTGAACAATTTTAAAGTGGCTAATATGAGCACTAGAAGTGGGCATTTTCCATTAGTAGTAGACAAAGGTATTAAAGCTCAGAGAGCAACCAATGAATAACTAGCAGAGATTAGTGCAGCAAAAAGGGAACTGATGATGATGATGATGATGATGATGATGATGATGGATGATGATGATGATATTTGCGCTACAGGCCACATAGACCCTTGGCCTCCCTAACCACCCTCTTCCATTCTACTCGGTCATCTGCTTTTCTTCTCCAGCCTTTGACCCCCAACTTTCTCAAGTCATCTTCTACATCATCTACCCATCTTTTCCTGGGTCTTCCTCTTCTCCTTCTGCCATCCAGCTTTCCTATTGTGACTTTGTGGGTTCGTGAAATGAAAAGTCCAATTGCACCACTCAAAAATGTTCTTTATTTCCACCGACTTACAGTTAAACACTTGCCAATTACACAGAATTACGTAATGCACACAATTACGATTCACCAGTTCGTCCGTTACAATTCCACTTTGCTCTCGCACTTACGTACAATCCTCTGATGCACGTACAGTCTTCTCGTCCGTACACTAGCACTGCACTCTTACGCTGATCACCAAGAACTGACTGACTGACTCAATTCACTCACTGCAGCCCTTTTTATAGGAATATCGCCGTTCTCGAAGCCTCTAGTTTCCGTGAATCACAGCGAAAGTTCCAGAGGACAGGGGAAGGGGAAAGAGGCGGCCAGCGACAAGTGACATTTCCCTAATCACCCCTCAGTGACTGAGATTAATGGGAGGGTGTGGCTCGGCTACCTCTGGTCCCTTCTCAGCTGTCGGTTGTGCTTTCCGCTAATTGGGTGACACTATGAATATCTTCTGAACTACACTGGTTTCCGGCATTTTCTGCACATGGCCAATCCAACTTATTCTTCCTTGTTTAATTTTCACTTCTATATTTGGTTGTCCAAATAGGCACTGTAACTTCAAGTTAGTCCGCATTCTCCATCCGTCCAAGTCCCTTATCACCCCAAATATATTTCTCAGGATATTCCTTTCCCATCGTAATAACCATTGTTCTTCTCTGGTTGTCAACACCCAGCTTTCTGAACCATACATTACTATTGGTAAAAAGGGAATTAGTAAGATACAAATGGAAGGAAGCAGACAAGACAAAATTTAAGTACACATTAGAATTTGATATAGGGAAAATATGTCAACAGGGCATAATGCGTAGTTTGAATCACTATGAAATTGAAAATGCAATTAGTATTGTGAGCTTTATTATTACTTGGGCAGGAGAGGGGATGAAAATGACAAATAGAGGATATTCTAACAGTAATGACTGGTTTGATGAGGAATGTAGGATAAATAAAAACACAGTAAAAGCAAAATTGATAAAGTGGTGGGAAATAGAAGATACTCACTCTAAGGAGGAATATCTGCAAATTAAATACTACTACAATGAAATACTGGAAAGTAAAAAAGTCTATGGAGAGAAAAGAAAGCGGATAAATTAATCACTACTATTGCTGAAAATAATGTGAGTGAAATATGGAGGAATAGACATTGTACAAAAAAAATGTAATCAAACATAATATATGTCAAGAAGAGTGATTAAGTTACTTCCCAACTTTATAAGCATGTAAAAAGTCTAAAATGGGGAGGATGATCCCAGAAATAGAGAATATCTTTAATGAGATATTAGATAGGGATATATCAGGGGAGTAAGTAATAAACCAGGTTAGAAGAATTAAGAGAAATAAAGCTCCAAGAATAGATGGTATACCAGGAGAATTTCTTAAAGCATGGTGCGAAGATGAAAGCAGGGTTAGATTATCATTAACTCTATGAAACCAAAGGTTATATACCAAAAAGTTGGAGAAAAGCAATTATACAGCCAATATATAACGGCAAAGGGGAGATGGATAAACCCAACAACTATCGAGGAATAGCACTGTTGTCCAATGTGGGGAAATTTTTTTTTACAGGAATAATGGCTGATAGGATGCAAAGATAGATTGAAGAATTCAATGTTCTTTCAGAATATCAAATGGGCTTTAGGAAATGTAGGAGAACAGTAGACCAGGTCTTTATTATAAAAACGTTAGTAGACAAGTATTTAAGATATAAAAAAGGTACAATATATATGGCCGTTATATATCTTAAAAAAGCATTTGATTGAATAGACGTGAATTTACTGTGGCATACACTATTAATGAAGGGGGTGCGTACCAAATGTTAATCATTCTAAAAGGGTTATACAAAGAGAACACATTTTGCATGAAATATGAAGGAGCAGTAACTAGGGACATACACCAAGAAAAGGTGCTAAGGCAAGGCTGCAAGTTAAGTCCAGTTTTGTTTGATTTTTTCATAGATATATTGAAAAATATAAGCAACAATAATAATTTCTTGCCAGTAATTAATAATTTACAAATCCCTGGATTTATTGTTTGCAGATGACTTGGTGATTGGTGCTATTACTATAAATGAGTTAAAAATATCTTTACAAGAAATAGATAAATATTGTGCAGATTGGGTCCTAAATGTGAAGAGAGATAAAACCCAAATTGAAGTATTTAAAAAAGGTACCAAACTGAGTAAACATGAGAAGTGGCAGAAAGAGGGAACAGAATAATAAGTGGTACTTGAATGTAATTACTTAGGAATGAAAATCGATGCAGGAGGGAAATGGGAAAAGCAAAAGAAATGTGCACTGGCAAAAGCGTAAGCAGCAATTGCAGCTGTAAGAGGATGCTTGTATAAAACGCCTGAAATGGGAATGAAATGGTTTGAAAGGGTATATAATTTGGTGGCTGAGGCACAAATGCTATATGGTATTGAGATATGGGAAAAGGGATAGGAATTGTAGATTGTGTACACAGGGGTTTTGTAAGGAAGTTTTGGGGCTGCCAATATCAACTGCAAATGAAGTAGCTCTAATTGAACTAGGGAGAGTTCCAAGAAAAGGGCTAGTTATAGAAAGGGCATTGAAATGTTGTTATAGGGTATTGAATTTAGAGGAGAGGAGCATATTGCAACAATGCTTGAAGTATCACTAAGACTCATCTAAAAATTAATAATCAAAAACTAAGTTTACCAAATGAAGGATGGGTAAGTAATTTACGAAATAACTTGGAAGATAATGGTATGGGTGATATTTGGAGAAAGAGAGAAACTAATGATAAAGGTTTTTGGAAAGGTGCCAAAAAAGATTTGAAGACATGGATATTCAGAAACTGTTTAATTAGCAGAGAGGAAATCACTTGTCTTTTATATTCCACTGAAAAATAGCTGGGAGAGGGAGAGGTATATAGATAGCACAAGCAATGAAGAAAGAAAGGGGATAGCATGGTTAAGAGCAGGAATATGGAGATAAAGATGTCAAAGAAATATCCATATCCTGCAAGACGAGTGAACATTGTGTGGGGACAAAGAGGATATAGAACATATACTGTTTGATTGTAAGGAAACAGAGTTGTGGAGGGAAGAATGTTAAATACCAAAGATGAACAGGAGAATTAGTTAATACTCTGTCTCAGGCTAGTTTACTCCTGCTGTAAACAACAAGGTGGAGCTGACAACTCACCACGTGTTAGATGCTACATGCACTCACATAAGTTTTGCAACATAGACTAGCAGCATATATAGCAGCGCTAACTTCTAGACAATAAATACAGTTGGGTTACGCATTAACTTATTAAATCTATGAGTTGGTTCATTTCTGAAAAATCACCAACTTTATTGCACACATCAATTTTCGTAAAATTGTCATATTTCTCCACGCGCTGTTTGCATTTACGCAATTTTCCCAGTATCCTTAAGTGTTCGGATGCTTGCTGTTTCATTGTAACACTATGTACACTACTTGCAGAAACACCAAGATCACTAGTTTCTTTCTCAATGTTTTTTAAGCACTGTGAAATAATGAGCAATCATTCGTCTCTCGCCACCTTTTAAAGGTTTGACTGGATTGTATTTCATTTCGGCTGAAGCACCGGTCTGCTCCATGATGAAAAGCTTACTGATTTTAAATTGCATATATGTAAATGTTCTTGGGCTTGTGAGGTACGCAAGATGTACAGGAAATACAGTGTTAAATATCAGAAGCAACTCCACACTATAAACAATAACATTTTAATCAGCATTCAACTCGATACAGACCTCATTACGACAGAGCTGCCTGATATAGGAATGCAAAAATATTATATAATAGCAGTGTCCTTTAGCAATTGTTAAATAAAATGCAGCTTATTTTAACATAAAGTTAGTAGTGCATATAATTTCACCTGTCTTCTGTCTAATCTGTATACAGTATACAGAACACATCTATGTGGTATGGTAAGCAGAAATATAAAATGTGGGGCTATTATGTTTATAAGAATCTAAACATTTGCGTGCTTTTCTCTCTCCAAAATTAGCTCGCGCAGAGCAGTGATCAGAAAACTACTTATAATAGTGTACTTCGAAAGGTTTGTCATGCACATGCAAATAAAAGAAAATGACCATTAACTTTGCTAAATCAATCAACAGCTTAACCATTTTCTGTCCCAATATCTCTGTCTCACTTCCCGACCAGATATTTACAGCAGTATCAAACTAGGTTGAGATAGATTATAATCAAGGTTTTAAATAAAATTATAAAAAGAGGGCATTTTTTAAGTAAGGTTAAAAACAAGTGGATATGGATTGTGAAAAGAGGGAAGGAATAATAGCTGACTATTCTGTAACAACACATACTGTAACACCTCGGTAAGTAAACTTCAATGGAGTGTCCTGTATAGCAGTGGCCTGGGCCAAAAACACGAGGCAATGTGAAAATTGTAAAAGCTTAATACAATATATTCTGAATTCTCTTCCAATTAATAACACTTATCACATAGCTCAGAAGTTATACTTTTATTAAATCCAGCCTACTATTCTGCTCATTGTTTGCTGTGGAATGAAGATGGTGTAGGATACATTCTTTTTAATTAGAAACTTGGTGTATGGAATTGTTTCTTTTTTTAAACAAAATAATTCCATTTATTCTTAGAGTAGGAAGAGTTCAGGCTTTAATGAGAGGAAACGTAAAACAATATCCAGGGACAGGGAAATATTTTAGAAATTCTACCCATTATTTTATCTTTTGCAAGATTTGCATTGACCTCGAAAATTATAAAAAGGTATTACAACCATGTACACTACATAGAAGTAAATTTTTTTCATATAAAAATACTTAAGCGATTCAGTAACACCATAAAAAAAAAAAAAAAAACACTTCTCTTGAACTTCAAATACCACCAAGAACAATTAAAATGTAGTATCGCATACATGGGGCAGTGACTGTCTTGTAACCCCACCAATTGGTGGCATGCACTGATAACATGTAATGCAGATTTTATTTAGCTTCTGAAGTGATAATAGTGCAATGCTATGTAGAAGTAATCTTATCATTGCATTTTACAGGGTATATCCTTAATTTAAGAAGGATGATTTGTGTGTTTTATCTCTCCATTAGTTTGGTGTTTAAAATCATGATTTCCAAAAATTAATTTTACAGATAATGCATTCAACTTGGAATAATGGCTGTAAAAAACTAGTACATAGATGCCAAACCCATTTTAGAAAGAATATGCACATTTTAGGAAACTGCCAATAATGTTAGGATATGTATCAATCAGCTTATTGGGCTCTATTTGAATGGTGTTATTAAAGATTACTCATCCTGTTTTACCATTTAAATGTACCACTGATGTCCCGTGATCAGATACAATATAACTTCCATGAGCACGTCCATGTAGCATATACAGAGAGTAAAATAAATATTGGGACATCCAATAATGTTCCTTCTATTTGTAAAAAACTGAAGCTACTTGACAGTGAAGCAATCCAAGTATTATGAATAAACTACAACACTAAGCAACACGCTTCACTAAATCATTAGTGAAGTGTACTGCTTAGTAAATCCTTTCATGGAAGTGTTGAAAACAGTGTTGTTGTATAAATTAAATTTATTGGGAGTCAATTTAAGTATTGCTTAGTGTTGTAGTTTTTTCATAATATCCCTTCTATTTTAGCTGTATAATTGAAACCTGCAAATTATGACTTTCTGCTGCCTTTTGTAGGCCTAGTAATCTCGAAAAATGGATTTAAAATTGTAGTACATCTTACTGTATTAATTGTATATTCAAATATTCACATAACTGTAACCAAAATAAATATTGGGACACGTCTTTTTGTAATGTCCTATTATATGTTTCACATGCTCGCTCAGAGTGGGGAAGGTACAACAGGTCCAGCTACTAACAGTCTTACCTATGTAATCAAAACAAACAGTTCTGTTACACAAAATGGGGCACAGAGGTAAGAGTATAAATTTAGAGCAAAGGCAACTCATCTTCCATTATGAAAAAGGTTAGTTACAGAATAATTGCCAAATTGCTGAAAATGAAGGAAAGCATGTTGGAAATATAATAGATAAATACATGAAGACAGAATCAACATAACTCAAATGGGTCCTCCAAAAGCATTTACTGACCAAGAAACAAATATTGGCTGGTCCCGTAGCTCAGTCAGTAGAGCACCTGCCTGCCATGCTAGGGGTCCCAGGTTCGATTCCCAGAAGTGGGTGTGGGGATTTTTCTCCGACTAAGATCATTCCCCATCTTCCCCAGAGTCTGGAAGTATGAATGAGAGTGTGAATGTGTGCGTGATCTAATGATTAAAAACCAAAGATAACGAGTTAACACCTTCAGTATGTTCCAAAGGAGAACGTGCGCCGATATGACCATAGCAGTTAAAGGCGGTATAAATGGAACAAGGAAAAACAAAACAAAACAAAACAAAACAAAAAAGTTAGGAGTGTGAAGAAATATTCTAAATTGAGCGCCCCCAAACTGTGTGCCAAGGTAGGAATGTACTTAAAAGGGATTCTATGGTTGTGTGGTCTTATGTAAATGAAAAGAACAAAGGAAAAGGCTAAAATTTGCAAAGGAGTTCATTCATAAAGAAGAAAACTGGATGTCACATCTTTATTTCCAAGCATACCAACAGAAAAATTACAGACTGTATTAAAAAAGTGGCTAACTACAATAGAAATGGAAGCAATAGAAGCAGAAGAATACATTTCTCTAACAAAAATATGCATTGAACAAAACTTCTTCAGCTTTAATGGAAAACACTACAAGCAGAAATCAGGGTTATCAATGGGCAATCCACTTTCACCTTTTTTGGCTAACTTATTTATGAGTGCATTTGAAACACAAATCAAAAAGTCATTCCCATTGATCTGCAAAGTTTGGTATAGATATGTTGACGACATCTTTACAATTGTACCGAATAAACATTTAGAAGAAGCATTAAAATTACTCAATCTGCAAGAAAGGACTATAAAATTCACTATAGAAAAGGAAACCAATGGACTCTTTCTTGGATCTAAATATCATCAGGAATAACACAAAAATAAAATTTGGAATATACAGGAAACCAACACATTCAGAAAATTACATAAAAAATAATAGCCACAACCCAATTACACATAAACATGCAATAATAAACAGCCTTACACACAGACTAGTCAACATACCCATGGAAAAAGAAGAATATTTCAAAGAACAAAAAACAATACTACACATAGCAGAAGAAAATGGATGCAACAAAGGTTTGGTGTTGAAGAAAATTAGAAAAGCTAAACTAAAGAAAACCATTAAGGAAGCAACCACATTTACAAAAGAAAAAGAAAGCAACAGCATATTCAGTTCATTCACAAATCACCCAAAAACATTTAATAAATTTAAAAAGATCTTCAAGGAACAAAATATCACCTTGGCACCTACCAATAGACACTCAATTTTAAAATTGCTAAATTCAAAAACAAAAGATGAAATCCCATCAGTTAACAGATCCGGAATATATCAGATAAGTTGTAAGAATTGTGAAAAATGCTACATAGGTCAAACTAAAAGAAATCTAAGAACCAGAGTCAAAGAGCACTTTAGAAACATCAGATTGAAACAAGAAGATAAGTCAGCAGTAGCATTTCACTTTTGGAATGAAAACCATGACATTGATCCAAATCCAAAATTATTAAAAGGAGTGATAAACCAAAATAAATTGAAAACATGGGAGAACATATTCATATGAAAGTGGAAGAATAAGGATCGCGTAATGAACTTTGAAATCCCACCAGTAGATAATTTGACAAAGAAGTTCATAGTTCCACCACCAGAGAGAGAGCAGACAACAACAGATGCCAGTTGGAAAGAGATTGAAAATGGAGGCGAATGTCTTTGAAACTAGTCTCTCATAAATATAAACTAGTAAGTGACGAGTATTAATAAACCAACCACAAATAAATCCTTTCATGGAAGTGTTGAAAACAGTGTTGTTGTATAAATTAAATTAATTGGGAGTCGATTAATGACACACGTGTCATTAATCGACTCCCAATCAATTTAACAACCACAAATAGTTTTTGAGATTAATTTTGATGTCACTGTTACTAAATTCCTCCAAACACATATATATTTATTTAATGTTTTTGGGTGGTATGTGAATGCATTGAATATGCTATTGCTTTCTTTTTCTTTAGTGAATGTGGTTGTTTCCTTAATGGTTTTCTTTAGCTTAGCCTTTTTAATTTTCTTAAACACCAGACTTTTGTTGTATCCATTTTCTTCTATGTGGAGTATGGCTTTGTGTTCTTTGAAGTATTCTGCAATAGCTTCCGAAACTAGTCCCTCAATAATATAAAACTGTGATGAAGTGTCAAAAAACAGAAATAATTAATTCTGACATCACTGTTACTAAATTCTTCCAATCATGCATAAGGTATTCAAACTTCTGTTTTGGCGTACAGGTAGACTGTTTTTCCTCAGGTTTTCCCAATACTTATTTTGCACGGAAATTTGTAATTTTTTATGTTACATTAGTTGGCAATAAAGACATTACAAAATAAATGTTATTTTGTATTTTTATGGTTTGTAAATAGCTTGTTATATATTACAGTGTGCATGATTTCTGATTATACATGTCACTGAGAAAATAACAGAATTTCAAGCTGTCCCAATATTTTTTTACTCACTGTATATTGTCACCCGAACGTCGGGACTTCCTGTGGAGCCGGCCGGCGATGGGACCAGACGGGACGCGTTCGGCCATGCCCCTCCATTTGTCTTATAGCGGTAACGAGGGGTGGCTGGAAAAAAACATCACTGGCCGCCTCTTCCCACTCCCCCTGCCGTCTGGAACCTTCGCGGTGATTCACTGAAACGGGAGACTTCGAGAAAACAGCGATATTCCTATAAAAAGGGCTGCAGTGGCACGTGAGTTCAGTCAGTTCTTGGCGAGCAGCGCCATGCTAGTGTACGGATGAGAAGACTGTGTACGTGTATCAGAAGGGTGTACGTAACTGTGAACGTGCAGTGGAACTGTAACGGACGAACTGGTTAACCGTAATTGTGTGCACTACGTAATTCTGTGTAATTGGCAAGTGTTCAACTGTAAGTCAGTGGAAATAAAGAACATTTCGAGTTTGTGTAATTGGACTTTTAATTTCACGAACCCACAAAGTCACACTGGTGTCAGGAAGCGGGACGACAACATCACCGAACATTACAGCCATGGACGCGGCATTGGAAAAGATTTTGGAGAAGATGATGGAAATGAAGGCGGAACTGACAGAAATGAAGACAGCCAACGGCAACATCACGGAGAAGATGGAAGAAATGAAGGCCGAATTAACAACGAAGATGGAAGCAGCAAATAACAGCCTGGCTGCAAAGCTGGAGACTACAAATAACAACCTGGCCGCGGAACTGAAACAAATGAAGACGGCTAACGACAACATCACCGAGAAGATGGAAGAAATGAAGGCCGAGTTAACCACAGAAATGAGACCATGTAACGGCAGTCTGGCCACGGAAATGAAGGCGGCGAACGAGGCTCTCGCCGCAAAGTTTGAAGAACAATTGGCCGGTGTAAAAGAGGACGTCACAAAGTTAGGCGAGCGCGTCGAAGACCTGGCGAGCCGCGTTAATGAGCTGGAAGGAAAGGCCGACAATAGCGTCAAGACCCTGAGCGCCATGGTGGAGGACGTCGTCGGCAGGAGGTTGAAGGATTTGAAGGCCGACGCACCGGGACGCGACACAACATCGGCTCGCGTCAAACCTCCGAAATATGACGGCGCGTCAACGTTTGAGGCCTTCCGCCGCCAATTCGACGCAGTGGCCAAGCACAACAAATGGTCACCAGAGGAGGAGACCACACAGTTAATAGCCAGCCTCCAGTGAGGGACCGCGGAAGTCCTAAACGCGGTGCAGACAACGGCGGCGCCCAAGGACATCTGCGAGGCCCTGGAGAGTCGTTTCGGAAACCATCGCTTAGCCGCAGCGTACCGCAGCCAGCTAAAGGCAAGGTCACATCAGCCAGGGAAGACGCTGCAGGAGTTCGCCCTGGCAGCTAAACAACTGGCTAGCAAGGCCCTAGTCGACATCCCACAGAGTTCGTGTCCTGGGAAGCTGCCTACACATTCGTTGACGGGGTACGGGACACGGAGATTCGTCAGCGCCTAATGCTCGACGATTATAATACAATCCACGAGGTGCTAACGGCAGCATTAAGGATGGAGGCGGCCAAGGTAACAGCTATACCGACGACGAGAGCGAGGAGTGTCCGCTACACCGGAGACAGAAGACCAGCCGAGGGACGCCGGCGAACACCTAGTGGCCTGTGTTGGGGGTGTGGACAGCCCGGACACCTGCAGAGACTGCCCACACCAGGAAGAGCAGCCGGAAGAACGAGTAAGGCCCGGCGTGGCGAGGAGCACGTCGGCGCCGTCCACACCATCTCCTCGAGTGACATTGCGCGCCGTCGCCCGGCGGATGGATGACAGCCTCATCGCGGACGGCTGGGTAAGAGGAAAGCCGTGCCGCGTGCTGGTGGACACTGGGGCGGCCGTGACCATCATCAGACCTGACGTGGCGAAGGGTTTGCAGACAAGGAAGCCGAGGCGACCATACCAGCTCATCACGGCATCGGGCGACACCTTGCCTGTGGAGGAGGCCCTGTTGAATTTGACCTTGTGTAGTACGTCTTTGGGTGTTCGTCGCGCTAGGTGGCTGAGGAGGTGATTCTGGGACTGGATGCCCTCAGGAGCCACGAGGCGACGGTCGACGTCGGCAGGAAGGTCCTGCGGCTTAACAGAGAAGAGGTTATACTCCATAATCCGAAGAGCGCCTTGGAATCTGCAGGGTCGTCGTGGTTGTCCCCGCGAGGAGCGAGGTGGTGGTGACGGCGCAACTGGAATGCCAGAGAACCAGGAACATGATGCTGGACCAGAAGACGCCTGTACACGGACTATGTGTAGCCAGGGCATTGCTGCCGTGCCGAGGTGCCAGTGAGACTGCTAAATCCAACGGACACCGATCACGACGTCCAGGCCGGGACGGAGTTGGGAACGTGCGAGCCCGTGGTGAGCGTAACAGCAATCGACAAGACACAGGAACCGGTGCCGACGCAACACCTGGGGCCCCGGCTAGAAGGCCTTCTAGAGAGGGCGGCCGACCACCTGACCGCAGAGCAGCTGGAGAAAGTTCGACAACTGCTAAGACGATACCAGCGCGTCTTCAGCCAAGGTGATAGTGACTACGGCCGCACGGACAAAGTGCTTCACCGCAACGACACCGGGGACGCCCGGCGTATTTGGCAACCACCTAGACGCGTTCCGTTGGCGAAGCAAGGGGCGGTACGAGACATGCTGGAGGACATGAGATCCAGGGGAGTGATTGAAGAGTCGGACAGCCCTTGGTGTTCCCCTGTAGTCTTGGTGACGAAGAACGGCGAGCTGCGCTTCTGCGTAGACTACAGAAAGCTGAACGCCGTCATCCGGAAGGACTGTTTTCCCTTACCCCGGATTGACGACACCCTGGACACGCTAGCTGGTGCACAGTGGTTCTCGACCCTGGACCTGAAGTCGGGCTACTGGCAGGTAGCTCTAGATCCAAGAGAGGAGAAGATCGCATTCTCGACAGGCCAAGGGCTCTGGCAGTTCACGGTTATGCCCTTTGGCCTCTGCAAAGCACCAGCTATCTTCCAACGCCTCATGGAGTCAGTGATGAGAGGGCTGACTTACGACGCCTGCCTGCTATACCTGGACATCATTGTCGGGAAGACTTTTGAAGATCACCTCGAGAATCTGAGTAAGGTGCTACAGAGACTGCAGGCGACCAACTTGAAGCTGAACGTGAAGAAGTGCCAGCTCTTCCGCAAGGAAGTGAACTACTTGGGCCACATAGTCTCAGCAACCGGAGTGGCCACAGACCCGGAGAAGACACATGCTGTGAGAGATTGGCCTCGCCCAAAGAATAAGAAAGAGTTGCGCAGTTTCCTGGGGCTGTGCAGTTATTACCGCCGCTTCATAAAGGGGTTCTCTAACATCGCCAAACCCCTCACCCGCCTGACAGAGGAACACCTGCCTTATGTGTGGACGGAGGATGCCGAAGACGCTTTCCAGCCCCTGAAGAAGACCCTGTGCAGTGTTCCAATTTTGGGATTTCCACAACCAGGTGGCGCCTTCATTGTGGACACCGACGCCAGCGACCATTGCATTGGAGGCGTCCTATCACAGATCCAGGACGGCCATGAGCGGGTGATAGCCTAGCATAGCAAGACGCTATCCAAGGCAGAGAAGAACTACTGCGTCACCCGACGAGAGTTACTGGCGGTAATAAAGACATTGGAGCACTTCCACAAGTACCTATAAGGTCAGCCATTCCACCTGAGGACTGACCATTCCGCTCTAACCTGGCTATTGAGCTTTAGGAACCTGGAAGGCCAGACAGCACGTTGGGTCCAGAGGCTGCAGGAGTACGACTACACCTCGGAACATCGTAGAGGAAAGAGTCAGGGTAACGCTGACGCCATGTCCCGAAGACCCTGTCCAGAAGAGTGCGGCCAGTGCACAAGAGTGGAAGAGAAGGAGCGTGCCGCAGCAGTCCGAGTAGTCACGGCAGTGCCTGCGGACGGCTGGGATAGCGCAGGCCTGAGGGAGCAGCTGACGGACGCAGACTTGGGGCCACTCTTGAGGGAAGTGGAGGCAGGGACGAGACCAACCTGGGAGGACATCGCACCGAGGAGCGCCACCTACAAGTCGTACTGGGCCCAATGGGAAGACGAAGAGAGAACAGTTGGTACTTCCCCGGAGTAAGGTCCCGGAAGTCTTGGAGGAAGTGCACGCCGGTACTTCAGGAGGACACCTGGGAGCGAACCGAACGATGGACCTACTACTGGCTGAGACTCCGAGCAGATGCTGAGAGATGGTGTCACGTGTGCGCGGCGAGTCGCGGCCCCCAGACTAAGAGCCGGAGTCGCATACAGCAGTACAACGTCGGAGCGTCTTTCGAACGGATCGCCGGTGACATTGCTGGACCGTTCTTAGTTTCCGACCGAGGCAACAAGTACCTAATAGTGGTCGTGGACTACTTCACCAACTGGCCGGAGGTGTATGCCATTCCAAACCAAGAGGCAAGGACAATCACAGACTGCCTCGTGGAGCAAGTGTTCTGTCGATTTGGGGAGCCGTTAGAGCTGCACAGTGACCAGGGTACCAATTTTGAGTCCAACCTAATGAAGGAGGCACTACAAAGGCTTGGGGTGAACAAGACCCGTACGACACCTCTACATCCCCAGTCGGATGGCATGGTCGAAAGATACGGAACACCTGAGGAAGGTCGTGGCCAGCCATCAGCGAGACTGGGACGTCAAGGTGCCACTGTTCTTGCTGGCCTACCGCTCGTCTACACACGACACAACTGGAATGACGCCAGCCAGCTTAATATTTGGCCCAGAGTTACGCCTCCCTTGTGACCTGGCTTTTGGAAGCCCTCCGGAGGCGAAGCAGCCAGTGACCGAGTATGTGGAGAACCTGGTGGACCACCTCCACGACATGCACGAGATGGCTCGCCAGAACATCCAGAAGGCGAGCGAGCGAATGAAGACCCGATATGACAAGCAAGCCAAGAGCCAAGGGTTCCAGCAAGGTGATCTGGTCTGGTTGTACCGTCCTACGCGGACCAAGGGACGCTGCCCGAAGCTTCAGCAGCCATGGCAAGGGCCGTACCGGTTGGTGAAGAGGATAAATGACGTGGTCTACTGCATCCAGAAGGTGCCCCGAGGGAAGATGTTGGTGGTACACCTGGATTGCTTGGCACACTACGATGGTGCTGTTCAGGACGAACAGCCTTGAGGAGGGAGCAGTGTCACCCGAACGTCGGGACTTCCTGTGGAGCTGGGACCAGACGGAAGGCGTTCGGCCACGCCCCTCTATTTGTCTTATAGCGGTAACGAAGGGTGGCTGAAAAAAAAAAAAAACATCACTGTCCGCCTCTTCCCACTCCCCCTGCCGTCTGGAACCTTCGCGGTGATTCACTGAAACGGGAGACTTCGAGAAAACAGCGATATTCCTATAAAAAGGGCTGCAGTGGCACGTGAGTTTAGTCAGTTCTTGGCGAGCAGCGAAGCAGCGCCGTGCTAGTGTACGGACAAGAAGACTGTGTACATGTATCGGAAGAGTGTACGTAACTGTGAACGTGCAGTGAACTGTAACGGACGAACTGGTTAACCGTAATTGTGTGCACTATGTAATTCTGTGTAATTGGCAAGTGTTCAACTGCAAGTCAGTGGAAATAAAGAACATTTCGAGTTTGTGTAGTTGGACTTTTAATTTCACGAACCCACAAAGTCACAATATCAAGCTACTTGCATAGTATTAAACCAGCAACTGCCATTACAGTACTGCTTTAACATGCCCTTAAGGATGCTAAATACTGTATTTACCAGAATCTTGAGGAGCAGGAAGAAGTATTCTTTCGACATTGTATAATCAGGATTCAGTTGTAGTTTGCCTTTTTTTATCATCAAGTATCCAAATGCAATCTTTAAATGAAAGTGCACAGGTGTGTATAAATAGCATGCAAAATTCATGAACTTTTCTCATAATCAGATTTTCTCATATCCTTGCTTTCTTACATTTTTGCCACTGAAATTTTCACAATATAATTCATATTTGCTCTATTTCTTTCAAACTACCAGTATTATGGCTTTTAAGATGTCCAAGCAGTTTATCCTTTACAATAACCACAATTTAGGACTTAAGTGTTAAGTAATTTAAAATATGATTTGAGTTTTAGAAAGCCTAGAAGTTTTATATACTTAATTTTTTGTGAATTATTACAGCTTAGAAAAATTTATTATTGTAAAGAACTATGTATAGAATGATGTATAGAACTTGAAAGTTTAATATTTTCACACTTTCATCATATGGAGCATTTTATATTTCATTCAATGTTTACTTTTGGAGAACTATTGTCTTAAAAAGCTAGATGCACAGGCCCATAAAGTTGATTTTCTACATAATTATGTTGAACAAATGTGATTAAAACTTCAACGCTGGATGAAACTTTTGGAGCTTATGAATTTCAATTTAGAGTGCCCTTAAATCATAGGCCTCCATGGTTTCCAATTGAACAACTAAACCTGACAAAATGCATCGCCATCACCTAACACAGGCCTGACCTTATGCATTGGATTAAGGCAATGCATGTCAGAATCCTCAAGTGATATTAGACATATATTGCTTTGCATAAAACAGTATTACAGGTACTCTGAACATATAATTAAAAGAGCACGCCGCAAAAAATTTGCATATGTATCTATGAGATTGCTTCTTATTACATATTTTAATGCACACTGTCTTGTCACACACTACTGCAGAGAAGTTAAATACTGTCCTAAGCCATAGCACAGTAGGCGGAGCATTGTACTCTGGTTCCCTGCCACACAATGCACCTGGGTTTGATTCCACTTGTGGATCTTAAGTCCCGGGTATAGGACTGGTGACTACACAGCATCGTGAGGAATTTTCGAAGGTGCAATAGGTAGAAAATTTTGGTCTAAGTATGCCAATATTTCAGCCTTGCAAATGTGGGCTTTTACACAGTGGATTACTTTCTACCTTTTTTCGCAGTGTTGAAGTTTGATTTCTCCTTAATTCTATATGTGTAAAACATTTAAAGCTGCCCATGATCAGATCAATTCCTTTATACAGCAGTAATGCACAACAAACCAGTTCCAAAGATCAGTATAGAACTTTCAATTCATTTTCTTTAAGCTCTCTATGTTCTTCTATAAAAATATATATCTCTTACTAAAACTAAATGTATAGCATATTCCTTATCACTCTACTACAGTCTTAATTATGCTTATGCATCTTATATCCAACTTTCTTAGCTGGTGAAAATATTATACACAAATATATTTTCATGCTCTTAACCTCATTTTGGCTCTTAACTTTTGTCCAAACTGTGGTATTTTATACTTGTATCAGACAGGTTAAATAAGTATTTAGTATTAGTTAAAAATGATGTGCATTTTCAAATCCATAATTGCAAAGCCCACGCTTTAAAAAGTTCCAGTGATAGTACTTCAATACTGTATCTCAAACACTAATATTGAAGACGTGTCTCAGATTTGTGATTAGATTAGTTGGGGGGGGGGGGGGGTGAATGAAGGGGGGGACTCTAATAATACTGAACTACACGATTATAGGAAGCATATACAATTGCATACAACTGCCCTGAAATTATGATACTGCAAGGAAAAATTCAGAGGTCATTCTGTTTTAATATTCTAAACTACATTTGAAGCAGAAAAATTTCAAATATAGAAAACTTTAAAATAAAAGTGAATTGAGAAGATATTGACACATTGCTTCACTAACACTGTTTTTCACAGGACATGTTTCAAGAGCTGTTGCTCCCATCAGCTGATTCTCGACTAGTGCAGGTTGTAGTGGCCAGAGGAAAAACTGTGTTACAGAAGCAATTTGTCAATACCTTCTCACTTCACTTTTATTTTAACCTGTGCTTCAATGTTTCTACGCTTTTTTCAATTTTTACACTTTGATAGAAAACTTTGTATAATTCATATATTCTAAACAAAGAAAACAGTAATTATTTCTGCTGCATCTCTTCCCTTTTGTTTTTGGGGAGGGGGGAGGGGGGGAGGATGTGTGTCAGTAAAACATACTGACGAACCTTTTTCAAGTAGAAAACATGTGCTGCTGAGTGAACAGGTTATTAAGATGCAATATTCATAAAATTAATGGAATTAAAACTATGATGGTGTTTGCACATGTCATACTACATCATGGCATATAATTACGATTCAGGCTGCTGCTGAAAATGTGGAACCTTTTAGGATTTATGCTATAGCTTTTGTTACTGCTTATAAAAAGTGTTTATTAAAATATCCTTTCATAGCAAACAGTAATGCCACTGTATTTCATCAAGCCAATAAATTACAATAATGGGAAGGTAATAATTACAGCAAATAATGCTTATCAGAATCCTTTAGATATATGCCAAAATCAAGTCTTGAGACTAACAATCAGTGAAGTACAAGTCAAGTTCAATTACAGTAATGTAAGCTGAAACACAAACTCTCCAATATCCTTAAAATGAGAAGAGTAAGCACTGATTCACCATCAAAATAACTTTTACTGAGAACAAAATGGAAGAAAAGAGTTACACTCAATTCAGCAGAAAGCACAAGACTGTTTCTTATTCAAAGTTATGAAAATAAAAACAAAGTTCAATCTTTTTAAGTCCAAAGAGAGCATTCAGACAAGAAAATCCTCTAACCTTTCCACCAATTCCAGCTAGATGTAGAAGAATCAGTTACAAATTTTTTAACTTCCAAACCTATACACCAAGTCCTAATATCTGAAGTTGTGAACAAGAGATACCCACCAGAAGAGTGGTTACATATCTATACAGATGTTTCTATCATTAATAACAATTAAGAATTAGGTATCATATGTGAATAATTTATCAATCAGATGGATGTTATTCAACAAATTTGCACAAATAATGGTTGATTCATTTCTTGCATCAGCAACATCAACACAGAATAAGTCCATTTTAAAGTGTTGCTATATTTCTGGTTTCTAAACCAGCAATATATGCAACAGATTTGGATAAAATTATGTCAATTCAAATTAAAGAATGGCGCCAAATAATTCAACAACTTCAAACACCGAAGAAAATTAATTGCAATGATACATGCACCATTTTATTTTATTGTAATGCAGCAAAAGCGACAGATAAAAGCAACAATCTGAATAACTGAATGGAAAGTTACGCTATGCGGTAGTGAAATTTATAAGGAATTGAACATATTATATTGATCTATTCAATGCAATCCACAATCAATACTTTTACATTACTTGCAGCCTTAAGGAGGGAAGGAGGGAGATGCTTTTCATTTAAGAAGCATCCAGACAGGACTGAACACATTGGCAGGTTTAGTTTCAATACATTGTGAAACCATTATGGAAATATACTTAATCCATAGCTTTGTTCAAGGTACTATATTTATATTTAGCAAAAAGCAGCTTAAATGCTGGTTGTTTAATACCACTATAAATACAAGATTAACTGATACTCTTTCAAATTCGGTTTGAAAGTTAAAAGAGGAATTTTCCACAGCAGACCGAGTTACATTTTGGACAAAATAACAAGGCTTTATTGTGTCAACTGATACTCTATCCAATTATTACAGCATTTATTATGTCTTTCTCAGAAAAAACTTAAACACTTGCACAAGGTTGAGTATGCTGACACAAAAATAATAATTTTAACACTAAAGCACATTGATACACATAAATTACTTCACAAAACCTAAGCTGAACTTGTTTTAGAGCACTTGTTCACATCCTCAGCTCCCGTGACTTTATGGGTTTGTAGAATTAAAAGTCCAAGTTGCAGAAATTCAAAATGTTCTTTATTTCCATAGAAATACACTCTGTCCGCCAGCAGAATTATGTAACATACAAATACAATCTTCCAACACAATAAAGAGCTTACTTAACTTCCACTGTTTACAACAATTCCTGTTTACGACTGTCTTTTCACTATGTTTACAACTGTCCCTTGGCAAGTCACAGCTTTCTTATATATACGACTCATATTACTAGATATTTCTGGAACAAACAAGAAATTGAATGTTCTGTAAGACAATCAAGATGTCACTAGAATATTCTGTTTCTCTCTTTATTTCTGCAGACCTTTATCTCCATGCTACGTTTATCTGCTTAGGCAAGCTGTTTATCTCCACATTGCACTGCCTGTTATCACTCCGTGCTGGGCCATCGTAAATAATGGGTTCGCGACACTGCTCCTTCCTCAAGGCTGGTCTTCCCGAACAGCACCATCGTAGCGGGCCAGATGATCCAAGGTACCACCATCTTCCCTCGGGGCACCTTCTGGATGTGATAGACCACGTTGTTAAAGTTTAGGGGCAGTGTCCCTTGGTCTGGGTAGGGCAGTACAACTACACCAGGTCACCTTGCTGAAACCCTTGGCTGATGGCTTGCCTGTCACATCGGGTCTTCATGCGGTCGCTCGCCATCTGGATGTTCTGACGAGCCATCTCATGCATGTCGTGGAGATGGTCCACCAGGTTCTCCACATACTCGGTTGCTGGCTGTTTTGTGTCTGGGAGTTCCCAAAACCCAGGTCACAAGGGAGGCGTAACTTTCAACCAAACATTAAGCTGGCTGGCGTCATCCCAGTGGTGTCATGTGTTGACGAGCGGTAGGCCAGCACGAACAGTGGCACTTTTGACGTCCCAGTCTCGCTGATGGCTGGCCACGATCTTCCTCTGGTGTTCTTCTAAGGTCTTGATGTAACTTTCGACCATGCCATCCAACTGGGGATGTAGAGGTGTTGTGCAGGTCTTGTTAACCCTAAGTCTTTCAAGTGCCTCCTTCATCAGGTTGGACTCAAAATTGGTGCCCTGGTCGCTGTGGAGCTCTAACGTCACCCCAAATCGGCAGAACACTTGCTCAACGAGGCAGTCTGTGATTGTTTTTGCCTCCAGCCACTTGGTGAAGTAGTCCACAACCACCATCAGGTACTTGTTGCCTCGGTTGGACACTGGGAATGGTCCAACTATGTCGACGGCGTTCCTTTCGAATGGCGCTCTGACGTTGTACTGCTGCATGCGATACCGGCTCTTAGTCTGGGGGCTGCGACTCGCCGCGCACACGTGACATTGATGGCACCATCTCTCAGCGTCTGCTCGAAGCCTCAGCCAGTAGTAGTGCTGTCAGAGTTTGTCGATTGTTTGGTTTGCTCCCAGGTGTCCTCCTGAAGTACCGGCGTGCACTTCTTCTAATATCTCCGTGACCTTACTTCAGAGAAGCTCCCAACTGTTCTCTCTGTGTCTTCCCATCAGGCAATTCCCATACCTGGAACAGCACGCTCTCTCTTATCTTCAGTGAGTCCCATTGGGCCCAGTACGATTTTTATGTGGCACTCCTTGGTGCAATGTCCTCCCAGATTGGTCTTGCCCCTGCTTCCACTTCTCTCAAGAGTGGCCCCAAGTCTGCATCTGCCAGCTGCTCCCTCCTCAGGCCTGCGCTATCCCAGCCATCTGCAGGCACTGCCATGACCACTAAAAGCTGCGGCACGCTCATTCTCTTCCACTCTTGTGCACTGGTCGCACTCTTCTGGGCAGGGTCTTCGGGACATGGCATCTGCGTTGCCGTGGCTCTTCCCTCAACGGTGTTCAGAGGTGAAGTCATACTCCTGCAGCCTCTGGACCCAAAGTGCTGTCTGGCCTTCCAGGTTTCGAAAGCTCAGTAGCCATGTTAGTGCGGAGTGGTCAGTCCTCAGGTGGAATGGCTGACTGTACAGGTACTTGTGGAAGTGCTCCAAGGTCTTCACTACCGCCAGTAACTCTCGTCAGGTGACGCAGTAGTTCTCTGCCTTGGACAGCATCTTGCTGTAGTAGGCTATCACCTGCTCGTGGAATTCCTGGACTTGCGATAGGACGCCTCCAATGCAATGGTCGCTGGCATCGGTGTCCACAATGAAGGCGTCGCCTGGTTGTGGGAATCCCAAAATAGGAGCACTGCACAGTGTCTTCTTCAGGTGCTGGAAAGTGCGTTCGCCGTCCTCCGTCCACAGAGTCGCCGTCGACCAAGTCGCATAAGAGCCGACGATGTGAACGATGGTTCGCGAAACATGTCCTCAAATTAGGTATGTAAGTGAAGCTGATGTGTAATAAATACAACTCATCTATAATTTAATAATTATATACACTAATTCTTTTTTGCACTTTATTTGGGTGCAACATTAGATGAGACTACTATATAAATCATCTGCATCATGCCTGTCTTCTAAATATCCACACAGCCATCATATTACTTACCAGAAAGACACTCCTTCGACATGCCTTCTACTTAAAGCTAAAAATGTTTAGCTCAAAATTACATGCACAATTATGTTCAAGTATGTCTTTCTAAAGTAAAATTTCCTGCTATATGTGCATTTCAAAGCTGTATTAACTTACATGGAAGTATAAAAATATATCTCCACTTAAAAAACAGAAAAATAGTGATGTTATGAATTTAACCTGTTTACAATAAATAACAAAAATGCAATAGGGTAAAGATATTTATTTCAATAAATAAAAAATAATTAGAAATACTAGAAATACAAGATACGCAGTCATAAAAGGGCACTGCATCTCAACCAGTTTACTTCAGCTGAATGTGGAACTGAACTATTTCCACTTTTTAACAAAGCAATATTTCCAACATATAATTGCTGTTCCACTGAAGTTCTTAGTCTATAATCTTCGCAAAGTTTAAAGGCACAAGAAGGTGGGATACTCTTAACTTCTGTTCAACCATTTAGTAGTCGATATTGTGACTTTGTGGGTTCGTGAAATGAAAAGTCCAATTACACAAACTCAACAATGTTCTTTATTTCCACCGACTTACAGTTGAACACTTGCCAATTACACAGAATTACGTAATGCACACAATTACAATTCACCAGTTTCTCCGTTACCGTTCCGATGTACGCACACAGTCTTCTCGTCCGTTCACTAGCTCGTCAAGCACTGACTGACTCAATTCACTTACTGCAGTCCTTTTTATAGGAATATCGCCGTTCTCGAAGCCTCTAGTTTCCGTGAATCACCGCGAAAGTTCCAGAGGACAGGGGAAGGGGAAAGAGGCGGCCAGTGACAAGTGACACTCCCCTAATCATCCCCTCATTTAGTGACTGAGATTAATGCGAGGGTGAGGCTCGGCTGCCTCTCGTCCCTTCTCAGCTGTCGTTGGTTGTGCTTTCCGCTAATTGGGTGACAATATTCATTTGATACCTCCTCAATGCTGTTAGATGGAATGGGCAGTTATAATCTAGCGCCGAGTGGTTTACATCAAGTTCGCTGTCCTTGTTACATTTATACTCTGCCATCTGGTGTTAGGGGCACTAAGTTTTAATACTTCATTTAATGCCGGGATTTCAAAATTTATAACTTTATCACGGTTTTTGTTTATGAATATTTTTTCCCAAATATCCAATAAATAACACCAGATGGCAGAGTGATCGGAGCTCCGTAGTAGTGGGAGAAGAGGAAGGTTCATTTAGTCACCAAACAGCTGAGGATGAGATCGAATGATGAAAACGTTTCAATTATACAACAACAAGTAAGTGAAGTTAGAGTGTAAACATAGTGACTCATAAATCAAACTCAAATATGAAGAATACTTCACTGTTAATAATGCTTCTGCTTTTAATATTTATAATATTTAATTTGCTATTTAATTATGGGAAGAATAGCTAAAACCTTTGCTGGCAGGTAAAACTGCTCTTATGTACATGGAACCTCTGCAGGTTCACATACTATGCTTGGCAACAGCGCTGCGCTTGAGCATTGGCCAGCATTCATATGCCTTTAACTTCTGCGAACGGTATAATATAATATGATTTTCGTCTTCTGCATGCATGCAACATAAAGAAAATAGTGTATAATAAAGAAAACCTTCATACTTAACATGCTTAGAAGGACAATATTGTACAACTAACTTCAAAAAACTTGACAAAAATGAACTAAAAAGAATGACTTAAATATACTAAACTGAGCTGTGAAAGTAACTTTATTAAAAAGTATAAACTTGAAAGAAGCGTAGGGACAGTGAAGCACAAATTAGTACAAAAGTGAATCGAGAATATATTGACACATTGCTTCACTCACACTGTTTATTCACAGGACATGTTTCAAGAGCTCTTGCTCCTATCATCAGCTGATACTCGATTAGTGTAAGTTGTAATGGTTTCCTCTTTCTCCGTATTGTCAATAGATGGCGTGATGTACTTGTCAAAGATGTCGGGTGGTGGAGTTTCAAAATTCATGACTATGACGATTTTTGTTAATGAAGATTTTTTCCCATACGGAAAGGTCTATGGGGTGATTAACGTATTTTATTAGAGATGTTCCCAAGTTGATGTCATGTCTAGTATTCAAAAAATGAAAAGCCACTGCTGATTTTTCTGTTTCACCATTTTTAATATTTCTTAGATGTTCTTTAGTTCTGATGTTAATATTTCTTTTTGTTTTTCCTATATAAATTTTAGGGCAAGTTTCACATTTGATCTCATAGATTCCTGGTTTTTCTTTGGTAGTGATTGAATTTTTGGGAGGGCCTTTTAACAAATTTCTGATATTAAACCTATTTTGAGGTGCAAGAGTTATGTTGTGTTTTGAGAAGATTTTTTGGAATTTGTTATAGGCTGATGGGTGGAAGGTGAATTTTTTAAAAAGTTTTTTCTCTTTTTCTCCTGTAGGTTCTACGGTGGTGGTTTCTTCTATTTTCTTAGCTTTGTTGAGTCTGTTAACTGTTTTGTCTACTAAATTTGGGTTGAAACCGTTGGATATACCTACTTTTTTTATGTGTAGGTATTCTTCTTGATAATCTTCTCTGTTTAGTGGAAAGTTGATCATCCGAAAGATTAAACTGTTGAAAATGGCATGTTGGTGTTGTTTTGGGTTGAAACTGTTCTTCTTAACCCCTTCACCGATATGGACGTCATATCACGTCCAAGTTAAAAGGCCCCAAACCGATATGGACGTGTATAGACGTCCTGCGCATACATGCATTTAATGCGTATTTAATGATAATTCTTTTGAACCTTATGTTTTACAGTAAATTTAAATAAATTCTATAAGAAGTAAAAGCTTACCTTTAAAAGTTTTTTCTTGAATGGTACACCTCAAAACAGGGATAAACACACAAGGGCACATCTCCACATTCACGGCAAATGTACTAGTTTCCTTTCGGACACCTTTCTTGCGGCACACCAAACATTTTCTGAAGGGACGCGACTTTTTTGCTGTGGGTGGTATCCTTTTAGGAAAATGTTTTCCTTCAAGTCTGAGGGGTGCTGGGGTGGTGGATTTTTTACCCCCAGTATGGAGAGGTCTCTGAATTTTATACTGCTCAATTAGGCTGCGAGCTATTGATATGCGAAAGTCCAGGTACGTCATTGTCTTCCGTGGGTTTAGAGCTCTCCAAATTACTAAACAATTGTATATGGTTATATCCAGCTGGTGTAAAAATACTTTTTTATACCATTTGATTGTTTTTCGCAAAGAGGGATATGCGTGTAATACCTGATCTACTAGATCCACTCCACCCATATGCATATTATATTTCTGGATAATATCGGGCTTGAAAATTGACATTTTGTTACGAGCATCAATTTTTCCGGTGTCAATCATCAAAATCTTAGAGCTGCAATTGGATAATGCTGTAACAACCCTCCTGTCTTGCCAAGCAACATAGGTCAAGGGTGGGAGCTGATGCACCTGCATTTCTCCTCTTCTTAGAGCCTTCGTATTCACATCTTTTGGCAAACCAATACGATTTGAGCGTACTGTTCCAATTGCATTTGTTTTTCTTTTGTGTAAGGCCATGAATAATTTAGGGGAACTGTACCAATTATCTAAATATACAGTCCTACCCTGATCAAGTACAGATTCCATCAGGTGCATTACTATGGAACCAGATAACCCCAAATCTGTCTCCGGTGTTATCAGTCCCTTGGCCAGTGTATATGCAGCTATTGTAAAGATATGCTGTTTTACTTTCACATACATCAAAACTCTTTATGCCAAATCTGGCCCTCTTTGCTTGATGTATTGTTTCCAACCTAAACGGCCCTTCCAAAGCATCAAGCTTTCATCAACAGTGATCTTTTCACTAGGCACATAATTTTCTTTGAATTTTGAAATAATGTAATCAAAAACTGGTCTGATTTTGGATAGTTTATCATTCACATTTTCTGTGCACGTGAAATGAAGGAAGCGAAAAATGGAAGTAAACCTGTTATTTGATATACATTTCCCAAAAAATGGGGTAGCTAGCATGTCATCTGTAGACCAGTACATGTCTAGCGTAGGTTTACGAATAACACCCATGAGCATAATTAGACCAAGTAGTCTGTAAATCTCATTCATTGTTACTTCTGTCCACTTCTGCAATCTACTCTTAGGTCCTAAATTGCCTTTAGCAATCAGGTCTTCCTTCAGCCTACTAGCATATACATTTGTTTCCGAAACAATGAGAGACAGTAAGTCAGTAGTAAAAAATTTTGTGAAAATGTCAATTGGTTGGCTGTCAGAAGTTAGCTGAGTATGAGGTTGTACACCAGAAGTTGTGCTCGTGAACGTATGTCTATTAGTGTTAGAGTTATTTTGACACCTCCATAATGTTGATTCTTCACGAACACCTGTCGGAAATGAGTCATTTTCCTCCTCACTGCTACCTATATCCTAAACACCCCCTCAAAATCTGAAAACTCGCCATCAATGTCCAAATCACTGTCTAACAGCAAAAAGTCTTCCACATTTTCTGATGTAATATCAGAAGCCCGCACTCGTCCTACACTAGCTAATTGATTTGCTACATTACTAGTTGAAGCCATGATTAGCACTGAGAAAACTATTTCAACTGTGATTTAGCTAAAGAAATTGCTTGGAACTCTGATGCAATCTAAATTACAAAGTGAACTGAGCGAAGAAAGAAGTTACGTCAGCTAACATAAACTTCTGTTGTGCAATTAGAGAGATGCTGATGGAGTTTTCTTTCCAACATGTATAACGCAATATAAACAGTTATTATTACGTGTTAGCATGAACTGAAACCTAGAAACCTTGAACCCAACACTTCGTTTATTCAGCTGATATACACATATAGCTTGTAAAACAAAAGTACTCAGAATTAAACGCGTTCGACGCAAAGAATGGCTTTCTTTATGTGATACAAATTAATGAAATTTTAACAATTTATTAATATAGTCTCTATTTTAATGATACCGCAGATGTATACAGCTTTTAATGGGCTTTTAACCAGTTTTTGTTTCCCTGAAATATCTTAGTAAATACGGAAGATACGAATATTTATTTATGAAGCATTTTTGCAGCATTTAACAATTTAAATGTCTTGTTCTGTTTATTGGGTATCCGTTCCCGGCCATGCAGGGTTTAAATGGCCATCGGCGAAGCGGTTAATGTAATTATCTGTGTGTGTCGGTTTCCTGTAAATACCAAAAGTGAATACGTTAATCACCCCATAGACCTTTCCGTATGGGAAAAAATCTTCATTAACAAAAATCGTCATAGAGTCATGAATTTTGAAACTCCACCACCCGACATCTTTGACAAGTACATCACGCCATCTATTGACAATACGGAGAAAGAGGAAACCATTACAACTTACACTAATCGAGTATCAGCTGATGATAGGAGCAAGAGCTCTTGAAACATGTCCTGTGAATAAACAGTGTGAGTGAAGCAATGTGTCAATATATTCTCGATTCACTTTTGTACTAACTTTATTAAAACTTGATAAAAATGAACTGAAAAGAATGACAAACAAATATACTAAACTGAACAAGTAACTTAATAACCTTCATATTTTACATTAGAAGAACAATATTGTAAGAGTAACTTACAAAAATACTAAACTGAACAAGTAACTTAAAAAACTTGACAAATATGAGCTGAAAAGAAATATACAAATATACAAAACAAATATATAAACAAATATACAAAATTGAACTGAAAAAGTAACTTGATAACCTTCATATTTTGAATTATTAGGACTGTATTGCAAAAACAACTTAAAATTTTGTTTACAAAAATGAACTGAAAAAAGTATAAATATGCTACACTGAACTGAAAAATTTTGATTACGACAATATTGTCAAACATATTAAAACAAACTACTGACAATGAAGCAAATATAATTCAATAAATTATAATAATTAATGACCAAACTTCAGTTATCCTTGGTATTAACATATGTCTTAACAATATTTAAGATTTCTAAAATGTTCATTTTAGTTTCAAGAAATGTTTAGTTTTACCAAGGTAAACCCCATCACAATCCAAGCAATTATAATTAAAATTTCTATCTTTTTAGAAAAACTAAGCAAATGTTTTATACTAAATTTAGTTTGAAGTTATTCCCAATTCTTACAATTTTTTGTAAATTTATTAATAGACCAACAATAGTAACTGATAAGTAATTTTTGGTAATCTAGTCACAAAATAAATTCAGAGGTAAAATTATTAAAGCAATTAAATGGAGAAATGGATTTGACAGTTTGGGAAAAGATATTTATTTTGAAAAATATGGATTGCATAATGAATTTTGAAATACTACGAATAGATTCATCCACCTAGTTGGAGTAACTAGTTCTGTTAATATCAAAGATAAGTGAAGTTTGCTCACTAATCATTATAATTTGAGTTAACATATTACTTTATGTGAAAGTACTAAAAAAAACCGACATGTATAATGTGGACACTGATTCTCATTTGATTTTCTTTGGCTTATAAGGAAATGGACACTTTTCTTGGATTGCACAGCAAATCTTGTTTAAGGTTTGAGTTTTTAAATACTCTTACAAAAACAAAAGTGACAGTAAACAGGTCAATGTTACTTCATTTCCTCCTTTCTGTGTGTTGAAAATAGTTTATACCTAATTTATGAAGGTTGTCAAGGAGGGCATAAATCAGCAATACACCCAGATACTTTTTCTTTCTGTTTTCAAAGAGCAGAATCTCTAAGTTACCTATTAGTTAAAATAGCCTGCTCTCTAATATGGGTAAATTGCTGAGAAGGTGTTGGGAAAGTTTAGTCCGCATACACAATAAACTGTTGGTTATCTGCATCAGAAACTTCCACTTGCACAAACTGAGGCTGAAGGGGTTGTGCATGTATTGTAGGCACAGAGCGGCTCATTGCGTTGCGAGACCTGCAACAAATATTATTCACTTTTTTTAAGTATTTCTACTGCTTGTTTTAATAATAATAAATAATAATAATAATAATAATAATAATAATAATAATAATAATAATAATAATAATAATAATAATAATAATAAATGCTAATAACAAAAGTAAGCAACCTTGCAAAAATCTTTACAATAAAATTATTTCCTTCCTTCATGCATGTAAAAAATTACATAGCCACACTGAGGTGGAACAGACATACAAAAGGGTACTGTGCTTCTATATATTAGGTTGTCTCGTAAATAATGTCAGTTTTTTGATTTTGGTGTTTAGGAAAATTTATTGGGTTTCTTTGGTATGGCAATGCTATTTACAGGATGCCATGGCAAGTGTTGAGTACATTGTGAGCATGTATCAGTCTTCAGTTGTTAATAAACAATAAAAAAATAGAGATAATAGTTTGAACTTTAGAGACCTAAAACTCTACTGGAAACAAGATTATAAAGCTGCTGCCACAGCTCGAAGAATATGTGAAGTGGAGGGAGGTGTCAGTGAGCGTATGGCACAACGATGGTTCCAACGTTTCAACAACGGAGACGAAAACACTAAAGATTTGCCACGTTCTGGAAGACCTAAAGTATGGAATATTGAGGATACATGTCAAGTTTTACAAGAAAATCCACAAAAATGTACTCATAAGCTTTCAGAAGAACTTGGTGCATCAAAAGATACCATACATTGCCACATTAAGACACTTGGAAAATCATACAGAAGCAGTAGATCTTACCTCATTAACTGACACCTCAATAGGCTGAATGTAGAGTGAATATCTATCGTCAACTTATCTGTAATACCACGGATGGTAAATTTGTCAGAAAAATTGTCACTTGTGATGAAAAATGGGTATGTTACCAAAAACTGGATGCCTCTTAACAGTGGCTTGATCCCCGCCAACCTGCCAAAATCATCGTTAAAAAAAATCAGTTTGGTCTCAAAGTAATGTGTGTCTTAGTTGTATTTGGAGGTGCAATTCATTGGGAGTTTGTTCCAAATGGGCAGGCAATTGATGAGGATCTTTATTCTCAACAACTGGAACAAGTTTATGAAATTTTGAGATGGAGATACCCAGCATTAGTTAACCGAAATAGAGTTCTATTGCAATAGAACACAACACCCCATACTGCACGAACCATGGAAAAGATTCAGAAATTGGGAGGAATAACTGGAACCACATTCAGCCCTGATCTCGCACAATCAGAACGTCTTTTTTCATTCATGGCCCATCTTCTTGGTGGAAGAAATTTTGACAACTTTGAAGCAGTGGGTGTTGCCAAATTCTTCACATCAGAAACCAGAGATTGGTACATAATGGGATAATAAACCTCGCTGAATGATGGATCAAAACCATAAAACCTAATGGTCTATACTTTGAAAATTAGTTAATTGCTTGTCAGACTACATTTCAAATAATTGTTTTTCTTAAAGAACATTACTTATGAGACAGTATCTATAATTTTGGGGCTTGCACCCTGGTCCGTTTGCTAATAGGGCAGCCCTTCAATACATTTACATGCTTGGTAAATTTATGTCCCTTTCAATAGTTTATTTCTTTTTATGTGTCTATTATGCATTAGTTTTTTGCTATTGCCAAATTTTTGTCGTAGGATTAGCATTTCACATTAAAATCAAGCACTGTATGCTTCAAAATAAAATATAACCTAATATTAATTAAATTTATTTTGTCATGTGATTTTTTGTTGATCTCAAATTCTGAACAATATCCTTTTAAAACTGTTTACTGTACCTAACTTTCTAGTTAATGTCTCAAAAATTAAAACAATGTTTACTTGAAAGGTAGAATCAGACTGAAAAATTCCTTGCCATTTTTACCATGGATATTCAACTTACTATGCTGCTGCTCTATCAACTGGGCACATCAGCTAATTCACTTTTCCATCTTATAAACCACATGTCATGTCAGTATGTTATCCAGGTAGCAATGTTAACATTCAGATGAATTCACAATATAACTGTTAGCGACTTCTACTGGCCATATGAACATGGCATTTTGATATGGTACATATTGCAAATTAATTATTAATGTACATACATATTTTATATGTAAAGAAAGAGGCCAACTCTGGAAGTGCAAAGTTAATGGAGAAAGTTTTGTAGGATCCACCCTCACAGCAAAACAATCAGTAGAAAGCATTTGTAAGCACAATAGTGAATCTGATTCTAATGTGTACTCAAATTTTGCTTTGTCTTCTTCCTTCCATTTGTATCTTACTAATTCCCTTTTTATTGCACTAGTGTCTGCAAGTTGTTCATTGGTTGCTCTCTGAGCTTTAATACCTATGTCTACTACTAATTGAAACTGGCCGTATCAGAAAAAACTACCAACAGGAGACATAAAACTATATAAATTAGATACACATTGATTGTAGTAATCATAAACAATAAATATGTAATAAAAATACAATAATAGTAAATGGGAGACAAACAGAGTGTAGGACATTTGTTATTTCAAAACCCTATGTAGACAGGGCATTCACCTTCTGCTAGGCTCGGGAACCCAACCCTGTATTCTTTTGTTCAATATTGCCCGAGGCTATGAATGCCGATGCTCTGGCGGAGTCCACTTCCGCTCAAAATCTTTAGAAACGAAAACAGACGTGACCTTCACAATGAAGATGCAGATAGAAACAGATGCTTATCGTGCGTGCCTTAGCATAAGTAATGAGTACGATGAACCAACCCACGCGAATTTTGTATAACCTATCAGAGAGAAGTTATTAGTCACATGACCATCGCAAAGTTCCAAAATCAGGGTAAGTGGGGGAAAATACTAACATGGCTGAAGTGGGCCGTTTTCGTGAAGAATCACTCGTCAGACCGGCACGCATCATACACGTATAACACTCGTGGTCAGAACGGCACACGTCATACACGTATAACACTACTCGTGGTCAGAACGGCATGCATCATACACGTATAACACTCCTCGTGGTCAGAACGGCACGCGTCATACACGTATAACACTCCTCGTAGTCAGAACGGCACGCATCATACACGTTTAACACTACTGGTGGTCAAAACGGCACGCGTCATACATGTGTGATGGACATACAACGCTTACGGACTTAAAGGCATAGGGATATAAGTGACGCGCATGTAAGGACAAATGCATACTACAGATGACGCAGACCGTGGCGAGCACGCAACACACAAAGGACAATAAATCTGCATCTATACAAGACAAGGTGTTTCTGTTCACTCCAACCATAGTCAGGACTTACGTTACCCACCCTTGAAATCACTGATAAGAGATTCATGCTGAGCTATATTGAATGAAACACCTTTTCATAAAAGTACCCTCAGTCCTTTCATCCCAAACCGCCAGCCAGCTACTTATGAGGTGTTGAGTGAACGAGGGACCACTTTTTTTTTTTTTTTTTTTTTTCACTCAATCAGGTTCCCGGTTCAAACGGGCAGGACCACCTCATAAAATGGCGCCTCAACGTCTGGGCTTATATTAATCAAGTCCTGACGAAGAATCCATAAGAAGAATCCAATGCGGACTTCAAATAACACGCCAGAAATCATCACCAGGAACCCGGCCGACGCGGCAACACAACTACGATATTCACCACGGAAGCGACCGACGTCAACCACGAAGGAACGGCAGGAGAGACAGAACTTTCCAGAGAAAAACCCATCATCCAACCCCCAGTGAACAAGTGGTGTAAGTGTAAGTGATTAAAAACCTTCGTACCCAGGAGCAACACGACATCGGACATGGACTCCAGCTGTATGTAAGTTATATATTAATGCATAATATAATGTAAACATTATAAATTTATGTGCATGAGTAGATGAATACTGCCAGTGGATATAGGGATTCAGGATATAAGATAAACAATTTTGTTTGATAGATAAGAAATAGGAATAATAAAATTAAATAAAAAAAAGAGAACTAATCAAGTTATAAATGTGTGAATGCGTTTGAATGATTCTAAGAAATCAAAAGATTGTAGGCATAAATAGCAAAATGGCTGAACGTAACGCACAAGTAAACAGCGAGCCCGAAAACATGGAGTTAAGTTTGGAAAGTATCAGGGAAGACGAGATTAGGCAGACAGAGCAGTGTCCTGTAGCAATGAACAGCAGCGCCATGCGTGTGGACCTTTTTATGCATCAGTTGTTAGAAAAGATGAGCCTGATAGCAAAATTAGCACTTAAAGAAATGAACTCAGAGGATTAGATGGTAAAATCACTGCCCAGGGCAACAAACTTAGAGAATTAGATAAGCTGACAGCTCAAGGATGCGAAGTGGGGAAACTTAGGGAACAAATCAGGGAACAGGAGAGAACGTTTACGGAAAAACAGGGAAACCTAAGCTTTCAGATGGAACAGCAAATGAATAACATGTTAGGTGAAATTAGTAGAATACAGAGCAATCTACAGGGAGAAATCAGTGTCGTGAGGAACGAGCTGAGATCTACCCAGGATGATATACAGCAGCCTAGGACAGAGTTTAGTGAAACTGGCAGTATCAGTGATGCATTAAATGCTGTGATTAATGATAAGGTAGAGCAAGTGAGGGTCGAAGCTAAGACTGCTTGTGTGGAATTTGAGCAGAGAAACAAATCATAAGAAGACGTGATGAACTCCAAGTTGGAGAATGTCAGATCTTTAATTGGGGAGAGGCTAGATTCGAGCAATAATGAAATTGTTAAGATAAGGGAAGAATTCACACAAGCGGTTGCAGCTCAATATGACAGACTGAAAGAACAGGCAAAAGAAATTGTCATTACAGAGATAAGGGGAGTGTCGCGACAGGATGCTAGTCACTTACAAGGCCCTGACCCTACGCTGCCCCTGACCTCTGGTAGTAGAGCAAGCGTTGAGGAGGTACTAAACGATGGTGTAAATGACCGTTGTCACCTCAGAACAACAGTTACCACGTTCATCATGTTTCGGACACGCACCCATATACCGCGATGACTATGCAATTTTTGAATGAGCTACCAGCGCCACACTTTGATAGTGATCATGATAACGCCAAGCAATTTATTAATGATTTGGAGGCTTATTTTAAATTGAGGGGGATTCCTGAAGCATATAAAATGGGGATAGTTCAAAGGGGACTAAAAGGCCGTGCCCTAAATAGGTTCCGACTCACAGTAGGAGAGCTAGCACCTTACAGTCATTTTAGAGCCGCATTCATCCAAAGATTTTGGAGCGGGGTAGCATAATACAAAATCAGAAGCCAGATCAATAATGGGAAATACCTTTGGGAAAACCATGAAATGATGACGGGACTATTTTCTAAGGTTAGGTCAGCTAAGTAGGCTTCTAGATCCGCCAATAGCCGAGGCAGAATTTATTTCGCTTTTGTCGAGACATTATCCAGACGTAACCCGACAACACCTCGTCGTGGCTAGACCACAGACACTAGGGGAAACAACTGAATTATTGACAGCTTTGCAAGGTCACAAGACTCCAACTAACCGATCTGCATGGGACAGAAATAATGGTCATCCTGCACGTCATAACTTCAATGACGGGTTAAGGGCACAGGGACCTCCAAACCGATACAACCGCCCCAACAGCCCTAACGAATGAAGGAATCACTGACCTTACGAACGAACTTACAGGGAAGAGTGGCACCCTAACCAGAACCATACTAGACCACGTCAAAACTATCCCGTCAGATACATGTCATTTGGTCGATGAGGGAATACCAATAATGTAAGTAATAGAAATCACAGTCCAAATGATGACGTAAGGCATGACTACCGACCCTGGAGTCATGAAGGCTCATACCCAGGAGTTATGATCCACAATACACGAAGGACCGACAACCCGCCATACACAGGGACAGTGCCACACCCTCAGCCCTCGACTGACACAAGTCACGTGACGAATAACGCCCACGCACAGGTAGGAGTGACCCATGAGAGGAACTTTCCGACCCCGGAAAACTCGAACTAGGAGGTGTGACGTCTCCGCATTCCTCCTGCACAGGGACACAGCAGTGCCTTCCACCCACAGGGGACACATGTATGAACTACCTACGGGGGCATCTGCAGGAAAATCCCACTGTACTTAGAAATATAAAAAAACCCGACCTTAGTGTGACACGTGACAGAATTGAAGCTGACGAAGGAACCATGGCGACACAGGAAATAATGGAAGCGCCAAGAATTAAAGGTGAAATCGCCGGGATGACCTTTCATATGGTCGTTGACACGGGTTCTTTGGTAACGGTGTGCAGTGAAAATGTATACGAACAATTAATTAACCTTAAGGTAAAATTGCAGGAACTGCCGGTTAAAAATGCAGTATGTAGCGGGGCTATTGGAAGAACTAAACAAAGAATTAATAAACAGATATTACTACATATTAAAATAATGGGATACGAGTTACAATTTGTCTGCTTCGTAGTAAAAGGACTCGCCGCTGACATTATCATTGGGAGCGATCTGTTAAACGCTTTGTCATCAACGGTAGACAATCGAAGGTTGCAAGTCACTTTTCACCTGGCAGGAAAAATCGCCAAAATCCCTTTTGTTTCTGTAGCTCAGGAATGCCACGTTCACCTGACTGAGGAAGAAGATAAGATGCAATACGAGGAATTTTTTGTTGAAACGGTACTGATTGAAGGTGGATATGAGTTAATGAATATAAAATTGCAAGGTTTACATAACACATATGGGCACAGTGAACCCGGAAGTATAACAGGTGACTGGCAAGCGTATGCAGCTGAGAGGAACGTAAATAAACCAGCCCCCAAAACAATGGTGAACCCAACCTTCGAGCAGGTAAAGACATGTGTTGAACAAGTGACCCACCTTTCCAGGGAACAAAGACAGAAGCTGTTTGACGCTCTTGACTAAACACCGAGCTGTGTTCAGCGATAGAACTGGCAATTGTAACACGTTTATATATTCCTTTCAAATAGCAGATGTTCCCATAATGCACCATAAATGCTGAATTATCCCGCTTGAGATCCGTGACGCTGTGTCGCAGAAGATAGACGAGATGTTACGGGATGGAATCATTGAAATTTCCGATACACCACACGTGCAGCCGTTGTGCATTGTAAGAAAAGATGGAACTGTCAGGATTACAATTGATGCCCGGACGCTAAATAGATATATCGTACCTGATAATGTTAGATCCCAAAACATTGAAGAAATAATAACAGGAATTGGGAGACAGAAGTGGTTCACTTCTCTGGATCTCACGAATTCATATTTGCAAATCGAGGTGGACCCAAATTTAAAGAAATATTTAGGCTTTGTACATCAAGGTAGTGGATTTTTGAGGGCAATGCACTATGTGTTTGGCACGAATACGGGAAGATACATTTCTCAAATATTGACGACCTATTATTACATGACACGGATACCGACCAACACTTGGACCACTTAGAAACAACGTTAGCTAGGATTAAAGAGTGCGGACTGACCCTGAACTGGCGCAAATGTAAATGTTTTGCACAATCTGTAAAATTTTTAGGTTACGTAATTTCTGGAGAAACAATGGCACCAGATGGCGAACGAGTCGAAGCAATTTTGAAAATACCTCGCCCCAAGAACGTAAAGCAAATTGAACGATTTTTAGGCATCCTGGGATACCAAAGTAGATTCCTGTTAAATTATGCCAAGGAAACGGCACCATTGAGGGAACTCCTTATCAAAAGTAAAAAATGGAAGTGGTCCGAAGTAGAGGAAACAGCCTTTGAAAGATTAAAGAAGTTATTTGCCGACGCCATATTGTTAACACACCCAAGGAATGAACTACCCTTTATAATGTATATGGACGCCTCAATAGTAGCATATGGATGCGTCCTCGCCCAGGAATATCTGCCGGGAGAATTGCACGAGATCGCTACAGCGTCAAGATCTCTGAACGCCGCCGAAAAGATAGCGTGCGTGACAGAACAAGAAATTGGAGCTATATTTTTTGGTATACAGAAGTTTAAGCACTACATATATAATAAACAAGTAATTATTTACACCGACCACATAAGTCTGGCTTTCATAAAAAAATTGTAAAATGACTAGTAGCAAGATATCCCAATACATACACGAAATAATGTCATACCAGGTGGACATAAGGCATATTCCAGGGAACCATAACATATTCAGTGACCTTTTATCCCACACCAAGGCAGGAGGAAGCCTTCCTGAGACGCTAGGTAATACGCAACGCGAGGTTAGAATAATGAAATTAGATTTGAGATTAAATGAACGTGTAGCTGCAGAGCTGAAAAACTTGAGAGAACATCAAAAAAATGACCGACGATTGGCAGAACTGCGGATCAAAATACCTCCCATCGGGCCGGAAAATAAAGGAAAGATAGGGATGCTAAATGAAATAATCTATAAATTAGATGGAAGAAATCCCCCAGCATGGAAAATTTATATTCCCGCTAGATTGGAAAATTTGATAATTGAAGCTTACCACATCGCTTTGATTCATGCGGGAGTAGAACGAACTTGTTTAACTCTGTCAGAACATTTATACATGCCAAAATTAGGGAGAAAGGCAAGAGCCCTGATATCTGCGTGTGAAACATGTCAGAAAGCAAAGCCTCTACATTACAAATTCAATAGACCACCATTGACGATCACGAGAGATTCATGTAAGAGATTAATAGAAATTAATGAACACGGACCTCTGCCAACTGGTAGAACTGGTTTGAAATATATTTTTGTCATGTTGGATGTGATGTCAAAATTCGTCGCACTTTTCCCTTTAAAAAAATTAACGAGCACCAGTTGCGCAAGCAAAATCGTGAAGGAATATATTCCGAGATATGGAAAAATTGACACCATATTGGCCGACAACGCCTCCGTCCACCGCAGCAAGAGATTTGTCAGCACACTGCGGGAAGCAGACGTGAAATTATATTACATCAGTCCATATCATCCCCAGAGTATTCCTTCCGAGCGAACCATGAGAGACCTAAACATGTACTTGAGGATTTTGTGCAATATTAAACACACTAAATGGCCAGAATACTTGCCATATATTCAATGGATGACCAACAATGCCATAAATCCCAATCAAGGATGCACGCCTGTACAACTAATGACCGGTCAAGCACCTGACCCAATTATAGCTGGAATTCCAACCTCGTTGCCCATCATTCAGGAGACGGATATTGAACGAATGAATAGAACGGTGATCAAAATTACCGAGAGGGCCGAGAAGAGAAAGCAAAAGGTGGCCGGTTAAAATAAGTAAATGCATAGGGGACAGGACGTACGGACTCCAAGACATTAGATCTGGAAAAGAATTAGGTAACTATCACCTTGATTCTATACGCCCATTTAAAGAGGTGGCCAAACCATCATAGAAATGACATAATATGCCTGACGTCAAAATTATGTGTTATGGGGTGTGGCATGGTAGTGCGAAATCGTTACACAGGTATGAATAGTTTGAAATTAAGATGTGGAAGGTTAGCGTGAGGGATAAATTGATATATACTTTACAAAAGTAGATGAAATAAATACGATCGCAAAATATATGAGTCGTAAGTAAGCCCTTATAACGATAAATTAATAACCTAGGAGAATATGGTACTATGTTTACATATATCTGCAACCGAAACATGAATGAAAGCGATAACGCAGTGAGAAAACACTTGATATAAAAATTGTTATTACATAAATTGAGAATGTGTAAATCTTCCATAAGATTAAACATAGTTAATAATAGATTGTTAGCAAACAATTGTTTCAAAAAAGATGAATTTTGTGAAACCTTAATGTAGCAAAGGTAACTCCTTCCTTTGCACAGCAAAAAATCGATAGACACAATGAAGAAAAAACAAAAAGAAAAAAGGAAAGAAAAGAAGGACGATAGTGCTATACCTGCGTGAAAATGGATGCAAACAAGACTGAATCAAAGTGTATGCAGTTCAATTGCTGTGGACATCATTGTAAATATCACAATTGTATCAGTATGTTATATATATATATATATATATATATATATATATATATATATATATATATTGCAAACCTTTTTTTAATTGTATCAGTACATAATATGTACTGTAAACCTTTTTAATTGTTTGGGTATGTTATATGTGTAAACATTTTTTTAATTGTATCAGTACATCATATATACTGTAAACCTTTTTAAGCCCGCCTCGGTAGCGTGGTGGTAGAATGTCTGCCTCATGTTCAAGAGGTCCCGAGTTCGAATCTCGGTTAGGGCGAGTTACCTGGATAAGGTTTTTTCCGGGGTTTACCCTTATCCTAATAGACGAATGTCGGGTAACTCTAAGCTCCATGGACCCCGGACTCATTTGAGCATCATTTCACCAATTTCATCCAACGTCCGATATGACTTAATGTTGGAGGACGTAAATTAACAAAAGAAAAACCTTTTTAATTGAGTACATTATATGTGTAAACATTTTTAATTGTATCAGTACATCATATTTTTAATTGTTTGAGTACATTATATGTGTAAATATTTTTAATTGTATCAGTGCACCATGTATATTGTAAGCATTGTTGTAAGTGGATTAATATGTGAATTTCAGCTGCTCGCCACCAAACCACACACAAAAAAACACCGAAACACCACAAAACAAAGGACACCCTAACACCAGTAGACAAATAATGACGAACTAACGACGTCTATGACGGGATTTAAGAGAATTTTTAGGACCACATGTGGTATGCCAATGCGTTGCCTCAAAATTCCCTTAAGGGCATATGAAACTGGCTGTATCAGACAAAACTACCGACAGGAGGCATAAAACTATATAAATTAGATACACATTGATTTTAGTAATCATAAACAATAAATATGTAATAAAAATACAATAATAGTAAATGGGAGACAGAGTATAGGACATTTGTTATTTCGAAACCCTATGTAGACAGGGCATTCACCTTCTGGTAGGCTTGGGAACCCAACCCTGTATTCTTTGGTTCAATATTGCCCGAGGCTATGAATGGCGACGCTCTGGCGGAGTCCACTTCCGCTCAAAATCTTTAGAAACGAAAACAGACGTGACCTTCACAATGAAGATACAGATATAAACAGATGCTTATCGTGCGTGCCTTAGCATACGTAATGAGTACGATGAACCAACCCACGCGAATTTTGTATAACCTATCAGAGAGAAGTTATTAGTCACATGACCATTGCAAAGTTCCAAAATCAGGGTAAGTGGGGGAAAATACTAACATGGCTGAAGTGGGCCGTTTTCGTGAAGAATCACTCGTCGTCAGACCGGCACGCGCCATACACGTATAACACTCCTCGTGGTCAGAACGGCACGCGTCATACACGTATAACACTACTCGTGGTCAGAACGGCACGCGTCATACACGTATAACACTCCTCGTGGCCAGAACGGCACGCATCATACACGTATAACACTCCTCGTAGTCAGAACGGCACGCGTCATACACGTGTGATGGACATACAACGCTTACAGACTTAAAAGCATAGGGATATAAGTGACGCGCATGTAAGGACAAATGCATACTACAGATGATGCAGACCGTGGCGAGCACGCAACACACAAAGGACAATAAATCTGCATCTATACAAGACAAGGTGTTTCTGTTCACTCCAACCATAGTCAGGACTAATGTTACCCACCCCTGAAATCACTGAGACTACAGATGATGCAGACCGTGGCGAGCACGCAACACACAAAGGACAATAAATCTGCATCTATACAAGACAAGGTGTTTCTGTTCACTCCAACCATAGTCAGGACTAATGTTACCCACCCCTGAAATCACTGAGATTCATGCTAAGCTATATTGAATGAAACACCTTTTCATAAAAGTACCCTCAGTCCTTTTATCCCAAACCGCCACCCAGCTACTTATGAAGTGTTGAGTGAACGAGGGACCACTCAATCAGGTTCAAACGGGCAGGACCGCCTCATAATGCAAAATGCCCACTTTTAGTGCTTATATTAGCAAATTTAAAATAACTCACCATATGACTTATATTGCACGGCCACAGCACATAGTCTATTATGCTATGACCATTTGCATTTATAAAACTAAATTCACCAAGCTCATCTTCTCCATATTTTCCATTAAGAATGTCCAAAGCATTTTGCTCACAGAAATTAAGTAGTTTTTCACTACCCCTTTCTATCATCTTATCCTTGCTATGCCTAATATTCACATTTTTCCCACTTATATTGCTATCCTCCCACCAATCTACAGAACATCACTTTCTCCAATTCTTATACTTAGATCTCCTACTAGTATTATCTCAATGTACAAATATTTTTCCCTTAACTTCTCTATATCTTTATTGAGGAGATAAAACAGTTCTGGATTATGAAACTGAAGAAGCTGGAGGGTTGTATATAATTGTAATACATATAATACTATCCACTATCGCTTTATCTTCCATTATAATCCAAAGCACTTCCTTACATCTAGACCATGTTTCTTTTATTGTTTTACTCAATTTATTCTTGATAAAAAACCCTAGTCCTCCTTTTGGTCTCCCCCTCTTTGCATACATTTCCCCTTTTCTTCCTAAATAATTAAAATTCATTAATTTGATTTCTTCATCTTTTAACCACGTCTCTACCACTGCTAGGTAATCCAAATTCACTAATATATGCTGTATGGAACCTGTGTTGATTTTATTTTTTAACCCTTCACAATTCCAAAACCCTAGCTTCCTTATTATTTGCTATTGTGAACCTGTTCTCTCCCTGGACCACGCAAACAGTTCAAGTGTTTTCTTGCTTCTCAGCTTTATTCCTTCACCATCCGTCACCTGTTTATCTAGAACCAGGATACTGCCATGAGGCGATGTTACAATTTGGTTATCTTCCCCTCCCGCCACTCTTGCATCTCTCCTTCGACCTTGGGTGGTTGCTTCTCCCTCCTCCTTGCTGCTACCAATTGGCTGTATCCAGCTTCGTTTCCCTCTCTCCGCTGGACCACGTGATGCTTCTAATTCTTGTTTCACGTAAGCTTGCCCAGTATCTCTTACTGCTCAAGGTTATATGAAACAGAGATTAGTTATTCGGCACATAGCATTTGCCTCCCGTTTTCTGAAATGTGTCCGCTTGGGACCTATGGAATAATTGTAACAAGCAGATGTTAATGCACTCAGAAGCCCTGAAGCCTTTGCTTTTGATTTTCCCATGGTGCGCGCTGTTGGTACTACTGCTGCTGCTAGTGGTGGATGAACAGAGCAGGTTGTTCATGGTATCAGTCTTGAATTTGGAACTGCTTTGGAGCTACGCACCCTTGTTCCATTTCGGTTATGCCTCCCTGACCTGTGGTCTGCTCTCAGGATTGGGTACATGTTGACTGATTTGCTTTGCAGGTCTGGCAACAATGAGATTCTTACTTGTGTGTCCAGAAAATCCCAGACTACTAGTGTGAGGAATTCTATACCTTGTTTCATATAAGCTTGCCCCGCATCTCTTTAACGGTAACGTGACCTAATCACGTCTCATTGGCTACCATTGTAGTATAGACTATCATGCGGTAAAAATTAGTTCGTTATTTAACATGGTGATATATCTTTATATGTTGGAAGAGAATTGTCAAATTTATATTTTCGTAACTATTTTAATTAAATATATTACGCAACAGAGTTGATTTATCTGAAATGCATGTTAATTCTTAAACGAAGCAAAGAGGAGGTTCCTTTGCTCTAAACCACATGGCACGATAGCACGTGAATTAGCGGTAGTGGTGACATTTGTTTATATGACTTTTATCACTGACCTTGTTTTGAACTGGATTAGTCATATATCGCCATTCGACGGTGTGTTGCGTCCAGTGCGAGAGGAAAATTATTTTATTGATCGATTATTGCACGTGTACTTATTATATGTGTAATGGCAGAGTCTACTGCCAGTTTTTCGCTGAATTATCGCAAGGGTAAATCTTTACAAACAGGCGAAAAAAGAATGCGGTACATGTGTTTAATGCACTCACAGAGAAGAATCTGTCTTTGTCAGTGAGAGAAGTCGAACAGCTGTGCTCTGAAATTACAGGTGTGAGTGTTAGATCCGTAGGAACATCGCGATGTGAAATTGAGAAAACAGGAAAACTTACCACTCCAGGCAAAAGCAGGAATAAACAAAAGTGTGTGCTTGGAGAAAATACGTGAAAAGTGTTGTGCATCGTCATGTGCGTAGTTTTTTCTTTAGAAATGAACTCCCTAACATAAGTAACATTTTGTCTGCTGTAAATTAGGATGCAGATTTACCAAATTTCAGCAGATTGTTTATACAGCTGGGGTTTGTGAATGAAAAAAGAGGCAAGAAAAATGTGCTAAAAGACAGAGGCAATATTGCTGTGTGGCGAAGACGTTATTTAAGGACAATCAGACTATACCGAGATACAAATCGCAAAATATACACAAAGAACACACAAAAAGTAAGGTATGGCGTGACACGACTTTTAAGACTGAAAGACAAGCATTTTTGAAAGGTATGTGTGCTGGTTTAAAAAATCCCAGTGGAAAAGGCCAAAGGCCTTTCATTATAAACTCTTTCAGTTTCATTGCTCAGACATTCAGTTTCAACTTGCTCAGTTCATTATAAACTTGTATTTTTGCATGCCTTCACATCTTTATTTGTATGATTTTATTTATCTTCCTGGCTATTATTATGACCTTTACTGCACGTTTAAATGTGACGGGAAGGCACTGCCTATGGCACGAAAGCATTAGCCAATTAAGGTGGAGGGGAAGGTAGTTGAACGCGGAGTGATACATTTCAGCGGGGCAAGGTTATATGAAACAGATTAGTTCTTCCCTTTGTGGCTCCTAATAACTGACAAGTTTGAGTCATTAAGTGGTAATGCAGGTGTGTGTGTGTGTGTAGTGTTTAACGCCCGCTTTTACTACATACGGCACTGCAGGCGATGACACTGATGATACATGAGATGAAGATGGAGCACCGGTGGAATGAGATGGCAGGGGAAACTGGAGGTCCTGGAGAAAACCCGCCCCAGCGCCGTGTTGTCCACCACAAATCTCACTTTGCGGTCGCCTGGGATCGAACCCGGGCCGCCTTGGTGAGGGTAATGCAGGGACACACCATTAATCATGCAATGGTGTGTGCTCTCCAGTTGAACACTAAGTCAAATCTGATCTGAGGCAGATTCATATTTTGCTGGGAATTTTGTCGTTTCTTTGGCAGAGGCTCAGGGGAAGAGAGTGCTAAAAGTTCTGATAGAAAGGTTGCTCATAGACTAATTGCTGCCACCTCCCATGAAATGTACCAATGATGAGCAATGAGCTGAGGGTGCCCTGCAAGATTGTTTCTGTAACTTGTGACAGCTTATTTCGCTCTTCTTGTTGCTGTCTCTTAACTGCTTGTTTTATAGCAGACAGTTCATTTTATGTCCATTTTTATGTGGGGGCTTATCTTGCGCAATTTGAAACAAACTTTTCCCCACATTAAATGTTTCCTTAAATTCCTTACTTAAATGCTTATATAAATTCACCATATCAGTGTTAACATGCTTCAGAAGTTGTGTATTGTCAGGTAACATTTCAGGCATTTTTGCATTTATTTGTGAACATTACAATGTTTTATCTAACATAATTTTTGGATCATAGACCTGGGCAAGTTCTAAGTTTTGCAAAGACTTGTGTTCACCCTAGCAAGCGGCTTCAAGTTGGGTTGGAAATGGTCGGATGTTTGCTGAGGAAGCTGTTGTATTTTGAAGGTTCCATTATAGGCAATGGTCAATCAATTTGGCGGAGAAATCTGTTAATTTCCATTTTCTGATGCGTGGCGTGAAAATCCTTTTGACCAACAAGAAAACTTGCATTTTTGTAAATCGTCGGAATTTCAACATTCTACCAGGATATTCCACCCAACCAAAGAATGCGTTTGGGGCACAAGAGTCATTTCAAAAATGGTATAAATACAGGGTAAAAGATATTCCAGTGTCATTTCATAGGAGCTGTCACTTGGCATGAACTCAGTCACTAACTCGACATGAACTATTACTTAGAAACTCAGTGACACTTTGCCTCTTTTTTCTTCAAGTTACTTTGTATCGCAGCAGTGTGTGTTTCGACCACCATCATGACGCAATGTCATACGTGACCAGAGTTGGTAAATTAACCAATTACTATCTCATTTGACACAAGAAATAGTAAATGAAGTCCATTTCACCACAGATCCTGTCTCTTGCTAAATCGCTTTGTCTTGACCCTACACTATGAGAATGCAAATAAAGAGAGTCCATGCAGCAGAGCACTTATTAGAACAGTTGGAGTCAATAAGGAAGCAGACTGCACGCCAGCTACAGTGGAGATCTAAGGAGTTCCAACTTCCCAGTTCTGCAAGGTATGTACGCTGCCGTGATGCTTATGATACGCAGTTACAGTTGCAAATGCTACATCATAATGGCATGCAGTTTTTATTTTCTCCGTGAACTTCTCAATTTCGTATTGAATGTCATGTACGTCAGTGTGCATGAGCAGGAACTCTGAGAGCATCTTCTGTTGGCTTAGGCTAATGGTTTCTAATATTTGGTTGCATTTGTTATTGTAATATTTCTTGGTGTTCATTAATTTGTTGAGCTATCTATACTGTACATTCTCAACTACAGAGGCTTTTAAGTTCTATAGCTGACACCTTTGTTTTGCTATTGGCTGATTCCAAAGTTTGTTGTAACCCTTGTTCTGCGGTTCTAGTTTCCAAATTTGTTAACAAGCTTTAGATCCTTTTAGATACAAACTACAAAATCTCTGTAAATGTCCACAAGCACTCTGTATACTCCTTTCACACTGTACCTTGCAAGATCTGGCATTCTCTCTGCTCTAAATAAGCACATGTACTACTAAGTGTTAAGACCCAGACACACATCCAAGTTAACCTCTGGTGAAGACTAACAGGTACCAACAACAATTGGATTTGCACCTATTTTAGCAGGGTTTTTATTTTCTATTGTTTACTTTCAGACTTTATAATTCATTAGCCATCAAGTTGTTTACAATTACATATACTTTTGGGCAAATGTAGGGGAGATTACCGTCTCTAACGTTTTGAGGCAAGAAAAGGAAAATAAAAGAAAATCTGGATTTTCCAATGCAATAGAAGTGGCAACCTTGATTAACTGAATTGCAAATATGAGCTTGAACTGAATACAAAGTTATGTTTATTTTTAAACTAGTTAGAAAAAATAATAATAAAAAAAGTATATGCCAATATAATAATTTGTAACATAAAACCTTCACATATTTTATAAAAATGATGAATGTGTTATAAATTGATTAGATTTATAACTATTAATATATTATTATAAATATAATTATTTGATTAGAATCAATTTATAAGAAAACATTCATTTCTTATAAAGTAAGTGAAGTTTTTATGTTACAAATTATTATATTTGCATATATTTGTTTGCTTTACTGTTAATAGCTTAATATTTTACGTATTTAAACAAATAAGTGCTTTATAAGATACAAATTCATTCATCATTGTGAACTCTTAATTTGTAAGCTTCATTAGGCAGATCTATGCTTTAAGGAGTTGAAAATCTTGACTCTGCCCAGTCTGTATATATACTGTTTGCTATGTTATACAAAACAAAACCTTGAAAATTTCACCACAAATAATCTAATACATCATCATAACACCAGAGGTAAAACAGACTTAAGAACAATAACACATAGAACTACACTTTATTCCAAAGGAGTTAGATATTCAGCAGTCACTCTGTATAATAAACTACCGGCCAATCTGAAAAACATAAAATCCATGAGGTGTTTCAAACTATCGTTGAAAGAAATTTTATTAACTGATTCATATTATGATATAGGTGAATTTCTAGATACACTGTAGCTGGCCATATAATTGTATATATTTGTGATGCATTTTAAATGCTGTGTAGTTGTAGAGCCATGCAACTATATATATTTATGAGTTCATGCTTAGATCTTATTAATTACACTTGATGCAACTTATTTTTTATTTTATTTTTATACTTATATTATTTGTATTGTCCTAAATATTTGTATTGACGTATCCAATGTCATTGTATTGACTTAACGGATGAATAAAACTACTACTACTACTACTAAATAGAACGCTTTCCTCCATAAACTTTTCTTGTTGCAGAACACATCAAACTTGTCTATGGCAATCCCATGTCAGTAGATTTCCTGGCATGTAAAAGTCCTGGGACAATATTACAACTCACCAACAGTGCTGATATAATTGTGATAACTGACGGCTCGTTAACAAAGAAATTATTTTGAATTTGTTTATGAAGCACAGTAACCAATTTAATTCCTTTGTTGGAAGTGTTGAAAACAATAAATATAAAAACTATTAATACACCAATTTAATGTTACCAGTATTTGTTCCACCTGTTCCAGTGCACATTTCATATCAATTTAAATGATGCTATGCATTCATTTACTGTTTCTAGTTATTTGTAATGCCTATCAGCAGCTGATGACTTTTCACAAGATTTTTATTTCTACCTTTGTTCAAACTAAGTATCAAAATTGGATGTTTTCTCAACTCATGTAAGTAAAACAACAAACACTACCACTGATTATACTAGTATTTATTTTAACCTTAGTGATATCCTTACATAATTTTGGAGGCACTATGGTTTATATTTACAAATGAGATTTTGAATAAAAGTCGCAATCTGTACTTTGCTTTGGAGTCACCGATATGCTGTACCTCCAAATACTCACTGATGTTCACAAAACCAAGAAACTTGGCAGTGCTTTGACATTTCTCTCATAGGTACGGTGAAGAGGGAGAGGACTTCTGAAACAAAATTGTGACAGGTGATGAAACTTGGTGTTTGCCATGCCACACCAGAATCCAAACAGTAATATATGGAGTGGAGACACTCATTCTCCGAAAAAATAATTTGAAACAATAATGCCAGAAAAAAAAATTGCAGTGGGTTCTGGGATAGAAAGGATTTTGCTTACTAAATTTCTTCCCAGAGGTGAAACCATTAATGTGGCATTATATTGAGACTTTAAGAAAACTATGGCGCCCTAGTCATAAAAACGAAGAGGAATGATTAGTAAAGGAATTGTGTTGCTCCATGACAATGTTTGGCCACATACTGCCAATGATACTCAAACAGTGACTCAACAGTTTTGTTTGGGAGCAGTTCGATCACCCACTGTACAACCTAGACTTGGCACTGTAACTACCACTTTTTATGCACATGAAGCGTTAGCTATGCAGCAAGTGTTTTAGATCTGACAAAGTAAAACATTCTGTGGAGTCATGGCTATCATTGGCAGGAATTTTCTATGAAGGTATAGAAAAGCTGATCGTCCACTATGACAAGTGTTAAAAAATTGGCAGAAATTCTGTAGAACAATAGTTTGAGATGTGCTCCTTCATGGGAAAAATAAAATTGGCCTGAAAAAAATTGTTTTACTCAAGATTTTTCAAAGCAATACTTTCCAAACACCTTGTGTAAACTGATGAAGAGTAAATAATGTTGTATCAATTCAAATAAGGAGAGAGTAAAATTTCAAATATACAAATTGTAATCCATGTTAGAATGTTTCCAAAGCGGAAAGATTTCAATGCTGAAAATGATAAAGAGGGCGAGAAGGCAGGTTTATTACAGTCATGGACAAGATACAGAGGGGAAACCTTCCATTATAAAATTGTTTTATAATCTGTCTTGAAAATGAGACAAGTAGCTTTTTCAACATTCTAGTTTTGTAGGTGGAAATAAGACTAAACCAATATGAAGTCAGTACATTTGTGTACCGAGCTACGTAAAGTTTGATGGAATGTGTCAACATAGGGAAGTCAGAATCAAACATCAGGCAGGAGTACATGCTGACAAGTTGATCAACAATTATACATAAAAAGATTGGTGAACTAATCAGTAATAGTTGTGCAAAGTAATATTATAGTCTCACTGAACAGTGAATGAAAGAGTAACGATTGCAAGATATTAAAATATGCAGGCATATAATGTAGTGATGAGTGCATACAATAGTTTGCACATCAATACCAACAGAGTAATAATCACAAAATGTCGCAAGAGAATAGACACAGAACAGCATTCCAATTGATCACCAAATATAACTTCAGTGATCTGTGGACTTGTGAACTCAATCTTCGGAGAAATAAAGTGTTAAATTTACTCCAGAAAGTAGGATTATTGAACATTCTTTTGTCTTTGCAACTACACTCCCAATGGTTTTCTTAGCAGAAGGCAGAACCATGCACCAAGTGGCACCCAGACTTTTCAGATTGTTGAACTCGGCAAATCCAGGAAGGATGATGCAGCACAGGACTGGAGGGACGGCTGCAAAGTATATTTTATAGTCTGTGCAGTCCATATTTACATAAATGAGTATATATGCTTTACAAATGCTCTATACATGCAAGTTCCAGGATATGGCACTTATGTTCACTGCCAGGGATACCCCAAGTTTATATATTAGTAATAAACTGGATTCATAAAACTCAAGGTTTGTTATTTAACAAGTGGTTTGCTTAGAAGCCAAACACATAATTATTGACAAAACTTGTTTAAAAAATACATATACTGCCTAAAACTAGAAAACAAACTATTATATAGCATTTTAACAATGGTTATAAATTTGCTATAAATTATTACATTATAAACAGAAAAAAATCTAAGTTTATTAAACCAACATACTTTGCCTTCGCATGTGTGAGAATGTGAGATTTCAGGTTGGTTGACTGAGCAAATTTCTTGTTGCAGCCATCAAAAGGACAAACATATGGACGGTCCCCTGTGTGTATGCGCACATGAGTTCTAAGGTTGAAATCCAAAGAGAATCGCTTTCCACACCCCTCAAACGTGCACTGTAAGGAATTTACATAAAGACAATTATATAAAAACATGAAACTAAGCTTTAAAACATTCTCTACAGCAAGTGAAATTTATTAAGACACCATGAAAATAATGTATAATAGCCCATTGTAATTACATGCAAATACAAAGGATAATTAAACAGCTAGGTGTTCAAAAGCAAAAATAATCACAAAATTACAGCATATTTTATTCAAACAGCACAGCTCTGTAAACATCTTGTTGAAAGAAATAGTTATATGATACAAATTGCATCAAGAAGGTTGATCCATATTACAATACATTTAGTCACAATGTGAGACTTCAGGTTGCTTGACAGACAAATTTCTTGTTGTAAACATATGGACGGTCCCCTGTGTGTGTGCGCACGACTTCTAAGGTTGAAATCCAAAGAGAATCGCTTTCCATACCCATCAAACGTGCACTGTAAGGAATTAACAGACTATTGTCACCCGAACGTCGGAACACCCTATAGAGCGGGCAAGCAGGGGACGGTCGGCGCTCGCCACACCCCCCTCATTAGTCTTGTGGTGGTAACAAGTGGTGGCTGGGAATAAACATCACTGCGCCGTCTCTTTCTGTTCCACCTGTGTTCTCGAACTTACGGGATATTTCATTTAATCTAGAACCTTCCAAATCGGCTAGCTGACCCTATATAAGCAACACGTCGGGCAAGAGGAGTTAGTCAGTTCTTGGCATAAGAATGCAGTGCTAGTGTACGACGAGAAGACTGTGTGAGTGCATCGGAGGATTGTACGTAATTACGAGTGCAAGTGAAATTGTAACGGACGAACTGGTGAATCGTAATTGTGTGCATTACGTAATTCTGTGTAGTTGGCAAGAGTTTAACTGTAAGTCGGTGGTAATAAAGAACATTTTGGAGTGGTGCAATTGGACTTTTCATTTCACGAACCCACAAAGTCACACTGGTGTCAGGAAGCGGGACGATAACATCACCGAACATTACGGCCATGGAATCGGCATTGGAAATGCTTTTGGCGAAGATGAACGAGCTAACAACAAAAACAGAAGCGGCAAATAACCTCACCGCCGAGTTGAAACAAATGAAAACGGCCAACATCACTGCTGAGTTGAAACAAATGAAGACGGCCAACGACATCACTGAGAAGATGGAAGAAATGAAGGCCGAATTAACAGCGAAGACGGAAACGGCAAACAACAACTTGGCCACTACAACGACCGCAAAGATGGCCGAACTGACCACGGAAATGAAGGTGGCGAATGAGGCTCTCGCCGCCAAATTTGAGGAACAGTTGGCCGGCGTGAGGGATAATGTGATGGAGCTGGGCAAGCGGATGGGCCAAGTGGACGAGCGCGTCGAGGACCTGGCGAACCGCTTCAATGATCTAGAGGAAAAGGCCGACAATAACGCCAAGTCCCTGAACGCCATGGTTGAAGACATCGAAGACCTCGCGAACCGCGTAAACAACCTGGAGGGAAAGGCCGACAGCAGTGTCAAGTCCCTGAACGCCATGGTGGAGGACGTCGTCAGCAGGAAGCTGAAGGATTTGAAGGCCGACGCGCCGGGACGCGACACATCTGCGCACGTCAAACCTCCCAAGTATGACGGCGCGTCAACGTTTGAAGTCTTCCGCCGCCAGTTCGACACAGTGGTCAGGCACAACAGATGGTCACCGGAGGAGGCCACACAGTTAATAGCCAGCCTCCAGGGACGAGCCACGGAAGTCCTAAACGCGGTGCAGACGACGGCGGCACCCAAGGACATCTGGGAGGCCCTGGAGAATCGTTTCGGGAACCACCGCTTAGCCGCAGCATACCGCAGCCAGCTAAAGGCAAGGTCACAGCAGCCGGGGGAGACACTGCAGGAGTTCGCCATAGCGATTGAGCAGCTGGCTAGCAAGGCCTTGGTGGACCTGCCACTGGAGTTCGTATCCCGGGAAACCGCCTAAAACTTTGTCGACGGGGTACGGGACACGGAGATTCGTCAGCGCCTAATGCTCGGCGATTATGAAACCATCCACGAGGAGCTGACAGCGGCATTAAGGATGAAGGCGGCCAAAGTACATCTATCCCGGCGTCGAGAAGGAGGAGTGTCCGCTACGCCGGAGACAGAAGACCAGCTGAGGGACGCCGGCGAACACCTAGTGGCCTGTGTTGGGGGTGTGGACAGCCCGGACACCTGCAGAGAGACTGCCCACACCAGGAACAGCCGGAAAACGAGTAAGGGCTGTCGTGGAGAGGGGCACGTCGGCGCCATCACCACCATCCCCTCGAGTAACACTGCGCGCCGTCAGCTGGCGTATGGATGACAGCCTCAATGCGGACGGTTGGGTAAGAGGAAAGCCGTGCCGCGTGCTGGTGGACACCGGGGCGGCCGTGACCATCATCAGACCTGACGTGGCGAAGGGTTTGCCGACAAGGAAGCCGAGCCGACCATACCAGCTTGTCACGGCATCGGGCGACACCTTGCCTGTGGAGAAGGAGGTCCTACTGGAGCTGACCTTGGGACGGAGTGCCGTGCGTCTGTGGGTGTTCGTCGCGAAGGTGGCTGAGGAGGTGATTCTGGGACTGGATGCCCTCAGGAGCCATGAGGCGACGGTCGACGTCGGCAAGAAGGTCCTGCGGGTTAACGGAGAAGAGGTTATACTCCGTCAACCAGAGGAGCGCCTTGGGATTTGCAGGGTCATCTTGGACGAAGACGTGGTTGTACCCGCCAGGAGCGAGGTGGTGGTGACGGCGCGACTGGAAGGCCAGAGAACCACGAACATGATGCTGGACCAGAAGACGCCTGTACATGGACTGTTTGTAGCCAGGGCATTGCTGCCGTGCCGAGAGGAGGTGCCCGTGAGACTGCTAAATCCAACGGATGCCGATCACGACGTCCAGGCCGGGACGGAATTGGGAACGTGCGAGCCCGTGGTAAGCTTAACAGCAATCGACAAGACGCAGGAGCCGGTGCTGACGCAACACCTGGGACCCCGGCTAGAAGGCTTACTGGAGAGGGCGGCCGACCACCTGACCGCAGAGCAGCTGGAGAAAGTTCGACAACTGCTAAGACGATACCAGCGCGTCTTCAGCCAAGGTGATAGTGACTACGGCCGCACGGACAAAGTGCTTCACCGCATCGACACCGGGGACGCCCGGCCTATTCGGCAACCACATAGACGCGTTCCGCTGGCGAAACAAGGGGCGGTGCGAGACATGCTGGAGGACATGAGATCCAGGGGAGTGACTGAAGAGTCTGACAGCCCTTGGTGTTCCCCTGTAATCTTGGTGACAAAGAAGAACGGCGAGCTGCGCTTCTGCGTAGACTACAGAAAGTTGAACGCTGTCACCCGGAAGGACTGTTTCCCCTTACCCCGGATTGACGACACCCTGGACATGCTAGCTGGTGCACAGTGGTTCTCGACCCTGGACCTGAAGTCGGGCTACTGGCAGGTAGCTCTAGACCCAAGAGACAAGGAGAAGACTGCATTCTCGACAGGCCAAGGGCTCTGGCAGTTCATGGTTATGCCCTTTGGCCTCTGCATTGCACCAGCTACCTTCCAACGCCTCATGGAGTCAGTGATGAGAGGGCTGACTTACGATGCCTGCCTGCTATACCTGGACGACATCATCATCGTCGGGAAGACTTTTGAAGATCACTTCGAGAATCTGAGTAAGGTTCTACAGAGACTGCAGGCGCCCAACTTGAAGCTGAACGTGAAGAAGTGCCAGCTATTCCGCAAGGAAGTGAACTACTTAGGCCACAGTCTCAGCAACCGGAGTGGCCACAGACCCGGAGAAGACACAGGCTGTGGGAGATTGGCCTCGCCCAAATGATAAGGAAGAGTTGCGCAGTTTTCTGGGGCTGTGCAGTTATTACCGCCGCTTCATAAAGGGGTTCTCCAACATCGGAAAACCCCTCACCCGCCTGACAGAGGAACACCGGCCTTATGTGTGGACGGAGGACGCCGAAAACGCTTTCCAGCACCTAAAGGAGACCCTGTGCAGCGCTCCAATTTTGGGTTTCCCACAAGCGGGTGGCGCCTTCATTGTGGACACCGATGCTAGCGACCATTGCATTGGAGGTGTCCTATCGCAGATCCAGGACGGCCATGAGCGGGTGATAGCTTACTACAGCAGGACGCTATCCAAGGCAGAGAAGAACTACTGCGTCACCCGATGAGAATTATTGGCGGTAGTAAAGACCTTGGAGCACTTCCACAAGTACCTGTACGGTCAGCCATTCCACCTGAGGACTGACCATTCCGCCCTAACCTGGCTATTGAGCTTTAAGGACCTGGAAGGCCAGACAGCACGTTGGGTCCAGAGGCTGCAGTACGACTTCACCTCGGAACATCGTAGAGGGAAGAGCCACGGTAACGCAGACGCCATGTCCCGTAGACCGTGTCCAGAAGAGTGCGGCCAGTGCACAAGAGTGGAAGAGAAGGAGCGTGCCGCAGCAGTCCGAAGAGTCACGGCAGTGCCTGCGGATGGCTGGGATAGCGCGGGCCTGAGGAGGGAGCAGCTGGCGGACGCAGACTTGGGGCCACTCTTGAGGGAAGTGGAGGCAAGGACGAGACCAACCTGAGAGGACATCCCACCGAGGAGCGCCACCTACAAGTCGTACTGGGCCCAATGGGACTCATTGAAGACCAGAGAGGGCGTGCTGTTCCGGGTATGGGAGTCACCCGATGGGAAGACGCAGAGAGAACAGTTGGTACTTCCCCGGAGTAAGGTCCTGGAAGTCTTGGAGGAAGTGAACGCCGGTACTTCGGGAGGACACCTGGGAGCGAACCGAACGATTGACAAACTACGGCAGCGCTACTACTGGCTGAGACTCCGAGCAGACGCTGAGAGATGGTGCCGTCAGTGTCACGTGTGCGCGGCAAGTCGTGGTCCCCAGACTAGGAGCCGGGGTCGCATGCAGCAGTACAACGTCGGAGCGCCATTTGAACGCATCGCCGTTGACATTGCTGGACCGTTCCCAGTTTCCGACCGAGGCAACAAGTACCTAATGGTGGTCGTGGACTACTTCACCAAGTGGCCGGAGGTGTATGCCATCCCAAACCAAGAGGCAAGGACAATCACAGACTGCCTCGTGGAGCAAGTGTTCTGTCGATTTGGGGTGCCGTTAGAGCTACACAGTGACCAGGGTACCAACTTTGAGTCCAACCTAATGAAGGAGGCACTACAAAGGCTGGGGGTGAACAAGACCCACACGACTCCTCTACATCCCCAGTCGGATGGCATGGTAGAAAGATACATCAAGACCTTAGAAGAACACCTGAGGAAGGTCGTGGCCAGCCATCAGCGAGACTGGGACGTCAAGGTGCCACTGTTCTTGCTGGCCTACCGCTCGTCTACACACGACACAACTGGGATGACGCCAGCCAGCTTAATGTTCTGCCGAGAGTTACGCCTCCCTTGTGACCTGGCTTTTGGAAGCCCTCCGGAGGCGAAGCAGCCGGTGACCGAGTATGTGGAGAACCTGGTGGACCATCTCCACGACATGCACGAGATGGCTCGCCAGAACATCCAGAAGGCGAGCGACCGCATGAAGACCAGGTATGACAGGCAAGCCAACAGCCAAGGGTTCCAGCAAGGTGACCTGGTCTGGTTGTACCGTCCTACCCGGACCAAGGGATGCTGCCCGAAGCTCCAGCAGCCATGGCAAGGACCGTACCGGGTGGTGAAGAGGATTTACGACGTGGTCTACCGCATCCAGAAGGTTCCCCGAGGGAAGATGTTGGTGGTACACCTGGATCGCCTGGCACGCTACGATGGTGCTGTTCGGGACGACCAGCTTTGAGGAGGGAGCAGTGTCACCCGAACGTCGGAACACCCTATAGAGCGGGCAAGCAGGGGACGGTCAGCGCTCGCCACGCCCCCCTCATTTGTCTTGTGGCGGTAACAAGGGGTGGCTGGGAAAAAAGCATCACTGCGCCGACTCTTTCTGTTCCACCTGTGTTCTCGAACTTACGGGATATTTCATCTAATCTAGAACCTTCCAGATCGGCTAGCTGACCCTATATAAGCAACACATCGGGCAAGAGGAGTTAGTTCTTGGCGTAAGAATGCAGTGCTAGTGTACGACGAGAAGACTGTGTGAGTGCATCGGAGGATTGTACGTAATTACGAGTGCAATTGAAATTGTAACGGATGAACTGGTGAATCGTAATTGTGTGCATTACGTAATTCTGTGTAGATGGCAAGAGTTTAACTGTAAGTCGGTGGTAATAAAGAACATTTTTGAGTGGTGCAATTGGACTTTTCATTTCACGAACCCACAAAGTCACACTATTATACCAAAACATGAAACTAAGCTTTAAAACACTCTCTACAGCAAGTGAAATTTATTAAGACACCATGAAAATAATGTATAATAGCCTATTGTACTTACATGCAAATACAAAGGATAAATAAACAGCTAGGTATAAAAATTATTTGTGGTTGGTTTATTGACACTCGTCACTTACTTTTTCATATATTTATGAGAGACTAGTTTCAAAGGCCCTGGCCTCCATTTTCAATCTCTTCCCAACTGGCATCTGTTGTTATCTGCTCTCTCTGGTGGTGGAACTATGAACTTTTTTGTCAAATTATCTGCTGGCGGGATTTCAAAGTTCATTACGCGATCCTTATTTTTCCAGATGAATATGTTCTCCCATGTTGTCAATCTATTTTGGTTTATCACTCCTTTTAATAATTTTGGATTTGGATCAATGTCATGGTTTTCATTCCAAAAATGAAATGCTACTGCTGACTTGTCTTCTTGTTTCAATCTGATGTTTCTAAAGTGTTCTTTGACTCTGGTTTTTAAATTTCTTTTTGTTTCACCTATGTAGCATTTTTCACAATTCTTGCAATTTATTTGGTATATTCCAGATTTGTTACCTGAAGGAATTTCATCTTTTGTTTTTGAATTTAGTAATTTTAAAATTGAGTATCTATTAGTAGGTGCCAAGATGATATTTTGTTCCTTGAATATCTTTTTAAATTTATTAAATGTTTTTGGATGATATGTGAATGAACTGAATATGCTGTTGCTTTCTTTTTCTTTAATAAATGTGGTTGCTTCCTTAATGGTTTTCTTTAGTTTAGATTTTCTAATTTTCTTCTACACCAAACTTTTGTTGTATCCGGAAAAAGTTTGTTTCCATGGAAAAAGAAGAATATTTCAAGGAACAAAAAGCAATAATACACATAGCAGAAGAAAACGGATACAACAAAAGTTTGGTGTAGAAGAAAATTAGAAAATCTAAACTAAAGAGAACCATTAAGGAAGCAACCACATTTATTAAAGAAAAAGAAAGCAACAGCATATTCAGTTCATTCACATATCATCCAAAAACATTTAATAAATTTAAAAAGATATTCAAGGAACAAAATATCATCTTGGCACCTACTAATAGATACTCAATTTTAAAATTACTAAATTCAAAAACAAAAGATGAAATTCCTTCAGGTAACAAATCTGGAATATACCAAATAAATTGCAAGAATTGTGAAAAATGCTATATAGGTCAAACAAAAAGAAATTTAAAAACCAGAGTCAAAGAACACTTTAGAAACATCAGATTGAAACAAGAAGACAAGTCAGCAGTAGCATTTCATTTTTGGAATGAAAACCATGACATTGATCCAAATCCAAAATTATTAAAAGGAGTGATAAACCAAAATAGATTGACAACATGGGAGAACATATTCATCTGGAAAAATAAGGATCGCGTAATGAACTTTGAAATCCCGCCAGCAGATAATTTGACAAAAAAGTTCATAGTTCCACCACCAGAGAGAGCAGATAACAACAGATGCCAGTTGGGAAGAGATTGAAAATGGAGGCCAGGGCCTTTGAAACTAGTCTCTCATAAATATATGAAAAAGTAAGTGACGAGTGTCAATAAACCAACCACAAATAATTTTTATATTAATTTTGACGTCACTGTTACTAAATTCCTCCAAACACACATCAAAAACAGCTAGGTGTTCAAAAGCAAAAATAATTACAAAATTAAAGCATATTTTATTCAAACAGCACGGTTCTGTAAACATCTTGTTGAAAGAACTAGTTATATGATATAAATTGTATCAAGAAGGTTGATCCATATTACAATACATTTAGTTACAATCTGAGATTTTAGGTTGCTTGACTGACAAATTTCTAGTTGTAAACTTATGGATGGTCCCCTGTGTGTTTGCGCACATGACTTCTAAGGTTGTAATCCAAAGAGAATCGCTTTCCACAACCCTCATAAGTGCACTGTAAGGAATTAACAGAAAGACAATTATATAAAAACATGAAACTAAGCTTTAAAACATTCTCTACAGCAAGTGAAATTTATTAAGACACCATGAAAATAATGTATAATAGCCTATTGTAATTACATGCAAATACAAAGGATAAATAAACAGCTAGGTGTCCAAAAGCAAAAATAATCACAAAATTAAAGCATATTTTATTCAAACAGCACAGCTCTGTAAACATCTTGTTGAAAGAACTAGTTATATGATATAAATTGTATCAAGAAGGTTGATCCATATTACAATACATTTAGTCACATAATAATGTTTGAACATATCTGATATATATGTAAGCATAATTAAAAGAACCATTCAGGCATAATTATGATTGATGTAAATTACTGTTACCACAATGCTAGATCAATTTCCAGCGAGATGAATTCTAATGAGGAAACTGAGTTGCTTGTACCACTCTAGTTTCACTCACTATATTCTAAACAGGATATGTTTCATAAGTGGTCGTAAGCAACCAATGTGGACGACAGTCTATGAAATATGCATTAAAATCAATGGCGAAACGTGCAATGAAGCATTGGAAGCGATGCTTCCAAGAATTTCAGGAGAAAAACAAAAAAAATCATGCCAAACAATATTTTATTTGCCCTGGATACATTTTCAAAATTTATTCCAGACATCCACAGTGCTGTCAACAATTTGACAGCTGTTTAGATTTGAAAGACCAGTTCCAGCAGCTCATTCAATACTGAGTATTATGGATAACATGAAAATTCATGCCAAACAGTATTTTATTTGCTCACTATACATTTTCAAAATTTATTTACAAACATCCGTGGTGCTGTAGACAATTTAACAGCTACTTAGATTCAAGTGACCAGTCCGCAAGCTCATTCAATACTGAGTATTACGCATTCATAACCTCATAGGTTTCTGGATGCAACTGGGACTCTTTGATAGGAAGCACTAACGATTTTGTCATGTGAAATCTCTGTAGCATGTCAAGAAAAGTTTATTTTTTTGTTTTGTTTTATGTGACAATCACAAATATTACCCGAGGCAAATAGCTTAAGCTTTTGAAAGTAATGAGTCGGTAATTCAAAAACAAACATCACTTTAAGTATAAACTTGAAAGAAGCGTAGGGACAGTGAAGCACAAACTAGTACAAAATTGAATCGAGAATATATTGACACATTGCATTACATTGGAAACAGAAGAGGATGGTGTGCTCCCCTTTTTGGACATCAAAATCAAAAAAATGAACAACAAACTCACTTTTGGTATCTACAGGAAACCGACACACACAGATAATTACATTAAGAACAACATTTTCAACCCAAAACAACACCAACATGCCATTTTCAACAGTTTAATCTTTCGGATGATCAACTTTCCACTAAACAGAGAAGATTATCAAGAAGAATACCTACACATAAAAAAAGTAGCTATATCCAACGGTTTCAACCCAAATTTAGTAGACAAAACTGTTAACAGACTCAACAAAGCTAAGAAAATAAAAGAAACCACCACCCTAGAACCTACAGGAGAAAAAGAGAAAAAACTTTTTAAAAAATTCACCTTCCACCCATCAGCCTATAACAAATTCCAAAAAATCTTCTCAAAACACAACATAACTCTTGCACCTCAAAATAGGTTTAATATCAGAAATTTGTTAAAAGGCCCTCCCAAAAATTCAATCACTACCAAAGAAAAACCAGGAATCTATGAGATCAAATGTGAAACTTGCCCTAAAATTTATATAGGAAAAACAAAAAGAAATATTAACATCAGAACTAAAGAACATATGAGAAACATTAAAAATGGTGAAACAGAAAAATCAGCAGTGGCTTTTCATTTTTTGAATACTAGACATGACATCAATTTGGAAACATCTCTAATAAAATACGTTAATCACCCCATAGACCTTTCCGTATGGGAAAAAATCTTCATTAACAAAAATCGTCATAGAGTCATGAATTTTGAAACTCCACCACCGGACATCTTTGACAAGTACATCACGCCATCTATTGACAATACGGAGAAAGAAGAAACCACTACAACTTGCACTAGTCGAGTATCAGCTGAGGATAAGAGCAAGAGCTCTTGAAACATGTATATACAGGTGAGTGAAGCAATGTGTCAATATATTCTCGATTCAATTTTGTACAAACATCACTTTAATTATCCTTACTTGGACATGTTTCGGAGAACGTTTTGTCCCCATCGTCAGCAGTTATCCGACTGGTTGGATCCGTGGTTTCTTGAAGTGAGCTGGTTGTCTGTGGTGGCATCTGTTATCTGTGAGATGAACTTCCAAAGAGTTTTCAGGCGGCAATTCGAAATTTAAAGTATACTGTTTGTTTTTTATAATTAGCAACTTTTCCCAAACATCGAGTTCGGCTGCATTACTGGCTGATTTTAATAGTTTTATATTTGGTACAATTTCATGATTGGTAGACCAAAAATGGTGAGCTATTGCTGATTTTTCTATTTGTTTGTATTTCATGCATCTCATATGTTCCTCAGGAACACCATTATGTATATAAATGATAATTACATCATGCCATCTACCAACAACACAGGAAGAAAACACCACCATTTGCACCAGTCGATGCTCAGCTGATGATGGGAGTAACAAACCACTCTTGAAACATGTCCTGTGAAAAACATGTCCTGTGAAAAACAGTGTGAGTGAAGTAATGCATCAATATTTTCTAGATTCACTTTTATTTTTTGTAAAAGAAAGTTGTGGAACCCACACAAAGCATTCACTATCTTTGCTCTACCTGGTTCTTGTGCATTCTGATGCTTAATTCAGATCCTGAATGAATAAATTTTAAATTATTCTATTGGAATAACAAATAAATAACTTCCATACATGTAAAAGTATCACAAAACATTTTAAATAAACATAGAATGACTAAGTAGTGATATTTCATTTGATGCTACTCTTATCCTTACTTAAATGCTGAACAACCATTCTAGAATTCTGGAAGTCTATGGGTGGAAGGTATCTTTCTATGTTTGAGACCTAAATAGAAGTGAATAGAGCAAAAGTTAGGAAATAAGGAACAATGTAGAAAGAGCGGAAGGTGAAAAATAGATTGGGATATAGGCTGTAAAGAATAAAGGCATATACAGAGCAAATTGAAGCAAAATATGAAGACTATAAATAATCACCAATATGGGCATGATACACACATGTCCAAAGGGAAAAATGCAAATGTATGCAATATGTAGAGAACTCTCCTACACAAAACAGCTGGATCCCAGATTCAACAGCAGCCCAACAGGTATACAATAAGAACATAAATTCATTCCCTTAATATTTGAACCCAACATCACTGTTCAATAACTAAATTTAACTGAATTAATAGTATTTATGTAAATTTGTAATGAGTGACTTTTTAACTATTATATTAATGAAATTACACTAATGTAATACACTGCTTTACCACGTTACATAAGACTAAATTGTAACCAAACATATTTTTATGAATTTTAGTTAATTGACGGAAATTAATAATTTCCTCATACCAGCCATTTATAGGCTAAGGGTTTTTTCATCCTTTTTTTTTTTTTTTTGATAGATTGACTCAGCATAAAAAATTCAATGCCATGACCGGGATTTGCACCACGGATCTCCTGGTTTCCATCCAGTCGCTCTAACCCATTGAGCTACCATGGCCAATGTGCCGTCCTGACATTAAATTCTCCATTTGACTCATATATTTACCTGGTAAACCACTAGGGGCCCCTAGTATACGAGTCAATAAGTAATGAGTAATATACGATTCAAATGGAGAATTTAATGTCAGGACAGCACATTGGCCATGGTAGCTCAATGGGTTAGAGTGACTGGACGGAAACCAGGAGATCTGTAGTTCAAATCCTGGTCATGGCATTCAATTTTTCATGTTGACTCAATCTATTATATTTTACGAAACTGAGTTCGTCAAGTTTTATTTGTTTTTGCAAAGTGAAATTCATACATCTGAACATCTTTTTCTTTTTTGCCTGTTTTATGCAGTAACTTAAGTTTTACCTGGAATGGTTTTTCTCCTGTATGCACCAGTTGATGACGCTTCAGTTTTGAACTCTCCACAAAGGCTTTGCCACATTCTGCACAAACATGGACACGGGGCCCATGCGTGTGAAGATGTTTCCGCATCGCTGAGTTGTCACGAAACATTTTTGTGCATCCTTTATGTGGACAAGCTATTGTCCTATCAACTCCATCACTCAACTGTTTTTTAACCTTCATCTTATGGCCAGGCCTAGAAACATCAGATAAATTATCTTTAGAAAATTATTTGTATATATAAAAAGTAGAGAAAAAGTACTTTTCTTTCCAAATATCTAATTCACACATTTTTTATTAAATACTAGACAAACCCTCCCAACATTTTATACTCAACATTACTGGTTTCAGATGCAGAATTTAATATCTTCCTCCACTGCCAAGAAATTTGGGCCTTGTAACTCTCTTTATATACATATCTCCTTCAAAGCCAACTGTAAAAATTGAACTTTAAAATAGAAGGGAAAGGAGGCAAAGCTCTCTCCCTTTTCCCCTACATTATACTTGGGCCAATGTATTACCATTTTTTTGAGAAAAATAATCATGAAATCATGTATGCATACCCTAAGATACAGTAATAATGCTGAAAAGACATACCTATTCACCAACTGCATATCACAAGATTTTCCATGAGACAAATGATAAGACAAAGTCAAGTCTAAGTAGGAGCCTGTAAGCTTAGTGATACCCACACATTTCTTTCCCTCTCTTACACATACATGCACACAACAGTGTGCCCTCTACTGTTCAGACAAGTTCCTTACTTTGTGCTGCCAGTTTGTAAATCAATAAGCTACGTGTACAGACAACTAGTTTGCTGATAGACACTATACTGTTTGTGTGTTTGGAGAAATTTAGTAACAGTGACGTCAAAAGTAATCGTAAAAACTATTTGTAGTCAGTTTATTGACACTCATCACTTACTTTTTAAAAGTGACAAGTATCAAACCGACTACAAATAGTTTTTACGACTATACTATTTATTTCCTATTAATTAGGAATTTATTGGAAGATAAATCTGTATATGGTGCATGTAATAAGAAAACAGCCATGACTGTCTTATGACAGGTTTACTGTACATATGTTCAAATTCTAAACTGAGAACATTACCAATGACACTATAAGCAGTCCATAGCTAAATCAACAGATTTGCAACTGCTAGGATCACCATGGAATATCCAGCTTCAAATCTTCAAAGAAGGCTGTCAAGTGGACCTCTTGTACTTGGCTCCAGACTTGGCAATAGACCACTCACTGATGGCATGTCAAAATTTAACATGGGAATGTTCTTTATAATAAAAACCTTCTCCTATGTTGAAAATTCAAGTTTCATTGTTAATGGTTTCAGTAATTTAATCTTCTCCAATGTTGTAATTCTCATTCCAGAAATGAAAAGCTTTCAGTTTCAGCAACTGCTGATCTTCCTATTTGTTTATATTTTGTGTTCCTTTAATGTTCTGTTAATCTAATTTTTAAATTCATTTTTGTCAATCCAATATAGAATTTGTTACAATCCTCACAATCTATCCTATATATACCTGAATTTTGTTCTGGTGCTACTACTTTTTTAAAGGATTATTTAAGAGCTTTTTAAGTTAAAATCTGTTTTGTGGTGCTAGTTTGATATTATGATCTTTAAATATTCAAACTTCGGGGATACCCATGGCTGGAATGTAAATTTTTTGTATTTCTAGTTTTGATCTGTCTTTGAAGAGTAGTGATCTGTTTTAATTTCTTTCATCTATAATGTCGATTGATTATTTTTCTGGTTGAATTTGGATTAAAAGCACTTTTCTGTGCTGGATTTAAAGAGGATTTTAACTATTGTATTTAATGTAATTATTTGTGAGAGTAGGTTTTCTAAGTTTCCAAATTTTATATTACTATAGTGTCAAATAATTATTACATCTAACAAAGGTAATTCATCATCGTTCTCAATTTCCTTTGTAAACTTTATATCATCCTGTATATTTAGCAGTTTCAAAAAATCACTGTAGTCACTTTTTCCAATAATGCTTGGAATTTTATCTGTCAGAATACTCATGATCTAACACCAAATGACACCATATAATTTTTATTGTAATATGTTTAATTTTATCTATTAAATTTTGAATTATATACCAAGCTGTCAAATTGTGAAAAGTACATTGTGTGGTAAACTTTCTTTTTTTGTAATTTATGTCCTCCAACGTTAAGTCATATCGGACGATGAATGGAATGGGTGAAATGATGCTCAAATGGTTCCAGGGTCCATAGAGCTTAGAGTTACCCGACATTCGTCTTTAAGGGGAGGCATCGGTGAAATTTCGTCAAAAATGACAAAAAAGGACATTTTCCGTTTTTTGCATTAAAATTATGTTTAAACATTGTAGTTTCAGAATCTGCTGTCAGCTAGGCCCTAGCGCCATTTAAAGAGCCACTACGCCATTATTTAAATGCCAATGTGTGGGTGGGCGTGGCCATTTATATTGCTTTTTCTAGCGTGTCGCAAAAAAATTGATGAAATTCTCACGTTTAAACTACGCGGTTTGATTCTGTAACTGTGGTAATGTGCAGAGATATCTTGTGGATGTTTGTAGAAGTTACTGAACTTGTCCGCTATCATTTTCTATATATTATTTCCCACTTACTACTTTTGAAAGTAAACAAACATTTCCACTGACATGTAGTGTTTGTGAAATATGGTTTACATGCAAGTGAAAGCTGTGGGTAGCAGCTTATATTAAATTATTATTGTTAAGAATAGGAATAAAGCCTGATTTAACATTGTATTGCTTTCTTGTTGCAACAGTAGGTATATGATTCATACCAGGTTAGGTTAGGAGTACAGTGGCTATTTCGAAGCAAAATATAATGATATATATGGTTTTCTTGCCATAATAGTAAGTAATGATACTAGAATGCTCTGCTTGAGGTAAATGTTAAGTGAAAACATATTATAGCCCAAGAGTTAACAGTGATTCTAGTAGGTCACCTTTTGATGTAAATAGAAGAATGGTTGATGTATTTCTGGGCATTGGTAAGGGTCATATTTCTATGCAGAAGTTTTGTATATCCATGGGTATGAATTGCATGAACTATTCTACTTAAAATTTTCATCTCATAGACAAAAATAAAGAGATTAGTTAGTACTATTCTACGGGAAAGTTGCATTAAAGGAGAAGCACAGAATGCTAATGAAAGTTTCCATGGAGTAAATGTCACAAAGAAGTTTTTGTATTAAGAACGAAATTGCAAATTACCGTGATTGCAGCTGTTAGTGAATTTAATATGGGTTATAAAGATAGACTGAAAGTTAAGGCAAAAGTTGCAGCAAGCAAAGTAAGTCCTGTTAGCATGAAAATTAGCAGTATTAGGGATAGGTGAAAGCTAAAACAAAGTGCTCAGAGTTCATTGAGCAAATATAAATCTGCCAAGCAGCAGTTAAAGGTGACTAAATTAAAAGAAGAGGATAATAAACTAGCTGAGTGGTCTTCATATAGTGCAGGAGGGTTTAGAAACATAGAAAAAAAATGTTGTTTATATTTAGAGCTTCTAACTAATATCTGTTTCATATAACCTTGCCCGGCTGAAATGTATCACTCCGCGTTCAACAGCCCTCCCCCTCGCCCTAATTGGCTAATGCTTTCGCGTCATAGGCCATAGGCGGTGCCTTCCCATCACATTTCGTAGTAATTGCCGGGAAGATAAATAAAATCATACAAAAATCATACAAATAAGGATATGAAGGCATGCAAAAATACAAGTTTATAATGAACTGAGCAAATTGAAACACAATGACTGAGCAATGAAACTGAAAGAGTTTATAATGAAAGGCCTTTGGCCTTTTCCACTGAGATTTTTAAACCAGAACACATACCTTTCAAAAATGCTTGTCTTTCAGTCTTAAAAGTCGTGTCACACCATACTTTACTTTTCGTGTGTTCTTCGTGTATATTTAGCGATTTGTATCTCGGTGCAGTGTAGTTGTCCTTAAAATAGCGTCTTCGCCACACAGCAATATCGCCTCTGTCTTTTAGCACATCTTTCTTGCCTCTTTTTTCATTCACAAATCCCAGCTGTATAAGCAATCTCCTGAAATTTGGTAAATCTGTATCCTCATTTACAGCAGACGAAATGATACTTATGTTAGGGAGTTCGTTTCTAAAGAAAAACTACACACATGATGATGCACAACACTTTTCACGTATTTTCTCCAAGCACGCACTTTTGTTTATTCCTGCTTTTGCCTGGAGTGGTAAGTTTTCCTGTTTCCTCAATTTCATGTCGTGATGTTCCTACGGATCTAACACTCACACCTGTAACTCATATCACAGCTGTTCGACTTCTCTCACTGACAAAGACGAATTATTCTCTGTGAGTGCATTAAACACATGCAACACAATTCTTTTTTCGCCTGTTTGTAAATAATTATCCTTGCGATACTTCAGCAAAAAACTGGCGGTAGACTCTGCCATTATACATATAAGTACATGCGCAATAAACGATCAATAAAATAATTTAGCTCCCGCACTCTCGAATGGTGATGCATGACTAATCCAGTTCAAAACAAGGTCAGTGATAAAAGTCGTATAAACAAATGTCACCACTACCGCTAAATGACGTGCTATCGTGCCATGTGCTTGAGAGCAAAGGAACCTGCTCTTTACTTCGTTTAAGAATTAACATGCATTTCAGATAAATCAACTGTTGCGTGATATATTTAATTAAAACAGTTAAGAAAATATAAATTTGACAATTCTCTTCCAACATATAATGATATATCACCATGTTAAATAACGAACTCATTTTTACCGCACGACAGTCATTACCACAACAGCAACCAATGAGAGGTGATTAGGTCACGTGACCGTTAAGAGATACTGGGCAAGCTTACGTGAAACAAGGTATAGATTTTTCTTCATGTCCAACTTGTAGTATTTTTAATACTCCTTACAGTCCAGACACTAAAGTTTTCAATGAATTTCTTTAAGTTTTGCATATATGTATATTCCTAGATAAGTTTTCAATAAAAATTAGTATCACTATGGCTGTATATGAAAAAATTAATAATGATTGGTATTGAAAAAAGAAAACTGACAAAACTTCAAGAAAATTCTATCATATTCCTTAAATTTTCTCCTCCAGAACCATTAGACATGCGCAAATGAGTATATACATATATAGTTTTGTAACTATTATCTAGAAGGAACCAGAATACAAAGTTCCAATCATTTATAACAAAAATTGTACAGAATGTAATATGTTTCCCAATGAAAAGAAATTGCAGCAAAAAATTATCATTTTTTTGGTAAAAACTATTGTAGATAGAAAAATTATAAAAAAAAAAAGGACCAAAGGTAACCAAATTAAAGAGAAAGAAGGTAATAAGATAGCTGTAGAGCCTGCATATGATGCATGGAGTTTTCAAAGTAAAGAAAGTAGTGTAATTTCTATCTACATCTTTAAATTCATTTTTCTCCACTTTCAATTTTTGAACATTTTTGTATCTTCAAAATGCTCCAACTTCTGCAATTCTCAACAAATTTGTATTAAACTTTGAATACATATTCCTAAATAAATGTTTAATAAAAGTTGGTATTTTTGTTTATTTAAATTAAATAGTTTATTTATTATTGAATTTTAAATCTCAAAATTGCAAAAAAATTAAGAAAAATTCACACATATTCACACATAAAAATTTTTTTCTCCAAAAATACTTGATATACACTTTAAAAGTATAGCAACTTTTATAACTGATGTACAGAGAAACCTGAATATAAAATTTAAAGTTTCTAAAAGAGAAATTGTATGACCTGGGACTTTTTATATAACATACAAAAATCATACTATAAAAAGCACTAAATATTTTTTTGTAAAAAAACTATTTAAGATAGAAATATGAATTTTGAAAGCTTAACTAGATTCCCTATACCCCACCAAATGACAAAATTTCAAGCAGTTCTGATGTAAACTCTGGATTTTAGCATTTTTCACAGATGCCTCCCCTTAAGGATAAGTAAATGGTAAGCTGGAGCACTAATCTGATTAATGATCAGTCTCATACTATTATATTTATGCATCTTTGGAAGGCCTAACAATATTGCTAAAAATGGATTATGTATTTTTATTCCATACAAATCAGCTTGAAGTAGCGTGTGTCAGCCTTTTAGTTATGGATGACAATGAGAAATCTGATGGCTGGTTCCAGCAGGATGGTCCTCCTGCACATACCGCTACTGGTACAATTGCTTTCCTTGAAAGAAATTTTCCTGGCAGTTAAGATGGCAAATTTCCAGATCATATTTTCCTGAATGTGCTCAGCATAAATAACCTGAATTACTGTTTTATCTCAATCCTGTGTGGCCTCCAAGATCTGTGTGGATTTTTTTCTCTGGGGTTATCTCAAAGATCAGGCTTATTCAAGGCAACCTGAGACTTTAGAGCAACTGCAGCAGCTAATCATGTATGAGATGACCACAGTTACATCTGCGATGTTGCAAGCTGCATATGGTGAAAAGAGTAAAGGAAGTGTCTTGCTCAGTGGCGATAATGCTGAACCATTCATTTAAAGAACTGCTAATAGTTAATTTGTCACTTTGGCTCAGTTTTAGTTATTTATTTACTTATATTTCTTCAGCTATTTCCTGCTATTTAATTTCCGTAAAGCTATTCACAGAAGTTAATGTTTAACAATTATTAGTTTCATTGTTTTGGTAAACGTAGAGAAGCAGCTCATTCGGTTAATTTATAACTATTTCTTGCCCACCTCCATGGCGTGAGGTAGCATGCGCACCTCACACACAAGAGGTCGTGAGTTCAATCTCACTAAGGATGAGTTACCTGGATAAGGCTCTGCAAACAGGTTAAGCAAAGCAAAGCTTAACCTTAACCTAAAGCAAGACATTAAGAAGTACAGATGTAAAGGCACCATGGATGAGCAAAATCAAAGAGGATATCTACCTCCATAATTTATTATCTGAAAAATATGGAACAACTTTTGCAAAGAAAGAAGATATCTACCAGTCTGCTTGTCAAAATAAACATATTTTACAACCTAAATTTTTCATTCTGTACACCACACACTGACACATGCTCCAAATGCAAAATGGGACTGATGAAGATTAAGACAGAGGCAGACGTGGAAAAGAAAAACAAACTAAGAACCATGTACAGACTGCCCAAGTTGCATTCAAAAATATTTTATCAGCTATTGAAAGAGGAAAACGCAGAGGCAATCACTATTTGCTTTGATAAGCAGCAGAATCAACCACTGCCTAAACTTTCTGTTAGCGAGGTATTCTATGCAAGGCAGGTATGGCTGTATAATCTATGCATAATGATTCAATGTAAAACCCAGAACAAAGACGACATTTCCTTGTATACATGGTTGGAAACTGAATCTGCTAAATGCTGCAACCAGGTTCCCTCAGCTTTGCACCACTTCTTGTTGGAACTGGAAGAAATTATGTCCAGCAACACTCCTACCATTCGTTTATTTTCAGACTCTTGCTCTAGTCAGAACAAGAATAGTGTGATGTTCATGCTTATTGCTTTCCTGGAGAAGAGTAAAAATTGCTCCCGTATTTCACAAATCTACCTAATACTTGATCACAGTTATATGCCTCCTGATAGAGTGAACAAAGAAAAAAAAGGATCTCAGAAACTATTTGTAGTTGGTTTATTAATACTCGTCACTTACTTGTTATGAGAGTTGGAAAGAGAGATTGAAAATGGAGGCGATGTCTTTGAAACTAGTCTCTCATAAATATAAACAAGTAAGTGACGAGTATTAATAAACCAACTACAAATAGTTTCTGAGATTAATTTTGACGTCACTGTTACTAAATTCCTCCAAACACATATAAAAAAAAAAGGATGTTCAAAATCTAGCTAAATCTTTCGAAATTCCAGAAATTTCAAAAGAATTTTATGAAGATGTACTAGAAGATACCAATAAAGGTTAAAGCTTGCTTATTCATATTGTTTGAAATTTCTTTGTATTCAATATGTTTGTTATATAAATAAAACAGAATACTGTATAATTATTGAGAATGTAGCACTACTTGGTTTCTAAGTAATCAAATAATCCTTATAAACATTAATATGTTGGTTATATAACACATTACATATTATGAAAAAGTGAAAATAAATAAAAAATACATAAATAAAAAGTAACAAAAACCATAAATGACAAAAATAACAAAACTTCATGTGTTAATCTCTCACTCACGCAGACAAGTTGATCAGTATATCGGTTTTTGAAAAAACTCTGCATTTTCAAACCTTAAATTTGCACTAGTTTACTTATGGTATTTGTTTCTTTTCACATTCAATGAGACAGTTTCAGGAAGGAGAGCTGAATGATTAATATAGTTGCTGTGCTAACCAATTAGTATTGCCAATAAATGGAAAAAACTGTTTTTCTCAGAAATGCATTTTGTGCATCGAGTTTTGAAAAAAAGGCTCCTCATATATTCACAGAAATTATTAAGATTTTGTTGTATAATGTAATATAATTTTCATTTGTATTATTTTTGAAGACATATGCGTTCTCATAAGCTTTGTTCTGCTTAATTTTAAGTGATTTTTTTTTTTAATTAAATTCTGTTGCGCCCTTTTATTAATACTGTGAATAAAGTTTTTTTCCCCCACCTTTCAGGTGAAAATGAAAGCAGCTTCAATTATGGTGATAATTCAGACACATACAAGTCAAGAGCTAAGACAAGTTGATTCTTATAGTGAAATAGAAGTTGAGTGTGCATAGAGAAAGGAGAAGTCCAAAGGATATGACGTTTCTAGGATGTTTAAAAAATCTGGTTACAATCCAATAAAATCAAACATTTTGTAGCCACTAAACCTTTACTGAGACTCAGGATTTTAGCAGGATTTTTAGATTTAGTAAGTTTTTACTTTTGTTCTGAATTAAATTTGCACCTTTTTTGGCAAGAAAATCAGTTGATTCATTTCCAGCAATTCCACAATGTGCAGGTATCCACTGTAATATAATTCTTTTCTGTAGTTTTTGAAGTTGTTGGATCATTTTGTGACATTCTTTAATTTGGATTGACCTCATTTTATATGAACTTATTACACATAATGCTGCTTTAGAATCAAGTATGACAGCATTTTTGAATTTATGTATTCTGTATAGAAGGTGTTGGAGTGAAATATGAATAGCCGTTACTTCTGCATCAAAATTTGTTGTGTGGTATCCTGCTGGTTGACAGAATGAGAACACTGCACACGTAATTCCTACTCCTAAGTTGTTGTCCAAGTTAGATCCATCGGTGTAGATATGTAACCATTCTTCAGGTGGGTATCTATTGTTCACAGTTTCTAATGCTAGTGCTTTTAGTACAGGTTTGGAAGTTTCAGATTTGGTAACTATTTGTTCTAAATCTAATTGAATATTAATTAGTTCAAAAGTCAGTGGGTTTTCTTTGATTAAAATGTTTTCTTTAGAATTACGAAGATTCAGATCTGTTTTTAATTCCATAACTTTGTGTAGGAAACTTGTTTGTGTTTTCATCTTGATTGGTTGTAATCTTTTCTCCCATTTTGTTGTTTTTAACCGCAACATTTTTTCATGTTGTATTAGTGCCTGCTCCTCTAAAGTTAGATGTATTGGATAGTTCCGAGTTAAGGCTTGTATTGCTGTGATTGGAGTTGATTTTGCTGCACCAGTTATTAGTCGCAGGGCCTGATTTTGGCATACTTCTAGGTGATTTATGTTACAACTGTTTGCTGTAATTATTACCTCTGCATTATAAAGATGTATTGGCTTGATGAATGTTTTGTTCAGTGTCTCCCGATTACTGCCCAACTTGACTCCAGCTAATCTTTTTAATATTGAAAAAAAAAAAAAAAAATTGTTGATTTGTTTACTACTGCTTCAATATGTCTCCAAGTTAATTTTGAATCAAAAATTGTTCCTAAATATTTTGTTTCAAATGTTTGTTTCAGGTTTGTTTTCTTGAACTGCAGATTTAGTTTAGGGATTTTCTTTTAGCTAAATATTTGGAATGTTGTTTTATCAGTATTTATTTTAATCAAATTGTTGTCAGTCCACTTTTCCAATCATATCCGAGCCTTTTCCATTGAAGTTTTGGATTTCTCTATTTGTGGGGAAGATGTCCACATCATCATGTCATCTGCAAAAAGTGCTGTCTTTATTTCTGTGTTTGATACAGCCGCGGGAAGATCATTGATGTAGATGTTGAACAAGGTTGTACTGAGTACTGCACCTTGTGGTAGGCCCATTTTTATAGGTCGGAATTTGGATGTACTGTCATTGTATTTTGTAGCACAGAAGCGTTGAGAGAGAAACTGAGTGATCCAATTTAACATACTATCTTGAATGCCTAGTTTTGAAAGTTTCTCAAGAAGTTTATGCCTCCATACTGAATCGTATGCTTTTTCAAAATCAATGAAAACTGACAGCATATCTTGATTTTTGTTGAAAGAAAATACTCTCCATATTGGAGAGCAAGAGAGCTAATGGCTTCATTGCCGAGGCCTAGCATTTGAAAACAACAACAACATTCCCAGGTCATGCAACAGTTCAAGATTTAAACACAGCAGCTGTGTCATGCACTTCGTGGATGCAATTTCTTATAAAAGAATCAACACTTACTTCTGGCATAGTAAAACATTCAGAATTTTATTCAGATTTGTGGAAAGCATTTATTTTTGTTGACACTGCCCTTTATAAGGTACCTAATACAGAGGTCAAAAGGTTTCTTTACTAAATATACAACTATATATCCTCAGCTGAGTTGATACTATAAAAAAAATTATGTTCCAAACTGCTAGTAGTAGTAGTTTTAATACTGTCCATAGACTCATACACTGAGTCTGACACTGATGAGAAAACTAAGTCACATAAGGTACATATATGAAAAAGAAAACAAATCTGTTTTGACATTGATGAAACTATCTAGGCCGGGCTAGAAAAGTGGGAAATGTAATTGTAGATGTATTGAAAAAAGACAAAAGAAATGTCAACAAAAATTCCTGCTGGCCTGTAAAAAAATGCCACCTGCAAATTATTAACAATAGCTAGGGTTTTGATGGATAGTCAACATGAAAAATTCAATACCATGGCTGGGATTTGAACCACGGATCAGGTTGACTCTATCCATCAAAAACCTTAGCCTATATTCGGCTAGTTTGAAGAAATTATTAATTTTTATCAATTAACTAAAATAGCTAGGGTGTTTAATGAATTTTTGGAAATCTTGTGGCCAAGCAGGTAAAATAACACCATGTATTGCTTCTGCTTACAGATTCTGCAGCATATATGAAGGAAGAAAGCTGCCCAAGATCTAAGTGTAAGTTTCCCGAATATGATTAATCTACATAACTTGCATCATTCACACTCTGCACTGATTGAAGAAAATTCAGAATCCTCATAGTGACCTCCGATCTTGATACACAGAATGTAATATGATAGAGGGAGAGTACTCTTACAGTACAATTAGGTGGCCTTAACTATTTTTGTTACCAATGGACTAATTTATCACTTTTTCTTTGTACGTAATTACTGGTGAACACTTCAGAAAAAGCAGGCTCAAATACTACTCTGCCATATATCATTGCTATATTTCACTTTCTTATTTCTGGCAAGAAAAGAAACCAAATACAACAACACCCTACATAACAGAATGTATTTAAAACACACTTACCTTGCAAATTCAGCCAACTGTTTTGGATCACTTAAATCTAAACCTGGAATTCCTTCTGGTGGAATTCTCTTTCCTGACATATACTCTTCATAGTCTGGATCTGGCTCTGGGTTGCTACCTTCATCTGTAACAAACATTAACAAGACTTTATTAGCTTTATATTGCATGTTGTATTTTTTTTTTTTTTTTTTTTTTTTTTTTGTTCTTTGTTAATACTGCATGTCCCATTGCATCTCAAGATAAGTAATTTTAACTGTTTACAATTTAATTTTGAACTTTATTTTCATAGTTTTTCCACAGTATTTTGTTTATAAATGTCACAAATTCAACTGGTGTTTAACTGGATAATAATTTATTGCCGGCCACTGACCAGCCCCTATTCAATTTTTTTTTTTTTTTTTTTTTTTTGGGTTAATGTTTGTCTTTCACTTCAGGAAAGTACACTCATATCAAATAATTCAGTTTGATTTTGTTTGCATTTGCACAATGCACTTTCCAATATTATGAATTTATTATAATCAGTTGTTTTCTCCATGTTCAGTTACGATGGCGGTAGTCTGTCCTTTGAGTAGGAGCCTGTGTTTTAACTGTTCATGCATTGAAGGAAAAAACATTTTGCTGATAGGTCCTTTTTGTTGTGCTTGTCCATTAGTTTTCCTCATCGAGGTAGCCCTTTCTTCTCTGCTTCCTTGATCTGGGTTCTGGGGATCGTGTGCATGTGTTTACATAACAATTGATTTCAGCATGTGTTCCATTACAGAAAATGTAGTACTACATACATATGTACTACGTAATTAGTTATCTAACAGTGTACAATAGTTACTGGAGGATATTTCATACAACTACATATGTACCATCAAACCTTGCAAAAGTTCAAAGTCTTATTGTACATAATTTCATGTTATGCCATGAGCTCTTGATTGTTAGTAGGCCATTTCCCATCTTTCTGTATCACTTACTTCAAAATAATTTATTTCATTATTTAATGACTCACATTCCCACAGTTTATTTCAGAACTGTGACCTAAAAAACAGCTCCATCTTCAGTGATGATTCAAAACTTAGTTACTGGAGGATATTTCATACAACTACATATGTACCATCAAACCTTGCAAAAGTTCAAAGTCTTATTGTACATAATTTCATGTTATTCCATGAGCTCTTGATTGTTAGTAGGCCATTTCCCACCTTTCTGTATCACTTACTTCAAAATAATTTATTTCATTATTTAATGACTCACACTCCCACAGTTTATTTCAGAACTGTGACCTAAAAAACAGCTCCATCTTCAGTGATGATTCAAAACTTCGTGAAATACTTCTTGGAGAAGCATAAGCATCCTTAAAACAAAACAAAAAATCAAAAGATAAGTTAACATAAAATTATATTTAGTGACAGAAAGTATAAATAAAAGCCCATTATCCCTAGCAGCAACCAAGATATTTAAATCAGCATTGCTTTATTAGGAGGAAAATATGAACAAAAATATATCTCAATAGAAAAATAAACACATTAAATCTGCCAATTAGGAAGTGAAGTTTGACCCAGCATTTGAGTCAGCAGTGTCGGTTCTTTAATTTGTCAGAATCTGCTGTCTCTAGCTAAAATATCTGAGGTATCAGTTATGCTATCCTCAATCTCACTGTGCCATGTTCACTGCTTTCACTATCACTATGCAAGTTGATAAACTTATCTGCTCATCCATCAAACACTCTGCCTACCAGTGTGTCTTATGTTATCTACATGGAGTGAGAAACCCACTCTTGCGCAGTAACTGATTTAAAAGCCTTGCAAATAAGAGCTGGATGTTCAATGCAGCTTCTATTGGAGTTACATGATCTTACATATCTCTATAACTCCACATATACTAGTTGCATTTAAATTAGGGTGGTAAGCAGGCAAATTCAAAACAAAGTCCACCAGATTCCATTAGTGCATCAAACTGATTGGTGTTGGGTACAAATAATAATGGATAATTCAACTCCTGTCAATTTATTTTCATAAGACAAATTACTTTCTTGCAGCCACCTTCTAATTTCAACTTTACTATTTATTACCACTTATTTGAATATTGTGATAAGTGGCATTGTCTATCACCAGTATACCTCTTTGTGTTAAGACTAGTAATTTTCCTGAGGCCCATTTGTGGAAATTCTGAGAGTTCATATCATGATGATTTAGTTTCTGATTTAAATACCAAAGCTGCCCCAGGTACCAACTGACTTTTCTTCCAGCATGAACAATAAATCTCCTGCCAGGGTTAGCAGACTTAAGAACAATAGTCATGTTTACTCTGCTAAAGTTTAGTCACACTATGATTTTTATACAGATAGGAATCTTGCACTTCCCAATGCAAGTTTCGACTAATGAGGGATTTCTTCTCAATAGTGTAACAAAGGTTTTTTTTTTTTTTTTTTTTTTTTTTTAGGTAATGTACATTTTGAAACACCATCTAATAATGCAGATCTTTTTTGGTTTTATGATGACTTGAGTTGTAAGGTCTTTCTTGAATTTGTTTCAAGATACTCACATGTACTCCCATAGCATCTGTAGCACATTTCAAAGCATAAGTTGATTGGTATAATTGGTTGCTTACTTTCTTTCTCTATTGCACAAAAAGAACTTTCATTATGATCTTCCTTGCATCAGCACTCAAGCTGGCTTGTTTCTTGTTGCTCCATTCCATCTTGTCTGCACACCAGCACTGATGTACATTTGTAAGTCACACCCCGTGTTCAGTTAGTATTGTTGTGATGAATGTACAGGTGTTCTGCTGAACATGTATTTGAAGTTTCTGCCTGCCTGAAGATCAAATTGAAATGACTTGGCAAACCAGCTTAAAGGTGGGGGCAATTCCATTTACTCGCAATCCCTCCTTGGGTCGCCAGCAACAAGTGAAGATAAAGCTCTTCAGTTCTGAAACGTAGAGTAAGATATGGTTCCCTGAATTTTCATTCCACACAAACATGTTCGATCATTCACTGACTTGAATCGGTGAAAGCATTCCCTGAATTTTCCATGGCCAATAGTTACAGCTGTAAAATTATGTGTTAGAGCTAATTCATCAAGTCTTTTCTTAAAGCTATGAAAATAGGTATTCGTAATTGCACCATTCTGTGTTGTTTTCCACTCAACTTCCCACTGTCTCTGGCTTTCATCTCGAGTTCACTTTTTACTGTGCTAATGAGGTTAATTCACACAATGATGTAGTGGGGTTGTTTAATACTTTTTTAAGCTCATTTCCTTCAATTTCTAAGTGGAGTTTAAGCCATGCAAAATGCACCTTCCAGTGTTCAGAATTTAGGCTTCTTTGGTTTTTATTTCTTCTGTTAGGAGATGTTTTCTGTTTCAAAAATCTTCTTACTAGTGTATAATGCTACAGATTTATTTGTAATTGTAATCTGTAATTAGTGGAGTTTAGTATTTTAAGCACTTTATTACCACACTTTGTTCCACTTGGTTATTTGAGCACCTATTATGTCGTTTATATTGATATTTCTATGCTGGTTTGCTCTGGTAGATAACCACACCAGACTGTAAAACTGTTTTTCTTCATGGTGTATATTTGAACTACTAGTGTTTGTTTCATTCTTTTCTTCAATGATTACATCATCTACAGGATGACACCTTTTGTGGTAGTTTATTGGTATTTATTGGGATCACAAGTTCAGCTACTGCATTTGAGTGTGCTGCTCTTCCCCTTATAACAATGTGGTAGCTGACCATATAGTGTGTACTTTTAATAAAAATTTATTTCAACATGTTCCATTACAGACAACGTAGTACTACATGCATATGCCACACATGTACTGTACTGTATAATGGTAACTGGGTAGCATCTAATACAATTATGTGCTGTCAATTTATTTTTACAGCAGTTCGAAGTCTATATTTATATATATTTTTAAATACTTTCATATATTTTTCCCAGAGTTATCATTTGTTATTCGATCCTTCCCACCTTTCAGTGTCAAGTTATTTTAAAATTGTTATTTCACTATTTAATACCTCCCACTGATTGGATTTGGTCCCTTTGGGTAGATGAATGTAAGAGAATCTTTGATATAGAAGTTCTATCCATATCCAGCTATTTGAATAATCTAATATTTAGTATATATATATATGTTGTTTCAAAACAACACAGAACGATTATAGCCGTTGTGTAGTTTATAACTTAACTAGTCAGAATTTCACTGTCGCAGCTTCGAAATTCTTACGTATACTTTTATGCAGCAGTAAATATTATGATTTTGTGATTAGGCAGTGCATTGGTGTGCGAACCTCAAAAGTTATTGGGATGCACCGGCCACAAAAACAAAAACATTACACCTTGCTTGTTATCAGTGACCCTAGCCTACCTTTCAGGTAATGGGGTAAAGAGCAGTTATTTGTGCAAAAGTCAACTAATAACTGACAGTTGCGAGGTTGCTCTTCAGTGTAAAACTACAAATTCAGTCCTAACAGGGAGGATTTTGTGCATACTTAGATAGCAAATCCAAGCAATATGGAGCGCTATACGAATGCCAAAATGACGGGTATGGTTTTGATGTATGGAAGAGCTGAAAAGAGTTCAATGAACCCATGTTGGATGCATCAAGAACAATTTCGTAATCGACATGTCCCTCATCATGGCACATTTATGGCAATAGAGCAGTGCTTAAGGGAATCTGGAGCTTCAGACCACGGCTGTATGACACAGAATGCCCTAGGTCTGAAGGACAGTGCCATTTGAGGAGCAAGTGCTTAACAGAATTGAGGATGCTCCTGAAATTAGTAGTCGACAATTAGTAATTGAAATAAATGTAGATCATCTTACTATTTGGAGAGTAGTACTGAACGGAAACTGCATCCCTATCGTCCATATAAAAGTTCAAGCTCTTCAACCAACTGATTTACCCGAGAAGACAGAATTTTGCCGATGGTTAATGCAGAAACGTGATGCTGATCCAAATTCTACAAAGTCAATTTTATTCACGGACGAAGTGCAACTGACCAGAAATGGGCTAACGACGGTGTAAAATCAGCATTATTGGGCCAAAGAAAATCTGCAATGCTTCATTGAAAGAGTACACCAGTATCGATTTGCAATAGGGGAGGAATAGTCTCAGACCCTCCTATCGGACCGTACCTGCTACATGGAAACCTAGATGGTCCGAAGTATCTCAATTTTCTGCAGAACTGTTTGTCAGAAATGTTGGAATTCGTTTCTTTAGGAGTAAGGCAAAGCATGATGTATTAGCATGATGGTGCAGCTCCACATTTTTTCCTGGAGGTTCGGGAATATTTGAATTCTGTGTTCCGCAACAAATGGATCGGTCATGGGGGTCCCATTCCTTGGTCACCTCAATCCCCAGAACTTTCACCAGTGGACTTCGGGACACTTGAAATGTTTAGTGTATGCAACACTTGTACAAATAGAACTGGAACTGGTAGAAAGACTTCATGCTGCATGGGAAGAAGTAAGTTCAAACCCCTTAGTTGTACGTTAAGTGCATAGGTCACTTTTACAAAGATGTCAGCTTTGTTTAGAATCCGAAGGTAGTCAGTTTGAGCATTTGCTTTAATAACTTATAAATGAAAATATTCGAGACATTGTTTGAGTATTTCTAAGAATGCAATAATTTAGTTTCATTAACAATATGTATTGCAAAAATAGTTACATCAATGATAATATTTATTTGTTTTAACTTCAGAGCATTTTGCTACGATCTTAATTGTACTGTCAACCACTTACCCTAAAATCATTTAGTTACAAATGCTTTATTTAGTATTATCAAACATGTAAAATAAAATGCTCGTCTCATTGTATAAGCCATTTAGTTTTGGTTAATTTATCTGCAATTCTTTGATGTTTTCTGTTCTGTTTATCATTTAATGCTTCCATCCTCAACCTCACTAACATTAACTTCCCTCTAAAAGATATATGTTGCATATGTCCAACTTATTTGCCATCATGGACTGATATAACAGAATTTTGGAACACGATAAACACTCATAAGCAATAATTAAGCAATAGCTTGTCTATTGCAGTTTCATAAGCCAAAGAAATTCTTAATAGTAGCAAGCTACTGTGAAGTATGTCAGTATGTTTACAAACAGCTACACCACGCGCCATGGCATGTGACCTATACCTGCAAACTCAGACAGCGTGAGGCACGCATCATTCCTGTCACTGCCTAAACCATACTCATTCTGGAGCATTTTTTATGCAGCTCTAATGGTGATAAAAGCTATCTACATGTGTCACATGGAAGCTCAGCAACTACTTCTATATGTTCGTTCGGTGTCGTTAATGCATGAGGAAATTGTGCATCCAACCCAAATATTCAGCACCACTTTGTAACGTGAATAGTATCCAATATGGATATTTGAAATTTACAGAAAGCCAATCCAGTCTGAAAAATAATAAAAAAATCACAGATAACCTGGGAGACACAAACTTGCAATTATTAACAATCTTACACACAGATTAGTCAACATATTCATGGATTAAATAGAATACAAGTATTCAAGAAGATAAAAAAGCTAAACTAAAGAAATCCATTAAAGAAACAAGCACATTCATCACAAAAAAAGAAGGCAATAGCACATGCAGGGGATTCACAGACCATCCAAAAGCATTTGACAAATTCAAAACAGTCTTTAGAGAACAAAATATCACCTTGGCACCTATAAATATATACTCATTAATAAAATTGTTAAATTAATAAACAAAAGTTGAAGTCCCACCAATCAACAGATCCGGAATATGCCAAATAAATAGAAAGCATTCAGCAAACCCAAAGGAAACTAAAAACCAGAGTCAAAGAGCACTTTAGAAACAATGAAATGAAACAGGAAGATAAGGCAGCAGTAGCACTTCACTTCTGGAATGTTAACCATGACCTTAATCCAAATCCAAAATTATTAAAAGGCTTAATAAACCAACTCGGAAAAGCATTTTAATGTGGAAAAATAAGGACAGAGTAATCAACTTGGAAATACCATCAGTTGATTTGATAAAGAAGCTTATAATTATTCCACCTCTAGAGAGAAGACAGGTAACAGATGATAGTCGACCGCCTCGGTAGCATAGATGGTAGCGTGTCTGCCTCACGTTCATGAGGTCCCGAGTTTGAATCTCGGTCAGGGTGAGTTACCTGAGTAAGGTTTTTCCGGGGTTTTCCCTTATCCTTCAAGACGAATGCCAGGTATCTCTAAGCTCCATGGACCCTGGACTCATTTGAGCATCATTTAATTCACCGTCCGATATAACTTAACGTTGGAGGACGTAAATTACAAAAAGAAACAGATGATAGTCCGTCCTTCAAGGTTGAAAATGGATGCAACAGCTCCCGGAACTAGTCCCTCAAAAAATGTAAGTGACAGAGTGCTAGATTAAGTACCCATAGTTTTTTAATTAATTTGTATGTCACTGTTACTAAATTCCTCCAAAAATGCATAATTATTTTAACTTACTATTTCAAATCCTGATTTCAGTACATCCCCTTATAAGGAGAAAATATCAACATATGACTATCACAATGCAGCAGTATCATGGGAGCTTCCAGTTCTTAGTTCTGACTGGATTATTAAAGGTTCAGTTTTTCAACAGTTTTTTCGCATCTTTACAGGTTTTTTTTTTTTTTAAAGTAATCAGTGGTTCTTGACTTGGAAATGCCCCTCAATGGAGGGCATGATATTTATAGGGGGAAAGCAGACACTTAAGAAGAAAGCAGAAACATGTGGTCAGACAAGTTCATTTTGTATTTTTACTAAAGTTGGCATTTTTTGGCCCACTGCGTCCTCAAGTTACTGCACATTCTCCTGTCTGCATTCAGCATTATTAACTAAGTAATATGCCTCTTGCGCTCTGTAAAGTACTACTTTTATTGGTTTTGTATGTGAGGAAAATGTCTAAAAGATTGTACACTGAATACATTAAATATAGATTCACATTTATTGAAGGAAAAAAAACAGTGTGCAACTGCCAAAGTGTGGCGCGTGTCAAATGTCCTCAGCAATGACTCACTGTGGCCTCTGCACCCGTAACAGCTCACCCAGTGATAGGTAGAGTGAAAATAGTAGACTGAAAAATTCAATGCCATAGTCGGGATTTGAAAAATGGATCTCCCAGTCTCCATCTGGTTGATAGGTGGTTCAAATCCTGGCTATGGCATTGAATTTTTCAGTCAGACTATCTATCCAAAACTTAGCCTACAGATGGCTAATGTGTAAGCACAATTAATTTCTATCAATTAACAAAATGAAAGTACTTTTGTTGGAAACAGAAATTCTTTTAATTTTTTGTCTTTTGATAATGAAATAAATTTCATATGCTGCTTCATTAACTTTTTCCTTTCTGAACGATCCCATTATAGTTCACTTTCGTGCAACTTAAAGGTTATGTGTTCAGCTAAAGTAAGACACTTTCCATGTCATTTATATCCTTATTAGAACTTAAATACATAATATAATTTTTATTGTAACTGGAAATGCAGGATAAATATTGCTTGCAAAGACTGCAGAGAAAATACACTCAGTATAACCCAGTTCACTTGGCAGTTTTTGTGAATGTATTATTGATTGGAATGTTTCATAATTTTACTGGCATGTTCCCTATTCTGCATGAACAAAAGAAATGCAGAGATTCACCTATACTTATTTTAACTACCCACATGTGCTTATTTATATTCTCACATTTTCTAATTCTTCATCCACTGTTAGTAAATTATTTAAGTAAATTTAATCTTCTATATTATGCTCATTTTTACTAACCCTATCTACTGATTACATGCAAGAAATTATTCATGGATTTGACCACCTTCATTTCATTTTTCAAATATGCAGGAACATTCTCTATGTTTTGTTGGATGATTACTAAATTCCTCTGTATCAGATTAGGGTAACATTTCTAACAGTAATTGGAAAGCTAGAATCAGATTGAAAAATTCAATACCATGGTCAGGATTTGAATCACAGATCTCCTGGTCTTTGTCCATAGCTCTAACCATTGAACTACCATGGCAAAATACCAGCCCAATATTGAATTCTGCAATTGACTTGCATTTTTCCCAATACACCACAAGTAAGTCTCATTCATGAGAACTCCATCATAATGGTGACTCACAATATGTTCTACGTCCTAGGGTTCATAGTTTAACCAATGATTAGGTCAATCAATGGAATGGAATCAATAAATTGTTCTTTCACACTCGCCATTTGAGGAGTGTTTTCTCAAAACTCGATAGATGCACAAAATGCATTTCTGAGAAAAATGTTTTTCTTTTTATTGGCAGTACTCACTGACTAGCACAGCAAATATACTAGTCATTCAATGCTCTTTCCTGAAACGGCCTCATTTAATGTGAAAAGAAACAAATAGAATAGTTTAACTAGTGCAAATCTGAGGGTTGAAAATGCAGTTTTTTCAAAAGCCAATGCTCTAACTTTTCTCTGTGAGCAAGAAATTCACCCATGAAGTTTCGTTATTTTTGTCATTTATTATTTTTGTTACTTTTTATTTATATATTTATTATTTTTCACCTTTCCATAATACCTAATGTACTATACAACCAACATATTAATGTATATAAGGATTATTTTATTATGTATAAACTTAGAAACCAAGTACTACTACATTCATAATAATGATATAGTATTTTGTTCTATTTATATAACAAACATACTGAACGCATACAAAGAAATTTCAAACAATATGAATATGTAAGCTTTAACATTTGTTAGTATCTTCTAGTACATCTTTATAAAATTATTTTGAAATTTCTTGGAATTTAAAAAAAATTTAGCTAGCTTTTGAACATCCATTTTCTTTTCTTTGGTCACTATTCATTTAGATCGAAGCAGGAGTTCGCTGCAGGACTTGCTGCGCTGTTTCATCACATCCACCTCCACAGGAAAAGCAGAATAAGTATTTTGAACTTCTACACATACCTTATGGTCTTCCTTTGATTGCATGGAATACGTTATGATTCACTGAGTATTAATTTTGAAAGGAAGTTTTGACTTCAGTGCTTGCTTTGCACTTTCTTTCAAGTCCTTAATTCCCCAGTCTTTGAACAACACCTGCACAGAGCTGTAATTTGATAGTAACTGGTGGTACCCATCAAGATATTCTCTTTTTTGCTTAACTCTTTTTCTATTCTGCCGAAAACTATCAGGAGGCATATAACTGAGTCCACATATTGGGTAGATATGTGAAATGTGGGAAAATGTTTTACTCTTCTCCAGGAAAGCAATAAGCATGAACATCACACTATTCTTGTTCTGACTAGAGCAAGAGTCTGAAAATAAACGAATGGTAGAAGGAGCGTTGCTGAACATCCTTTCTTCCAGTTCCAAAAAGAAGTGGTGCAAAGCTGAGGCAACTTGGTTGCAGCCTTTAGCAGATTCAGCTTCCAGTCATGTATATAAGGAAATGTCTTTGTTCTGGGAGTTAGATGGAATCATTAAGCAGAGATTATACAGCCACACCTGCCTTGCACAGAATACCTTGCTAACAGGAAGTTTAGGTAGTGGTTGATTCTGCTGCATATCAAAGCAAATAGTGATTGCAGTGGCATTTTCCTCTGTCAGTAGCTGATAAAACCATTTTGAATGCAGCTTGTGCAGTCTGTGCATGGTTCTTAGATCATTTTTCTTTTCCACATCTGCCTCTGTCTTAATCTTCATCGGTCCCATTTTGCACTTTGAGCATGTGTCATTGTGTGGTGTATGGAATGAAAGATTGAAGAAGTTGTAAAATATGTATTTATATTTTGAAAATGAGCACACTGCTAGATTTCTTAAGCTTCTTTTGTTGCAAAAGTTAGTCCACATTTTTCTGATATTAAGTTCTATCCTCTCCTTTATTTTGCTCTTCCATAATGGCTTTCTCTACATGTTTGCTTCTTTATGTCTTGCTTTATAGCAGCAAAAATGCCCTTCTGTAATATTCCTGTTCTGTCACGCCCTCTGGTTTCCTTTGGCGCATTCCCAGATAACTGAAATTTTCTAGCCAGGAGAGATAATCTATCTTTTGACACCCCTGTGACTCCTTGGAAGCTTGCAGAACATACTGACAATACTCGGCCATCATTAGTTCTCACAATATATTTAATGCTAACAGTCTGCTTTCTATTGTTCCTTTCATATGTTCAATATTGATTTTTTTTAAACAAATTTAAGATATATATTTGCAGCTTCTTTCTTCTCCACTATGCGATTAGGAGATGTAATACTCATTTCATACAGAATTTATCTTGATCTATTTTGTTGAGCGCGGAAAGAGGTTGATGAAATCCACTCATTCCACGAGCTGTTGCATCACCTAACAAGGAGACTCCAAAATGTTCAAGCAGAAAGCGAACTGCAGTTCTTCTGACTTCCCCAGAAAATATTCTGGAGACCTCAGAAAGATTTCATAAGAAAAGAAAACTGCTTCTTAACAAAAGATCAGGCGAGTTATTAAGAAGTAAGTAAACAGTATCCTTCATCAGAACCATCTGGAACCGATGAAAATGAAGATAATGATACATCTTGTGAACTCTGTAATGTAAAATACAGTGATCCTGTATCCATAAAAAATGGTGACTGGATTCAGTGACAAGGAAAGGGAAAAGAATGGTATCATGAGAGATGTTGGTGCAATGGGTAAAAATAAGTTTATTTGTGGGAAATGAGTTGTTCTCAAATGATATTTTAATCATTTCTACTGACAATTCGCCTATCTCTGTGACCCGATTCGTCCTGCTTGAGGAAGGAAATAGGGTCATGAAGCACTATAATCAAACTAATTTTATAGAACTCTGGAAAATGTTTATGCATTCTTAAATTGTGAATTGTGTTTATAGAAGGCTGCTGTTTTAAAGCATATAAAGTGATTAGGGTTATTACTACGAACTTGTTTGCTATGAAGAGTTTTCCAATTTTTGACCCAATGCACCTGACCTTACCCTATTCCAACGTATGCCTACTAAAGAAGATTTCTTCTAAAAAGCTTTTATTTTATTTCAATGTTTCTCTTTGAGGTCTAGTTAAGAACTAGTCTTTAGTAACACCTGTGATCTATTTTATGAATTTCAAAATTGCTGTTTGCTGGGATATACTACTTGGATGGCACTTTGCCAAATTCTTGTAATTGAATCAGTTTTCATTAAATATGTGGAGCACTACATTGAGAGCCTAAAACACAGAAATGTAAAATTAAAACTAAATTGCTTTGATGTTACAATTGTTTTATTTCTGCTGCCGACAAGCCAACAGATAAAAACACTTCCTTCATTAAATTCTCGTATTTTGTCATGCCAAGAATATGTGGTACGCTCCATGCAATCAAGGAGGTTACACTTTCTCGCCCATACGAAACATTTCAGGCATTTTGATTTCATGCCTTCTAAGAAGATCCCAAGAGAGTAAGTCAAGTGGCTTTGGACTAAGAGAGGTGTCTCTTAACGTGCGTTCTTTAAGGTGTTGAACAAAGGTGCAAATGTTGGATGTGTAGGCATGCAATTAAGCCCACAAACATTATTTGCCAGTACTGCAGAGGAGAAGCTACAGATTCAGCGTAAAGGCCCATAACAGCGCTAGTTGGAAAGCTCTGATAGCTATACGTATGCCACTATTATGAACTGTGTCCTATTTTTTTTTATGTGAAGTAAAAACTATAATCACAGTCTAATTTAGATCGGACCAGTGCATGACAGTCGCACAACACTGTGCAATCTGTTACTCACGATTTTCCACTCAGTACCTGCAAGATATTTAAAGAATGGTAACCTCATGCTTTCAATTGAGTTACATGCTAAGCTTTATATCACATAGCAATCCAACAAATCTCATCTTATCCACAAAAGGTAGTAGATCTGGACACAATCGGAATGAAGGTGGTAATCGACTCTGACAGCACCAGAAGTTAATGCAGATTGTGTTCTCAGCTGAGAACTGAAAACCATTTTTGAACTTTTTGAACTCCAATCGTAAAGATTGTCTAAGCATTGTTGTAGATGATGCTCTAGAAACGATATACGCTGAAAAGAACAGTAGATGACAAAGTCGTCCACATAAGGATCATAAAACTGCTGGAGGGACACATTTCCAGATAGAATTAATAGGAAACAGTAACACTTAGTACCAATCTGACTTGCTTGCCGGACGCGAGAGAGGTCAGACGTATTAGTGCACGTGCTCGTAAACAAAGATGATAGATATACAAATGTACTGAGCGAGGATAGATGCTTTCGATGCCAGAAAAATTAAATTTAAGAAGAAAGAACAAGGCACAATGGGCATAAATTGGTGGTTTATCTTGGTAATATGCACTCTTTTGGCTATTGGAGGAGTAGAATTAAACCCACGACCGATGATGGAACAGATAGGCAAAATGCTGGAAAATATCACCAAGGAAATGAAAAGTAGGGAAAGCAGAATAGGAGAAAGAATGGGAGAAAAGTTTGACGAGGTCAAATTAGTATTGGAAAAATATGAGGATGAGATAAAGGATGAAATCAAAGAGTGTAAAGGCAGATTATTACGTCTAGAAAACTTGGAGGAAGGAAACAGGAAACTGAATTTGATTATCTTTGGTGTAGAAGAGAGAAGGGACAGAAGAGCCTGGCAGGACGTAGAAGAGCTATTCCAAGGGAAATTAAAGTTGAAGCTGGTGGAATGGGAAATAGTGGACTCTTTCAGGATAGGACGAAAAGGACCAAGACCTATCATAGTTAAAACTGCAACAAGGAAATTCAAGCGGGAAGTGCTGAGAAGCAGTAAACAGCTAAAACAGGGACAAAAATATTCATTGAACACGATCTGGGAAAGAAACAGAGGGAATTAAAATCAATAGCTCTAATGGAAATGAAAAAAGCAAGAGAAGCCAGTAAAAAAGCCTTTGTGAAAGGAATGGATTTATAGATAGTGTGAAACAAGAACTCAGTCAGCATTACATAGCATGGGAGGGGAACTACATCCTACATATGGCACATGTCAGAGATGGTATATCGTCAGCAGATGGCACAGGTCAAGAAAGGCGAATACATACGGAGACAATGGCAGTAACCTCAGAACAGAGCAGGGTGAGGGGAGATACGTCACCAGTGGCATCAACGTCACAACAGCATAGGAAGGGAAGTGCAGTTTCGTCACCAGTGACGTCACTGGATAGGCCGGCAAAACAGACGATGCCATACATGAGAGAAGATACAAACATGGCTCAAGAGATAAGCTGGTTCGAACTGCAGGAGGAAAGACTAGTGGAACGATGGATAAAAGAGTCAGCTGGAATCAGGAAGATTTGAATGTAGTTTCAATGCCTTCGGGCAGTATTTTAGAGCTAAAAGAGCGGGTGCAGACTAGGTGGCAAGTGAATTTAGAAAAATATGCATTTGAAAGAAAAGGGTCAGTATAGGGATTCAAATTTTCGGTGGTGGCTTGGAATGTGAAAGATTATATGAAAAAGTGTGCAGTGGTGAGGTTCAAACTGTGTTGAAAGGATGTGACATGTTATTGGTGGTGGAAACATGGTTAGAAAGGGAAGTAAATACAGTGATACCAGGGTTTACTTTTTATAATATTGAGGGCGTAAAGAGCCACAGAAGGGGCACAGCCTCAAGCGGTATAGGATGCTTTGTAAGGGTAGATAAGGTGTGCAAAGTGAGAGAAGAAAAGGACCTATGGAGTAAATCGGTGTTGTGGCTATCCATGAGTGATATATTTAAGAAAGGAGTAATGGTGTGTATTGCTGTAGTATACAATCCGTCTACATCAGATTATTTCGATACAAATGTGCTCAGGAAATTAAGTTGGGGAATAGAGGAACTGAAAAATAAATATGGAAGTGTAGAAATAATAGTTGCAGGGGATTTAAGTGCAAGAATTGGGGATAACCAGATTAAACTGAATAATCCAAGTGGAGAATATGATAAAGAGTATGCATCAGATAGGAGACAGAGCAAAGATAAGGTTATTAATAGCGAAGGGAGGAAGCTTTTAGAATTTTGTGAGGAGCAGAATCTTATGATTTGTAATGGGTTTAAAGGGTTGGATACAGAAGGGGAATATACATTTATTAATAGAAATGGCCAGAGTGTGGTGGACATGGTAATGTGCTCGCTGGGGATTGACAACTGGATAATAGATTTTGAGGTTATCAATGTTATATTTGGGAGTTGCCATTTTCCAGTGAAACTGAAACTAGGAGAAGTTAGTAGACACTTTACAGAAGTAGTCACTGATTGTCTAAGTGTTGTGGAAATTTATAAGTGGAGAGAGGAAAAGCATGATACTTTTCGTGAGGAACTAAATTCAGAAGGGGGGTAAATACTGCAAGTGAGTGGTTTAGTAAATACCAATAAAATAGAGCAAGCTGTTGAAGCATTAGAATATTGTGTAAAGAGGGCGGCGGGTGAAATGAAGATAGTAGGTTTTCAAGATAAAAATAGATGTTGGTTTGATAAGGATTGTAAAATGGCTAAAATGAGAGTAAGACAAGAGTTAAGGAGGTGGAGACAGTCAGGAGCAAGAGAGGAGAGAGAAAAATTTGACACTTAGATGGGCATATAGTTGTCTGATGGAAGAAAAGAGGAAATGGGGAATAAAAATAGGTAGAATGTTATATAAGGCAGCAAAAACTAATGATACGAAAAAGATATGGTCAATAGTTAAAAGCCTCCATAAAGAGGGGGCAAGAAATGAGGATATAAGTTCAGACCAATGGTGTGAGCATTTTAAAAATTTATTAGGACAGACCTGTTTGCAAGTAATTGAAATGAGATTCCAGGGAAGCCAGCACTTAATAAATGATCTAGGTGGAGAAATTACATACGTCGAGTTATGTGAGCAAATTAGGAAGTTAAAAGCCAACAAAGCCAGTGGGATTGATGGTATACTAGGGGAGGTTTGGAAGGTATGGGTAGCTGAGGGGATGCATAGAAAAATAGTAATAAGGCTATTTAATAAAATATTGGAAACAAGGGAGGTTCCCAAGAATTGGAGGATAAGCATGGTAGCACCAATTTACAAAGGAAAGGGAAATAAAATCGACCCAGCAAATTATAGGGGGATAAGCTTACTTTCTGTTAAAGGGAAGATCTTTACAGGTATTTTAGCAAATAGACTACAGAAGTGGGTAGAGAAGGAGAAGCTATCAGAGTTCCAAGCAGGATTTAGACCAGGGAGAACTGATATTATTTTTATTATCAAAACTGTCAGACAAATATTTAAGCAATAAAAGGGGGAGGTTTTATATGGCATTTATTGATTTAGAGAAAGCATTCGATACAAGTAATAAAGAGGCATTGTGGATAAAATTAAATAACAAAGGAGTAAGTTGTAAATTTATTGAAATACTGCGCAAAATATATCACGATAATGAGTTCTGCCTCAAGCTGCAGGGAAACAAAGTAACTGATTGTATAGAGAGCAAGGTGGGTGTAAGACAAGGATGTAAACTCAGTCCGGTGCTATTTAACCGTTTTATATTCCAGAGGAGATTGCTAAAAATAGGGTTCACTCACCAGTTATTCACAACAAAGAAATCCCTGGGTTGTTATTTGCAGATGACTTAGTAGTTGGTTCTATATCTATTGGAGGGCTGAGAAGGGCAATTGAAGCAATAAGTAGTTATTGCCAAAACTGGGGGTTGAGAGTTAAAAAAAAGAAAACGAAGATCATGGTTTTTAAGAAAGGTTATAGATTGCGTAAAGATGAGAAACGGGAGATAAATGGAAGAGAAATAGAGGTCGTAAAGAGATTTGATTATTTGAGGATAAGATTGAGCTGTGATGGTAAATGGACTGAACAGAAAAAAATTGGCTCTAGCAAAAGGTAAAATGGCCATGAGTATTGTACGAGCATGTTTAAGGAAATTACCTGACAATGTCAAATGGCTGGAAAGGATTTATACTGCCATAGTGGAAAATAAGATGTTGCATGGGGCAGAGATATGGGGAGTGGATGAAGCATGGGAAGAGGTGGATGTTATTAACAGATCTTTCTGTAAATATATTTTGGGTTTACTGGTACCTTCACCCTATGGGGCAGCACAATTAAGAGTTGGGAAGACATTCAACAGGGGTTAAAATTGTCTCAAGGGCATTGAAATATCTATAGAGAGATGCTAATTTGGAGGAAAACAATATTATCAAGTAATGTTTTCTTTTGCAGATGAGAAGCAAATGGGGAGTCTTGGGCACAAAAAGTAAGGGAACTGATGGAACAGATAGGTATGGGACACATTTGGAGAAACAAGGAGTATTATTATAGGGGCTTTTGGAAAGAGGTAGAATTAAGGCTGGAAGATTTAGATAGCCAAGTTATATTTACCAGTGTAAGGGAGAAAAGATCACTGAGGATATATAGGGAAATAAAGACAGTGTGGGGGAGGGAGAAGTACATAGATGTGTGTAATAAGTTAGGACGAGAAGGATTTGCCTGGGCAAGGACAGGAGTTAGAAATTTGAAAGGTATTAGATATGAAAAGGATACAGGGAAATGCACAATGTGTGGAGAAGAGGATACAAATTGGCATAGTATACTTTATTGCAAACAAAGATATGGAGAGAACAAATTTGGCAACAAAAGTGGGACAATTTTAGGGATGGGGGGGGGAGGTATTAATAATAAAAAAAAATGTTATTGGTAAAAGGAGAAAAGAATGTAAGAAATATAGGTGAATATCTGGGGAAAATTAGAGAATGGTTTTAAGATTGATGAATAAATAACAATTAAGGGCTGAAAAACTAGAACAAGGCATACAAGGGAGAGGGAGGTCATCAATACACGGAAAACCAGGGGTTATTTGTATTGAGACAGAGACTCGAGGCAAGCAGGTAGAAAGGGTATGTTAAATGTGAATAAGTTATTTTGTTATTGTGTGAAATAAATGCTTTAAATGTCAATGTATCAATGGAATTGTATGTAGAAGAAAGATGAGAAATAAATACAAATAGTACCAATCTCTGAGGTGCTCTGTTCTACTGAACAAAAAGATTTAAAAAAAAAAAAAAAAAAAAAGAGCCAAACCTTACTTGGAAAAAGTGGTCTTCATTACCCCTTGAAGGAAAAGTGGTAGGCATCCAAGAATATTCCAGTTGTGAAGAGTGCATAGCAACTCTGCCCGCCAACAAATATAAGCCTTCAAGATAAAAAAATGTCCCAATGGCTTGACAGTTCTGCAGGAATTCGTTCATTATTTGTGTTGACAGCAACATAAAATGGTCCACTGTTGAACAGCATTATCAAAACCGCATTGGATGTTGGTCAGAAGGTTGTGTTTCCAGACATCAACCGTCCATTAATCATGCATTCCGTCACCTTGCACATGCAACTGAAGAGGGAAATAAGACAGTAGCTGGAGAGATGACAAGTCCATTCCAGCTTTCAAAATAGGTATAATGGTGGATTTTTGCCACTTTTCAGGAAACGTGATATAAACCTAGACATGATTATAAACCTCAAGCAGGAATTCCTTGCCTTCAGGAGAGAGCTGTTGTAACATTCAAACGTGGATACCATCTGGCCCTGGTACTGATAGTTGCAAAGATAAAAGTGTATTCTAACTCCTCCATGGCAAAAAGGTGGTTAGAGGCTCCAAGGTTTCTGGAATGAAAGAAGAAATCTTGAGATTCTACCAGAGTTTTAATTTGGAGGAACTCAGCTGCATAATTATCAGAGCTACACACAAGTGAAATCACTGCCACAGGATTAACACCAGCAGCAGTTTTCAGATCAACGGTTGGCATGTGGGCCGATTTTCCTGCCACCACCTTAGCTTATCCCATACGACAAAGGAACATGTATGTCAAATGATATAAAAACGTTCCATGTGTCTTTTTGCTATCCTCAATTACTTGCCTAGAATTGGCAGGCATTTTCTTATACTCAACCAGGTTATTCGATGTATGCCTTTGAGCACAGCTTTTTAACAATCATTCGCCCACCATGAGACAGAAAATCGACGGGGCTGGGCAGGAAATAGATGTTCTGCAGAAAAGAATTTTCTCTGTGAGATATTGAACTAAATCAATTAGAGACGTGCTAACTGGGTGTAAAAATTTCAGTCGGCATGATCGAATCACCACCTGGGCAAACGTGCAGTACATAACATCTCGTGCTAAGAGACTAATAAGACATCGAAAGTGGTCACTAGAATATAATTCAGAAATGGCATTACATTGTAGGAAAACTGCTTACTAGGAAACACACACCGCCACATCAATACACAAATAGGTGAAGGAGCCTGAAAGTAATGTTGGCTCCCCAGTGTTGATAACCAAGTTGTGCTTGCCATGAAATTTGCAATAAGTTTGCCTCTCGCACAAGCCCAATTTGACACCCAGAGTGGATGATGGGCATTTAAGTATCCCATTAAAAGAAACGGTGTTGGTACCTGGTAAACCAGCTTCTAATTCAGTTAGCGAGAGGTCATGAGACAGCAGTACATGTGCAATGCAAATTCCATTCTAGGACAGCCGTGGCAGCAATAAAGGGATAAGTACTCCAACAAATCACAGTGATGCAATAATGACTTCCTTGGCAAGTAAACACATTCAATTTTCTCCAAGGAAGTTATGAACTTCTATGACTGCTTACTTTTGATTTTGAAACCAGGAGTGCAATTCCTTTTGGGAAAGATGTACCAAAACAAACTGGTAACTATCATGTGACACATTTAACTTAACAAATGCCATGCACATCACATGAGCAAACAGAAATCAGCTATTTTGTTGCTAAATAAACAACACTGTAGAGTTAATTGATGGAAATTATTCATTTCTTCTCACTAGCCATATATAGGCTAAGATCAGATTGAATTGTGTTAGTTGTACACAAGAAAATTTGTCTTTTTTTTTTGACCACTCCATTATGTTGATTCTTCATGAACCGTGACGGAAGAGGATCACTTCCTATATCCTCAACATCTCTCTCAAAATCTGAAAACTTGCAATCAATATCCAAAACATGTCAAACAGCATGATTTTTCCTCCACATTTTCTTAAGTGATAAAAGCCTGTACATATCCTATGCAAGCTAATTTATTTGCTGTATTACTAGGACAAGCCATGGTTAACACTGAAATTTAACATTTTCAAATATGCTATTCAATTAGCTTCCGATAGCTAAAAGAAATCTCTCTGAACTGTGAAAGGTGCAAACAGCTGCATAAGGTTACCATAAACTTCGGTTGTGAAATATTATAACAGGTACATACAGATGCTGATTGAGAAGTTTCTTTCCAGCACATGTTTTTCATGCAACATATACAATGATTATTGCTTGGTGGTATAAATTGAACCCTAGAACATTGAAACCGAGAACTCGCTTACACAGCTGATGTATACATATCGTTCGTATGAATGATAAAATAAAAACCCACAATAAGATGTTAGATGCAAAGAATGGCTTTCTCTACAGTGATATAAAATAGTGCAATTTCATCAGTTTATGAATATAGTCTCTACTTAAATGATACTGTAGATGTATGCTGCCTTTAATGGGCTTTAAACCAGCTTTGACAAATTTGACAAATGAATGTCAGATGACCCTTACAATCAAAACAGCTCAATTTACTACTTCTTCTTTCTCTAACTCCTTTGTGCTGTTAAGCGTGGAGTACAAGCCTCTTCTACCCATTTCCTCCACTTTTCTCGGTCTATCATCATTCTCTTCATTTCTGTCATGGTTTTCCCTCTATCCTTCCACAACTTCTCAATGTATTCCTGATACAACATGCGTGGCCTTCCCCTAATTCTTTTACCTTCTGGTCTTGCTTCTAAATATTGTTTGGGTTTTCTTTCTTCTGACATGCGGAGTACATGTCCATACCATTTAAGTTGTATTTTTTCCAATATTTCTTTAACGGAGTGTGTACCCAACTCTTCCCTTATTGTTACATTTCTAATCATATCTCTTCTTGTCTTCCCCACAGCTCGTCTTAAATATCTCATTTCCATAGCTGTTATTTTGATTTCTTGTTTCTGTAAGAGAGTCCAACTTTCTGCTCCATATAATAGAATTGGTAGTATTATTGTTTTAAACACTATAATTTGTGTATCTTTTGTTATTTCCTTTTTTCCCCACAATAGTATTATTAATCTGATAGTAGACCGAATTGGCCTTTTATATTCTGTTTAAAATTTCATGCTCTATTTTTCCATCCTTATTTATAATTGTACCCAGGTATTCATAACTGTCTACCTGTTCTAAGATTTCATCATTACATTTAATTTTAACTTCTTCTTCTTTCCTTCCTATATACATGGTTTTACTTTTGGGTACGTTTAATTCTAAACCTTTTCTAGTTAATTCTTCTTTCCATTCATTTAGCGCTAATTGTAAATTATTATTACTATTTGCTATTAATATGATGTCATCAGCATATATCAACGATTGTGCCCAAACTGGTCTTAAATTTCTATATCCTATCATAGTTCTTGCTGTTCTTCTTTTGCAAATTTTCCATATTTCATCCATCACAATAATAAATAAGAGTGGGCTGAGGCTATCTCCTTGTTTAACTCCTCTATTCATCAGAAATGGTTCTGATTCTTGTCCATCTAATCTTATTATCCCTTTTGGTTCTTGATAAACTGATTGTATTGCTTTAATAAAATTCATAGGTACTTTTTTGTTCTTTAGAGCTCTCCAAATTTCTTCCCTAGGTATTGAATCAAATGCTGCTTTCAGATCTAAGAATCCTAAATAAATACCCTTTCCTCTATCTATAGCTTTCTCTATTATCATTCTCAATGAGAAAATTTGGTCTTGGGTTCATCTACCCATTCGGAAAGCAGCCTGTTCTTCTTAATCTTGTTCTACTATTTTCCTCAATTTCTGTTGCAGGATTCTAGTGTACACTTTATATACAACTGGGGAGAGACATACGGGTCTATAGTTTGAGCAATCACTTTGGTTGCCTTTCTTATGTATTGGAACAATTGCATTAAATTCCCAATCTCTTGGTATTTTTTTTTTCTGTCCATATCTTCTGAAATAAACTTTTCAGTACTTTTATTAATTCTTTACCTCCATATTTAATCAGTTCTGGTGCTATTCCATCCCTACCAGCTGCTTTACCTAGCTTGATTTCTTGTATTGCCATTTCAACTTCAATTCTGTCAATTTCCTTTTCTTCTTCCTCTCTTTCTTCCCCATAATTATTAATTATTCTTCTCCTTCTTATACCTGTATTCTCTGCATCTTCATTTATGTTTGGATCTAGAGGGGTATTCATGAACTTTTCTTCATAATATTCTCTCCATGTATTCAGAATTTCTTTGTGTTCGGTCACTAACTTTCCATGTTTATTTTTGACATTCCTTACCTGTTTTCCCCTTCTTCCATGTAGGGCCTTCAGAATTTGCCAAAATCTTCTGTTATTTTCTTTATAATTCTCTTGCATTGATTTTCCAAATTCTTCCCATGATTTGTTCTTTGCTTCCTTTATACATCGTTTAGCTTGATTTCTGGAAGTTACATATTCTTCCCAGTCTTTGGGGTATTTAGTTCTAAGATATTTCTTCCAAGATTTTTTCTTTTCTTGTATTATATTTTAAACTTCTTCATTCCACCAATCCGTATGTTTTGTATTTGGACCAATTTTCTCAATTCCGCATACTTCCTTTGCATTTTCCAAAACAGTATTTTTAATTGACTCCCATAATGGATCAATATCTAGTTGAGTATTTAAATTTCATAATGCTACTTGATTCTTGTTTTCTTATTCTTCTCTTACTTGGGTTTCTTGACTTGGGAGTAGTCACAACTGTGCCTGCGGATGGCTGGGATAGCGCAGGCCTGAGGGAGTAGCTGGCGGACGCAGACTTGGGACCACTCTTGAGGGAAGTGGAGGCAGGAACAAGACCAACCTGGGAGGACATCGCACCGAGGAGCGCCACCTATAAGTCGTACTGGGCCCAATGGGACTGGGACTCCAAGACCAGAGAGGGCGCGCTGTTCCGGGTATGGGGATCACCCGATGGGAAGACGCAGAGAGAACAGTTGGTACCTCCCCGGAGTAAGGTCCCGGAAGTCTTGGAGGAAGTGCATGCCGGTACTTCAGGAGGACACCTGGGAGCGAACCGAACGATTGACAAACTACGGCAGCGCTACTACTGGCTGAGGCTCCGAGCAGACGCTGAGAGATGGTGCCGTCAGTGTCACGTGTGCGCGGCGAGTCGCGGCCCCCAGACTAGGAGCCGGGGTCGCACGCAGCAGTACAACGTTGGTGCGCCACTCGAACGGATCGCCGTTGACATTGCTGGACCGTTCCCAGTATCCGATCGAGGCAACAAGTACCTGATGGTGGTCGTGGACTACTTCACTAAGTGGCCGGAGGTGTATGCCATCCCGAACCAAGAGGCAAAGACAATCACAGACTGCCTCGTGGAGCAAGTATTCTGCCGATTTGGGGTGCCGTTGGAGCTCCACAGCGACCAGGGTATCAAGTTTGACTCCAACCTGATGAAGGAGGCACTAGAAAGACTTGGGGTTAACAAGACCCGCACAACACCTCTACATCCCCAGTCGGATGGCATGGTCGAAAGGTACATCAAGACCTTAGAGGAACATCTGAAGAAGGTCGTGGCCAGCCATCAGCGAGACTGGGACGTCAAGGTGCCATTGTTCTTGCTGGCCTATCTCTCGTCAACACACGACCACGGGGATGACGCCAGCGAGCTTAATGTTCGGCAGAGTTACACCTCCCTTGTGACCTGGCTTTTGGTAGCCTCCAGAAGCGAAACAGCCAGCGACCGAGTATGTGGAGAACCTGGTGGAGTATCTACACGACATGCACGATGGCTCGCCAGAACATCCATAAGGCCAGCGACCGCATGAAGACCCGGTATGACAGGCAAGCCAACATCCAAAGGTTCCAGCAAGGTGACCTGGTCTGGTTGTACCACCCTAACGGACCAAGGGACGCTGCCCGAAGCTTCAGCAGCCATGGCAAGGACCGTACCGGGTGGTGAAGAGGATTAACGTGGTCTACCGCATCCAGAAGGTTCCCCGAGGGAAGATGTTGGTGGTAAACCTGGATCGCCTGGCACGCTACGATGGTGGTGTTCGGGACGACCAGCTTTGAGGAGGGAGCAGCGTCACCCGAACGTCAGAATTCCCGATAGAACCGGCCGGCAGTAGGGCCAGACGGGAAGCATTCAGACCACGCCTACCCATTTATCTTGTGTCACTAACTGGAGGGATGATTAGGAGAGCGGCACGAGCCATGTACCATCTCTTTCCCCTCCCACCATACGTCTGGAAACCTCGGGATAATTGTGCGCGCCGCAAACCTTCCAGAAACGGCGATCTTCCCTATATAAGGCCTGCAGTTGGCGAGTCAGTTCTTGGCGAGCAGCAGTGAGGAGCGCCGAGTGAGTGAACGGACCGGAAGACTGTATCAGAGGACTTGTACGTAATTGTGAGTGTAGAGTGGACGTGTGACAGATGAATTGGCGAATTGTAATTGTGTGCGCTACGTAATTCTGTGTAATCGGCAAGTGTTCCAACTGTAATTCGGTGGAAATAAAGAACATTTTGAGTTTGTGCAATTGGACTTTTAATTTCACGAACCCACAAAGTCACAGTATGTATTAGCTCCAGAAGTAAAATGTTTTCTGGTTCGGTTTATGTTACATGATAAAAACTATGTTGTGTGAAACACAGCCTACAAAGAAAGTAAATCTCTTGGCAGCATCTGTATATACATCTTAAAATATTTCATAACCAAAGTTTATGCACAGATTTTCACCCAGTCATACTTAAACTGATTGTGTCAGGGTTCAAAGCACCTTTGAAACTGTCAAACCTTGGTGATAATCATTACTTCAAATAGATAAGGTAGCAAATAAATTAGCCTGCGCAGCTAGTATATGGTCTTCAAAACTTACTCCAGAAAATGTAGAGGACTTTTTGCTGTTTGACAGTGATTTAGATATTGATGACAAATTCACATTTTGAAGGTGTTAGGATATAGACGCGGTTAAGAAGAAAATAACTTGTTTCTTTCAGGTATTCGTGAAGTGGTCACAATAACTCAACCACAAGTAGACATACCATCACGAGCACAGCCTTTGGTGTACAACCAGGACTCAGCTAACTTCTGACATGCAGCCAATTGACATTTTCACAAAAATTTTTACTACCGTCTTTCTTTACTGTTTTTCATTGTTATGGAAACACATGTATATGCAAGGTGGGTGAAAAAGATGAGAGCTCCAAACACAATTTAGTGTATAAGAGTGGAATTCAGAAGGGAACAGAAGTACTGTCCGCCTACCACAAGAAGGCAAGTGAGACATGAAGAGGGAGAGGGGTTTGAGCTGTTTATCTACTCTGGTAAAGGATCTGTTTTCTATGAAATGAGTATGAGAGTGCATACCAGTTACCCATGCTGCCAGATCTAAGGCTCATTTCAGTAACTGCAGTGACAGGCATTATGCCTTTCTTCACACACATCTTCAACATGTGACTCGCTCCGTGCCACTTGCAATGTAAGTGGAGGGAAGCACGGGTGATGTATCTTGAAGCTGGGCAAAAACCCAGTTCACCCAGCAACTATTGGATCAGTCCCTTCTAACCTCTCAAAAGCATTCAAGAGGATATTCTTAGCTCACTTGTCTCCAGTGTTGGGAGACATTCAAGCCACTCTTCCTCACCAGTTTGGTTTTTGTCGTGGGCATCATTTCCCAACAGTTGCTGTGCATGGTCCCCTATTTTGAAGGGGATTTTGTGTACATACAGAATAGAAATGCAATCTTACTTACTAAAACTCAATTTCTGGTATAAGAACAAAGAAAGCAGCAGCAATGGGAGACATAATTGAAAACTAAAACAAGTTGGCGAATTCAGGTCAAATATAAAACCACTTAATGCTCAATTGTGTATCCCAAAATCAAAATTGCAGCAAAAATTACTAATGTCATTTCAGTTTTCAAATTAATAAAGTATTATTTAATCTCTGTTTCATATAACCTTGCCCGGCTGAAATGTATCACTCCGCGTTCAACAACCCTCCCCCTCGCCCTAATTGGCTAATGCTTTCGCGTCATACGCCATAGGCGGTGCCTTCCCGTCACATTTCGTAATAATTGCCGGGAAGATAAATAAAATCATACAAAAATCATACAAATAAGGATATGAAGGCATGCAAAAATACAAGTTTATAATGAACTGAGCAAATTGAAACAGAATGGCTGAGCAATGAAACTGAAAGAGTTTATAATGAAAGGCCTTCGGCCTTTTCCACTGGAATTTTTTAAACCAGCACACATACCTTTCAAAAATGCTTGTCTTTCAGTCTTAAAAGTCGTGTCACACCATACTTTACTTTCCGTGTGTTCTTCGTGTACATTTAGCGATTTGTATCTCGGTGCAGTGTGGTTGTCAAATAGCGTCTTCGCCAAACAGCAATATCACCTCTGTATTTTAGCACATTTTTCTTGCCTCTTTTTTCATTCACAAATCCCAGCTGTATAAGCAATCTCCTGAAATTTGGTAAATCTGTATCCTCATTTACAGCAGACGAAATGTTACTTATGTTAGGGAGTTCGTTTCTAAAGAAAAACTACACACATGAAGACGCACAACACTTTTCACGTATTTTCTCCGAGCACGCACTTTTGTTTATTCCTGCTTTTGCCTGGAGTGGTAAGTTTTCCTGTTTCCTCAATTTCATGTCGCGATGTTCCTACGGATCTAACACTCACACCTGTAACTTCAGAGCCCAGCTGTTCGACTTCTCTCACTGACAAAGACGGATTCTTCTCTGTGAGTGCATTGAACACATGCAACACAATTCTTTTTTCGCCTGTTTGTAAATAATTATCCTTGCGATACTTAAGCGAAAAACTGGCGGTAGACTCTGCCATTATACATATAATACATGCGCAATAAACGATCAATAAAATAATTTAGCTCCCGCACTTTCGAATGGCGATGCATGACTAATCCAGTTCAAAACAAGGTCAGTGATAAAAGTCTTATAAACAAATGTCACCACTACCGCTAAATCACATGCTATCGTGCCATGTGCTTGAGAGCAAAGGAACCTCCTCTTTACTTTGTTTAAGAATTAACATGCATTTCAGATAAATCAACTCGGTTGCGTAATATATTTAATTAAAACAGTTACGAAAATATAAATTTGACAATTCTCTTCCAACATATAATGATATATCACCATGTTAAATAACGAACTAATTTTTACCGCACGACAGTCATTACCACAACAGCAACCAATGAGAGGTGATTAGGTCACGTGACCGTTAAGAGATACTGGGCAAGCTTACGTGAAACAAGGTATAATAGTATATCAAATAAACAATTCACCATTTTTAAACTTCAACTGCATGAGAAAATACAGCATAAAACTTATTTTTTATATTATCTTTAACCAGAAGGTCACAGTAAAGAATGAATATATGTCAAAATGAACTATAAAATAGAGTTAAAAAATACTCATTGCAGAGACTGTGGTAAACCTTCAACCAAAACCCTGGTAAAGCCAGTTTGCACTCAGATGGGATTGAACTTGCCCACACAGTATGAGGGGGTAAAAATATTACTACCAAGGTTTAACAGAAATATTTTGCATCCCAAGGCCTTTTCAATTGTTACATCACTTTTACATTAGACCTATTCTAGGTATGGTCTAAAACATAATGGACCTACTTAATTTTTATGAATTGCAACCACTGTTTCAACTTAAATTCACCAATTTGCTAATCAGGGCTATTCTGTAACTTCTGGCTAAGGATAATGCTAACAATTATTGTTATGGCTGACAACTAATCATGAACAAGTATGGCAGGTTTTCATACTCATTACAACTTTTATTAATATTTCTGTATGGGAAAAAAAAACCTTCATCAATAAAAATAGTCATAGAATCATGAATTTCGACACTTCACCACCACACATCTGACAATACCTCATTCCATCTATCAATGATATGAAGAAAAGGGAAACCACTACCATTTGCATTAGTAGGGATCCAGCTGAAGATGGGAGCAACAGCTCTTGAAACACGTCCTGTGAAAAACAGTGTGAGTGAAGCAATGTGTCAATATCTTCTCGATTCACTTTTATTTTGTTTGTAATTTACGCCCTCCAACGTTAAGTCATATCGGATGATGAATGGAATGGATGAAATGATGCTCAAATGAGTCCAGGGTCCATGGAGGGTAGTTACCTGACATTCGTCTTTACAGGATAAGGGAAAACCTTATCCAGGTAACTCAGCCTGACAGAGTTTCGAACTCGGGACCTCTTGAAAGTGAGGCAGATGTGCTACCTCCTTTGTTCATTCTACACTTCTGACACAAAGAGTATCTATATATAATGGTAAACATTCTTGCCCGTTAATTATATTAACTTTAAGACTAAAATATTCCACTAAAATATTCAACACCAAATCTGACTGACTATATATGCATTGACATCCACTGAATACCAATTCACTTTTAGAAAAATATTCAGTGGGTGCCTGAATGAATGACATTACTCAAATATGAAAACTCAAGATAAATGATCTTCATGTGTGACTAAGTATTTACATCAAGTGATGTCTAGTGTTTCAAATTTCAGGCTAATTAGTCACATACGGTAACAGCACATCACTGTTTATGAACTTCATCAACATGCAAACAAAACAGACCTCATTCAAGTCTGGTGCCTTTTTAACCATTTCCAATGTATAATATAGTAAAATCGAATAAAATGATAAATGGAGCACATGGTAGCAGAAGTTGGTAAATTTGTTGATCATTTCATACGGATAAGACGCACCATGGCTGAGTGGTCAGACCGCTTGTCTCTCACCAAAGCAGCCCGGGTTCAATCCCAGGCAGCCGCAAAGAGAGATTTGTGGTGGACAACATGGCGCTTGGGTGGGTTTCCTCCAGGTCCTCCGGTTTCTCCTGCCAGCATTCTGCCGATTGCTCCATCATCTTTCCTATCACCTTATCTCTCCTGTACTTTCACTTCTGGCGATGGACTGATTACTCATCCTGAAATCTCTCTGATCAGGAAACCTCTGATTCTCAACCGTTGCCTACAAGCCTGGAGGTTGCAGGGTTCAGAGGCCCTATGTTCCACTTAAGGAAATACAGGGATTAATTCATTCATTTCAAATGAGCTGTGTTTATGCTACCTCAAATTTTAGAAGTTGTATCACAGTAAACATACTCCTGTTGCTCTACATAAGATATTTCATTCCAAAATATAATCACAAACCACAAATGACAATGTTTAGAGCTGAGTTTAGTTGTGTATATGAACAGCTTAATGATTTATTTACAGCTATATTAGAAACATGAAAGCCAATCCAAGTACATTATAGGCTAGAAAAATCTGGTGCAAAATTATTGGCACAGACAGCAGGTTACAAGAAATTAGATTGTCAAAGTAAGACTTGAAGCTTTCATGGCGAGTGTTATTAATCAAGGCTTCGAGGGTAATAAGCCATGTCAAGTTCAAGTCAAGCTTCTGGCCATTGTATACTAAATAGCCTCCTTCAGGATCTTCACCCACTCATTGGCCAGGGTAACGCAAGCCCCACCCTCCAAACCATAGTATATATAGAGAGCAGAGTATAGTCACATCAGGGACCCAGCAAATACCCTAGACATGACGGCATCACAGCTTCCACGCTCCAACACCTTCCCAGAAAAGCCGTGATCCACTTGACGCAGATTTATAATGCATGTATCGCCCTGCGTCACTTCCCAACTTGTCAGAACGAGACAAGGGTGGTCTGCATCTTGAGGCCACGCAAGAATCCAGTCTTCCCAGCAAGCTACCGTTCGATCAGCCTAGTCCCAATCATTTCATAGGTATTTGAACAATTGCTCCTTCCGCGCCTAACTCCTCTTTTTGAGGAAAGGCACCTCCTCCCAGATCACCAATCCAGTTTCTGTTGGGGCCACTCCACTACGTTACAGCTACTACAGATGGCAGAGAAGACTGTAGGAAAACTTGAAAACCGCAGCAGTGCTCCTGTACGTGGAAAAGGCCTTCACCACCACGTGGCACCAGGGGTTGTTCAAACTCAAAGAAGCACAACTACCCCCTCCGTACCTAGCCCTAATTAGCAGCTTCCTTAAGGATCGCACCTTCAGGGTGTGGGTCGAGGGGAAGCTATCCTCTGTCAGACCTATAGCGTCTGGAGTACTGGAAGGCAGTGTTCTGTCTCTGCTACTCTTCGCTGCCTACAGGTCTGACCTCCCAATGGAACCTCGTACTGTTTTGTCAGTATGCCGACGACGTCCTCATACTGGTGCAGAACAAAAACGTACGCTACTGCCTCCCTCTGTTACAGCGACAGCTCCATGCCATTGGCAGGTGGAGTAAGAAGTGGAGGATGGCCATCAGCCCGCAGAAGAGCTCTGTTGTCATGCTGGCAAAGGTTCGTAGCTGGCTGCCGGAAGGTGACCTATAGTTGCGACGGAGAAGAATCCCCTGGGTTCGCTCCGCCAAATACCTGGGAATCCAACTAGACCATGGCCTCACTTTCACTCCGCATGTAAGGACAAAGATCGGCCACGCTGCGCTCAGGCAGCTGTACCGTATCTTCCGCTCCACAGTTCCCATCCGACTCAAACTGTGGCTGTATTGTGCGATCGTTCTGCCTCTGATCATGTACGGATGCGAGGTCTGGGGTTTGGTGGCTCACACTACCCTCCCCAGGCTGCAGGCTGTGCAGATCTGGGCTTTAAGGATGATCTAAGGTACCGACTGCAGGTTCCCATCGCATTTCCTATACAACCAGTCCGGCATACCCTACGTTGAGGACGTCATACGTGAACGAACATGCACGTTGTATGCTAAGTCACACCTCACCTTAACCAGTTGGAGAACTCGCTGGTTCAATATAACTAATGGCTCCCCAGTAGAGGGATGAGCTACCGCCTCCCCAAGGATGCCCTTGAATGGTAAAGTCTGCCACTCCTAACACATACCGCCATACTACGCCACACAGCACTTGGTCATGGCTTGAGGGGTGTGCAGCAGCACCTGAGGGCGAGTGGCCGACCTGGACACACCCTAATACCCAAAGCCCATCTGGCCTCTCGCTTCTGGTTCCCCCTCTACTTGTCGGATTGCTAGCGACCGTCCTAAGTGAGGCGGACTCGGACACTGTCCTCCACCATTGGAGGTACACCCCGGCGCCAGAAGCACCAGCAGAGACCAACTTCGCCGTCACTTCACACTAACAAAAGAAAGCTAGCACAAAGCAACATTGTCTACTCAACCGCACGGGTAAATCTGCACAGCGGACAGGTACCGTGGCGTGTTACCCTCCGCCTGGGTGAACCCGGGCAACCTGCTCTTGGCTCTTATCATACCAGGCACTCTCGCTGCAGACTCCGTGGAGTAAACATTTCCTGACGACGCAGAAATCGATCATTGGGAAGAAGACGAAAAACACCGGTACACGCAAAAAGCCAACGCAGCAAACCTCATTGAAGCCCTCATCCACCAGCTCCCGGTACCGTCTTCAGCCTCTCTGCCAATACCGGCAGACGAGAGGGTGCCACCTGGCGCGCTGAAGGGCAGCTTCTGGGTTGGGACGGCTGAGAAGTAGAGCTCTCCCCTCCAGGGACATCCACACGTAGATTACAGCACCCACCGCAGGCCAGACTGCATCTCCAACACCTGCTTAGCTGGATACGGACTCCTGCAGGTCACTGCACAGAAGAGACAACACCACCGCCGCCAGCAGTTGCCACAGTTCATCGGCCGTCTTATGCCGCTGCTACTGCACAATGCACACTGCACTCTTCACCGGCGTCAGTCAACTCCACAGGATCCAGCAGCATAGTTATCCGATCTGCCATGCAGGCTAATCCTCTCCGCCGCCCACAGAAGTGACCTTCTGCCTGGAGGGCCAACCGCACCGTGTCTGCCTGGGACCCGATAGCGCTGGTCAGAGTGGAGCTAGCCAGCATCACCGACCTCGAAGCTACCTTGGTTACCGGCCTGCCCTTATTAGGGCGGGTGTTGAGGACCGAGGCTAGCCGACAGACCCGACTAGCTCCATGTCGCCGCTGCTCCGCCTATGGTCAAACAGCAGAGTCCTGCGCAGCCGAGCCAAGGTGCCAGTACTGTGGTGCCTCCTGCGTCACCTCGGTCTGCACACAACACGACCTCCGCCGCCGCTACTGTGCCTCCTGTGGAAGACCCAACCATTACACAGGGCAGGCGCTCTGCCCCCTGCAGGAAGACACCGCCTGACCCACCAGCGCTGTCATCTCAGCAGCAGCTGAGTACACCACAGCTGCCAAAACAGCCAACAGCACCAGTTCACACCATCAGCAAGGAACAGCTCACGGAAGAAGTTCGGGGTCTAGGGGAGGCCGTTCAGGATCTCCACTCTCCTGGTCATAGCGACCAAGCTGACCACCTTGGAGGAACTCCTAGGAGAGCTCCTGGCTTCATCTGCACAGCAAACTCCAACACCCGAGAATCTCAGTGCTGAGCTTGCAGTACTACAAGAAGATATACAGGGGAAGCACAACTTCTCCATCGAACACCGCGACACCAACATGCTTGGGCTCTGGAGAATCAAGGAGGAAGTGGCAGCCCTCCAGACGATGTTCCACGGGGCCCAACTTTAGAGGCCGTCACCAACCGGTGAAGAGCCCCAACAACCAACAATACCCTTACCATTAATCCTCAATCACTTCCTAACACTACCATCCACCCCTCCCTGACATATCACCCAGTCTCGTTGCACATCCACTCCTAATAAGCAGGGGCATAAGTAGGGCTTCAGTCATGCTTGCATCCTGCTGCCTTCCTCACCTTGGGCCCAGGCTTCTTGCCTGGGCAATATACCCCTTCCTTTGAATCTGCAGGTGCTTACAGCGGTACTGACTCAGCATCTCTCCCGAATATTCACCGGTGGAGGTTTTTAGTGGGTAGGGCTGGCAGTTCAATCCACCAGAGGAGTCCCACATTCCAATCCCAAGGTTAGTGCGTAACATGCATTTTTCCTCCACTGAGAAAAAAGTCATCATTCAGACCCTGAAGAACTTGACATGGCTGATCACTTGCGAAGCCTTGATTTATCGTTAAAATAGTTTAATTAAATTTTGGCTTGGCAAGCTACTGTAAGACAATAAGGAATCAAGTAGCAGCAAAAGCTCTAATATGCATCAAACAGACCTGCTGCAACAGCTCAGGACAACACAATACTTTACTACATGCAAAATTTAGTGCAACAGCTAATTAACGGTTTTACATAACAAAGCAAGGTATTTCAATGTAGCCTACCTTCGGCCTACCCTGCACAGAGTTCTCTTCATACCCTTCAGAAAATTTCAAGGTTCAGTGAAAATGTGTGCTCAGTGCATGGTTGAGAAAAGAACAGCATCAGGTCATGACAGTCACAACACAAGAGTGTCAACAGTATGATGCTGTCTTGTGTAGAATTAGATGTTTTCCTTAACTATTATGAATACACGTGGACAGGAATTCACATTAACACAAGTTGTAATAAAATATTTTTTGCAAGAAAATAATGTAACATTTTATGCGATACCCGTCCATCCTCCTTGCTGGAATATCTTCACTGCAATAATGGCCAGGATGGTATAGTCTTATATTTAACCTATAAAGTTAATGTAAAAGGTCATTTAAACTGGCCCCCTAGCTCAGTCGATAGAGCACCTGCCTGCTGTGCTGGGTGTCCCAGGTTCGATTCCCAGCAGTGGGGGTGGCAATTTTTCTCTGATCAAGATAATTCATCTTCCCCAGAGTCTTAAAGTATGAATGACAATGCGAATGCATGCGTGATCTAATGATTAAAAAAAAAAACAATGAATACAAGTTAACACCTTCAATATGTTCCAAAGGAGAACAGCCATTGATATGAACATTGGAGTTACAGGCGGGGTATAAGTGGAAGGAAAAAAAAGTTATTTAAAGAATGAAAGTGTACATAAATTAGAAATGATCAGTTTGAAAGGGTGGAACTCACCCGCCATTCCTTTTTAAGACTTTCTTATATAGAAAATGAATTACAAAACAAAAATAAAATCTTCATTTTGTTTCAACTGTGCATGCACCCAGTGCCAAATATGAGTAGTAGTGAAATGAGCGAAAATATTTTGAATAACTTTTATTTTCCATATTTTCTTAAAACCAATAGTTTTTATTAGTATAGCAGGAAAATTCATATTAGTGACGCTCACATCACTTAATTCATAATGGGCTGCAATATGTAACACCATAGTCTTCAACTCATTTTATGAGTAGAGTAGCAAGATATTAGCATGGACAATATATAAAACCATAATTTTCATAAAATTGCATCACTAGGTATTCAACTGCTCAATCAATTCCCTATCATTCCATTTTTCATTAACATGTTAGCAGCTCTTTGCTTTAAACAGCAGAGCCAGAAGTGCCCTCTACAGGCCAAAAATTAAATCAGCATCATGGATTAAGTTCATCAAGGTACTTCTTCCTCTTGTGCTACCAAAGATGTTTTGAGTCAAATTCTATTTCTTTCCAAAATCCTCTGATATGACACTTTTGTTTAACCATGAATCTCCCATATCTATTTGTTCCATAACTGACTATTTTTAAAGACCAAGACCCTATCCACTTTTTCTTTGAAAATGGAATTTTTTTAATACCACCAGTTCCAAACTGAAAAGTCTATATAAATATTTTACAGCTTGTGAAGTACGAGGGGGGACCCCAAAGAAACCAGATTGTTGTCATTAAAACTTATTGATGAACCTTTTTACAAAATTACTTCAGTCACCTTCAAAATACTCTCCATTACATGCGATGCACTTTTCAAGTCTCTTTTCCCACTGTTGGAAGCATGTTTGGAACTCCTCAAGTTTGATATAGCCCAGTGCCCTTTGTGAAGCTGTTTTTACGGTCTCTACATTTTCATAACGCTCCCCTTTTAGCACTTTTTTCATTTGTGGAAATAGGAAAAAGTCGCACGGGGCTAGGTCCAGCGAATACAGAGCATGGGGAACAACAGACCACCTCTGAGATGCCAAATAGTGGGTCACTCGTAAGGTCGTGTGTGCTGGAGCATTGTCATGATGCAGAAACCAGTCACTTGATTGCCAAAGTTCAAGGCATTTCCTACCCATATCATCTCGCAGATGCCTTAAAACATCCAAGTAAAAGTGCTGGTTAAAAGTCTGGCCAGGGGGTACGAATTCCCGATGCACAATTCCACAAACATCAAAAAAAGAATGATCATCGTCTTCACATTTGACCTCACTTGCCTTGCTTCTTTTGGTCTGGGAGAGTTGGGAGTCCTCCACTGGCTTGACGCTTGCTTGGTTTCTGGGCCATACCCGTAACACCAACTCTCATCCCCTGTAATGACTCTGTTCAAGAAGTTTGGATCACGTGCAATCTCTGTTTTCAAGTCCTGACACACATTCATGCGGATTGTTTTGTGCTCCTGTGTGAGAAGGTGCGGAACAAATTTAGCAGCAACACGTCTCATGTGCAAATCCTCCCTCAAAATTCGCTGGCATGAGCTCCAACTGATTCCTGTCGCTGCTGAAATTTGGTCAATCATTTGGCAACGATCCTCGATCTTTTGGCGGATCTTTACAATGTTCTCATTTCGCAATGTTGAAGGGCGTCCAGAACGACCTTGGTCATCAACACACATCTCACCACGTTTAAAGCGCCCAAACCAGTCAAAAACCTGTGTGAAGCTCATAGCGTCCTCCTGGAAAGCTTCCTGAAGCATTCAATGTGTGTGTTGCAGTTTTTTAAGCAGGAAACAAAATTTCACACACACTCCTTGTTCTTTTAAAGTTGCCATAACGGCTTTGCAGAGGTAACCCGCCAACAGTCAGAGAAACAATACCACACTTGCACGTTCAGCTCTACACTGACGCCGTCTGCACAGCTGCTTCATGAAGGTCTCTTCTAACACCATCTAGTGTGAGAAGCCTGCACTACGTCTACGAGTGGCTGCGTCCTCGGAGTCCGTCCGGTTTCTTTTGGGTCCCCCTTGTACCTAAGACAAGTTCCAACTCTGCTGCTGAATTCAATGATGTTATGTAAACTTAAAACCAGTTTGGAAAAGGAACCATTAATTTGCTCACCTCTTTCAAAGCCTCATCTACTCACCATATCTCAGCCGCATAAAACACTATTTTCTACTGTGGTTTTGTAAATTCTTGCAAGTCATTTGGCACTTATGTCTGATAATTTTCTCAAACATTATCTTATAACATTCGTAGCTGATTTACATTTTGCTACAGTCTTCTGTTAATTCAAACTTCTATTGGATCTTAATTTTGTCCCTCAAGAGTCAAATTTTCTTACCACCTCTATTTCTCTTGTTTATCTGCCATTTCTCATCCTCACGTAATTTTACTTTTTACTTCTTTACTTCCTCTCCATGGATCAGGCTACTAGCCTGATCTGACCTCAGTCTTTGTTCCATACCTTTTTGAGATGACCAACATCTCTTCCTCCAGTACGGAGGTATTCCAGGGCAAGCTATGGTATCTTATCATTTATTCTCGAAACATGTTTTTTCCATAGAATAAAAAGTGATTGTGACAAGATATACATTGGTAAGACCAAAAGGAATCTAGGAACAAGAATGAAAGAACACTTCAGAAATATTAAATTCAAACACATGGACAAGTCAGCCGTAGCACATCACTTTTGGTCTGAGAATCACAACATAAAACAAGAAATAGAACTGATCAAACAGGCAAAGGAACCTCTGGAACTACAGATTTGGGAAAACATTTATTACGAAGAAACAGGACCTCTTGATGAATTTTGAAATTACAGCCGTAGATGACGTCATCAAACTTACCAGAACATTAGATGGCAGCACAACACCAAGCCAGATGCACACACCGGATGCATCATCAGTCAACCACCGAATTGACGATAGAGAAGAAGTTCCCAGAAACTAGTCTTCATTAAAAAACTTGTAAGTGGAGAAAAGTATATACATTTGCCTAATTTTAGTAATAATGGTTTTTCCAGCAATAATTTGCTGAAGAACTTTTAACTTTGTGGGTTCGTAGAATTAAAACGCCGAGTTGCAGAAATTAAATTTTATATTACTCTGTCGAGTAATATAAACCCGTCACTACTAGCCTACTGTATTGTTTTTTTCTGTGCTTTTTTTTTACTAAACTTCTGGGCCCTAATTACCACTGTAACTGTGATGGAACAAAAATCTTCTAAAATTTAAACTGTTGTAATTATTTGTTTTGAACATAAAAATTGGTCGTAGCTAATATCATCCTTTAGCAAAGAATATGTTCAGCTGCCTCTGGTCCTCCAGGTTGGGGGTTGTGTGAAAGGCTGGTGACCCTTCTACCTAAAATTACCTTACTCATAAACCTCAATTTTACTTTTAAAAACCATAACTTTTAAATTATTTCAACTACTTTCAGTCCCCCTTTCTTACAAAAATGATTTATTTCCTCAATTGCTCTTCATATCACTCTAAGATATTGACCCAAATGTAAAGTTCATCTGCACAAAGCAGCCCAGAATTTCTATACAAGGTTCACTGAATATGACAGAAAATCAAACAACTCGTTCTGAATTTACAATTTCTTATTCCAACATACCTTCGGAACTGGTAAAAGTGGTTCTTAATCAGGACTACAAACTGAAAATTCTGGACATGTACAAATCATGTGGTCTACCGCACATTTTCAGGTTATTCTGAATCCAGAATATGTGCTAAGGATCTGCATAATATAACGCCTTCCAAAATTGAGAAACTGAAAGATAAAAGGGAATTAAAGAAACTAAACTATAACCAAGAGAAAATGTATTTTACTGAATAAAAGGATTCAAACATGTAGGTTTCATAAAATATTGCATTATTTAGGTGTTACTATTGTATCACATCACACAAATATTCACTGTATATACTACCTTATACTGAGTCAGATATTGTAAATAAATGTTGACACACTTAAGGCTTTTAATGTATATAAAATAGGTGAATAAATGAATGAGCATGAAAAGAGATAGTCTCTATATTCAGAAATTCAGCAACAATGGAAACAAGAGTGCAAGTAGTACTCCAGCCTTCTGCTTAACACCCTGTTGGTATAAGTTCAGAACTGCTTGTTGGAAAGAATACATTATTAACTGGTGAGTACATCCTATACCTTTGGATATCTTTTTTTTATGCAGAATGTCAATATAAAGGTTAAATAACAAGTTCACATCCCTGTCTCACCCTGTACACATTGTTACTTTGTCTACTAGTTTTACACAGAACCCTTCCTCCTGAAATATAATGCACAGTATTTCTATAACTGTATTACTTATCCCTTTACTTTTTAATTTTATTGAATAACAGTGGTTTAACTATAAAGCCTGGGACTTAAGTACTTACAGCATAGTAAGTCGCCACAATAAGGTGCATGTCTCATAGCATATACGAACCTCTAGTGATCTACCGGGAAACATATGAGTCCTGGAGAATTTAATGTCATGTCAGCATGTTGGCCATAGCAGCTCAGTTGGTTAGAGCAACCGCACATAGAGCGGCAGATCCGTGGTTCAAATCCCGGCTATGGCAATGAATTTTTCAGTCTGGTTCTACTCATTCAAACTTTAGCCTACACACGACTAGTGTGGAATAAATTATTTCCATCAATTTATTGATAATGTTTTTCTGTTTATGGGGTCAAATGCCCTATCTAAATCAATAAATGCAATGTATATCCTATTTCATTATTTAAATATTTGCTCACAATTGTTCATTATGAAAATATCTGTGGTTTTCCTGCTTGCTCTAAATCCTGCTTGGAAATATTTCTTCCGCTCTATGCAACTGTGTAATCAATTAAGTCAAAACCGTAAAGATCTTACCTAGAATAGGTAGTAGACTAATTGTCCCATCATTAGCAGGATTGTATTTTTTACATTTTTCCTTATATATTGGTACTATCATGCTTATTTTTCAATTCCAGGGTATCCTGTTTGTTTCCCGTATTTTTCAACACTATCATCACTTTTTTCATAATTTCATCTTACAACCAAGCTCTCCAAAATTCCCCTAGAATACCATCTATACTAGTGTCATACAATATTCAAACTTGAGATGGGAAACCAAAGCGAGGCTATGCATGCTTTGCTGCACATGCAACTGGTAAAATGCATGAATAGTGTATAATCTAGAATACTAGAGTGTTCAAGTTTGTTCAAAAGGGCATGCTATAAGCATTATCTGCCATCTGGGATGTACCCTTGTTTACAACAGCAAAGGTCAGGAATTCGGAAGTACAAAAGGAAAATAAAATTGAATTAACCATTGATTGAAGTTGCTATTCACCATGCAACGTGAATTGACAGCATTAAAGCTGAACTTCAAAACAGAACCATTCAATAATGTTGATGGAGAAGGTGTCAACTAAATCAGAGCAAGTACTAATTAATCCTTGTGTTAATTATAGCAAAATAGACATTGTTGGTATTTTACCACATCCTTCTAGTATTACTACAAACATCAAGGAAAGGCAGACGAAATACGAAATGAAGTGGTACCACTAATTATTTCTACCAGGTGTGACAAATCTTGCTTGTACTGACTAGTACAACCATATCCATTATCTGACACTACTCACCATATAAACAGTGGAAGCTGAGTATTCCTCAGTCAATTATACGAAAATGTTTGTAACAGATCAAGTACAAGTACAAATATAAAGAGAGCTTTTGAACTTCACAGATGACTGTCCTGTGCTGCTCACTGCATAAATACAGCACTAGCGAACATATCTGATGGGAAGAGATTTCTTGTAGAAGATGCCCCAAAAAGTGTGCACACAAATACAGTAAAGACCGTTTTTTTTTAAATTTACGTCCTCCAACATTTAGTCATATTGGACGATGAATGGAATGGGTGAAATAATGCTCAAATGGGCCCAGGGTCCATGGAGCTTAGAGCTATCTAACATTCGTCTTTAAGGATAAGGGAAAACCACAGAAAAACCTTATCCAGATAACTCACCCTGACCGAGATTCGAACTCGGGACCTCTTGAATGTGAGGCAGACATGCTACCATCTACGCTACCGAGGCCGGTGGCCAAAGGCTGTGGTGAGGTATATGAAAAAAGGCTCTGGCTGCCCAGCTGAAAACAGTATAGCATGTAGTCACGACAAGGAATAGCTTGCATACAATCCTGGATTCTATATGTCAGCAATAGGATGAAATTGTTGCATAGCTGCAAAATCATAATGCCTTGCACAACTTATATTTGGCTTCATCTATGAGGCTGCAGAACATACAGTAACTTTCCTTAAAGCATTCAAAGAAGCAACAGATGACCTAGAAAATGAAATCTTAACAATTCACTTGGTACTCCTGTGGTTCCTCAAACTACCACAGTACTAAATCCTTTCATGGAAGTGTTGAAAACAGTGTTGTATAAATTAAATTTATTGGGAGTCGATTAATGACACTAAACAACACTTACTTTCAAATTTTCCCGGAACTAGTTTCAGAGGCCTTCCCTCTGTCCGGCTGAGGATAGAGGGAAGGCCTCTGAAACTACTTCCGGGAAAATTTTAAAGTGTTGTTTAGTGTCATTAATCGACTCCCAATAAATTTAATTAATACCACAGTACTGCTCAGTTGATGAACAAGATGCAATGTTTGAAAGCAATGAGTCGGTAATTCAAACACAAACATCACTTAAATTTCCTTACTTGGACATGTTTCGGAGAACAGTTTGTCCCCATCGTCAGCAGTTATCCGACTGGTTGGATCCATGGTTTCCTGAAGTGAGCTGGTTGTCTGTGGTGGCATCTGTTGTCTGGGAGATGAACTTCCAAAGAGTTTTCAGGTGGCAATTCGAAATTTAAGTATACTGTTTGTTTTTTACAATTAGCAACTTTTCCCAAACATCGAGTTCAGCTGCATTACTGGCTGGCTTTAATAGTTTTATATTTGGTATAATTTCATGATTGGTAGACCAGAAATGGTGGGCTATTGCTGTTTTTTCTATTTGTGAGTGAGTGTGTAGGGTTTTAGGGCCCGTCGACAACAAGGTCATTTGGGCCCTAAGTCAACACTAAAATCTAAAAGCTACACAAAGTTAAAAAGTAAGATAAAATATAAACACTCAACTATTAAAAACACATTAAAACTCGTCCCAGTACTAAAAATTTAAAATCTCTAAAAGCAATAGATATAAAACACAAGTCATACTTGTTTATTAAAACCGATTTTAAAAATAAACCGCAGTGCCTTATCCACGGCCACTGGGTCGTCACCTAAAATACTGAGCAAGTTAGCTCCCAAGCCCAAAGACTGGCGAACGCGGGCATACTGTGGGCAATCGAGTAAAATGTGCCGCACAGTGAGGCGTACGGCACACGGAGCACACACTGGGGCCGGTTCCCCTCTCAACAAATGACCATGAGTACCTCGTGTGTGCCCAATTCTCAGCCGGGTGAGTATCACCTCGGTTCGCCGGTTATCCCTGCAGGAAGTTAGCCAGGGTCGTACGCTGTCTTTAATTGCCCGGAGTTGTGTGCCTTGTAAAGCTGTCCAGGAGTGCTGCCAAGCAGAGAGGAGTTGGCGACGGAAAAAACGTTGCACGTCCTGGAATGGCACTGTAGTTGTTAAACTCCGGGGCAAACGGCAAGCAGACTTAGCAGCCGCGTCCGCCTCCTCGTTCCCGCAAATCCCAACATGGCCTGGGGTCCAAGTAAAAACAAAATTGTATCCGCGACTGAGCATTTGCGAGATCTGGGTCTATTTTTAAAACCAGTGTGTGAGCGGTAGTGTGCTGTTGTAAGGCCTGAAGCGCACTTAGACAGTCAGTGCAGACGATAAAAGAGCCAGGAGCTAACTTGCAAATAAAAAGGAGCAAATAAAAGATGGCATACAGCTCTGCTGAGAAGACCGAAGTGGAGTCCAGAAGTCGAAATTTATGAGCCTCACCGTTAATGAAGAATGCGCAACCCGTAGCGTTACCTAACTGGGAACCATCTGTAAAGACCGGAACGTAGTTAGGGTAACGGCCCAGTAATTCGGCAAAAAGTTGTTGGAACACCGAATGTGGAGTAGCGAGTCTAGGGTTCTTTGAAAGAGTTAGATCGAACCGCGCACGATTGAGCTGCCATGCAGGATAAGGGCAGATGGACGACCTCTCCACGCGAGGCATTCGGAGGCCATGGGAATGTAGGTGATCCCGAAACTTATTCCCACGGGGCGTGTCCGAGAACCAGGGCGCATATAACGGTGGACTAAATCTGGACACAGAACTGGTTTAAAACAAGGATGATTGGGATAACTTGCCAACTTCGACACGTATGAGCACAGTAACAGCGAGCGACGAATATGGAGTGGAGGTTCGCCTGAGTCTGCATACAGGCAGTCGACTCGACTGGTGCGGAAAGCTCCTGTGGCAAGGCGGATGCCAGTGTGATGCACGGTGTCTAAAAGGCGAAGTTTAGAGGCGGTCGCTGCGCCATAAATAAAACTGCCATAGTCCAGCTTGGACCGAACCAGAGAGCGGTACAGCCTCAACATTACAGTGCGATCGCCCCCCCCCCCCAAGATGCTCCAGATAATACCTTCAGCACCCGAAGAGAACGATCGCAAGAGGCTCGAAGGTGACGAATGTGGTGCTCCCAATTTAGTTGTCGGTCCAAGTAGAGACCCAAGAACTTCAGGTGCGAGACAAATGGCAGGGGTGTGCCGTTCAAATAAAGATCAGGAGGCGGGTGAATACCTCGTAGGCGGTGAAAGTGGATACACTGCGTCTTCGCAGCTGAAAAACGGAAGCCGGTTTGAAGCGCCCAAGCTGCTAGCTGGGTAATGGTCAGCTGCAGTTGGCGCTCAATGTGATCTATGTTGGCAGACCTATAATAGATAGCGAAGTCGTCAACATAGAGGGATGATGGAATTCCACTTCGAACGGCACTAGTGATGCCGTTAATCGCTACGGCGAAAAGGGTGACGCTCAAAATCGACCCTTGAGGTACACCGTTCTCCTGTATCCGCTCCCGTGATATCGTGTTTCCTATGCGAACCCGAAAACGGCGAAGTTTTAAAAAATTGCATAAAAACTCGGGTAGATGACCACGCATACCGTAACTATGAAGGTTACGGACTATGCCGTACCGCCAAGTGGTGTCATAGGCCTTCTCCAGGTCGAGGAACACACCCACGGCGTGCTGTTTCAGTAGAAACGCATCGGAAATATACCCCTCAAGGCGTGTTAGATTGTCGACACTTGAGCGATGGCGACGAAAACCGCATTGCAAGTTGGACAGATGGTTATGTTTTTCTAGCCACCAATTTAATCGAGCGTTTATCATTAGCTCGAAGGTCTTGCAGAGGACACTCGTCAGGCAAATGGGGCGGTAGCTAGATGGAAGTGTGCGGTCCTTTCCGGGTCGAGGGATGGGGATGACAACACCCTCTCGCCAGGAGGAAGGGAAAACCCGCTCATGCCAAATGCGGTTATAGATGTTTAATAGGAAACATAGCGCCTCAGATGGAAGATGTAGTAGCATCTGTCGGTGTACGTCATCGGGACCTGGAGAAGAATCCTTTGCTAACGCTAGAGAATGGGCGAGCTCGGCAGCGGTAAAGGGTTGGTTGTACGGCTCGGTGCAGTCACTATTAAAATTCAGTGGTACCCGCTCCGCCTTTTCCTTGATAGGCAGGAAGAGAGCGTCATAGCGGGCAGTTTGGCTCGTGGCAGCAAAAGAGGTAGCTAGGGCTTCAGCTATCTCCTGCTCGGTGGTGCACATGGAACCGTTGATGGCGAGGCCGGGAATTACCGTCCGGCGATACTTGCCATACATCCGCCGAACAGCTGACCATACTTGTTGGGTAGAGCTGCGCCGGGAAAGCGAAAACACATAGGCTTCCCAGGATTTACGCTTTGCGTTGCGCAGTATAAAGCGTGCCCTAGCGCGAGAACGTTTGAAGGCGACGAAGTTCCCTTCCGTCGGGTGCCGCTGAAAAACGCGCAAAGCACGTTTGCGTGCTTTGATTGCCAAACTGCATTCCTCAGACCACCACGGTACAGGAATACGACGTGGTGTAGGTGAACCTCGAGGAATGCTGGATTCTGCTGCGAGCAGGATCGAGCAAGTAAAATATTCGACCATTTCGTCGATGGTGTCGAAACCATGGTCGATGAGGTGTATGAGGGATTGGAATTTTCCCCAGTTAGCTTTGGAAATAATCCAGCGAGGATGTCGAGAAGGTACACATTGGCGGCCAGAAAAATGAATGTTAATGGGGTAATGATCACTGCCGAAGAGGTCGGAAAGTACTGACCACTCAAGTAGTGGTACTAATGACGGACTGCAGAAAGAAAGGTCTAGTACGGAATGTGTACCATAAGCGGATGATAGGAATGTCGGGTCACCAGTATTTAGCAGAAGCAGGTCAGACTTATCGAAGACGTCTACGAGGAGGCATCCACGAGCGTCATCAGTGTCTGATCCCCAGAGCGTGTGCTTGGCATTCAAATCTCCCACAAGGAGTAGAGGTGAGGGGAGCTGAGCCAATAGAGCTTGAAGATCACGCTCTGGAACTATACTGAGCGGCGGCAGGTATATGTTGCATATGGTAAAACTGATGTTCCCCAGCTGTAGTCGGACGGCCACAGCTTGCAATGGTGTGGTGAGAGGAACGTTGGCGGCTGAGATGTTAGGCGCCACTAAGGTAGCAACGCCACCGCTTGCACGCATACCTGCAAGAGAGTCGCCTCTAAATGCAGAGAAAGAGTGAAGGTGTAACGAGTGATTGGGATGTAAGTGGGTTTCCTGGAGACAAATAATTGATGGTGACCGTTGAGAAACTAAATGTTGTAGGTCTTGAGCACGAGCTCGAAAACCATTGACATTCCACTGGATTATTTCCATGAAGAGTTTTTAACGGGTCGTTTTAACTTTTTTCTTGACCTTGGCTGACTTGGGCCCTACGACTCGAAAATCGTTAGCCTCCTGTGACTCCGCTGATGTTCGGGAGTCAGAACTCCTACGGCTCGTAGAACGAGACCGAGATCTAATAGAAGGCGAGCGACTTCGCGATCTATGTTGTGGTCGGGATCGGTTTTTCACATTTACCACGGCATGGTTGTTACCCGCTGATGGCTTGGTGGCTGGAGTCTGTACGGTTGAAGCGGATGTAGTGCTGGTGGATATACAAACTGTCTGAGACGTAGGTTTAACGGCTAGAAAGTCAGTCTGCGTGGATGCGTGGGCGACAGGGACGTGTTGAACAGCAACAGTGGTGTTGGGAGTACGGCGAGCTGCTGATGCATATCCAGTAGTAGTAGCAGGCTTTAATTGCTCAAAGCGCCGTCGTGCCTCTGGAAAAGTCAGGCGTTCCTTTACACGTAGCTCCTGAATGCTCTTTTCGTCCATGTATTTTGGGCACTGTCGCGAACTGGAGGGGTGACTGCCGCCACAGTTCACGCAACAGGGTGTTCGAGTGCAGTTTGGATCCTCGTGCTTCGGTAGGCCACATTGCTCACAAAGAGCAGGATTGGTACATGTGACCTTAGTATGTCCGAACCGCTGACATTGGAAGCAGCGCATGGGGTTCGGGACATACTGGCGGACGCTAGCACGTTCATAGCCGCAATATATGTATTCGGGTAACTTCGTCCCAGCAAACGTTAGAAATACCGTACGTAGTGGGTACTCCTTGCCATCTTGTTTCCGTGTTAAGCGGTACGCCTGACAAACAAGCTGGTCAGAGAGGCAACTTACTATTTCTTCATTTGCAAGACCATCTAGGCTGGAGGTGGTGACTACTCCTCTACAGGTGTTGAGTGTTTTGTGTGGGGCTACCCGGATAGGGTAGGAGCCCAACAAAGTCGCCTTTTGCAGTTTTTTAGACTGGTCTGCACTGGTGCTCTCTAATAGTAAGCTACCGTCTCGGAGACGCGTAGCGTTTTTGACAGGGCCACTGATTTTGTCTAATTCACGCTTGATATAGAACGGACTAATATCTTTAAACGTTTTGCCATCACATGCCAAGGTCATCACTAAAAATGGGTCAGTAAAGGAGGTTTTGCGCGGAGACATGATGATAGAGACCCCCATCCGGAACCGTCGGCGTCAGCCTGCCATCCGGGGGTTAAAAAAGAAAGACACCGAATCTTCACGGTCTGTGCCGTCATGGGGACCTCACCCATGACCGATCTCATTTGTACCTCAGAAAAGCTACCCTTCAATCTCCACTGCTTGTCCGTATGGGTAAACCGTTCACCACGCACACCCCGGCTTTATGCCCCTACCACAGGAATAACCGCCTGTGGCTCCCCACTTTAGGCCGCGCATGCGTGTAATAGGCACACGCGGATTCAGGGGACTTGTGGTTGATTACACCGGGGTTCCGTCAGCGGTAACACGTCCGGTCCGTGATACTAACCCAACGGCAAACACGGCCGTCGGGAGATTAACACAGACCGGGCCCTCAAGGAGCTACGTGGGTGTACTTGACGGTGTGGACGGGCTCCGCACCTAAGGCTACACATAGGGGCAGTGCGAAGGGTCCGCTCAACCTTCACTTTTGAGACCTCCGGAGAGCACACATGTCGGAAGCCGCGCTGAAAACCGTGGGACAGAACCACGGAGATAGGAGAGATCCCTGCTGGTGAGACAGGAGTTATAAACCTAAGACCTTACGTGCTAATAAGAATAATAAAGAACTAGAAGAGGAAGAATGTGATGCTTACTGACAAGCAGTAGCTACACGTGGCACAGTTGATGGAGATGAAGGGGATGAATTGAGGGTGAATGGCTAGGGACCCCGGGATCGCCAATCCCGTACCTACCGTGGTAGGTCCCTGGGGGAAAATACCAGAGCCTCTTCTGCCAGTTTTCGGGGTTACTGATGGGCCTTCTCGGCAGCCGTAGCGGTCGTGGGGTACACCAAGTCCCCACCGTACATCACCCCATCAGTCAGTCCCCTACTTCCTGTTGCCCACCCCTCGGGACGAGGACCGCAGAGGTTGGATTTTGAGGGGCTTTTCCTATTTGTTTGTGTTTCACACATCTCATATATGTCCCTATAATCTAATATGTAAACATCTTTTGGTTTTTCCTATGTACAACTTATTGCAGTCTGAGCAGTTGATTTTGTATGTACCTGATTTCTTCTTTTCAGGTACTGGGGTCTTTCAGGTTGTTGCATATTAAGTTTTTTAAACTGAATTTATTTATTGGGGCTAGGGTGATGATGAACTTCTTGAATATCTTGTTGAATTTATATTGCACCCCGGGATTATATGTGAATTTCCTGAACTGTGTCTTGGTTTTTGAGTGTTAATTTGTGGTGTCCAATATTGGATACTACAACACTTGGTAACATAAGTGGAGTTATCAAGTGTTGTAGTTTATAATATTATTAGTTATAATATAACTCCACTTACGTTACCAAGTGTTGTAATTTATTTATAATACATGTAGAACGTCTGATATAATAGGTTCATAATGTAAGCTGCTAACTGTATAAGTGTATACCAATAAATATTGAATATCTTTAGTTTTTCATGTTGACTATCAAAAACCTCAGCCTACATATGGCTAGTATGAAGAAATGATTAATTTCCATCAATTAACTAAAATCTTTAGTTTATTTTTAATCTTCCTGCTTTTCTGTCTTTATAGATATTTCACATTGCTCTGTACAACCAGCTACCAGCTTACAAGAGCCTCAGAAGGAAAAGGATTAAGAAAATTTGCATGGATACTGAAAGTTCAGATGCTAAGTGAAGAATTAGGAATGTCCGAAGTATAAAAATTGAAAGAAGCGTAGAGACAGTGAAGCAAATGTTAAAATATAAGTGAATCAAGTGCTGGGACAAGACCAAATACATTACGTACAAACTATGAAATTTCTGGGACTAATACTAGATGAAAATTTAAATTGGGAAACTCACATAGAGGCATTGACGAAAAAGCTTAGTAAAATATGTTTCTTAATGAGGGCGATTACAGGCATGTCAAGCTTGAAAGTTCGGAGAATAGTGTACTTTTCATATATACACAGTTTGTTGGCATATGGTATAATTTTTTGGGGAAATTCTAAAGACAGTATAAAAGTATTCAGATACCAAAAGAAAATAATTAGAATCATAGCAGATGTCTCAAGCACAACTAGTTGTAAGCCATACTTCAGTAAATTAGGTATCTTACCACTGCCAAGTATATACATATATGAAACTCTTGTACATATGAAAGCAAGCCTAAGTTTATTCAAAACAAATTCTGAAATTCATATACACAACACTAGAACAAAGAATAATTTATTTGTGAAGTCACACAAAACAAAGATGTATGAAAATAGTTTCACATATCATGGCTTACATCTTTACAAAAAGCTACCTGAATCTATAAAAAAGATTGAATCACAACATCAATTTAAGAAATTGTTATTAAACTTCCTTAGAGCCAATAGCTTCTACAGCGTGGATGAATTTTTAAATTTGTAAATATTTAGTTAGCTTCCTTAATTATAAATATTATACTTAGTTTTTAATTTGACGTGTCCTATAACATGTACATGTTTTAATGGATGAATGAATAAATCAAATCAAATATTAACACACTGCTGCACTCAGTTTCTCACAGAACATGATTCAAGAGCTGTTTCTCCCATCGTCAGCTGAGTCTCGACTAGTGCAAATTGTAGTGTTTTCCTCCTCAGTGTCGTCAATTTGCACTAGCCAAGACTCAGCTGATGGTAGCAACAGATCTTGAAACATGTCCTGTGAAAGACCGTGTGAGTGAACCAATGTGTCAATATTTTCTTGATTTACTTTTATTTCGAGTTTTTTTTTTCTTTTGTGGTAATTTACGTCCTCCAACATTAAGTCACATCAGACGATGAATGAAATGGGTGAAAATGATTCTGAAATGAGCCCAGGGTCCGTAGAGCTTTGAGTTACCCGACATTCGGCTTTCTGGATAAGGGAAAACACCGGCAAAAACTCATCCAGGCAACTCACCCTGACCGAGATTCGATATTGGTGATGATTAGCTATGCTGTGGAAGGAACATGAAATCAGTCTACTTGCTGTCAGTAATTGCCAAGCATACATTGCATATTCAAACTTCAATTAAGCTGGAATACCTTTGACGAGTCACTGAAGTCAGTTGGATCCAGACAAAGAAATGACATTAGTTCACAACAATTATTTTATATTGTAATTTTTTCACATTTTGAAGTGGAGTGTATTTAATTACTTATCTTTGAAATATTGACAACCTGAGCAGAGAGTACATTTGCTTTATTAATTTTGAGATATGTATGTGTGTGTTCAGCTTGTTAAATTGAAGACATGCCCAGAAAAACGGGTTAACCCACATTTTTTAAAAATGGAGAAAACAAGTGTTTTGTGAATGAGGCTAAAAGAATTGTTAACATTATTTTATTTCATTTCTGAGAATATGAGTCTCAAGAATACAGTATATATTATCAGGGTTATCCTTAATAGAACCCAAAACATGACTGATCTAATAACAATAAAAATAAAATAATGAAAATAAATTGAAAACCTGTGTCAGCTTTTACTTAAGTTTTATTCTATATACATTTTACAACTTTAGGTGAAACTAATAGGTGTGTGTTTTGGCATATTTATACATGGTACACTTTGGATTATTCCACTTTTCAATAAGTATATCATTTTGGAAACTAGGTACAAGCTTTTTAGCTGTAGTCAGGCTGGTCAAAAAATGCTTCATCAGTAATATTCTCAGAAGCTGTGGTCTCAGATTTAAGAGTTTTATAGAACTCATGATAAATTGGTGGGATATAATTCATCAGATCCTGTAAGTCCTTTAATTTTTTCAGGATTTATAGGTCTTGAACCATTGTATTTTGGAGGAAATGTCACATAAGTAAGGGATAGTTTGCCAGATATTATTTTCCTTCGAATGTCCAAAGTGTCGTAATCCTCAACCTCACCGTAAGTGTATTTAAAATATAACTTAAAGGGGTGTCCTTTAAATACTTTCATGCATGTCACCTTGCTCAAGAGTACCTTTTGCCTAGATTCTGAAGCTGTTCTTTTCTGTACTTTGTCAAGAAGAGGCTTTGCAGAGATGAACATGTTGTCATTTTGAAAACATGAAAAGAATTCTTTACAATGGTTTGTCTCACTAGCTCCATCCACTGATCTGGAACATAAATGTAAGCTGCTTGCCTCTTCTTTTTCTCTATAAGGCCAAAGTCACGATCACAAGGCAAAAATGTATGACTGGGTACTAGTTCTGCCATTGTTTGTTTACATTCACATTAGAGTTTACCAACATCACGCACTGTTGAAGCACTATGGTATGTGGTAGTTATTACTTATGAAGTGGGCTAAATACTTGTCTATTTTCCATGTATCACTTTATTCTTATAACTAAAACTATGCTGGTTTCATAAAATATGATAGTTAAACTGAAAGGATAAAATCATTTAAAACATTTGTAGCTCTGTTGGTTATCCTGTTTATATGTTAGTTACCATGAGTACCACTAGATGACAGGCACAGAGCAAGAACAGGTTAACTCGTTTTTGACATTATATGAAAAGGATATCACAAAGAACTTCACCTCTCTCTATTTAGCATTATATGATTGCTGGAGGGTAAACCAACACAAGAAAAGATAGCTCTCTGTTGCAGCAAAAGAGGGCAGCACTTATCGCAAAAAATTTTATTTTGAGGGTTATTCCATTTTTCCGTGCATGTCTTCAATTACATAATCATGTTAAGATTTGTAACTAGCAGTGGTTTTTTTACAAACCTCATTTTATTTGATAGAACTATTTGTAGTTGGTTTTTAACATACATTTATTTTTACAAAATATAATTTTGGTCCAGCCAGTACTGAAATGTATAGCTTTTAAGTATAACTATATTATATGAAGGTTACTTCAATCCTGAAGTAAACATCCAGGAGGATAGCAAGAGAGACAGTGATAGTGAGATGGCTTCCCTGACTGGTTCAGGGAAGGTAATGCTTATCTTATGTGCTGAATACCATAACCACCTTCTAAAAGTACAGTCCCATGGGTAGTTTTCTAATCACTGCTATGCATGAATGACTTTCAGTGAGAAAAGTATTCAAAAGCTTCAATTCCTATAAAGGATGGTTGCCTCACACTTTACCTAAAGTAGACAAATACCACGCAGATGTGTTCATAAATTCTGAATGAAACTTTTACAAGACATAAGTTTATAATAAAATCTAATGTGTTGTACTGATGACTCTCTACTTTTGTATAAACTATTCTTAAAAACCTTTATTCCTATCTATTTCATGTTAAGATAAACATGTTTAATTAGGGCCAACTGAAAAATTCAATGCCATGGTCGGCATTTCAGTTGACTCTAATTAAAAACATCCATATACAGGAGTAACATATTTTAAAGGATTAATTCCTCAATATAAAATTAAAAATTGTATTGTTAATTATCATGTAGGTATAAGGGAATATGTTAGACTAAGTGATAGAAGGTTTAAAGCTGGTTGCTGCGTGATGTCTTTGATATTCCATTGTTTTCTTGGCCAAAAAAAAAAAAAAAAAAAACGAAAAACCACTTCCCATTTGAAAAACAGTATTACAAAATTCTCACAAATAACAAGGAATACCATTGAAATGATGCACTCCACAAAAAAGCATTTATTACAAACAAATGAGATCCACTTATTTGTGCAGCAAAATTTTGTTTCTCTTACTGCAAAAGTCATCCCAGAATGAAAGAGGCTTCTGAGTAGATTCCTAGAAATATTAAGACAAATTTCATTTGTCCTAAAAATATCTCTTAAACTTAGATCAGGATAATGTTAATGTTCCTAAGTATGGAAAATGCATGTTACCTTTCTCAGCCTGCTTCAGTCCTGTTGTGTACAACAAGGCAGACCTGACTCCACTCGCTGCATGTTAGATGCTACTTGTATGCATGTAAGTTTTTTCAACACTAGCACTTTATAATAGTGCTAACTTATTGACAAATCAAGAGCACCACAAAACAATGGGCGATCATTCCTCTAAACAATATTTCTAATAAAATTCATATACCTATTTTTGGAAAACCAAAATTCTCAAAACATTTTGCATGTAAATGACTGTCATGTCACATCCTTTGAATATGTTGAACTTATGTAGCAAGTTTGGTATTTAACTGACTTTTCGTTTTTTAAGTTATGCTTCTTTTTTGTTCCATTTATACCCCACCTTTACCTGCAGTAGTCATATTGGCAGTCATTCTCCTTTTGAACATATTGATGGTGTTAATTCATAATTGTTAGGTTGTATCATTAGATCACGCACACATTCACACCCTCATTCATACTTGGGGAATCATCTTGGTTGTAGAAAAATCCTGACCCCTAGCCAGGAACTGTACCCGGGACCCCTAGCATGGCAGGCAGGTGCTCTACTGACTGAACTACAGGGCCAGTCAAGTTAAGCTGTTATCAGACAGAAACACACATGCATGCAGACCTTTCCTAAGAATGGTTATTTGGAATCAGGAAACCTAAAAATTTGTAATTCCACTGAAATCTTGGTATCGAAGTTCTGGATGAAATGCAATGCTTTCTCAATTTATTATAAGTACATAGTAGATAAAGTAAAAACAGATATAGGTTGGACAGAAGACAGGCAAAATTATATAACTGACACTATTAAATTATTGTTCTTACTATTCAATAAAACACAGCTTAGCTTATACTACTAAACGACAACTTGCAAAACCTATACGAAACATCTCTCTCAGAACTAGTAGGTCTTAAGGCAAATGCTGATTGAGATATTGTTTATAGTCCAGAGCAAATTCTGATAATCTGATATTTATGACTATTTCCTGTACATCTCGATACCTCAAAAGCTCAGAGCATTTATAAGCAATTTAAAAGCAGTAAGCTTTGCATCATGGACTAGACCGGTGCTTCAACCGTAGTAAAACACAACCAAGGTAAACCATTAAAAAGTGTTTAGAGAGAATGATCACCCATGGTTTGGTGGTGCTCTTGATTTACTGTCATTAAGTTAGCACTGCTATAAAGTGCCAGTGATGTATGCACATGTAGCATCTAACACGTGGTGAGCAGAGTCAGCTCTGCCTTGTTGTTCACAACCGGACTAAAGCAGGTTGAGAAAGATTGTAACATGCATTTTCCATACTTAGGAACATTATCATTATCCTGACCTAACAATGATAGAGCATGTTTATATAAGTTTTCTTGCTTAAAATTCTCATCTATCATTCACCTATTTTTATAGGCCTTTTACTATTGCCCAAATTATCTTAAGTCATGAGTTTTTACTGCTTCATTTCACAACTGACTTATTTTTATTTTCCATTCTCACTTTTTTTCCTTGATTAAGAATCTAATTTCCATTTAGTGGCTAAATTCTCAACTCTTGGGTCACTCTTCTCTTTATTATTTGGCACTCTGTCAATTTTCTTTTGCTGTCAAAAATTACAACTTTTATCCTGTCGCCAGCCCTTTAAAACTACCATTCTAACAATTTTACTTCCTCTGTAGTTAGCTCTCTATTTCTACTTGTTATACTTTCTTTCTGAATTTAATTCTATATAAATATTTAATGGTTTTCTTCCTTCCATTTATAAACTTGTACAAGTCTAAATCACATTAAAGACTTAAATAAAAACTCAATTTCAATTTCCCATGGCCCCTCTGTATATCTTGGATCAGCTGTGCATTTGGTTGAACTGGTCTTTTTGGTGATGTCACTAATGATGCATTTTCTCTAACACTACTGTTGGGCTGAAGTTCTTTTCTGTAGAAGGTAGTCTATACTATATTCAGCCTTCAAGGTGTACAGATGTAAATCTAACACAGTAGCATAACTTTTAGAGTGAGTGAAATAGTGAAGCGCAAGTTGAAATAGTTTGTTACTACATTTGCATATATTATTTCTTACTTGATACATTAAAGCAATGAAAGAGGTGAATGGGTGAATAGAGTAATTAACTTCCAAAACATTTAAACATGAGCTACAGTGAAAGATATGACAGCTGCGATAAGAGTAAGATGTAAATAGCTGACCAAAGAAAATAGTAATGCCTGCTTTTCGGTGAAGTGATACAACTACACTGTTGATGTGCATTCCTGCTTTGCCAGGTGGGACCTTAGTCGTAGTTCCTTGATGTAAAAGTGCTTTTGTGTTTCTTTGTATGTTAATCTTGATGGTCCATTCTTTGCAAGGAACAGGATCTTTTTCATATGCACAGTTTTCACTCTTTATGAAAGGCTAGTTTATCAAGTGATGTTCCAAATTACCTGTATTGCATGTCATGATTGGTAATATTTAGTGTAAAGTAGTTGGCAATGTATTGATATGAATGTGGATTTTAGAGATGCACTGCACACAACAGCCACCTATGTCACACCCTTTAACACAATTCTTCAGGATAACAGAAGTTAAAATGGAAATTAATTGCTCGTTCACACTAGCGGTGTGAGGGACGCATTATGAAAGGGTAGAGCCCGACTAGCTCAATGGTTAGAGCAGCTGGATGAAAACCAGAAGATCCGTGGTTCAGATCCCAGCTATGGCATTGAATTTTTCAGTTTGGCTCTACCCTTACAGAAGTTAAAAACTCTCACACACACTCTCACACACTCTCAGTCTCTCACACACTCTCTCACAGTCTCAGTCTCAGTGTCTCAGTCTCACTCTCTCTCTCTCTCTCTCTCTCTCTCTCTCTCTCTCTCTCTCTCTCTCTCTCTCTCTCTCTATATATATACACACTTATTGATAAAGTAATTGATATTGCAAAGGACATTCAAAATATTTTCACTCATTTCATTACTATTAGCATATTGGCATTGCCCTAGGCTCAAGCAGTTTTAACTGAATGGAAACACTGTTCATATTTTGCAATTCATTTATTATATAAGAAAGTATCTTATACCGGAATAGTGGGTGGGTTTCAGCCTTCCAAACTGATCACATTTAGTGTCTTTAGCATCTTGCATGCACTATCATGTTTTAAATAATCTTTCTTCCAAATGTACCTTATGGGTTAAGGTAAGCTGTTACCATGGTTTTGTTATTATTTGATGCTGTGTTTCATTACACGTTCGTGTATCACCATTTTGATTACAGTGTATTTTCAGTGCATGTTTCTTGGCCTGGAAGCATTACAGCTACTATTCGACAACATAATCTATATTCTCAGAATTACTTCTACAATAATTGTAAAGTACATTTTGAAATGAACATATTGTAACTTTCAAACAGAAATTAAAAGTATGTCAAGCTTTTTAGGGACAAACTATCTTACTTGAGGAAGAATCAATTTTAATCTGGAGGACTTCATTTATTACATGTGTGGATAACATGATAGATGGTGAATATAGCATATACTATAAAATACAAATTTTTTCATCTGCTTTTTGAAATTAACACTAAGGCACTTATGAAAAAGGTTCCCCAAAATCGTGTTATTTAAGGTAAGTAATTGCAATCAAAACCCGTAGACATTAAAATATTGGATCTTACGGATACTTGATTGCCGTGCCTGATCCATGAGTGCTAATTAACAGTACATAAAAACATTTCAAAACGCAAAGAAAACGACACTAATCGCTAATTATGAATGCAGTGCATACCCAACTTCAATAACATACGCACCAGCAAAGTAGTTCAAACACCGCGAATGATAAAATACCTCTTTGATGGTTCTATGTACAAACTAATAATTTAAAAATGTCTAACGGTTTATTTTACTAATTTCTAAACAGGATTCGCGCCTTTAATTCTCCCTCGGCTTGGCAACGCTTTGACAATTTAATAATTAAGCACCACACGCAGGCACTGAAATATTCTTATAATTTAGCAAATATTCAATTAGACTATAAGTTACAACTACAGTGAAAATATATGCATCATTTGAACTCTCCATATGCTAGGATTTCTCTCTATCGAGGTACAATAATCGATGACTCTCCCCCCTTCTTCAAGGACAAAGACCGTGACGAAAGCTTGCAAAACGACGCATAAGCTAACGGCACTTAGTGGGCACCTCGTCATGAAAATCAAATACCCCTTAACTTAACGAGTTAACTTTACAAGCATCACCAGCAACTTTAAAAATAAAATCCCTTTCGGACAACATGAAGCTATTCCTCTCCATTGAAAATGGCTACCATCCGCCATAGTATAAAAGAAGCCATTTGTAAAATATGGCTGCGCCCGTAGTTCATTCATGGCCGGCTAACTATCAAAACAAACCAAAACCGTACTCGATCTCCATATCATTTGAAATATTTCCACGATAAACAATATGCCCACCACATACCTAGGAAAGCACCGACCAAAATAATCATGGCGGGGTTGGTCAATGCACTTCGTTTCTTTTCCTGTACGCTAAAACAAGGTTCCAATTTACATACCGTGTTATACAGCTTTCAAAGAAACAACATACACAAAAAACTATACAAAATATTGCTTACCATCATCAGTCCCGGACGCCCACATAGTGACGGAGAATTCGCCCTCCAGTGTCTTTATTTGTACTTGTTTTTGTTCCCATTTGCGTGACTTAGGTTCTGCAATTTCACCAATTACTTGTTCATTCCCACGCACTTTACCGCCTCTCCGAGACTTACGATTTGCTTTTCTTGACGGTCCTGGGTTTGATTCCACATAAATGTCACTTTCTGATGGTACAGGTATCTGGTCATAAACTGACAAAGGATCTCCACTACCCACAATTTCTTCCTGCGTTTGTAAGATTACTTCTTCGCGCCCAGGCTCTGGAAGCGGTTGTAGAGCAATCATTGGCTGGCCTTCCACCGTTTCTATCGTAGTTTCCACAGTCTCACAAGGTATTTCAACTGGTATTGCTTCTATTTCCACTTCTTGAATATCAGGATGAATTTCAACTTCGGTTATTATGTCCGAAGACGCCATGTTGCTAACTAATATGGCTAACAAACAACGTCTGCTTGTAGCAGATCTACACTGCACGACTACAAATTCACAAATATGCCAATTGCAACAAATGTTAGAAGGTCCCGCAGCTACTGCCATCTAGATGTCGCTTATATAGTAAAACAGCTATTTTAAGCAACTGTTACGTGAAAATACATCCTACACTCTGTGCTTTCACACTAGAAGTGATATGTCACATATGAGCAGCTAAAAACCGCTACGTGAGATTTATTTCATGTGACGAAATATCACAACACTCCTTTGTGGAGATAACTTGCGAAGCAAAAATAGCGTAAAGAGCACAGGCTACATATTGGATAAATCCCTTGTTGTGTTTTTAAAAGAAAGAACCATCATCTAATAGCAAGGCCACCCTCCTATTTAACTACAACAGGGAATGCGAAGTGTAATATTGATTCATATCCCATAAAACTTCACAAGACATCGCTCCCGGTAAGGCTTTAACCACAGGTTTTCATATGGAAATATATCTCCTTAGAAAACGAATTGTTACTATCAACGAAATATTAAAACTAGTGCGACGTTTCTTCCGCTGTTTAAAAAATAACCTTTAAACAATATTGCAAACGTGCTGCTGTATGTGTATTTTACAATTTTTAAAGCATAACTCCGATTTTTTCACTGCCAATTAATAAGCAATGAACTACGCTCACAACATTTTCCAGAACATGGAAGTGAATCATAATTTTAACTTAACACTGATAAAGAAGTTAAAGCTTAAATTTCAAAATCAAGTCACATGAAAGGCATTAATTCTGATTTTGAGAGGATTTGTGTGTCTTAGATCTTAAAATATCGCGGTATGTTGCAGCCTTCGTAAACAAATAACTTCTTCTGTCTCATCAAAGCTACATAAGTAGTAAATCCATTAAGCTTTAATTCTGATAAACATCAATTTTAAAACTAAAAGCTCATCTAGTCAAAACTACATAAGTAGTAAACCCATTAAACTTTAATTTTGATATCCATCATTTTTAAAACTAAAAGTTCATAAAAATATGTCCTAAACATCGTGTTGAAAAGTACTTTTCATAATCATTACTGGTTCTGATTTAGAAAAAAAAGCCCTACCCTTCACTTTGAAAGTTAAATACACCCTGAATTATAGACAAAAATAGAAAACTGGGTAAATCGTTATTGAGATTAGCATAGCATTAATATGTACGTTTACAGCATGCCTCTTCATCGATCACAGCAGTGTAGATTTTTCTGTTTACAAGTTTCATACCACCTTTAGTGGTCCAAGTATCCGGTGCCTCTTTGTAAACGTTGACTGTCTTTTTAAGTAAATTATATATTCTTAACTCTTTCTAGAATATTACAAAATCCGAAAACTTTACAGGAAGTTAAAGTTCAGGCAAAACCAATTTATTTTGCAAAGAAAAAACAACCTGGTTAGTACATTTCCGCTAGTAGCTAACAGGAACAAGTACATATCAGATGATGCCACACGCGTTAATGTGAATTATAATAATTAATTCAACACTCCTACTGGATTTCACAACTTTACATTTTACAGCAGGCGATGCACACCTATTGGCAGATAGTGGTTTAGTTAACAAATCTGAAACCATAAGTTCAATAGCACAATATTAACATTCAGTTAGCTGTTTATTAGCACAGCTTTTAACAAAATGGTATTTTGAGTAAAATATGTTCGGCTCGATTCGAGAATTTCTCACTATTTGCTAAACAAAAACAGCTTCGTTTGTCCTCTTATATAACTGTGGTACTGGTCAAATCTTGAAGCATATCTCTTTATAGTTGCACGGCACGCTTCTGATACGGCTAAGCATTTGGGCTCTGTATACGATACTATCACAAACTTTGGTGTCTCCAGCGCCAGCTAATGACCCCTCTCTTTAAGAAAAGTACGTATCCACCATTAGATTTTCCTGGATTGCAATCCTCCGCCCGATTTGCATCAGCATAACCAAAGCGTTCTGCATTTTCTTGAGATGAAATGTCACTAAGTTTGAGTTTCTTGATCGAGAGCTCAAACTCTTTGCACCAAAATACTCAAACCTGCAGAAATATCTTCGCATGTGTTGATAGAAATTTATAACAAACTACCATCAGTTTTTGATAATCGGTGTTGTCTTTCAACAGATCTTCACATTCGAGTTTCTCATAGCTTTGATCCAATAGTATCTTTAATTGCCTTGAATCTGATAGCACAAAATCAAAGGAAATTTTGTTGATGTGGCTTGACTGAAACAATTAAAAATTCCCATCTGAGTCTGTAGTAACTTCAATCCCCAGATACAGTTTAATACCTATATTTTTAATTGTTTTGGCCGGATGCTTTCAACCTCATGAATTCGTCCGATATGACTTAACGTTGCAGGACGTAAATTACAAAAAAAAAACCTCATGAATTATGTTAGCTATCTTTCCAGCAATTATGATGTAATCTCCATGGACTAAATGCTGTTAACTTTCTTTGAATAAAGGCATTGGTCTCTTACAATTTATTTGAAATTAACATTTACTATAACTTGACACAACAGCTTCATTCCAAATTCTAGCAGCCTGTTTCAATCCATAAACGCTTTTCTTCAGTAGCCACAACTTTGCAGTATCTCCCCTGATAAAACCTGCTGGTTGCATTACGAACAACCGATTTTCTACACTTGATAGTCATAGCGCAAAAATTTTTCCTAGATTTGCATATTCCGAAATTATCCTTCAATCTTTTTCATCGCAGAATCTGAATTCAGAATCCGCATTATGAATACATGGCGACCAGTTCATTTCTCAAACGCACACAATCAAATTTTGATCCATGGCTTTGCGTTAAACTCTTTAGTACCTCACTTGGAAAATTAATTTTGAATTTACAAAATCCTTGCTATTAAGGAGATTCATAAACTTAAGTCTATGTCACAAATTCAAACAGATATATTCATAACAAGGTCATCAATTATGTCAATTGCCGACTTTTGTATCTGAACTTACCGTTTTTATCTTCAAGGGGAACAATGCAATTTGGATTCACCAAGTAGACCATATGAGCTATTCTCACAAGTTCTTATCAGAAGGGATCAAAATTGTTTATGGTTTATTGAAGCTGATTCTTAAATTTTGTTACTATGACACAAACCATAATTTGATTTGGATTGCAGTATTTGAAACAAACTGCAGATTGTGCAAATATGGATCTAAACATTGCCAACAAGAAATTGAGATCGAAGTTTCACAAATATGTTAAATAAATACGAACCGAAGATGTCATTTCAGGATTCCAAAGATCAGCATTTTTATTATAGAAATAAGGCAGTTTTTAATATCACATTTGTGATGTTAAATGTTCTCCACTAGCCGACTTCCACCTTTTAAGAGCAGCCCAAAAGAATCGCTTCTTTACTTTAGCATCCAATGGAGCAGGCCCTTCAGTGGCTTCTCAACAAAACATAAGCATTAAAATTGGATGGAGATAGGCAGACAATCTTTACAATCTTAATATTTCTTTTCTTTTTTACGTCCTTCAGCGTTAAGCCATATCGGACGATGAATGAAATGGGTGAAATGAGGCTTAAATGACTCCGTGGTCCACGAAGCTTAGAATTGCCCGACATTCGTCTATCAGGATAAGGGAAATCCCGGAAAAAACCTTATCCAGGTAACTCACCTGAGGCAGACACGCGGCCATTTACGCTACCGAGGCGGGCACAATCTTGATATAACTTAGACTGTGATAAGAATAGGTTCATTCGATGTGCATTGGAAGAAAACCAATATTACATCCTCAAAAATCTCTCAGGTTAGACTGGAACCTGTTGTGTTCAACTATTATTATTATTATTATTATTATTATTATTATTATTATTATTATTATTATTATTATTATTATTATTATTATTATTATTATTATTATTATTATTATTATTATTATTATTATTATTATTATTATTATTATTATTATTATTATTATTATTATTATTATTATTATTATTATTATTATTATTATTATTATTATTATTATTATTATTATTATTATTATTATTATTATTATTATTATTATTATTATTATTATTATTATTATTATTATTATTATTATTATTATTATTATTATTATTATTATTATTATTATTATTATTATTATTATTATTATTATTATTATTATTATTATTATTATTATTATTATTATTATTATTATTATTATTATTATTATTATTATTATTATTATTATTATTATTATTATTATTATTATTATTATTATTATTATTATTATTATTATTATTATTATTATTATTATTATTATTATTATTATTATTATTATTATTATTATTATTATTATTATTATTATTATTATTATTATTATTATTATTATTATTATTATTATTATTATTATTATTATTATTATTATTATTATTATTATTATTATTATTATTATTATTATTATTATTATTATTATTATTATTATTATTATTATTATTATTATTATTATTATTATTATTATTATTATTATTATTATTATTATTATTATTATTATTATTATTATTATTATTATTATTATTATTATTATTATTATTATTATTATTATTATTATTATTATTATTATTATTATTATTATTATTATTATTATTATTATTATTATTATTATTATTATTATTATTATTATTATTATTATTATTATTATTATTATTATTATTATTATTATTATTATTATTATTATTATTATTATTATTATTATTATTATTATTATTATTATTATTATTATTATTATTATTATTATTATTATTATTATTATTATTATTATTATTATTATTATTATTATTATTATTATTATTATTATTATTATTATTATTATTATTATTATTATTATTATTATTATTATTATTATTATTATTATTATTATTATTATTATTATTATTATTATTATTATTATTATTATTATTATTATTATTATTATTATTATTATTATTATTATTATTATTATTATTATTATTATTATTATTATTATTATTATTATTATTATTATTATTATTATTATTATTATTATTATTATTATTATTATTATTATTATTATTATTATTATTATTATTATTATTATTATTATTATTATTATTATTATTATTATTATTATTATTATTATTATTATTATTATTATTATTATTATTATTATTATTATTATTATTATTATTATTATTATTATTATTATTATTATTATTATTATTATTATTATTATTATTATTATTATTATTATTATTATTATTATTATTATTATTATTATTATTATTATTATTATTATTATTATTATTATTATTATTATTATTATTATTATTATTATTATTATTATGATTATGATTATGATTATGATTATTATGATTATGATTATTATGATTATGATTATTATTATTATTATTATTATTATTATTATTATTATTATTATTATTATTATTATTATTATTATTATTATTATTATTATCATCATCATCATCATTATTATTATTAAAGTCCGTGAAACATTTTTAAAATTCCTATCTACTAAAGGACCTAACAGATAACGAAAATGTTTGCACAAAAATGAAGACGAACTCTCCAACTTTTGTTACATACCTTAAAAGTGCTGAATGTGTCCGTCCGCCCTTGTTGATACAACAGATATCACCGCAGTAATCCATCTCTGCCCATACACGCTCCAGCATATCACTGCAAACCATAGCCACGACATCTGTAATGCTGTGGCGAAGTTCCTGAATGTCAACAGGGAACGGAGACATGTAGGCATTGTCCTTCACAAAGCCCCACAGGAAAAAGTTGCATGAAGTTAAATTAGGTGATCGTGGTGGCCATTTCATGTACGCGTTATCTTCTTGCCCATTTTATCCGATCCATCTCTGCGGTAAATGATGATTCAGGTAGGCTTGCACGTCTTTGTGATAGTGACAGGAATATCTATCTTGCTACAAAAAACGTAATCCTTACTACCTTCATTCAGTTGAGGCATCAGACAGGTTTCCAGCATGTCTACAGTATACCACAGCAAAGAAGGTCTACGGGGCCTCAGTCGCAGAGGGGTTTGGGAAGTTTCCCACCCTCCCACTCCCCTCTGGATAGGTTTATGACACCCCATGTCAGTTCAGTTACAGACCATTCAAAAGCATTCCGACGTCTTCTACCTTTGTAAATAAATCTTCTTGTTTTTTTTTAGTACAGACTGAACAGGGCGCATGTTTTTTAACGGTTCTACACATTGTGTAGCATGCGTTCTCTGTCACACACCTTCTCTGTCCTTTTCCCGCTATGTTATGGTGGCACTGGGTTGCACATTCCTCTCAGGGACTTACTTTGCTTTGGTGGACGGTAAGTAAACCATCCCATTGATGCTTGATTCCTCGAAGTAAAATGGCCCATACATCTTCTTTTTCGAAATGGCACAGAGGTCATTCACCTTCGTTGAGTCTCGAACATGCTGCACGACATAATGGGGATTTTCAGTTCTCCATGTGTGCTCATTGTGCTGATTCATTTCTCCGGTGAGATGAAGTTGCTTCGTTGCTAAAGATGATCTCAATGCAGAAATTAAGACGTAAATTTTTGTCATTTTCTTCGAGTGTCTGATGAAGCTGAAGCCGGTATGGTTTAAACATAAGTCTCTTCCGGAGAATTCGCCATACTGTTGGTTGTGAGATGCCCAACTGAACACTGCCAAGGGCAGTGGACATACGAGGGCTGCGGTGTATGCTTCACTAACACGATTTACTGTTTCTTCGCTAGGTCCTGGAGATCCTCGCCGACGAGTGATGCACGTACACCCTTCGTCATGGAATTTCACATACCAATGCTTGATACTGTTGTACACAGATATTGGCTTTTGAAATTACGTTCGGAACCATCTCTGCACATTTACCACTGATGAGGTTCGTGCGTATTCCAAGATGCAAAAATATTGCTCACGTTTACAGAATGCCAAATTTTCACAGTGGCGGCTCGTAGCCGAAATGTTTTGGGGACGCGGAAGTACTTGCTTGCTAAATATTAACAATAAATTATTACACTTGTAAACTTGAATAACCAATTTGTTTGTCAAATTCCACCGCTATAACCTCGGAAACAGTAGTTCTCATATTATAATACACACCTCAAAAATAAGTATAAGAAGCCTAACGCAATTTTTGCCCAAAGCTGCTATATTAATATGCATGCGATATATAAAATAATGGTATTAGAACATCATTCAAACTCAACTCAGAAGTAATGTTTGCCATATAAGCTACCACCTCACCAGTGTAACTTTTTTCACAGATTCAGGTACACATTAGTGTATGTACACACAGTAGTACACGTATTTTGCATTTACTCAGTTTATCATGAATTACACTTTTGGCCTGTTTGTATACAAAATCATGACTTAATGACATTTTCCCGCACTCTTTCGTCAAAATCCTGCACTTTACTGAAAAGTTCCTTATTTATTAACAGCATTGCTAAGGCACTGAGTCCTGTCGTTTGTCACTGTATTTCTTAAAAGCGTTTTTATCCTTTTCAGAGTGGAAAAGCAACGCTCAGGTTCGACAGTCGTCATCGGCGCTCTTATGAAAATTTTCAAAAGTTTTGTGACTTCACTGAACGACGACGAAAGTTTATTTTCGTATATGAACTGAGAAAGTTTCAATGCTAGTTGAATGTTCAAGTCATTTTGTCTTTAAATTAGCTCCAACTCCGTGAGCATTTTTCCTTGCGCACAGGATAGTATTACACCACTCGTTTGAAAATTTATTCCTGGAAGCGTTCACAGAAATCCTTAAGTAAGTCGTTACACAGCAAAGCTACACCTCCTAGATGCCCATTATAAGTAAGTGTATCTGTAACAGTAGTTGTGATGACATCACACACCTCCTTGGCATGTACAACCCTCGCACACTGCATACTGTTTTCTTTTCTTTGGCGGCTGCGGAAATTCTTCACGTACGTTTTTGTGAAGTTCATCTATATTCAGTCATTCCTTCTCCATTTTTTTTAATAATCAAGATACAACAATTTAAGTTTGTGGTTAAACCAAAACTAAGATTGGGCTGTACATATAAAGGATTTGATTACAAAGTTAAGTAAGCAGCGCTATGCTTTAAAACATTAAAAATGATAGCAGACGTAAAGACAGTTCGAATGGCATATTTTGCATATTTTCATTCCTTTATGAGTAATGGTATCATTTTTTGGGGTAACTCAAATATGTCAGAAAAGGCTTTTGGAATGCAAAAAAGAGCCATAACAATAATAGCGAACCAACCTGCACATGTGAGCTGTAAAACGTATTTTAAGGAACTGAAAATTATAACCCTGCCATGTTTATACATATACAAAGTTATTTTACATGTAAAAGCTAGTTTAAATTGCTTTAAAACATATGCAGTGACACACCAGCATAATACAAGAAACGGTTCTAACCTACTAGCAATTAGTCATAATACCACGTTTTACAAACATTCCTTCACTGGCCGCGCTGTGGATCAGTGATTAGACCGCTTGGCTCTCACCAAGGCGGCCCGAATTTGATCCCAGGCGATCGCAAAGTGAGATTTGTGGTGGACAACATGGCGCTGGGGCGGGTTTTCTCCGGGACCTCCGGTTTCCCCCGCCATCTCATTCCACCGGTGCTCTATCTTCATCTCATGTATCATCAGTGTCACCGCCTGCGTTGCCGTATGTAGTAAAAGCGGGCGTTAAACACCACTTTCATTTCATTTCTTCACCTATAGTGGTACCCAACTGTACAATAAGTTACCTCTTTATTTAAAACAGATTGACTTAAGTTATATTATTATATTTTGGCACATACTCACATACATGTTTTCTTTTGTAATTTCTGTATTTATATGTTTTACTTAAATTTTGTAAAATTTAAAATTTTGTACACAAAATGTCTACATGAGGTAGGATTTTGTTGAAAACAGTTAACCAAAAAATAAATTTTAGATCTTCAACAGCTCTTCTATAGCTACTGGCTTCATTTATTGTGGTTGTATTAGTACAGCTCTCTTCAATGATTTCGAAGCAATCTTTCAGGTTTTCTATGCTTTCGTACACAACATTAACGGTAGGAATATTGTAATTCCATATTGTTAGTGCAACTCTGGGCAATCTTGCCTTCACTACTTTCTCTAAAATATCAGATCGCTAAAAGGAAATGGAAAAGAATTCTGGAATCCCCGACAGATTTGAAAAGAACACGCATATCTGGAAATCAGTATTATACGATTAAATTCAACTGGTGTGCCTAGCAGTATACAAAGTACGCATATGGATATGTTTTTCTTATTTTGGCTTGTATTCCACCAGTCCTTCCACTCATAGCACTGGTCCCGTCAAAGGTTTGAGCAATGGGTTTTCTTTGGCATTTCCAAAAAGCGGGTTGATTTCATTTGTTTTGCACTTTATCAAAGATTCCGCATTTCTTCCCTCAAGATTCACAAAAGCCCAAAATCTCTCATATACGGATTCCTCATGATTTAATAAGTCAGTTGTCTCATCAACATTTTTTTCGAAGTTCCTCTAAATACTGAGGCTTTTTCTATATTTTGCTTCATTACTGTATCCAGTTCAGCTGTATAGTCAATGAGGCAATGTACACCCCTGGATTGGAAGAAGTAACAAACTCGTCGTGTCCTCGTAAAGACAGTTCAAACAGCGCAAAGCGTGACACATGAAATAAGTTTTATAAAATGTGTTTATTTTCACTAACTTGAATGTTATGTTTCTTAATATTTTATTTAAACACGGAGTTAAGACATGATGCAATGTTTTGTTTTCCTAGGAGTGACAGATCTACTACACTATTCATATGGTGCGCTGAATCCTCATGTTTTTATGTTAATTTTACAGTTAAATGTTTTATATCACTTACTCAGTTAAATACCCACAAACAATTGGAATTTTTAAAAGCAAACAAAACACGCGTATAGCAGAAAAAGGATTTGAGAACTTCGCAGCCACAGATCCAGTCACATTTCTCATACAAGAAGACTTAAGATGCCTCTTAAACACCCAGTTTTAATTTTGTTTCTACTTTTTCTATCAAGAATTTGGGCGTTGGTCTACCCAAAGACTTCTATTGTACTTTTCCTTCAAGAGTCAACCTTCAAAATTGCGCTTCCATTGGTGGTTTTACAGATTTATCCATTATTCTTTATCACTGTATTTTATAAAGCCACTGTAACACTTTATGTTCCTAACTCCACAAAGAACTCTAAAATAAGAAACCCTGATTTTTAACACTGTAAAACTACTCTGCGGACTGCGCACTAGGCGCGAACTGTACCGTGCCGGATAAGCACATAGGCAAGTCCTTCCCCCACTCCCTCACCACGTTCAGAGGTGCTTGCCTTCCATAACGCGGTAATGCAGTAGGCGGGCGTTATACCTACCACGCCGAGCCATATGCTATAGTTATGAAAACATCGCGTTTACTACCCTATGAAGCTTTATCATATTTTAAAAATAAACTGTCCTTAATAGTGGCAAGGCCATGGTTCATTTAATTCCGTAAGATTGTTTAGGGGGGCACGCGTCATCACGCCCTTATGACGAATCACCCCTGGTTTTTCATTAGCGATATCAACTGCCACCTAACTACAAATTATGACAACTAAGAAAGGGCTTTCATTATAAACAGTTGGAGAGTTTTTCTCTCTACAGGCACAATTACCATGCATTGTTCCTTACTTATTTTTTAACTTTAAAATATAACACGGACTTAAGAATAACCTGTAGTTTTTGTCCCGTAACCATTCTTCACGAAACGAACTTAGATACTGTCACCCACTTATCGGAAGGCACGCCCAACTGACAGCTGAGTGGGGGACAGGAGGCGTTTAGGCCATGCCCACCCATTTATCTTGTAACGCTAACATAGGGGATGGTTAGAAAAGTGTCACTAGTCACTGTACCGTCTCTTTCCCCTTCCCCGGACGTCTGGAACAAACAGGATATTTCATCTAACCCGGAACCTTCTAGATTGGTCAGTTGGTCCTATATAAGCGACGCGTCGGTCTGGAGGAGAGTTGAGTTCTTGGCGAGCAGCCGTGAAGAGCGCAGTACTAGCGAACGGAATGGAAGACTGCGTACGTGTATCAGAGGAGTTTAGTCAGCTCTATCGAGAGTTGTACGTAATTGTGCGTATTGCGTAATAGTTAGTGTGGAGTGGACTTGTGACAGACGAACTGGTGGATTGCAATTGTGTGCGCTACGAAATTCTATGTAATCGGCAAGTGTTCCAACTGCAATTCGGTGGAAAAAAGAACATTTTGAGTTTGTGCAACTGGACTTTTAATTCTACGAACCCACAAAGTCACAACTGGGTACAGGAAGCGGGATATTACCACCATGGACACGGCATTGGAAAAGATGGTGGAGAAGATGATGAAAATGAAAGCTGAACTGACCTCGGAAATGAAGGCGGTATATAATAGCCTGGACGTGGAACTAACAGCGAAGACGAAGGCGGCAAATAGCGACCTCGCCCCAAAGTTAGAGACGACATATCACAATCTGACTGCAATGAAGGCCAAATTAACCAAAGAAAAGAGAGCAGTGAACGACAGTCTGGCCACGGAAATGAAGGTGGCGACGAGGTTCTCGCCGCCAAATTTGAGGAACAGTTGGCCGGCGTGAGGGATGACGTTGCGAAGCTGGGCAAGCGGATGGGTCAAGTGCACGAACGCCTTAATGATTTAGAGGAAAAGGCCGACAATATCGCCAAGTCCCTGAACGCTATTGTGAAAGACGTCGAAGACCTCGCGAACCGCGTGAACAACCTGGAGGGAAAGGCTGACAGCAACACAAAGTTCCTGAACAACATGGTAGAGGGCATCGTCGGCAGGAGGTTGAAGGACTTGAGGGCCAACGCGCCGGGACGCGACACAACATCGGCGCGCGTCAAACCTCCTAAATACGACGGCACGTCAACGTTCGAGGTCTTCCGCCGCCGGTTCGACACGGTGGCCAGGCAGAACAAGTGGTCACCAGAGGAAGATGCCGCACAGCTAATAGCCGGCTCCCGGGACGGACCGCGGAAGCCCTAAACGCGGTCCAGACTGCGGTGGGTCCCGAAGATATCTGGGAAGCCCTGGAGAACCGTTTCGGGAACCACCGCCTAGCCGCAGCCTACCGCAGTCAGCTGAAGACAACGTCACAACAGCCAGGGGAGACGCTGAAGGAGTTCGCCCTGGTGATTGAGCAGCTGGCTAGCAAGGCCTTGGTTGACCTTCCACCGGAGTTCGTATCCCGGGAAGCCGCCTACGGCTTTGTCGACGGGGTACGAGATACCGAGATACGTCAGCGCCTATTGCTCGGGACTACACAACCATCCTGGAGGTGCTGACGGCAGCATTGAGGATGGAGATAGCCAAGGTGACGGCTACCCCGATGTCGAGAACGAGGAGTGTCCGCTATACCGGATACAGAAGACCAGCCAAGGGACGCCGGCGACGAGGGACATCTCTGGGTATTCGTCGCGAAGGTTGCTGAGGAGGTGATTCTGGGACTGGATGCCCTCAGGAGTCACGAGGCGACGGTCGACGTCGGCAGGAAGATCCTGCGGCTCAAAGGAGAAGAGGTTATACTCCGTCAAACCGAAGAGCGCCTTAGAATTTGCAGGGCCGTCTTAAACGAAGATATGGTTGTCCCCGCGAGGAGCGAGGTGGTGGTGATGGCGCGACTGAAAGGCCAGAGAACCAGGAACATAATGCTTGACCAGAGGACGCCTGTGCACGGACTATGTGTAGCCAGGGCATTGTTGCCGTGCCGAGAGGAGGTAATAGTGAGACTGCTAAATCCAACGGACACCGATCACGACGTCCAGGCCGGGATGGAGTTGGGAACGTGCGAGCCCGTGGTAAGCGTAACAACAATCGACAAGACACAGGAACCGGTGCCAACGCAACATCTGGGGCCCCGGCTGGAAGGCCTACTGGAGAGGGTGGCCAACCACCTGACCCCAGGGCAACTGGAGAAATTTGACAAGTACTGAGGCGATACCAGCTCGTCTTCAGCCAAGGCGACAGTGACTACGGCCTCACGGAAAAAGTGCTTCACCGCATCGACACCGGGGACGCCCGGCCTATTCGGCAACCACCTAGACGCGTTCCGCTGGCAAAGCAAGCGGCGGTACGAGACATGCTGGAGGACATGAGATCCAGGGGAGTGATTGAAGAGTCTGACAGTCCTTGGTGTTCCCCTGTAATCTTGGTGACGAAGAAGAACGGTGAGCTGCGCTTCTGCGTAGACTACAGAAAGTTGAAAGCTGTCACCCGGAAGGACTGTTTTCCCTTACCCCGGATTGACGACACCCTGGACACGCTAGCTGGTGCACAGTGGTTCTCGACCCTGGACCTGAAGTCGGGCTACTGGCAGGTGGCTCTAGACCCAAGAGACAAGGAGAAGACCGCATTTTCGACAGGCCAAGGGCTCTGGCAGTTCACGGTTATGCCCTTTGGCCTCTGCAACGCACCAGCTGCCTTCCAACGCCTCATGGAGTCAGTGATGAGAGGGCTGACATACGACGCCTGCCTGCTATACCTGGGCGACATCATCATCGTCGGGAAGACTTTTTAAGATCACCTTCAGAATCTGAGTAAGGTGCTACAGAGACTGCAGGCGATCAACTTGAAGCTGAACGCGAAGAAGTGCCAGCTCTTCCGCAAGGAAGTCAACTACTTGGGCCACATAGTCTCAGCAACCGGAGTGGCCACAGACCTGGAGAAGACACAGACTGTGAGAGATTGGCCTCGCCCAAAGGATAAGAAAGAGTTGCGCAGTTTCCTGGGACTGTGCAGTTATTACCGGCGCTTCATAAAGGGGTTCTCTAACATCGCCAAACCCCTCACCCACCTGACAGAGGAACACCGGCCTTATGTGTGGACGGAGGACGCCGAAGACGCTTTCCAGCACCTGAAGAAGACCCTGTGCAGTGCTCCAATTTTGGGATTTCCACAACCAGGTGGCGCCTGCATTGTGGACACCAACGCCAGCGACCATTGCAATGGAGGCGTCCTATCACAGATCCAGGACGGCCATGAGCGGGTGATAGCCTACTACAGCAAGACGCTATCCAAGGCAGAGAATAACTACTGCGTCACCCGACGAGAGTTACTGGCGGTAGTAAAGATATTGGAGCACTTCCGCAAGTACCTGTATGGTCAGCCATTCCACCTGAGGACCGACCATTTCGCCCTAACCTGGCTATTGAGTTTTAGGAACCTGGAAGACCAGACAGCACGTTGGTTCCAGTGGCTGCAGGAGTACGACTTAACTTCGGAACATCGTAGAGGGAAGAGCCACGGAAACGCAGACGCCATGTCCCGAAGACCCTGTCCAGAAGAGTGTTGCACAAGTGTGGAAGAGAAGGAGCGTGCCGCAGCAGTCCGAGTAGTTGTGGCACTGCCTGCGGATGGCTGGAATAGCGCAGGCTTGAGGAGGGAGCAGCTGGCGGACGCAGACTTGGGGCCACTCTTGAGGGAAGTGGAGGCAGGGACGAGACCAACCTGGGAGGACATCGCACCGAGGAGCACCAGCTACAAGTCGTACTGGGCCCAATGGGACTCGTTGAAGACCAGAGAGGGCGTGCTGTTCCGGGTATGGGAGTCACCCGATGGGAAGACGCAGAGAGAACAGTTGTTACTTCCCCGAAGTAAGGTTCAGAAAGTCTTGGAGTAAGTGCACACCGGTACTTCAGGAGGACACCTAGGAGCGAACGGAACGATTGACAAACTACGGCAGCGCTACTACTGGCTGAGACTCAGAGCAGATGCTGAGAGATGGTGCCGTCAGTGTCACGTGTGCGTGGCGAGTCGCGGACCCCAGCGGGGTCGCATGCAGCAGTACAACGTCGGTGCGCCATTCGAACGGATCGCCGTTGACATTGCTGGACCGTTCCCAGTTTCCGACCGAGGCAATAAGTACCTGATGTTGGTCGTGGACTACATCACCAAGTGGCCGGAGGTGTATGCCATCCCAAACCAAGAGGCAAAGACAATCACAGACTGCCTCGTGGAGCAAGTGTTCTGTCGATTTGTGGTGCCGTTAGAGCTACACAGTGACCAGGGTACCAATTTTGAGTCCAACCTAATGAAGGAGGCACTACAAAGGCTTGGGGTGAACAAGACCCGCACGACGCCTCTACATCCCCAGTCGGATGACATGGTTGAGAGATACATCAAGACCTTAGAGGAACATCTGAAGAAGGTCGTGGCCAGCCATCAGCGAGACTGGGACGTCAAGGTGCCTCTGTTCTTGCTGGCCTACCGCTCGTCTACACACGACACAACTGGGATGACGCCAGCCAACTTAATGTTCGGCCGAAAGTTACGCCTCCCTTGTGACCTGGCTTTTGGAAGCCCTCCGGAAGCGAAACAGCAGTGACCGAGTATGTGGAGAACTTGGTGGACCATCTCCACGACATGCACGAGTTGGCTCGCCAGAACATCCAGAAGGCGAGCGACCGAATGAAGACCCGATATGACAGGCAAGCCAACAGCCAAGGGTTCCAGCAAGGTGACCTGCTCTGGTTGTACCGTCCTACGCGGACCAAGGGACGCTGCCCGAAGCTTCAGCAGCCATGGCAAGAGCCGTACCGGGTGGTGAAGAGGATTAACGACGTGGTCTACCGCATCCAGAAGGTTCCCCGAGGGAAGATGTTGGTGGTACACCTGGATCACCTGGCACGCTACGATGGTGGTGTTCGGGATGACCAGCTTTGAGGAGGGAGCAGTGTCACCCAAACGTCGGAACTCCCTATAGAACCGGCCGGCACCAGGAGCAGGAGACGGGGGCGTTAGGACACACCCACCCATTTATCTCAGTCACTAACTGAGGGGATGATTAGGGAAGTGTCACTTGTCGCTGGCCGCCTCTTCCCCCTTTCCCTGCCGTCTGGAACCTTCGCGTTGATTCACTGAAACGAGAGGCTTCGAGAAAACTGTGATATCCCTATAAAGGGGGCTGCAGTGAGTGAGTTCAGTCAGTTCTTGTCGAGCAGTCGTGAGGATCGCCCAGTGAAGGAACGGACGGCGTACGTGAATAGGAGGAGCCTACGTAATTGCGAGTGCAAAGTGGAACTGTCATTTTTGAGTGGTGCAATTGGACTTTTCATTTCACGAACCCATAGTCACAATATATATATGTATGTGTGTGTGTGTGTGTGTGTGTGTGTGTGTGTGTGTGTGTGTGTGTGTGTGTGTGTGTGTGTGTGTGTGTGTGTGTGTGTGTGTGTGTGTGTGTGTGTGTGTATGGAAGAAGTCAAAATTCTGTAAGAACCTACGGCTAATAAAATTTGGTTTTTGAATTTGAACTGACAATGAACGAACGGGCGAACACCAAAAATAGATGTTACCAGTAGTCAGCTGCCGCAACCTGCCAGTATTTATTGTGCGAGCCGAATATTAGATGCAACAATGAAAAGTTGTCGAATAAGAATAGAAACGCAGCGTTTTGTAATAATAAGAAATTAACAATCGAACATAGTTATTCAAAATAAGTAGACAACAAGGTCATATTCAAGCCCGTAGATTAAGGTCATTGGCCTGTATACCTACCCGGAGAATTCATTAGAAACCCGGCGGCCCCCGGAGATCTGGCAACCCTAATTCATGTCCTATCAACAATTCTCGGGACGCAAGATACCCAAGTAAATAAGTCTGTCCCGTTGTTCACGGGACGAATGACATGCTTAGTGTTAGGGAGAGAGAGAATTTCCTTCTTTATGGTAATAACGCGGTTTGAGCTTCGGGTTCTGCTAGTTTCTTATTACTTCAAATTCTGTTACTAAGCAGTGTGGTGTGTTTATTATATTCGAGTTGAGCACACTCAAATAGCTAATATTTTATAAAGTACAAAATATGATATAACTTGCGTGTCAATGGTACCTACAATAATAGCCGTTATTCAGATAAGTTCTATATATACTGCACCTAGAAAAGAAGCGTAAATCTGTAGCGTAAATGACATTTCGGTATGTTCTTCCTATTTGATCCATTGTAATCTTCGAAGCTTTTAAATCGATAGTTTGGGATAATAATAAAAATAAGAACAACCAAAATAAACATTTTCGAAATTAGGATTGAATATTTTGCTCGCTGTAGTCATATACGTAGAACTCGCATAGCTTTAGTATACATATTTGTTTTTCTTAGTCTGTTGAAATGTTGCTTGAAAGGGAGTAATATAAATACATTTAGAATAAGCAATTTAATTCTGCAGCGCCATCTTAGATTTGTTAGGAATGGAGAAAAGAGAGGCATGGATAGTCATATGTTATTGCTCGTTAAAATAAGACCACAGGATGAATAAGTCAGATGCAACCGGAAAGTGCAGCAAAAGGTACTGTAACAAGCAAGTAAATGTGTAAGTCATTGTTGCCTAAGATATCAGTAGTCATAAATTACTCTTAGCTGAATATTCTTGATGTGGAAATGGTTCTGTGCGGCATGAGAATAATAATTAAATGTTTATCATGGTACTGTTATCTTAACCCAAAATTAATATTCATGACAAAAGGTTAAAATGTACTCTTCTTTTCAGGTGACTTTTCCAAAACATACAAATGACTTGAACAATCGAATAATTGACAGTTGTTGCAGACAGGCCAAGTCTCAATATTATAAATGTTAATTTACTATTTAAGTTAGGAAAATCGAAAAGATGGAGATGTATGGTCATCAGATAAAAGTAGAATCAATGGGATTTTACAGCTGTCCAACGAGAGAAGATGGAGGTAACAGCAGTGGCATTACAGATGAGAAGGAAAATCCTCAGACTCAGCAACATCACAGTCAAAAGTTAGAAACTGGTCCCCGATCGAAACCTCAGGCATGCAAAGTGTGCGGAAAGGTATTGTCGTCAGCATCATCCTACTACGTTCATATGAAACTTCATTCAGGCAATAAACCATTTCAGTGTACAGCATGCGAAGCAAGTTTTTGTCGTAAACCTTATTTAGAAGTGCATATGCGAACTCACACAGGCGAACGACCGTTTCAGTGTGAACAGTGTTTGAAGCGATTTACCCAAAAAAGTAGTTTAAATACTCATAAGCGTGTGCACACTGGAGAACGTCCTTATTCGTGTGACATCTGTAATAAGCGTTTTGCTGTTAAGAGTTACGTTACAGCGCATCGTTGGAGTCATGTGGCTGAAAAGCCGCTCACATGTGATCGTTGCAGTCTCACCTTTACCTCTAAAAGTCAGTTTGCACTCCATATTCGGACACATGCATCTGGTGCAAGTTTTGAATGTCACGTCTGTGGAAGGACTTTTGTCAGAGACAGCTATCTAATCAGACATCACAATCGTGTTCATCGAGAGGTGAATCCAACCTATGAGGCAGGGTGCGATATGCAGTATCTGATATCACCACCTCCACCCTCTCATACTCCCCAGCTGCTTTCTTGACAGAATTCAGATACAGCACAGCCAACTACAACACGCTAGAACAGTTACACAGTAAGTTTCATTCTCTTAGTTACCTATTTCTTTACAACTGTCAAACCAGATAGTTTTAAGGCAACTGTATTCTGATGGATCTAACAGATACAAATCTTGTGTCATTGGACAAAGTAGGGCAGCAGTTAATGGGCTTTACTATTTTAAATAAGTCCAAATTTTTTGCTGAAGATTGTTTTGAGACATCTCCCAGTTTTTACTGGCACGGTAGTAGATAAATCCAGTTAGATATAAGCGAATCAAATGATTGTTGTAAGCAGTATAGTATTTTAACTTTTTCATTATTAACTAGCTCATGCTGCAAACTTATTGCTGTACATTTCTTGAAGTTTGGCATTGTCTGTTCTGAGTATATTTATGCAAAATAATAAATAGCAAATTGCTGTGTCATAGATAAATATGTGTATAGAGCTATTAAGATTTTACAAGAGTTGCACTGTTACTTCATTTTTTCGTCAAATTTTATATATAGAAAGCAGAGCTCTGAGGTACTGATTACATTACCCTTCTGCTCTAAACAGAAAAACTCATTGATCACTAAAATCAGGGATATTCTATAGTACTTGGGGTCAGTTCCTCTTGATTCTACTTCCGCATGGCTACTAAAGCTTGAGAAAGACTTACATTAGCGATTTCAGTGTATGTTGGTTTATTGGGTGCCCACCATGAGCAAAGCTCAGGAACAGTAAACACGTTATACGTTTATTGCAAATGTGTATGGCTAGTAATATATCCCCACTACTACACTGTTACTTTTTTGTTGTTTTAAATCTTAGAGTATGTATTAACGTATGATAATTTGTGAACCATTCCATTTCAAGCACTAACTTCAGAATATGCATTATAGTAGGTTAATAATAATGTAAATCATTAGATTGTGACATTACATGCAATCTATTCTATGTATTGAAAATTTACCTTTTCAGTGATATATGAAAGAAATCCTCCGTATGACATACTGCGTGAGTATATGAGAATGACTTTATACCTTTCCTCCAAATATCACATCATTTCTTGAAGATTTTATGTTGATTAGAGTTGCCTAATAGTTTCAGGTAGTGTGGAAGGTTATTAAAATTTTTATTGCAGAGTAGTAAAACTCTTTTCGGAACAATTTTAAGCTATTTGCTGCACTATGCAGATCACCTGCATTCCTCATACTGTGATTATGCACAGCAAGGTTTTTTGAGAAGTTATCCTGATTATTTGTAAGATAACTTAATTGAGAACATATGTATTCAGCAGCAAGAGTAAAAAATTTTTAAATAAGGGGTTACAGGTATGATGGGCCTCAACACCACAAATAATACACATGGCTCTTATTTGCTGTGTGATGACCCTAGAAGATACCTCCTTATCATTATAGGGAGTGAAAATAGGCAAAAGATGCTGCTCTTAAGGCATTTTGGTTAAGCAGTTTGTTTTTTAAGTTTCTTAATGCAAAGCAAGCAAAGCTAAGCTTCATTAGCATGCCTTCTGTTTTCTCCAACCCAGTTCAGCTATTTGGAACCCAAGAAACTTTGTATTGAATATGTTATGTATAATGCGACTATTGTATCTGATTAATTCCATCACCGACTTATACTTTATTTGAAATTGAAGTTTGTTAGTTTTATCATGGTTTAATGATAGTTTATTTGCTTCAAACCAAATGTTTGAGCTGGACAAAGTCTTAGTAAATTGCTGATGCGGCTTTTCAAATATAAGTACATTGTACTTTGGTTAAGTTGTCTCAGGCCTAAAGAAAGAGAAATATTAATATAACTTTGAGTCGAACTAGTACTCAGTGCTCCACTTATTGCTAGTATTTACCTAGAACATGTTTCGTTAGGATCTTCCTAGCAATAAGTGGAGCATTGAGTACTAGTTTGACTCAAAATTATATTAATTTTGTGCTTCATTTTATCATAGTCCTTACATATTGGAAAAAGAAATGTGTCGAAAAAAGAGCATAGGTACTCGTTCCTTTGTCTCTGCTGTTATGGAGAAGGCAGGAAAAGTTCCTCTTCCATCCAATCTGTGATATACTGTGAACCACTAGGAGTTTTTTCATCCTCTGCGGTGAAACACGTAGAATTTTTGTCTTGGTATTCATCTGAGTCCTTTCTTCTAATTGAATAATAAAATTGTCCAGTGCTTCATCTATACCATATCTGAGCTACTTCATTCCAATGTAATCATCTGGGTGGGAAGAAAGAGAGACTGATAGTGAGACAGGCTTCCCTGATGGGTTCCAGGAAAGTTTCAGGTGTTATCTTTTATTTGCATAGATACTATAACCGCCTCCTAAAAGTACAGTACTGTGGGTAGTTTTCTGATTACTGTTTTGGGTGAATTAGTTTTGGAGTGAGATAAGTATGCAAATGCTTTGATTCTTACAAAGGTAATTATATCCGATACGTACCACACAGATGTGTTTTGTGATCATGAATTCTTAGTGAAATATTTACAACATACTTTACAGATTATATATATACTCTTCCTTGACTTCCCTAATTGTACCATTATCGTGGTGTTAGGAGATTCTTGTTCCTCTATCCCTTTTAAGGTTGGGCCTGAGGAACCGAAGCTATGGATCGATAGAGAACAGGATAGGTTTTCAGCCCAATGCCTGGTGTGAAGGTGAAGGAAGTGGATGATATATGAAGGCAAGATGAATGATGGGAAAGATGATGGAGCAATTGATGGAATGCTGACGGTGAAAACCAAAGGATGCAGAGAAAATCCATCCCAGCACCATGTTCTCCACCACTAATCTCACTTTGCGGTTGCCTGGGATTGAAACCGGACTGCCTTGGTGAGAGCCAAGCAGTTTAACCACTCAGCCATGGCGGGGCCATAAGTATATACTATAAAGAAATTGTGTTGCACTCACCTGACTTTCTCTACTCTTGTATAAATTATTTTTATAAGCACTTGTTCACTTCATGTTATCCAGTTAATTATCTTGCAGCTAATTTTCTTGTAGATACAAGGAAATATGTGAATGCAGTACACTTTAAGTGATAGTTAAATCTTTTAAAGCTAGTCGCTATATTATGACTGATGTACTGCTCTCTTTGCATGGCAAAGAGATAAAGAAAATGATGACTTCTCATTTGAAAAAAAAAAAAAGTGTATTGAAAAATGGTCACAAATAACAGGAAGAATTTGAAATGATTCATTCCACAAAAAAAAAGTATAATGTATAAATTGTGTTTTCACAAGATTTACATTTTGTCTGTCTCTTATGGCGAAAGTCACATAGAATGAAGACAACTTCAGAGGACATTCCCAGAAAATTCAAGATATACATTTCATTTGTCCTAAAAATGTCTTAAATGTACAATATTTTAATAAAAGTCGTTAGGCCTATTTTTGGAAAGTCAAAACTTTCAAATCATTTTGCATGTAAATCATTTTATGGGGTGGGGGATCTTCTTGAAAATCTTCATGTTGCACCCGTGGAGGATGATGAAGTTAAGCAATAAGTATGGTTTCAATTAATTGATGGAAATTAATCATCTCTTCACACTAGCCATACGTAGGCTAAGGTTTCTGATAGAGTCAACGTGAAAAATTCAATGCCACAGCCGGGATTTGAACCACAGATCTCCTGGTTTCCGTCCAGTCGCTCTAACCTATTGAGCTGCCATGGCCAATGTGCCGTCATTACATTAGAGCGACTGGACGGAAACCAGGAGATCCGTGGTTCAGATCCCGGCCATGGCATTGAATTTTTCATGTTGACTATCAAAAACCTTAGCCTATGTATGACTAGTGTGAAGAGATGTATTAATTTCCATCAATTAACTAAAATAATAAGTTAAATGATGAAGCCTGGGACTCAAGTACTTACGATAGTAAGTTGCCACAAACTTTGTATCTCTAATGCGAGAACCCCTAGTGGTCTACCGGGGAGATATACGAGTCAAGTGGAGAATTTAATGTCATGACGGCAAGTTGGCCATGGTAGTTCAATGAGTTGGAGCGACTGGATGGAAACCAGGAGATCCGGTTCAAATCCCGGCCATGGCATTGAATTTTTCATGTTTGCTCTATCAATAAGTATGGTATTTAACTGATGTTTCATTTTTCAGTTACACTGTGCATACACACGCACACTATCTTTTTATAATTTTTTTTTAATTCAGGAGGTCTGAAATTATTATTTCTAATGCAATATTATCAAATTTTTGGGTGGAATATGTTACTTTCCCTATTTATTGTAAGTGCGTAGTAGAGAAAGTAAAAATAGATATAGGTTAGACAGAAGACGGGAAAAATTATATATCAACATTATTAAATTGTTGCTTATCAACTTAAGATGTATAGGAAGAAGAAGACTAATTACTATTTAATAAAATGCAGCCTAACTTACATTACAACTTAAAGGACAACTTGTAAACCTAGATATGTATAGCAGACAGATCTTTCGGGAACGACCGGTAGTTTTTAAAGTGAATGCTGATTAAGATGTTATTGTTCATAGTGCAGAGTCGCTTCTGATAATCTGATATTTACAGCTGTCTTTCCTGTACATCTTATGTACTTCATAAGCTCAGAGCATTATAGGCAATTTAAAAGCAGTAAGCAGTAAACTTTCCATCATAAGCCATAGTAAAACACAATCAATGCAGTCCGTTTAAAAGTAGTGAAAGGCATTGTTTCCTGGCGTTCGCGATGTATTGTCATTAATAATTAACAATTAAATAATTGTTTCGTTTCACTGTGGTGTTCCAATACAGTTACATTTTGATATATTGCCATTAAGTTAGTGCTAGTGTTGCAAAACTAAGTGCAGACATGTAGTGTCAAATATGTGATGAGTGTAGTAAGCTCCGCTTTGTTGTTTACAACAGGGTTGAAGTAGCCTTAGATTATAGAAGAGCATCTTGCTTCCAGTAGAGTTCTTCTTTCTTCTATCTTGTGAACCTGATCACAAGTGCTTTTCATTTTTGGAATTAATTTTCTTCACTGCAGTTCTATACAGTCCCTCTGTATTGCTAACTTTAAAACTTATGTATAAAGACTAAAAGTTATGACTCAGTTTTAGTCTTTATACATGAAATTAAGTTCACTGTTAACAATGCTTTTATTTATAACTATTGAAATTTAAAACTTATGTTTTGCACTTTTTATTTACCCCAATTTAGAGTTGGATTCAAATCTCAGTTGTATGAAGGCAGATGCTAAACACTGTGTGCATGTTGTGCAGCAATTTGGTCAATTTCATACATTTTAAATTTATATTTAATAGTTTTAATGTCATATAGCACAGGTTTGGTAGAATATGGATCATAGTTGTAATTTTGTTGATGTAATCAGTCCTGCATCGTGGCTTTGCATATGAAGGACATTGGAACTTTATTTATTTCAACTGAATGAAAAGAAGCATTATCCAGTAAAATAATTCAAAAGGATGTTTGGAAGAACTGTATTGACAAACCAGTTGTTAAAAACCTTTCCATCCATTTCTTTTTGGTAGTCTTTCATCGACTTGGATTTGAAGTTGAGCAAGCCATTTGGAACCAATCCAGTCTCAGATTCAGAATGACAAATAACAAACTTCTGGAAACATTTAAATGTGGCTGATATTCCCTATCAGAATTTTTACACACCCTATTTTTCGTTTGTTGTAATTCACATTGATCCATGTGTCGTCTTGGTAAATAATTGGCGGATTTGAATTTTGCTAACCTTTAATATCTCAAGATATTAAATCTTGCACTAAAATATTGCTCCTTTGCATTAGAAATTTTCATTCTTTGTTGTTTTTCAAATATCAGTTTCATTCATATCTGTTAATATTTCATGGAGAGCCCATTTGTTGCCATCAATTGATCCCTCTTTCTTGGGAGCTTCCCTGATGTAATCCAAACTTCTCAAGAATTGTGTTTTATACAAACTACAACTCACTGTTACTAAATTGCTCCAATCATGCATAAAACAGTAAAAAATATGACTCATCTATAATTTAATAAACATTAAGTTGTTTGATGTATAGCAGAGATGATGGATAAATCTGACTATTTTCTCTGATATTCTGTTAGGTCTCCTTTTCTATGGAGTTGTCAGAGTAGTTTCATATTCTTGCCCCAGTTTTCTGCCATTTAAAATATGAGAAACTTCTTTTGCACATTCAAGTTAGAAGAGCTGCTCATTCGCTACTGACATTGTATCCTCCCATTAAGGCATCAAACTCTTTTTCAAAGACATTGTGAATATTATAAACCATTTCTCTTATGTTTCTTGCATTTGCCTCATTTACCAACACCAGGTAGCAGTGCAACAATTACTATTACAAATAAGAGAAATACATTTAAAAGTATGTACCAGATCTCCATATTGCCTTCCATTCCAAGTGAAATGGTATAATGAACTCTTATTAAAATAATATGCTATCCATATGTTTACACAACACAAAATAATTGAAGAGGCTAGTATCAATGGACTTCTGCCATTTCTGCTTGCAGAACATGCTTTCTATTCTCGTCCGTAACCTGTATGGTGGAAGTGTCCTCCCAGTAGCAGTGTTATTGACTTCCTGTGGCAAGTTATTTATAAATATTAAAAATAACAGTGGCCCAAGTATAGAGCCTTATGGGACACCTTTAGTAATAACTAGGGCTGAGAAGTTACGCCAAAAATTCGTGAAGTTAGTTGTGCACTAGGTATAGATTGTCAACTTGGTCATCAACTCGTGCTGTTGGTGGAAGCTTGAATGGATTGACTAAGCCAAGCAGAGACAGAATAATTCTACAGGTGCAGCAGAAGCTAAAACATGTTCTCCAGAAAAATATAGGATATTCCACTCTTTATAAAATTTGGGATGATCTTGCAAGATTCTAGAGAATACTTGTACAAAAAGGATACAGTAGGATCTTCTTTTGGTTTAAATTTGCCCCATTCACAACATGCAATGTAGAGAGAAGCTTTTCCCAATACAGAGCCTGTCTGGAGGAGAACAGATCATTTTCGTTTTAAACCTTCAAAATGTGTATTTTTCATTGTAAAAGGCATATGCACAGACATAATATATGTAGTATTGTCACAATGAATTAGCTTTTCATTTACTGTGCACATTGTAAATATTAATGATTCCTTTATTTCCATTTATCTGGAAAAGATAAATTTGTTTTGTATAATTTGAGTGATTGTACAATATATTCTATGACATTGTGTCCGTTGTGTGACTACGTTTGTTAGATTACTGTTACACATGACTTTGGTTATACGAGTATGTCTGTGACTTCATGGCACTCAACCCCGTCCACTGTTTTTACGAGAGGTAGATAGAATGTAACCTTGTCACTACTAACCTGTTGTATTGTTTTATGGGCTAAACTTCCGGGCTCTAGTATAATAACACCTGGTTCTGACTTATAGTCTTTTATTCTGGTAGTCTGAGTAAAGTAAGATCTGAACCAAATTATAGAGATCTCATTGAAATCATAAAATTTTAACTTTTGCAACAAGTGGTTGTGATCTATACTGTCAAATGCCTTAGCTAAATCATAACATATTCCTAATGGTAGTTCTTTGCTATCCAAGTCTGTTGCTGATTCAGAAGTCAGCATGCATGTTACATTTTCGGCTGACATCCCTTTCCTAAATCTGAACTGGGATAATATAAAAATGTTACTTAACTCCATGTGTCTTTTAATCCAGTTGTAAACTGCTTTCTCCATTACTTTAGGAAAGACTCAAGATCAAGACAGGTCTATAATTGGAAGATAGGCTTTTGTCTTTTTTGTAGAGAGGCTTCAACAGTAGCGTTTTATTTTTTTTTTTCTAGAAATATCCTTGACAAAAGAGAATGACAAAGAGGCTTTCTCAACTGTGGTAAGCAATAATTTTAACAATTTGGTATTTATCTCATCCCAACCGTGAAAGGTTTTTTTTTTTTTTTTTTTTTTTTTTTTTTTTTTTTTTTTTTTTTTTTTTTTTAATTCATTTTAAATTTACAGTTAATTTTGGGATATGCTTTTTTAAGAATTTTAAGTCATTTGAGTTTGGGCTGGATTTGTTTGTTTTGCTTTTTGTTACATTAAGAAATGTGTATCAAATCCATGAGTTATGGCACACTAATTACAACATGGCAAAGTAACGAGGCATAGTGACCTTGACTGACAGTGTTCCATTAGCTTGTTTTCTGTTTACTAGAAGGGTGAAATATTAGTAATTTGGCGTATAGTAAGTGATGTAACACAAATAGAGCATTTGGGAGCTGGTATCTGTTGAAATGTTAGGCAATTATTATATACAAAAGTAAATTACCATTGCAACTGCTATTTTGTCGTTTGACACAAGGGAATTTTGATTCCCTCTTCTTCCTCCTTTTCATAATACACAATCACTTTATATGTGATTTCTTGCGCCTGCCAAATGTATGACTTGTTGCTTTCCAGAAGATATGATTCCATCTGAACAAAGTATACATACTGTCGAGAATGAGAGAAGTTTACCAAATTTCTTATCTCGCTTTATTAATTCTTAATTGTTACAAAGAAATGAACAAAAATTTGCACAAAATGAACAGTACCATGGCAACTCAGTGCCCCAAAATGGTGCTGTCCTTAAAATTCTAACAGTACCAACCTAACATTCTCCCACCTTTTGATTGAGAGTTCAAGCGACAAATTAAAACAATCATAAATTTTCAGTCCTTAAGTCTCAGTGGCATACAAATCATTCTGCCTCTTCTTCTTCTTTTTTTTTTTTTATTTTGCATCCTGCATATCGGACGGTGAATGAAATGGGTGAAATGATGCTCAAATGTGTCCAGGGTCCATAGAGCTTAGAGCCACCCGACATTCGTCTTTAAGGATAGTGGAAAACCCCGTAAAAACCTTATCCACTTAACTCACCCTGACCGAGATTCAAACTCGGAACCTCTTAAACGTGAGGCAGACACACTACCATCGAAGCTGCTGAGGCAGGCCCTGCCTCTTCTTGTTACAGAAGGTTTATTCAAAGAAGATGGAGCTGAATTTATGTCACCTTTTGGCTAATTATCTTACTTTTTAAGACTTCATCAGATGTACTCAACTCTAAAGGGAAGATCCGTTGTACAGGTATAATAAGTTCACCAGCAGCACTCTTAACATTCACAACACTAACTTTACTACCTCTGCCAGAATATATTTCAGTTACTTTGGCCAAAGGCCAGAAAATTCTACCCCTTTTTTTATTCTCCAGAACAACCTATCTTATTCATATTGGGTTTTGATTCTTTCCAGGTGGCTGTAACAGCTGACTCAGATATTCTGCTCGGAATCTGTTTTTCAGGTTTTCTCTTAATCTCTGCAGGTAACATATTCTCTTAATATTCACCTTATTCAGCTGATCAAGGTCAGCTCCTACCTTGACAGTTTTTGAAGGAACATTGCTGGAGTTGTATATCTGTAGGATCTTCCGACACATATGTCAATGGTCTTGAATTCACTACTGCTTCACATTCATACACCATAGTCAGCAATTCTTCATAATGGAGAGCAGCCCATCCAATGATTTTCCTAAGCAGCCTCTTCACCACTTGTATCCACCACCCTCCCCACCATGCAGCAGGGGAGGGTTAAATTTCCACTGAATTCTTGCTATAGCAGTCTCACATTCAATCTCTTTCCAGTCAATGTTATTCAAGAGATTGTTCATTCCCACAAAATTTGTCCCATCATCGCTGTACATTACTTGGGTTGCCCTCTGCAAAATATAAATAATCTCAATGCCTGCAGAAAGTTTCTTGTAGACAAAGAAGTAAGAAGTTGTAAATGAATGGCTCGATATACTGCACAAGTAAACAGGACAGTTCAGCTCTTCCTACCATCCTTCAGCTACAGAGAAGGTATGGATTCCAAAAAATTAGGTCCATTCACTAAACGGTTGTTCGAAGACAACCGAAGCATCAAATACTGGTCGAACAGGTGTAGTTGGACTGTCTTTGATGATGGCTCTATGAGGGAGGTAGTGACAATTAATACTTTCAATCTCTTCCTCAGGAACTTCGATGATACCTTCTTACTTCCGATACTGTAACAGTGCATCGTAATCATCTAACTTGGCCAGATTAATCAATTTTGCAGTTGTGGAAATGAGCCATATTTTTGCAACACTTTTGTTGTCAGGCAAGTTCACACGGTTATCTTACCATGGTAGTTTTACTTGATAACGACCACCATCGATCCTCTTCAGTATCTTCTGGAAATGGAGAAGCGTAATTGCTTCTTCTTGACTTCTGGTTTTAACTTCATCAGGGTCGGAAATCCCTGAAACATCAAGTTTCCACAAGTCAGAAATACTAGGTACATGTGTCAGCAAGGTGGTTGTTATAGCAATCTGATTACTGCTGTTTGATGTTTTAGCAGTTCTTCCCATCAGTACCCAGCCGAGAAATGTTTGCACTGCCACTAAACTGTATGATAAATTAATCATCTCTTCTGAGTACAACATTCCAGTGACAGCTCCTAAAAGAAGTTCTATTTGCTCTTCATCTTCCCCAACATCAGTGAGGATAATGTTCTTTCTTTGCAACAGTTTGAGATATGGATTTGACCTACTGATTCCAGTTATTTTCCTGCAAATAACTGGCTGATCCAGCACTTGAACATTACAAGAATAATCACCCTTCACATTTTGTAACTGTATATTGTAGCAGTTGTGTTTTACTTTCTTTAAAATCTGCCTCACGTTCAAGAGGTCTCGGGTCGAATCTCAGTCAGGGTGAGTTACCTGGATAAGGTTTTCTCCGGAGTTTTCCCTTATCCTAAAAGACGAATGTCAGGTACCTCTAAGCTCCATGGACGGTGGGACCATTTGAGCATCATTTCAGCCATTCCATTCATCGTCCGATATGACTTAAAAAGTTAAAGGACGTAAATTAAAAAAAAAAAAAAAAAAAACTTTCTTTGAAGTTATTCCACCAAACAGATTATGTGTACACTTCTCGTATCCTTCTGTTTTATATCCCATCTCTTTGGCAGTACTCACTCAGATATATGATCTTTTGAGAACCACAGTCGATAAGTACTCTCACAGTTCTGTATCTTTTGTTACCTTCAAGCTTGACCAGTAACATCTGTAGTAAAACTCTTCTCTTCTGACAGTGACTGGATAAAATAGAACTGTTTCTCATCTTTACAATGATCAACTGCTTTCTGTTTTTCTTGTTTTCTTGACAGATCTGGACACATTAAAGGCCAATGTTTCCTGCTGCATGTTGGACATCGCACATTAGCATTTTCAGTCCTTCACTTGATGCCCTCTCTTGAAGCAAACGAAGCATCTGTTTGAAGCCCTTAGCAGGTTATGTTTCTTTTCAAAAGATATTTTCTGTGCCTGAAAGCAACCATTGAACTTGAGCCCTTTCACAAATCATGCAACTCAATTTTTGTTTTGCTTTAACTTCTCCCGCAAATAGCTCACTTGCTGTTGCTATAGTTTCTTGCTTCTTGGGTCTTCTTTTCTCTAGTTTAACATCTTCATGAAGGTGAAATCCAGTTTATGCCAAGGATAACAACTCTTTCATCTTCTTACTATATATATCTCCTTGTTCACTTTATCCAGGGTCTTCAGGGATACAGGACTCTACCAAAGGAGACAGCATTGCAGTATATTTGTCTGATGTCATTCCTATAGATTCTAGTGATCTCAAGTGTGATTCCAACTTGTCATATAAGCGAACGGTGTCACCTTTCAAAGTATAAAAATTGAAAGAAGTGTAGAGACAGTGAAGCACACGTTAAAATAGAAGTGATTCGAGAAGATATTGACACATTGCTTCACTAACACTGTTTTTCACAGGACTTGTATCAAAAGTTGTTGCTGCCATCTTCAGATGAGTCTCGACTAGTGCAGGTTGTAGTGGTTTCCTCTGCACTAGTCCAGACTCAGCTGAAGATGGAAGCAACAGCTCTAGAAACAAGTGCTGTGTAAAACAGTGTTAGTGAGGCAATGTGTCAATATCTTCTTGATTCACTTTTTAGTATCACCTTTATTTTGTCTGTTTGTTGCATTCTCTACAACTAATCTCAAAGTTCTGTAACATAAAATTCAATGAGAAGACACTCGCGACCAAATCTGTCTAGTAAACAAGATATCACTTTGGAATAATTTTCTGCAGTAGGAGGAAAACTCAACTATTTCACTAGCTCTTGTGCCTTCTAAAGTTGCTTGAATAAGGTACTGAAATTTATTAAATATTACAAATAGAAGCATTATTAACAGTGAAGTTTTCTTCATGTTGAAGTTTTGTTTACACTCACCTTCACTTATTATTTTTAAAAATAATAAGTGAAAGTGAGTGTAAACAAGTGTGACTCACAAAACTTCAACTGAAATTTATCTTCGTTTTCTATGTCTCGATCCTCATGTATGCATTTGAATTAACTCCAGAAGCTTAACCAATTTTTCACTTCACCTCTATATTTCTTCAGTTTTATCTTGGGTAGCTTAAACTTCTTATGTGATGTTGGAGATGAATATGTTGACAAATTTCGTTCACTCCTTGCAGCTACCTTACTAAGAGAGATCTCTACTTCAACCTTGGTGCTATCCATTTTCTCCTTTATATTGCTCCACTGCCGTATACTCGGCTTCATAATCATCATCTGTTTTGTCCTCAGAATCGAACAGTTTAGAAACAATTTCCTCATCTAATCCAGATAATTCCCCATGTAACTCTCTAAAGTTGTAAACTTTATTGTTACTTTGGTTTCTTTAGACTCATCCGACAGAAGGTTCATCAGCACATTGTAACACATAGTAAATGATAATTGCACTAGTTTGCCTCTTGCTAAAAGCTTATCTATTGTTCCACTCATACGTAATTAGCAATTATGAGCCTTACCTTACATTTATGTCTGCTATCACGTCGGGGGTCACCAAAAATGTTGAGAATGAGAGAAATTTATTAAGTTTCTTATCTTGCTTTATTAATAACACATTCTTAATTGCTACAAAGAGAAAAACGAAAATTTGCACAAAATCAACAGTACCGTGGCAACTCAGTGCTGCAAAATGGCGCTGTCCTTAAACAAAATTCTATCAGTACCAAACTAACACGTACACTGATCTGCTGTGTGTGTGCATAGGCTTATGTAAACAACTCTGTTGTTTCAATTCCTTTCTTGGAAGTGTTGAAAACACTGTTGTTTCACTTTCTTTCCTATATGCCTCAACAATTTGCCAGGTAGTACTCACTTCTTTGTTTCCTGTAGTTATGTGATCAGATTAAAATTGGATTACTTCTTCCTGTTTTAATTCTATTATTGGATTCATTAATAGCTAGTGAGTAGTACCTTATTTTTACTTTGTTAAAGACAAGTGTTTTACAGTGAATGGTAAGCTTTAATGTTAGAGCCATTACTTGTGCAATATAGTAGGAACAAATTTCTTTGCATGGGACCTCCTTATACCTGAAGGTTTAACCCTCGTCACCTATGATAAATTTTTCTTGAGGGAAATACCTTTAAATGATAATAGCACAATTTTGAGGAATTCATCAGATATGTCATTTACTTAAGTCTTGTCATAGACATTAGCCCATTTTTCATTTTTTAATGCTAGTTTAAATTTATTGGCATGCTCATCACTTATTAATTTTGTTGTAATTTTACTTTTCCTATTATTAGTTCATTTGCTTACCAAGGTAGGCACTAGCAATACCTGAACATCGTGATCCAACATGCCATTTACAATAGGAATTACTGTATAATTTAGAATTTGTTTATTTGGCATATTAATCATGGGTTAGTAAGGAGTAATTGGGGATCATTGGGATTTAGCTACACTGATGTTTTGACTGTGGTTTCATGTTGCTTGCTACACTTCTGTGCTTATCATCCCTTGGCTGTGCTTTGTAGTCTAGGATCCTCAATATTCTGGTTGCACTTCGCATCTTAGGGCCCTCAGTATATTTCACTACAGTTATTGTAAATAATATGTTTATTATTGCTATGCTGTGGATGGTGGAATTGATCTCAAGTACTAAAATAAAAAATACCATGCAGGGTAACATTTTTATCCACCACAAAAGTTTCATGTATCACCATAGTTATTGATAATGCAGAGCAAAGCTATGATGTATGAATTATACAATAATAGATCATACAAGTTCATTTTAATGTATAAACTTAGCTTAACATGAGCACAATATTAGTGTTGAGTAGATATAAGATTCTGAACCTATATTAGGTGAAAACACGATTACAGTTACACAATTATTAAAGTATTCCTTTACAGAGTAACAGACCTATTTACATAGATTTTTTTTAAGATCAGTTAATTTCTTCCTGTTACATATGGAATATTTTGAAGCACTCAAGGTTCCCTTTTGATAGCAAGCTTGTTGTTGACCATGGGGAAGTACGTCAATTAACTTAAATAAAAAGAGTTTAATGATGAAGCCTGGGACTCAAGTACTTACAATAGTAAGTTGCCACCAACGGTGTATCTCGAATACGAGAGCCCCTAGTGGTGTACCGAGAAAATATATGAGTCAATTGAAGAATTTTATGTAAGGACGGCATGTTGGCCATGGTAACTCAATGGGTAAAAGTGACTGGACAAAAACCAGGAGATCTGTGATTCAAATCCTGCCTTGGCATTGAATTTTTCAGGTTGACTCTATCTATATAGAACAATAAACTGTTATGACTGCAGAAAATTTTGTGGTCTCCTGGTCTAGCTCTTAACCTTAGTTCTAATTTTCACTGAAATAATATCATCTGACATGACAAATACTAACATACTAACATTAGAGTAACAAACATCCAGAGTTTGAGGACCATCAAACTGAAGGTGTAGTTGAGATATTGAGGAGCTTCAGCCTCAAGGGATGTGTTTTTATAAGCAGATAGTGGAGTATTTACAGTCAAAGGCTACAACTATAAAGTGATTGAGAGCCATACCCAAAACTTTAGTATAGCTAAAAACCATAGATAGGTTGGCAGCAGTCATCCTTTTCATTCAGCACCACCATTATGGCTGTGTTTTGGTCCAACATACAATTTTTCTATAAAAACACCTTAAGTGGGTGAGAATATTGGTTATGACTTTCAAAGAAGCAACTCCTGCTATCAATAACCAGTAACTATAATACTACTTTTCAACACTTTCAAGTTTGCCATTGGCACAATAGTTTTGCTAATGAAGGGAAAATAGTGTGAATCAAAACCTTAACTTCATATAAATAATTTAACCTGACCTAATCTAAACTGGGCAAAACAGTAACACAACTACTTACATTTCTTTATCACCGATGCACACATGAAACATTTCACATATAATCCTATTTTGCATTAACAAATCCAATCTGTTTTCCACATGTACAAATTACCTTATGACAGTACATGTGGAGTTAATGCAGCTTGTTCACAACTTTCTCACTATTTGACTGCCACACACAATGCAATACGTAATGGAAAATGACAAGTATATAATACAGCCAAGTGTTAGTTCCTGTGCTTAGATTGCCAATGAAGGAAAATGGCATAAGTTGATATTACATGATTTTTTAATATGAAACAAATACTTGTTAAAAACGTTATTTTTTTAGTATTACCAGCATGGCAAGTGCTGAAATTTTATGCAAAATGCACACTATAATGGTGTTGGTAATGACTTTAACTTGATATACAAGGGCGGCTCAATAAGTAGTGCAACACATTTTTTTCTGAAACAGGGTTTGTTTTATTCAGCATTCAAATACACCATGTTATTCCCCAAACTTTTAGGTACACAAAATTATTTTTCAATGTAATCTCCGTTCAATGCTACGGCTTTACGCTACCTTGAAACGAGGGCTTGTATCCCTGCACGATACCATTCCACTAGTCGATGTTGGAGCCAGTGTCATACTGCATCAATAACTTCATCATCTGCGTAGTGCGTCCCATGGCTTGCGTCCTTCATTGGACCAAACACATGGAAATCCGACAGTGCTATAGGGAGGATGCGGAAGAATAGTTCACTGAAGTTTTGTGAGCGCCTCTCGGGTGCAAAGACTGTGTGAGGTCTTGCATTGTCATTGAGAAAAAGAAGTTTGTTCGGATTTTTGTGCCTACGAACACACTGAAGTCGTTTCTTTAATTTTTGAAAAGTAGCACAGTACACTTCAGAGTTGATTGTTTGACCATGGGGAAGGACATAGAACAGAATAACCCCTTCAGCATCCAAGAAGACTGTAGCCATGACTTTACTGGCTGAGGGTATGGCTTTAAACCTTTTCTTGGTAGGGAGTGGGTGTGGCGCCACTCCATTGATTTCTGTTTTATTTTGGGTTTGAAGTGATGAACCCATGTTTCATTGCCGGTAACAATGTTTGACAAAAAACTGTCACCATCAGCCTCATGATGAGCAAGCAATTCTGCACAGATGATTCTCCTTTGCTCTTTATGGTCTTCGGTTAGACATCGAGGGACCCAGCGGGAACAAACCTTTGAATATCCCAACTAGTGAACAATTGTGACAGCACTACCAACAGAGACGTCAAGTTGAGCATTGAGGTGTTTCATTGAGATCCGGTGATCATCTTGAATGAAAGTTCATACGCTCCAACGTTGCAGGAGTCACAGCTGTGCATGGCCGCCCAGCATGCAGGAGATCAAACAGTTTTGCTTGACTTTGCGGCAATGATGACACATGCTTTGCCCAACAACTCACCGTACTTTTGTCCACTGCCAGATCACTGTAGACATTCTGCAAGCGCCTATGAATATCTGTGATGCCCTAGTTTTCTGCCAAAAGAAACTCAAATCACTGCCCGTTGTTTGGAACGCACCTCTGTTTCAGAAGCCATTTTAAAAGCTCCATATAGCGCTGTTACCTATCGGAAGTCAATGAAACTTTACGAGACAAAGCGGGATATTTGAAAATGTTCCACAAGAAATGTCAGGTTTTTCCATCCAAAATTGGCCGAGAAAAAACATGTGTTGCATTACTTATTGAACTCCCCTCAGTTACTTTTGAGCTGGTCATTGGATATGGAAGAATGTTGGAATATTCAGTTCAGATGGTATGTTTTCATTGTGTAAATACCAGTTGTATCGACTAATGTTATACTCATTATAGGTCTAATGACTTCCTATAAAATTAGAGATGCTCCTACGGCTCAAGTTTTCAAGATATTCAACAGAAAAATACTGTACTGGAAAACCTTAACTTGGTGATAATATATTTATGCATTCTTCTGTGGCCTACTGAGACCACTGCTCACCTACTAATCATTTGTTATAAACCTTCACCAAACAGACAAAAAATGCAAACATTTAAAGTAAGACCTGAAGCTTTCCTGGTGACGAATATGCTCAATTTCTTCTCGGGCAGCAAGCCAAGTGAACAGACGAAGCAAGCGTCAGATAAGCCTACCGCTTCAGCCTGCATCCCGTTTACCGGCAATCTATCTGGCAGAATCAGCAGAATTCTCGCCAAATACAACATCAGGACCATCCACAAGCCACCTCCAAAGATTAAACATCTGTTGAGACCGGTGAGAGACAAACTGGACCTCCAAGTTCTGGGAGTGTATCGCATTCCCTGTGAATGTGGGACACCATATATAGGACAAACCGGAAGGACCATCGCTACCAGAATAAATGAACATAAACGGAGCATTTGTTTAATGCAACCTGAGAAGTCTGGGCTGGCAGAAAATTGTTTTGATAATGACCATAGAGCCAATTTTCGGGAGACGACCATCTTGGCAATATGCAAAAGTTACTGGGAGCGGAGAATTAAGGAGGTTTTGGCCATTTCCTCTGAAAGGAGCACGCTTAATCGTGATGCTGGATTTCAGTTCAGCTCCTCTTGGAAACTGGCCTTAAAAATGGAAATCGCGTTGATTTAAGAAGCAAAAATCACTACAGCTGGATAATCAAGTTAAGTAGTTATGTTTCTTTGACCGAATTAATTTTCTATACTCTGCCATCTCCTGACCTGGCATTTAATTGACTGAAAATAGTCTTTTGTTCGGTAATGCAAATTTTGAAAGTGTTTTGTCTTTGTTTATATTTGTGTTATATGCAGTGTTTCATTTGTGGTTATATCATTAGTTCCTGATGATGGGAGTGATGCACACTCCCAAAACATCAATTTCTAATCGTCTGTTCACCTGGCTTTCTGCCCAAGAAGAAATTGAGCATTAAGAAACATTTATTTATATGCTTTTAAACTCATCACCATTTATACCACTATATGATCAAATCATTGAAGTAACACAAGTAGCAAGGTCATCAATTCATGGCCTTGTGAACATCTATGTATTAGGGATTAGTTTCATATACCCTTGACTTTCAGAATTCTTCAAAGTTAAAAGTCACAAGAATCCATATTGTAATCTACGAGGAGATCTATTTTTACTCACTATTTGTAAATTGTCAATGAACCATAGCCAAAGGTACACCTCTGGTATGTGTAGTGGCATTGCCTTGTATAAATATGCATACTTAAGCTCTTCTTCTGTCACTTTGTCAAAAGTATTGGACTAGTAATTCTTTGTGCATTAATAATATACCAAACTGCAATTTTGGAATCATGGAGAGAAACTTCTAATGTTGCATTTGGATTTTCAGCACTCTGTTATTGACTACTGGATGTTAACCCGTTGAAGTGAAATTAAAACTTGTTAGTAGAAAATAAAACAATTCCAAGTGTCAATCATGAGTGATCTGCTGAAGCCATCTGTGAAAATTAATTCTCTTTTCAAAGTTTGTTAGTAATAGATAACCTTCGGACAACCCAAATTCTATACAGTTTCAATTTAAAACGTTTTATGACATTACAAGCAAAAGATATTGATGCAACAGCAGTTGTGCTAAGCACTTAAGTTATCTTCTTGAACTAGCTTCTTAGCAGGCATAAAAGTCATTTAATTTCTCTTCTGTTATAATGTTACTTTTCCTTGAAACTGCAATGACCTGATTATTTTTAGTCTCTCTACTAAACATAGTATGTTGTCGTTTTAGAATGAATGGGTGAATTTGGAAATATTCTATGAAATAAACTCTGACACTTCCTTCAGTTCAGTTTCTTAATAAACTGGAGACAAATATAACCATATCTTGAAGTATGTATCCTATTACTGTAGCAAACAAATACATATTCACAACACGTCCACTCAAACAGTTGGACACATATGACTGACTGATCTTGAAATGATTGTGCAGGAGATCCTGGTGTCATTAAGATTGCTTTCAATATGCAGCAAAACCAACCACCTCTAAAACTGAGAGAAAAATTTTCTTTGCTAGGCTTGTTTGTTTGTTTTGGTTGGTTGGTTGGTTGGTTTGTTTGTTTGTTTGTTTGTTTGTTTGATCCTATCACTGAGCAGCACTCTAGGACATTGAACACCTCATACAGAAAACCACCACCAAATCAATATTAATTATTTTAGCTACCACCACCATACATCAAAACATGCTTCTTTTTTTTTTCTCTATTTTTTTTATTTTCATTTTTTAATTTTTTTAAAATTATTTTTCTTTATTAGCACCACCAACCATATAACATCTGTAACATTTTACTAAAAGAGGAAAACATTTTAAGAACTGTTAGTACTACACATAATATTATACACTTACTCATCCAAGAAAATGTGACAACCATTAAACCAATACAAGATACATTACATTCCCTTTATACCACATGACATTTTAACAATCATCTATAAATTCCTGTATTGAGTAATAGGCCTTGCTGCATAGATAAGTTTTAAGAACAGACTTATATTTATCCATTTTCCATGAAGATACTAATTTTAAGTATTTTGGAAGGGCATTGGATATTCTGACACATTCATAATATACTCCTTTCTTGAAACAAGTCAATCTGGCACTGGATTTATGTAAGTATTTTTTGTGTAGTATTTATGCTATGTATATTCACATTTTGTGTAAAGTAGTCTTCATTTTTTATATGTAAACACATAAGCATAAAGATATATTCACAAGAAAGTGTTAAAATATTCAGCCTTTGAAACATACCCTTATATGGAGCCGTAAGGTTGATGCCACATATCATTCTGAAGGCTCTGTTCTGTAATATAAAAACTCCACCAAGTTACCCCACAATATCAAACCATATTTCATTATTGAACAAAAATATGCATAGCATACCTGTTTTAATGTCAGATATGGTTATACAAAGGGGGTGGGGATTTAGATTTAATAAAATAATATTATATTATTAAGGAAAATATTGTTCTCTGTGCATGGTTAGAAGAGAAGAATGCTGAATTTTCTTTTGGCATTACAGAAGAAACTACCAAGAGACACTACTCTCTATCCTCGGACTTCTACAGTGTTCAAAATTAAACAGTTGCAAGTTATGATAGGATTCTTTGAAAAGAGTTCAAAATTCAAGAATACTATACTCTTCATTTCTTTCCAGTCCATGGACATAGTTACATGGCTGCAGATCAAGTGTTTGGTAGAATCAAAGAATTGTACAGAAAAAGGAAAGCATCTTATTTCCCAAATAATATTATGAGAACTTAAACATACATTCTAAAAATATTCAGTGAAGACTGGAAAGTTAAAAACCTGAAGGATATGCACAAAGGGCTGGTATTGTTTTCCGGGCTGTTGTGCCGTGGTCTGCTGGAGAATGAAGTTCCAGACGTTTTTAGTGGTAGCGTGGTCGAAGTCTTCTGGGTGAAGGTATCGCTGCGTTTGATCCGATGACTGTAGTTACTGCGGTATTTATGCTATGATCACTCCTCTCTGATTGGGTCGGTGGGTGCGTGGCTAGTGGTGGACTGGGTGTGGCTAATGTGCTACTCTCTTCTGATTGGCTCGCTCTGTTTTTTGTAGTTAGATGACTATTTCTGTCCAGGATTACTGGATGCCAGTTGCTGTTGAGTTTAAGTAGCTCTTCTTTCTTGTTGAAGTTATTGGGATGTTTGAAAATTTCTATAGCTTCCCGCTGAAGGCGGGCATAGTAATGTGTTGTCGTGGAAATGATGTTAGTGTCATTAAAATTAATTCTATGTTCTCCTTCCTCTTCTATGGCGTGCTGAGCAACGGCGGATTTATCTGTCTGCCCAAGACGGCAGCTTCTGATGTGCTCTTTGAGTCTAGTCTTGACACTGCGTTTTGTAGTTCCGATATATACCTTCCCACACGAGCAAGGGATGCGGTATACTCCAGCTGATGATAGAGGTTCACGTTGATCTTTTGTTGAACGTAATAAATTTTGAATTTTGTTAGTAGGCCTAAAGATGGTCGCAATGTTATGACGTCGTAATAAGTGGTCTATCCGATCTGTGACATTTTTTATGTAAGGCAAGAAAACTTTGCCCTTAGTTTGTTCCTTGTTTTTGGTAGAAGTTGATGGTCTGGCAGGTCGGAAAGCTCTTCTGATTTCCTGGATTGAATAACCGTTTAGTTGTAGCGACTGTTCAAGGTGATGGAGTTCTTGCTGTAGAAGGTGTGGTTCACAAATGCGAGAAGCATGGGTTGCGAGTGTCTTGATCAAGCTACGTTTCTGTCTAGGGTGATGGTTAGAACAATTGTGCAGATAACGGTCCGTATGTGTGGGTTTGCGGTAGACCGTGTGTCCCAGAGTGCCGTTGGCTTTCCTGCTGACTAAGACATCCAGGAAAGCGAGTTGTTGGTCTTTTTCTTTTTCCATTGTGAACTGAATGCGGGGATGAATGCTGTTGAGGTGTTCAAAAAATTTCTTGAAGAGCTTCTTCCCCGTGTGGCCATATGACGAAAGTGTCATCGACATAACGGAGCCAAACTGCAGGTTGGAGTGGAGCTGTACTGAGTGCTGTTGACTCGAAAGTTTCCATATAGAAGTTGGCTACCACGGGACTCAAGGGGCTCCCCATGGCAACTCCGTCAAGTTGTTCGTAGTAACAGTGGTTCCACTGGAAATAGACAGTAGTGAGAACATGTTGGAAGAGAGTTATTATGTCATCTGAGAAGATTTCTTTGAGCTGTGTAAGGGCTTCTTGAACCGGCACCATGGTGAAGAGCGACACGACATCAAAGCTGATGAGAGGGTCATGAGGTTGTAAGGTGATGTTCTGTAGTTTCTGTATGAAGTGAGTAGAATCCTTGATGAAAGAATCTGTGGAGCCAACATGTGGTTGAAGTAAGCTGGCTAGGTGTTTGGCAATCGCGTAGGTTGGAGATCCAATTCCGCTGACAATGGGCCGTAGGGGCACATCCGGTTTGTGAATTTTGGGTAGGCCGTAAAGTCTGGGTGGTAGTGCTTCTGTTTTGGTAACACGTTGTTTGTCTTCTGCTGTTAAGGAAGAATTCTTGATCAGAAGATTAGTTTTTCTTAGAATACGAGCTGTAGGGTCGCGTGGAATTTTCTGATATGTGTCTGGTGTCAGGAGATCCGTGATTTTCTGAACGTAGTCCTTCTGGTTCAGGATAACGGTAGCATTTCCTTTGTCAGCTGAGCAGACAATGATGTCCTTGTTGGCCTTCAGATTCTTTAAAGCCCTTCTTTCTGGAGCGGTTAAGTTGCTGGTAGGAGTCTTGGCGTACTGCAGGATCCACTGAAGATGTCCATCGCAGTCATGGACGAAACGTCTGGAACTTCATTCTCCAGCAGACCACGGCACAACAGCCCTTAAAACAATACCAGCTCTATTGACTCCGGCCGTGAAAGCCTTCGTTCTCTGATATGCACAAAAGTATTAAAACCTAGGGTACGATTCATCACATACAGCAAAGTAACGAACAATATTAATGTATTTGTGAAAAGAGCATACTTAAAAGGTTCAGTTGAATTTCAAGTTCTTAGGAGAAAATAGTCATTCAGCACTGTTCATGTTATCATTTACTGCTCTTCCTAAGCAAAATGTGGTTAGCAAAGAAAAGGGTATTTCTGCCTTATTAAAGTATTTTTTTATAGTACTAGAAGGTGCAATTCAATTTATAAAAGTATACTAAGAGAAAGCTAAAATTTTAACCATGTCTAAATATGAGGCTTGTAATGTTGGATAAATTATATAATGATTGCAGTAGCTTATGTGCTATATTTAGTATTATAATATACCAGGTGAGTCACCTTTGAGTTTAGGCAACGTGCTAAGAGACCTATGTTACTTATACCTTTCTTGAATGTATTCTAATGGATGACTTGCAGAATGTATTATAGGGAAGGGATAGATAACTCAGTGCATAAGTGTTGTATGGAACAGAAAGCAATCACTATGTATGTTGATTCCAGAAACATCATACCCAGATGCAGAAAGTTGCAGTAATAATTTTAAATGAGTTTACAAACATTTTCCAATGTATAATAACTATGATACAATGAAGCACAAAATTAATATAATTTTGAGTCAAACTAGTACTCAATGCTCCACTTATTGCTAGTATTTACCTAGAACGCATTTCGTTAGGATCTTCCTAACATCACATCGACAACAGCTGATGATGTTAGGAAGATTCTAACAAAGGCATTCTAGGTAAATACTAGCAATAAGTGTAACATTGAGTACTAGTTCAACTCAAAATTATATTACAAACTTTTATTCATTAACGTACATTCACACAGAGCCTTAAACACACCCCTGAAGGAACAACCTATCACATGCCTCAATTGACAATAACATTGGAACACAAAATGGCAGATCTTCACAGTGGGACCATTTGGATTTAAATCTTCAGTCAACACATGTTTTTGCTGTACAACCATGTCAAAAAATGCTAAGAATTAGGTAGATAGTTTTTGCTTCTGTCACAAATTATGGCAATTTTTAGTTCATACAGTAATTTTTTTTGTTCCATTTATAATCTGCCTTTAACTCCAATGGTTATGTTGGCGGCTGTTCTCCTTTGGAACATATCGAAGGTGTTAACTCGTATTCGTTAGGTTTTAATCATTAGATCACGCACTCATTTACACTCTTATTCATACTTCTAGAATCTGGGGAAGATGAATTACCTTGGTTAGAGAAAATTCCTCACTCCCATCGCCGGGAATCGAACCAGGACCCCTAGTATGGCAGGCAGGTGCTCTACCGACTGAGTTACGGGGTCAGCCAACTCATACAGTAATTGTAATGGCGGATACAGTTTTTTTTTTATTTGTATTAAAACTACCAAAACGAGCTCAAAACACTGTATGAAACTGTAAAAAGCATGTAAAGATTCGAGGTAGGTGATAAGGTCTGCCGTTACTTATTCATATAGGAATCTTCCCTCGCAAGGTAGCATTGGCTAAATGATATCATACAGGTTACTTCGCCACTCTGTCTCTGCAAGTTGGGTTCAAATCATTTGTGATTAGCTCACAAATTTTATTACCCTTTGTTTCATCTCTTGGGGCCTATAATTTGATTTTATAATACAAATAATATTTTTATAACATTATAGGTGTTTGCAAAATCAATAATAGCCATGTTTTCCACTGGTAGGTAGTTATAAATGTATAGTTTGTAGTAGATATTTTATTACGATCAGTATTGTGTTTGACCAATCAACCAAGTTTCAAACATTTCACAAATGCAAAGTGAAACATAAGATATAAGCATGAAACAAAAACTATTTGATTTAATGTCATCAACATTCTCCTAATGAATTGGTTGTTTCCGGGCTGTTTTGCCGTGGTCTGTTGGTTCTTACTCCAACAGACCACGGCAAAACAGCCCGGAAACAATCAATTGTATTATGGACTCCGGCCGTGAAAGCTTACGTTCTCTCATTGTTATATAAAACAAATGTTTGGCCATCCATTGACTTTCCTCAAACACTACTGTGATTCTAGTGATGACTTTAAGCCAAATTGTCTCAGGTGACAAAACATGGCTGGTTCATGTTCTGTTGCAATGGAAACAATAATTCACGAAATGGCTGTATTCAAAATCTAAGAAATTTAGAATCTTTGCATCCATTTTCTTAAACACCTGAATTTTTCTCATAGGGATTTTGTACTTAATGTTGGCTTTTGTATGCTTTTTAAGCAGTTGTAAAGTGGGTCCATGTTCTTTGAATATCTGGAAGATAGAAGATGAATTTTTTGAACATATTGGTTTCTTTTTTTTTTCTTTTTTTTTTTTTTTTTTTTTAAAGTAATGAGTCGGTAATTCAAATTACCAACTCATTACTTTCAAATGTTAAATACATCACTGTTTCTAACCTTTTGCTTCAAATAATATTGGTTTCTTTTATAATGTTTAGTGTGGTGATTTTCTTTTTTTATACTTATTTTTCTGTCCACAATATTTTTTGTGAAGCCATATTTATGCACAATTTTTAGGACCTTGTATTTTTATATGCTTCTGTGCTCAAGGGTGTGTTCATCAGTTTAAAGCTGAGGCTGCTTGTTATTGCATGTTCTTGTTCCCTGAAATGTCTGTGTGCACGTGAGTGTGTGGGTGTGCATGTGTGTGTGCGCGCGCTTGTGCGTGTGCTTGTGCGTGCGCTTATGCGTGCATGCATATGTGCATCAATCAGAATTACTCAACAATCTGGAACCAACTATACTCCCAAGTGAATGGTTTAGCTTTGGGCAATACCTCTTGTGGCAAACTTATACATGAGTTCTTTAGAAATATATGTAACATAAGTGTCCCTGGACACATGTGTACTTGTGCAGATATGTCGACTAAATGTTTGCCATAATAGACAAAAAGTTTGAGGAGACAACAACTCTGCTGAACTTAGAAGATAATAGTAAAATTTACATAGAAACAGAATCCTGTAACATGCTCCTGTTTATGGCATAAAAATAATGATGAATCAGAATACAATAGGTTTCAGTTCCATATAAAATACACATGCACACACTAAATGTAACAGCTACAACCCTAGGGAACATAAATACGCAATAAAAAGCAGCCTCACCTTTAGAGTGGTAAACTACCCATGATCACCAAGGAGTACAACAAATAGTATCTGAGAAACTGTATGTAAAATGGCTTCAAAAAAGAGATAGTGAACAGGAAAATAAACTTAAAAAGACGATAAATCAAATAAATAAAAGCACCTCAATAAGCAGCATAAAAGAAATGAAAAAGATAAGAGGATTCACCTCCAGCTTCGTGATATTCACTAAAATATTTTAAAGATGTCCTTAGTCCCAGTTAATAAGTATTGCTTAAAAGATATGCTCAGAACCAACACAAAAGACAAAATCTCAGCAGGAAAAGCGTAAGGTGTATAGATTGCAAGGAAATATACATGTTGAAGACATTGAAAGCTGTGAACAGAAGTCAGTGAGAAATGTGAAACATAAACTGAGAAATCAGCAGTAGTAGAGAGCATTTCTGGTCTGTAGATCAGTTGAAAAAGAAATCCAAGCTTTTGCAGACCTTAGAAAACAGGCAAAATTCTGCATTTGAAAACAAATTACCTACACACGGGTGCTCCAGGGTAGTGCATCCGTTTCATGGCACTGGCTTAAAAAGGGGAAGAAACATGATTTTAAATTTGTTTGTATACTTCTAATGTGGTGTACTCACTGTTGTTCAACATGCAATGAAATGTCTTGCCTAACAGTAGAAAACCACAGAAACTGAAGAAAGTTACAAACTGTCAGTTTGCAACACTTTTATGTTACTATTCTATGTATTGGTGGCATTTTGAGTTTGGCATGGAATGACTCTTTCTCCACAATGACTCTGAACTTCAGCAGGGAGTAGTGCAGCGAAGGGATAGGAGAAACCTTTGCTGGTTAGTACCTGCCACATTTTGTCTGCCTCACATGTCCCTCTGTAGCCTGTCTACTTCACGTTCAAGAGGTCTAGAGTTTAAATCTTGGTCAGGGTTAATTAATTGGATAAAGTTTTTTCTGGGGGTTTCCCTTATCCAGATAGGGTAACTCTAAGCTCTATGGACCCTGAGCTCATTTGAGTGTTATTTCATACATTTTATGCATTGGTCAATATGGCTTAACATTGGAAGTTGTAAATTAAAAAAAAAATAAAGTGGAAAATCTTAGACTCCGCACCATATATGTGCACCCTCTGCATAGATTGCTACTTACACCAGTTTCAGTGTAAAATAAATCATAAAAAGGGAAACATTGGAAGATTGTAATACATACAAATGCATAATACAACAATATTGACAGTAATGAATTTTATTTCTGTTATACTATATTTTTGACTTAGCTGGCATATTATTTTTTTGTACAATAATTTATTAAATAGGCAAAATTACCTATAATGGGGCATGGGAAAATACAACTTCTAAAACGAGGAGATATGTAAGAGTTTTTATTTGTTACATACTAAATATGTCATATATGTATGAAGTTGTATATGCTAAATGTTGTAATAAGAAATAGGAAATAAACTAAACTAAATAGGCAAAATTTGTAAACACTCATTTTGGTTGTAGGTGCCGGAAACGCTTTCGAAATAATTGCTGACAATGAAAACAATGATACATTGGCAAAATTCCATCACCTTCCAAACAAGGATACTCAAGATTAATACCTAATGAGCCTTATTGCAGCACAGATTAATACCTAATGAGCCTTATTGCAGCACAGATTTCAGAAGTCAGACAGGGATGAACAATGTAAGCATTGTTCCAGTTTTCATTAGTTTATAGTATGTGGGTCACATAGAGTTCAGCTATGTCTTAAAGCATTTCACTGTTTACACTTCATTAATATAAAGCAGGAATTTCTGTAACTTGCACATTAATAAATGGTTAATTGCTATAAAGTATATTAGGAAGAATTCAAAAGAAAATACAATATCTGAGAACATTCTGGACTCATTAAATGAAGACAAAATCTTTTTCTATATACCTCTTATGCTGGGGGAAGGAATTCTGTACTGAGATTCTTGGCTGCATGTGAGGACAATGTATCAGTAGTGCTGTAGTATTTATTCATATACTGCTGGAAATAAGACTACTACAGGCAGGTTTTCAGGAAAATTATGATTAAAATTTGACTGACCAATGTATATGTTTGTTCTCTTTGTGAAGAACTCAGCTCTTCTTTCTAATATGAGACACGGCAATTTTTTCTAAGTCCTTCACACTTTTTATAGAACTATGATGTTTTTATATATAAGTATGATGTTTAATGTGATTTCTTTAATTTTGAGTGAAATTTCGTGTTGGAGGGCATTTTTTTTTTAATGTTACTGAAGTCATAACTTAGTTGTTTATTTATTTACTTACTGTATATGTAGCTATATTGAAGAATTCAGTCCAGCCAAATTAGTTTCTCCATTGAACGCAATGCTGCCAACAGTCTTATTTGCTCCTGTACTACACTATCTAGCAAAATAACTACAAGTATCCAAAATCGTAACCGGCGAGCCGAAGTGATACTCACCCGGCTGAGAATTGGGCACACACGAGCAACTCATGGCCATCTGCTAAGAGGGGAACCGGCCCCTGTGTGTGCCTCGTGTTCAGTACGCCTCACGGTGCGGCACGTTCTGCTTGACTGCCCGCAGTATGCCCGCGTTCGCCAGTCTTTGGGCTTGGGGACTAACTTGCACGGTGTTTTAGGTAACGATCCAGTGGCCGTGGACAAGGCACTGCGGTTTGTTTATGAAATAGATTTTAATAAACAAGTCTGACTTGTGTTTTTATATTTATTGTTTTTAGAGATTTTAAATTATTAGTCTTTACATCGTTTTTAATGTCTTTTTAACATTTGTGTGTTTTTATGGTTTTTTACCTTTTTAACTAAATTTTTATAGTTATTAGGTTTTAGTGTTGACTTGGGGCCCAAATGACCTTGTTGTCGACAGGCCCTTAAAAGCCACACACTCACTCACTCCAAAATTGCACCACCTAGCTAACTAATTACACTAAACATACAATAGTCGCTAATTTACACTAAGGGCAGCGTTGCATTCGGAATACAACATCTGTTACCTCAGCAGAACCTCATCGAATAATAATTGAAGGCAGGCCACCAAATTATTAAAATAAAAGGACATCCATTTTACTGATTTGTCAAGCCATTTCCCGATTTTCAACAATATACCTACTGAACGAATCCAAAATATTCTAAGAACACACAGAATGAACAGCCTTCACTTCTAACAGTACAATAGGTACTTCTGCTGGAGAGCAAGCCTACTTTTGTAAAGTAATAAAACCTGAGAGAAAAGATGGTCAGCATTTTCCAAAACTGACCTGCGCTAATTGCACCAGTGTTTGACAGATGTCTGGAGCATTTTTGCAGAGGTTGGCTACAAGTGTTATACATCTTTCTCATGTTGACTGCAACTCGAGAACCTGCAGGTTGTCTGCTTGCGCATGCATATACTGCACCTTGGAACTTAGAAAATATTTTCACGTCACACAAAAGAAAGTTTCTTTAGGAACTCCATGCTATTGAAAAGCCTTATCTCTGCAAAGCTTCAAAACTTCCGTAAAAGCGGGCGTTAAACACTACACATTTCATTTTTCAAAACTTCCGACCAAATTAGATTTATAAGATTATGTACAAAGATGTCATAAGGTTTAAAAGTCTTCAAAGGAGGCCAAGTCTGTTTTCAAAATGAAATGGATGTTATTGCTTCTGACTATATACAAAACTTGTTCCTAGTGGAAATTCCTGTTTAAGAAATCCTTTATATGCAGCAACTGTTGGTAAAAATGTTCAGTATTCATAATTTAAAAGATGACAGCTCTGTGGTATATTTTAATCATAAGGGTAATAGAAAATAGGTGCAAATGAAGTATGTACTTTCCTACATCATTACATTAAACCCTATGTTTCAAATACCATTAAACATCTCAGCTTGTTCTTAGATGGATGTACTGGACAAAATAGAAATCAGACATTGTTGGAAAAGTGTATGAGCCTGACTGTAGCTAGTAGGTTGGAACCAATTACTTTTATGGAAATTAACTGTTCTTTTACACTAGCCATGTGTAGGACAAAGTATGGAAAGGTAGAGTCAGACTGAAAAATTCAATGCCAAGCTGGGTTTTGCATGTTGGCCATGGTAGCTCAAGCTCAATGGTTAAGAGCAGCCGGATGGAGACGGGAAGAACTGTGGTTCAAATTTCAGCTATGGCATTGAATTTTCAGTCTGATTCTACCTTTTCCATACTTTGTCCTACACACGGCTAATGTGAAAGAACAACTAATTTCCGTTAATTGACCTAATAGTGGTCTGAACTATAAATACCGGGCCCTAAAGCTCTTACAGCATAGTAAATCACCATTAAGGTAGTTGTCTCATTTGTTTATGATAACTCCTAGTGGTTTTCCGGGAAAAAATATGAATCAGTTGGCGAATTTAATGTCATTCTGACATTTTGTCTATAGTTATGAGCAGCTGGATGGAGACCAGAAGATCCGTGGTTGAAATCCTGACTATAGCATTGAATTTTTCAGCCTGACTCTACCTTTCCAATTACCCTTAAGTTTGCTGAATCCAATCATACCTACTGTGAAATAGAAATGTTGGGTTATTCAGAAAGAGAATTAAAAGTATTGATTGTGTGTGTGTGTGTGGGTGGGTGGGTGCACCAGGTGAGTCAGCCGCGCCTTATTCTTTTGCAAGGTAGACCACCCATCAAATGGCATGTGAGCCTTAGTCCAGTTTTGCACTTACTAAACTGTCTTGCTTGATGTTCTTAGATAGAATAATGCTCAAAATTCAGAGCAATAGCAGTTTAAGGGACAAAAGTACTGCATACCTCAAAAACATATGACTCCTTTACTGAGAGCGAATTCTGGTTACTAGGTGATTTTACAAACTTTTTAGTAGAGTATACATGGCAAAGTAATTCAGTAAACACCTTGTTAATGTAAATTAGTGTAAGATACTGAATTAAATGAAGACTATAAACTGTTTTTATTGATCTTCATTTTGAAATGGCTGTGGTGGTTTTCATGAACTCTTATTGCAAATACAAACTACATAAACTTTATTTAAGGCCATTTAGACTGAAATGATAGATTATTTGAGTTAGGTTTAAGTTTAAATATTTTGTAAAAATTTTTAGTCAGTGCCAAGCTGTTAGTTAATCTGAATAATAAATATTAGATAACCACAACACTGCATTATAAAATGTATTAGAGATAACTACCATGTAGGTTGTACAGCTCTTGTGTAACATTCATTATTATTTATGATTCAGTTGAAACTGCATATGTTTTGGAAGTAATGTTTAAGACAGAGTGTCTCTTTTGTACAGTGTTAATACTATCTGTAGATGTGCAGTTGCTAATTGTTTCACAAATTCTGCAAGGCTTCATAATTGAATATCTGTATGTAATGTGAATTTGTTTTGTAGGAAGAATTTAGTATTATTTGTAAAATAATGGGGGGAAAAAAGCCTCGGAAAAAATGGACCTATCATGTGAGTACACTAACGTCAGCTAAAAAGAAAATGGCGGATTCTTGTACTTAGAGCAGGGGTTGGCTGACAAAAATTAGGAAAAAATTAGAAAAAAATTAGAAACACGGTTCATCAATCAGGGATGTATACAGTCAAAATGGACATATTTTTAAACAACGGTTTATTTATATCTTTGCTTAAACTACATCCCGTGCAACTTAATTAACATGCATAAGAGCTTTCGCCATTTATGTAATAATATTAAAACACCCAGCAAATGATTAAAAGTGTCTTAAAAGGCTAAATCAAGCACGAGAACTCGCGAGGTGGCATACTAGTCGTACTACTGAACCCAAAATGTGCTTTCAGGCATGTCTCGAAATAGCTCAATGGGATTATGGCGTCTTCTGTGCCCTAATGACACAATGATACAAGTTAGAGTCTGAGCATTGTAATTATTTTTTTTTTATGTTTATCAAACTTGGAAACCGAATTCACAATAATTTAATTATTAAGTTCCTGAGGGCATGCATTACCCAAGAAGCTCATCAGTTCAAGCACTTGCTTCATTAGAGGAGTCTTGTTCCAGGAATACAAAAAGGATCATTCCAGCAACACAAAACATACCAATTTGAAGCAACATTTTTAATTCCACAATAATTCTATGTCTACAAAATAGTGTTTAACTTCCATGTTAAACTCTGATACTGTAATTTCCATGTTTTCTGTGTTCAAATGTGTATAAATATTCCTTATTTCAATTGTACCTCCCTATAGGTGTGTTTAAACAGCTATCTACTTGTAGTTCACCAATAAAGAAACATAAAAAATGCCATAAAACATAAAAAATTAAAATAATTACAGATTTCAGAATAATAATTGCAAATTGTGAGTATTACACAGTAAAAAAAAATAGTATACCTATATAGAGGATTCAAACCACCATCACAGCAGACAGATGACATTACAGTTTTGCGCTAGTTCCAACTGAGCTACCTAGTAACGTGTGAGATAAACATTTCATCTAACATAGAGTATTTGCTGGTTCCAGTGAACATTTTCAGATGTGCAAACGTCAGCTGTCTAGTTACAAATATATTCAGGCAATAAAATAACATCTATATTAGTACTAATTTCATTGAGTGTTTAACATCCATGTTAAATACGCAGATAGAACCTCGTAATGGGGTTGGTATTTTCATGTTGGTGTATAAAATGCGGATTGCATAAAACTCGAGAATAAGGGGCAGCTGGCTCACCTGGTATATATATATGATGAGTCAAAAACCACTGACAATGCTCAGTATGTTGCACAGGGCAGCACACTGATTATTTTTTAAGAAGGAACCTATGTCTGGAAATGCAAGGTTTGGATGCTGTAGAACGTCCAAGTTAGAGAACTGGTGTCCTAAGTGCATGTTTGAGTGGACAAAAATCAATGTGCGCAGATTATTTGAAGTTAGCAACACATGTTTAGCATCAACCTATGGGCTGGAATAATTGCTGACCATATCATTAGTCCGTAACTACTCCCAAACAGACTCACAGGACCCATCTAGCTTGCATTTCTTAGCATTTTGCCTACTTAATAGGAGAATGTTCCACTATACATTCGGCAGGTAACGTGGCTGCAACACCCTGGAGCTCCAGCACACTTTGAGAGTAATGTGCGGAATCACCACAACGCTACCAATTAATGGATTGGTAGAGGGGGATCCGTTCCATGGCCAACATGATCACCAGATCTGACACCAGTAGACTATTTGAGGACTTTTTTTTCAAAACTGAACGTGTCCAGCGAAAACCCAAAATGAGTTAGGTAAGGGATTCTGTTAAGATTCTGGTTGCTATATGATGCGGCTGTTATTTTCTACCAAAACTGAAAATGTCATCATATAGAAATGTGTATTTAAGGTTCTATTTTGACATCAAAACTTACCATGTCCATTACAATGTAGCCTGATACTCATTTTGTTATAAAAAGTGAACATGTCCAGTATATTTTAGTTAATTGATGGAAATTAATCATTTCTCCACACTAGCCGTATATAGGCTAAGATATTTAATAGTCAACATGAAAAATTCAATGTCATGGCCGGGACCTGAACCACGGATCTCCCGGTTTCTGTCCAGTCGCTCTTAAGCCCCGAGCCACCATGGCCAACGCGCTGTCCTGACACCAAACTCTCCATTTGACCCATATACCTCCCCGGTAGACCACTAGGGGCTCTCGCATCCGAGATACACTGTTTGTGGCGACTTAGCCTATATATGGCTAGTGTGGAAAAATGGTTAATTTCCATCAATTAACTAAAATAATAAGAGTTAAATGATGAAGCCTGGGACTTAGGTGCTTACGATAGTAAGTTGCCACAAACGGTGTATCTCGGATGCGAGAGCCCTTAGTGGTCTACCGGGAAGGTATATGAGTCAAATGGAGAGCTTGGTGTCAGGACGGCGCATTGGCCATGGTGGCTCAAGGGTAAAGAGCGACTGGACGGAAACCGGGAGATCCGTGGTTCAGGTCCCGACCATAGCTTTGAATTTTTCATGTTGACTCTATGTCCAGTATAATTTACCATGATGATTATTATTGAAAAGGGGTAGTGAAAGCCCTTGCGACTTCTCAGCACTGCGACCTAATAGATCTATTGTGCTTTACCCTACTCTACAAGTCCCAGCTTATATTAAGGCTATTGAAAATGCCTATAAGTTTTTGGGGTGCTAGCAAAGCAATCTGTCCTAGAGTTGTAAAACCCGACTCCAGATGCCTTAATCTTTTCCAGGGAATGGCTCCACACTCACAAAGAATGTGTCTTGTTTCTTTTTCTTCTTTACAGAGTCTACAAATATTTGTCCCAATCTTACCCATCTTATTGAGATGATCCCTTAGAAGGCCAATTATTAGCCTTAACTCATGTTTGTTGAGAGCGAGGATCCTCATGGATCTCTTTGCAGAGCATTCAATGAACTCCTTTGCATGATTCTGCTTTGGAATCCAATAGCGATTGACTTTCTTGATTTCCCAGGCCTTTATCTTATCTTTGATATAGCCACTTGGTACACCACAGAAAGGTTGAGGGCCAATAAGAGGGGTATTAGCACCTTCTTTGGCAAGGCGATCAGCAATTTCATTGCCTTCGATTCCTTCATGTCCTGGCACACACGCAAAGGGTAACCTTATTGTGTTTTGCCAGCTGATTTAAAATCCTCACACAGTCATTTACAAGCTTTGACTCAATGGTGCAAGCACCAAGGGCCTTTAACACAGCTTCACTGATAAATTAGACATTAGCATCATGAATGCCTCTTCTGACATTCTCATGGGCACTGACTTCTATGGCATGAACTTCCGCTTGGAAGATGGAGGAGCTGGTACCCAGGGCTTTAGAAAGGCTAAAATATGGCCCATGAACCCCAATTCCAGTTTTCCCATCCATTTTTGAGCCATCCGTATACCATACAGATGACTTATTCTCATATATGGGCTCTCTCCAGTTCAACCATTCGCGAATCCTAATGGTGAAGGAGAGATCCAAACTAGGTTGGGGTAACATCCAGTCCCCTAACGTTATGATATTTTCCTCCTTGATTTCCCGGAGAATTTCCATGTGAACTAATAGGTCACCAGCTTTAAATATTGTGCTTCTTTGCAGCTGAAAGACACTACTTAAGGCCATTCTTTCAACCTCAATATGCAGAGGCATTAGCCTATAAGTGCCTCCATGGTGGCAGTAGGACATGTGCTAATAGCACCAGTTATGCATAAACAGACCAGCCTTTGCACTTTCTGCAAATGGGCTATTGCTGTTTTCTGCTTTACTTTTGGCCACCATACCAAAGAGGCATATGTGACCATAGGTCTTATTATAGCCATATACGCCCAAAGGATCATATGAGGTTTAAGACCTCATGTTTTGCCAAAAAGGCTACAGCAAGTTCTGATTGCCGCCAGAGCCATCTCCACAGACTCTAACTGAGGATTCCAAGTCAATCTGCTGTCCAGAATTAGACCCAGATATTTGACTTGTTCTTGCAGTTCGTGTTACACCATCGAGATTTGGGGCTGTGAAGAATAGCCTTTTCTTCCTTGTGAATGGTATAATGACTGTTTTGTTGGGGTTCATGGACAACCCTTCCCCTTTACACCAGTCATTTACAAGATTGAGGGCATTTTGGAGGAGCTCCATCAAAATGGTCTCATCCCTCCCTCTAATCATAATGACCAAGTCATCTGCATAACCTTGAACTTCAACACCAGCGAGAGCCATTTTCTCGAAGTGTGTCCATCACCAAGGTCCATAACAGGGGCGAGAGCACCCCTCCTTGGGGGCACCCCTTGTTGGACCTTAAGTTGATTTCTTCACTTCCGAGGTTGGCTGTAATATTGCGGCATTGTAGCATGGTTAATATCCATTTGATTATGGTGGGGTCAATTCCCTTTGCTTCTGCAGCCTTTTTAATGGATTCATACGTGGTGCTATCAAAAGCCCCTTGAATATCCAGAAAGGCGCAGAGAGCTATTTGCTTATACCTAAGCCCTTTTCAATCTTCATAACAAGATTGTGAAGGGCCGATACTGTTGATTTGCCTGTTTGATAGGCAAATTGTGTTTTTTGAAGCGTTCCCCTTGATTAAGGTTTTGCTTCTAATATAATAGTCTAATATCTTCTCCATACTTTTAAGTATAAAGCAACTTAGACTAATGGGACAGTAAGCATTAGGCTTTGTGGAACCACTCCTCCTGCCTTTGGTATGAATGCCACCCTAACCATCCTCCATATTTGAGGAATATAATTTAGTCTGAGGCTTGCGTGAAAAAGTCTTCCCAAAATTGGGACAAGAACTTCTTGACTTCTCTGTAGCAAAGTTGGGAAGATTTCATCTCCTCCTGCTGCTTTGTATGACTTAAATAAGTTTAATGCCCATTTAATATGACTAGAGTTGAAGATATGGCCAGTTAGGCTCTTGGTCCTATTGCTGTATCCTTGAGAAGGTCCTAATTTGTGGGCCTTTTCTTCCTCTTCAACTATATCAGAGTCAGGGAAGCGAGTCTTTATAAGCAAATTTAGAGTTTCCTTTTGACTCTTAGTGTATTCCCCATCCGTTCTTCTTAAATATCCAGTACTATTGGCATTGTTCTTTTGAGAGGATTTTATACATGCGAGCTGTAGTGGGTATTTCATTAATACCCTCAAAAAGCTCTTCCATGTTTTCCTCTTGGATTTTCGTAATTCTTTATTGTAATTGGTTAGCGCTTCCTTGTACTCACACCAATTACCTGTAATTTTTGCCTTATTGAAGAGTCTTCTGACCTTGGCTCTTTGCTTGGCAAGTTGCTTGTTCCACTATGGGACATTGCAATTTCCCTTTTTGATGGTACAAGGACAACACTGTTCGTAAGATGAAATAATGAGGCTACTGAGTTGGGTTTAATTCACAGATCGACTCAATAGGTGTGTCAAAATTCTCCACTTCCGACCTAAGAAGTTCCGGATAAACTTCCCAGTCGGTTAATTGTGGGATTCTGACTTCCTTTCTATCAACATGACTCGCCTCTATTTTAGATCTCAGATGCCTGTGATCTGAGGCCGAAACTTCATTTGAGACATGCCAATTTTTAATTGCTTTACTTATTAGTTGGCTAGCCAAGGTTAAATCTAAAACCTCTTGCCACCTAGTATTTACAAAAGTGGGTTCATTCCCCCTATTGATGTCAATATTGTTCAAAAGTGAATCGAGAAGATATTGACACACTGCTTCACTCACACTGTTTATTCACAGAAGCAGTGTGTCAATATCTTCTCGATTCACTTTTGTGCTAAGTTGTGCTTCACTGTCTCTACACTTCTTTCAAGTTTATACTTTGGGTCAATATTGTTGTTTAACAAATATTCCAAGAGGGACTCACCTCTATGTTAGTATTCCTGCTGCCCCATACAGTGTGGTGGGCATTTCCATCACAGCAGATAATAAGTTGCTTCTTTCTTTTCTTGCAGTAGGATATCATATCCTTAACCAAAGGAGGAGGTATATCATCCACATCACCAGGGAAATAGGCTGAGGCATTTATAACCTCTTGCCTTCCCTTCTGTGACGGTACCTCTATTACTGATGTGGCTATATCTCTGGAGATATATTCTGGAATAGAGGAGAATTTTACATTCTTACTAAATGCAATTACAGCCCTTGACATTTCATGTTGAGTACTATACATTAACTTACATGTGTTTGTTGGGAGCCCTCTGACTTCGGTCTAAAGACCCATGGCTCCTGTATAAATGCTATGTCAAGGCGCATCCTGACAAAATTCCAGCTGAGCATCTGCGAAGCTGCTTTAGAGTGCTGGAGATTTGCCTGGATGCACCTGAAATCTCTTCCTGTAGGGGTTTTTTGTAATTTCACGTCCTCCAACGTTAAGTCATATCAGACGATGAATGGAATGGGTGAAATGATGCTCAAATGAGCCCAGGGTCCATAGAGCTTAGAGTTATCCGACATTCATCTTTCAGGATAAGGGAAAACCCTGGAAAAACCTTATCCAGGTAACTCACCCTGACCGAGATTCGAACTCGGGACCTCTTGAACGTGAGGCAGACTCGCTACCACTACGCTACCGAGGCGGGCTTCCTGTAGGTGCTGGCATAATGGCTTACATAGACAGACTACTGCCCTTAGCCTTCTTACCACTTCTTTTACTCCTCTTCTTCTGTTCCTTAGGCTATAAGGTCTTATGAGTAGAAGTGGAGCCAGCTTTGCTTGTTGTGGGCTCAACACTGGCCTCGTCCCCTTCCTTCAAGCCAGTGATCTTGGGCTTATCCTCAATCAGAGACTGAGCCTTTCCTGTAGAGGTCCCAGAGGGTCCTTCTGAAGGCTTTTGCTGTCTTTGTCGAGGTGCCCCTTTTTTAAGAATCCCCTCGGATTCTTTTAAAAGCTCCTCTTGGCCAAAGTTGTACTTGGCCAAATTTGTAGCTTATTCTGAAAGCTCTCTCCTTAAGCTTTTCTGCAGATAGGTGATCTACAGAGAGAGTAAGTTGAATTGCTTCCCCTTTGGTAGCACTTCTAAGCACCCTCCACTCATTTACCTTTAGGTCTTCATTTTGTGCTGTAATGAAGCACAAGCTAGCCAGGTTTGTAACTGGAATTTAGAAACTTGGGTTTGAAACCCTCCTCCTTTTGTTTCATTATTTTATCCACAATAGAATCCTGGATAGCTTCTAGCTGTTCTTGATTTAGTAGGGTTTGGGGAAAGTCAGCTGATAATATCCCTACACGAACACAACTGGCAATTTGCCTATATGTCCGTGCAGGTGGAACCCCAGTGCTCAAAGGCAGCTCCTTTTGCCTGCTAGGCTCCCCTTCCCTTTTCTTAGCTTTCTTGGGCTCAAGCTCTGGAGTGGTCTCCTCAGACCTAGCCCTCTTGGTACTACTCGTCTTTCCTTTAATTGGCTCCAAAGCCATGGTACGAGCTTCTTCTGGCTTGTAGGCATGTTCAATTAGCCACTTGAAGCGTTTCCTAGCTGCTCCTCCCAGTTTTACAAATTTGGTTTTAAGTTGGAACTTTTTGAGAGACTCCTCAAAGTTCGGAGGCACTTCAGCCTCCTGTGTTCCTTCCTCCTGTCTGTCAGTTAGGTCTTTGAGTGGGCTTTTGAGCAGCTCTTCCTCCATAAACCTTTCCTGTCCAGCAGGAGATTGAGGCACAGATGCGTGTTGGTTTGATGTGAATGAAGGCACATCCCCTTTTTAATTAATTTTAGACTATCTTGAGCTAAAAAATTGGGATACAAATGGTCACCTGCAGTTTCCCAAGCTGCAGGAAGGCTTACCTAAAACTGGAGGTCGCCTGGTATCCGGAGTTTGCATATTAACAACCAAGCTCCCCCTTGGCCATGCAGCCATCGGCATATGCTGTTCCACCTTGGCTTGGGTTTGCCAGAGCCTCTTCTGCCGGTTTTCGGAGTTCCTGAATGGCCTTCTTGGCAGCCGTAATGGTGTAGGGCACACCACGTCCCTGCCATATATCACCCTACCAGGCACACCCTTACTCACCGTTGGCCACCCCTCGGGGCGTGGACCACACAGGTTGGACTTTGAGGGGCATAATTTACTATACAGTCAATGTTTTGTTTTCATTACTGAACATGTCCACTTTTAAAATTTTTCTCTTTGTCATATGCTTCCTTTCCTGGAAATTTGTGAAACTTACATGACAATCTGTCCCATAACTGAGTGTTGAATGTGTTCTTACTCAGTCAGTTTGCGGCAACTAGTGTTTGTGTATGCATTAGTTTTTAGTACCAGTGAAGATATTCTTTATACATCAGGTGCTCATTAAGGTGAAAGAAAGTGAATTTTGAACAGTGCAGTGGAAGTAGCAGTCTGTTAATTTAATTGCAATACTAGGAAGAGAGGAAGACCGAAATCGGAAACCAAATTGAGAAGCCGAAAGAAAAAATAATGCTGATCTGGACCCTAGAATAACTCAGCTCATCTGTTTGCAGATGCCATGTTCTCACAACACTAATATGTTGCTTTCTTGCCTGCCTTGGTAGCATAGATGGTAGCATGTGTGCCTCATGTTTAGGATGTCCTGAGTTCAAATCTCGGTTAGAGTGACTTACCTGGATAAGGTATTTTCCCTTATCCTCATAGACGAATGTCGGGTAACTCTAAGCTCCATGGACTCCGAACTCATTTGAGTGTCATTTCACTTATTTCATTCATCATCCGATATGACTTAACGCTGAAGGACGTTTCTTGAGAAACTCTTCAAGTATAATACTATTAGCTGTCTCTGCTTTTTTTTTTAATTTTTCTTTTTTTAACGAGAGTGAGACGAGAGTCGAGTGAGTCGATTTGAGAAAAACTCGCTCGCAGGTACTGGCAGGCTTGTGTTAGCCTGAAGATTGTTGCTGTGTGCCCACCCAGGATAGGGTTTAACCACAGATAGGATTTTCTTTTCGGGATGTGTTAGGATGGCTGTAATCTGCCTTCACTTACTTTAATATATAGTAAAGCAATCAATGAATAGTAAGGAAAAGATAATTTTAGTTTTCACACAAAACTGCATATGTCCAAAATTTTTTATCAAAACTTAAACATGTCCAAATATTTTTAGCCATTAATTTGAAAACTTAAATTGCTATATATGTGGTTTTTAAGTATATGATTATGAATTCTTAAAGCTCCATGTACAGCCTTAAAGAAAAAGAAAAATGTATAGCATGGATATACGTTTTTTTCATTTCCTGATTATTTTCAAGTGATAGACATGCTCAGTTTTGAAACAAAAGCTTCTCATTTTCTGTCGGGTGGTATGAAAACTAAGGTATACACTACTCCTGTAACATCAGAATAGGACCTCATTGCACGAGTACATTGATGACATGTAGAAAAGACACTTTGATGGTTTACTGCGCCCAAACCATGTGTTTCTGGACATGAGTTGCTGCTTGGAAAATGATATGTTTGCCATCCTGCACAACATATTGAGCATTATCAGTGTTTTTTAGACTCGTCCTATATATATCCCAAAAGAATAGGTACAAATAATAACAGATGGCAGAAAATTGTGGAAGTTCATGTTCCAGAATTTGATGAGATGGTTAATTTTAAAAAATGATCATTATCCAACTTAAAGAAAAATGTAGAGTGGGATAGGTGAAATGGCAGAAAGTGTAAAAAGGAGTAGAGGGCCTCCAATACACAAAAACCTAGGGTTAGGTGTATGGGGACTGAATTACTATTCAATGGTGGGCAACATGATAGGATTTTCAGGATTTAGGAATATATGGCATATTTCAGTATGGATTTTATAATTGTAATCTTGATTTTGTATTTCCATTTGTTGATTTAAAAGGAAAGATGAGAAAATAAATTACTGAGAAATTACTGAGAAACTTAAAGAAAACTGTTATTTCAAGGAAAACTGAAGGACTCCCAAGAAAGAACAAGCAGGTGTTTTCCCCCTTAAAGTTCAAGCAATTTAAATAATACTACAATAGCAAGATTAGAGAGGTAGAAGCTTCTTTTTAAATTAGTGTTAAATACAGATTCTTTGTGGAAAGCTCAAATTGTTGGAACATGTTATCATGCCTTCTGAAAAGGTGTGTAAGGACAAAGTTCCCATAAACTTAACATGATACAGGACATTGGGAAGGTTGTAAAAATATGTTCCTCAGGATGCTGTGACTTTTATGAGAACATTCCAGTATTAGTAGTGTATACAGGGTGAGTCACCTAAAACTTGCACCGTAAATATTTCTGAAATGGTATGTGCTATTGATATGCGGTTTTCACGAAATTGAACTATAGGCAGGGGCTCGCATTTTCAAATGATACACAGATTTTTATAATTTTTAGAAAGTGTATTTATGTACAAAAGTTACATTTTTTTAAATGGAACAATGCGTATTGACATTAAGAAAATAAAAGTACAATAAATTAGAATGTCAATGGTGTTTTTGCACGATTCTAATGTAAGTAGTTTACGAGAAATCGTCATTTGTACAAAACGGGACAATGGCTAGGACAAACTAAAGAAAAACAAGCGAATGAAGAAAAATGAGGATTCTGACAAGTAAACAAAACTGTACCCTCAAAGCCTGTGTTCAAAATGAGCACCACCAGCTTCAATACAAGCTTCCAGTCTAGTATGTAAAGATTGCTGTACACGTTCTAGCATTTCAGTGGAAATTTCAGCGCAGGCAGCAGTAATACGCCGTTTCATATCTTCTGGTGTAGTTGGTATGTCCTTGTAGACAGTGTCTTTCAGCTTCCCCCACAGAAAAAAATCTAAAGGAGTCAAATCTGGTGAACGGGCCGGCCAAGGTACAGGTCCCCTTCGCCCAATCCACCGATTTTGAAACAATCCTTGAAGATAAGCTGTAGTAATTCGTGCACTATGGGCCGGACAGCCATCATGTTGATACCACAGATTCCTCCTAGTCTGAAGGGGAACGTCTTCTAACATCTGTGGAAGATCGTCTGTTAGGAGGTTGAGATACTTCTGTGAACTCAGTGTTCCTTCTATGAAAAAAGGACCAATGATGTGATGGTTCACTATTCCACATCACACGTTCACACTCCATGGATGCTGACGTTCTACCTGACGCAGCCAACGAGGATTGTCAACAGACCAATAGTGCATATTTTTTAGATTTACTTGGCCATGATTAGTAAATGTTGCTTCATCAGTGAACAAGATACATGACAAATTTGGAGTATCATGTCTCAATGCCCATGTACAAAAGTTCACACGATTCTCAAAATCATTGCCATGCAGCACTTGATGGAGAGAGATGTGATACGGATGGAACTTATGACGATGGAGGATGCGGATTACACTTCTTTGACTGATGCCGCTTCCTGGTGCGATTGCAGGAGAACTAATGTGGGGATCTACTGCAACAGCAGCTAGAACATTAATTTCTCCTTGCTCTCCAGTTGCTCGTTTGTTTCTGGTGCGTTTTCTAGACGTTATACTACCACTTTCACGTAATTGGTTGAAGAGGTTCACAAATAATTGACGAGATGGTTGACGTCTATTCGGATATGTTTCCAAGTACACTGTACAAGAAAGAACTGCATTCTTTCTACATTCACCATAAACTATGAGCATATCTGCTTTTTCTGCATTGGTAAATACCGTCTTCCAAGCACGTCCTACTGCTTCAGCTATCACAAAATAACTGCCAGTGTAGACAAAACACATTGTAAACAAACATAACAACATCCTAGCCTAGCAACTAAGCAATTGAATGGAACAAACAACTGCCGGTGCGTTCAATTTTCAAATGACGATTTCTCGTAAACTACTTACATTAGAATCGTGCAAAAACACCATTGACATTCTAATTTATTGTACTTTTATTTTCTTAATGTCAATACGCATTGTTCCATTTAAAAAAATGTAACTTTTGTACATAAATACACTTTCTAAAAATTATAAAACTCTGTGTATCATTTGAAAATGCGAGCCCCTGCCTATAGTTCAATTCCGTGAAAACCGCATATCAATAGCACATACCATTTCAGAAATATTTACGGTGCAAGTTTTAGGTGACTCACCCTGTATATCACAATCATGTTTTGTTTATTTTTCATCCCATTTAAAGTATGTTTAGTTAAAGTGATAGAACATTTTATAATTTCCCTATTCAGCAACTTCGTTTTAAAAGTACATATAGTCAATAAAACCATATTGAATTGAAATATTAATACAGATATTGAATTTAAGTTAACATGGGCCTGAAAAGCATATGCCATTTTTGAAACACTACATAAAAGTTAACATAGCAAAATTCAAATTATATTTCTACGTAGATATATTTTAAGATATTGTGTTATTGAAAAATAAATATAAAATCTATTTAGTTTCCTATATCTATACTGTTTTTTTTTCCTTTCCTTAAAAAGTTGTAGAAATTAGCTTGATGCCTTTTAGCTCTTGATTAGTTCAATTATTCTGCATACAAATTTGTTTGATCTTCAGTCAGCTGCCGTAAGTCGTTATTAACGAACAGCTCAAAATATTGAATTACTGTGAAGTCATTGTCTTTGTTCTTATTCACACCATTTATACTAAGAAAGTCCTGCGCCATGGCATAGAGGACTAAGGTGTCTTTCTTTGGTTCCCTGCGCCTGAAATGCACCCGGTATTGGTCCCACCCCTGGGGGGGGGGGGTGCAGATTTTAAGTCGGGTATAGAACGGGTGCCCACTCAGCATCGTGAGGAAATTGAGGAGCTACGCTAGGTAGCGAACCCTGGTCTAGAAAGCCAGCTTTCTGGCTGGGGGTGCTGAGATGTTGACCACATCTCCATTCAGTATCAGTTGCATAATCGCCCACCTCTACCGGTATATGTGGGCATGGGACCGGCAGTCAGGTTGGCAGGCTCAGGCTCGTTTTGGGCTGTTACGCCATGGGTTATATTATACTAAGAAAACTGTAGCAAACTGCATGGAATGAAAACATCATTTTAAATTTAAGGGTGAGTCGATTAATGACACTAAACAACACTTACTTTTAAATTTCCCAGAACATGTTTCAGAGGCTAGTTTCCTCCATTGTCAACCAGACATAGACTGGTTCTCAGTGGTGTAGCTGGCGATATTTTGTCGGAGGTCTCCTCTGGTGGCGGTTCGAGGAACTTGCTGAACAAATCTTTTTGGGGGATGTTGAAAATAGAAACAAAGTATTCAATTTTGACATCTGTTTTTCATAAAGAGGGGTATGCTTGTAGTACCTGATCTAGTAAATCCATGCCATCCATATTTGACCCTTATTTACCAAAAACTGGACTAGCTAGCATGCCATCTGTGGACTAGTACATGTCGAATGTAGGTTTACGAATAACATGCACACTGTCTATTTCTGAATTCTCTTCTTAGGCCCAAAATTATGCTTAGAGGTGAGGTCTTCATTCATCCTACTCACATATACATGTATTTCCTCAACAATGAGAGAAACGAAGTCAGCAGTAATAAAAAAAAATGTGACTCAGAGTATAAATATCTAAATTACTGAGTGAAAACTTCAGCTGTATAAGGCTACTATTAACTTCAGTTGTGTAATTCTTTAAGAGGTACATACAAATGCTGACAGGCTTTTTTCTTTACAGTGTGTATGTGACTCAATGTGCACAATGATTATTGCATGGTAGCATAAACTGAACCCTAAAACCTTGAACCAGAGAACATTTCACCTACGCAGTTAATATATACATATTGTTTGTATGTTAACAAAACAGTGACTCACAAATTAGATGTGTTTGACTCAAAGAATGGCTTTTGCTACAGTGAAACAAAGTAGTGAAATTTCGACGATTTGTGAATATAGTCTCTACTTTAATGATACTATAGTTGCATACTGCCTTTAATGGGCTTTAAACCAGATTTTGTTTCATTAAAATAACTTAATAAATATGGAAGATACAAATGTGTATTTATTAAGCATTTTTACAGCATTTAACAATTTAAATGTCTTATTCTGCTTATTGGGTATCTGTTCTTGGCCCGTGCAGGGTTTAAATTGCCATTGCTGAAGTGGTTAAGGGATAAAGGAACAAGAATCCCCTAACAGTCAATAAATGGAATACTAGGGAAAGGAAAAGAATAATAATAATAATTTAATATATTCTTGAAAAGTGTGATATCTCTCTCTCTGTTATACATACACACACATGCACCATTGTTTTCTTCATCTCTTCCTTACCCATGCACTGTTGAAAATTTCAATGAAAAGTTTCTCTGGTAAATTAGAAGCATAGTGCCACAAGGCAATTTTATTCTGTCTGGTGGTATCAGAATGAAAGATCTTTCCATTACCAGAAGATTAAACCTACACAATTGTGTTTTAGTGCCAAGGATCTTCATGTATCTGGTGGTTTAGTGTATATCCTCAATATTTCATACAGCTTCAGTCTAAAATCTTCGTATGAAGAATGTTATAGTTGTTTGTCTTCCAAGGTAAATAGAATATAAGGTAAAGTTTATGAAAAAGATGTACAGTGGCAATGCAGGAGCACAGCGGTGTTGTCATAATATGAACTCAGATTAATGGTTTCTTCCATCAGTCTTTCAACTTCTGCATTACCTATTGGGAGCAATGATGACAGCTAGTATTCTTCATTATTTGTGTGCTGAATAGTGCATATAAATACTTAATACTGAACAGCAAAATGTTATGCTCTGTTGCAGGGTGCACAATTCACAGCAGCCAAACAAAGGAAGAAAGGTAAACTTTTTCTCTTATTTCATTAAGATGGACTTAATAATCAATGGGTACACATTTGTGGGAGAATTCATGTTTTTCAGTAAATCAAGCAATGGTCTGTTCGCCAATTTTAATTACTATTACTGTGATTTGAGATCAAGTGTTGTTGAAATTGATTACTAAATCCTGAAAACTGAAGCATTTACGTTTTTTTTTTTTTTTTTTTTTTTTTTTTCTGATGAAATTGAAGGGAAGGGAAGTGCAGGAAATCATGCAAGGAAACAAAAAAGGGATATTGATGTAGTTTGATGTTCATGCAGTAGAACCTTTAAAATAACTCATAACTATTGTCAACTTAAATCTTATTTTTCATTAAATTACAGCTATTTAAAAATGAAAGTTATGTACCTAAGAAGCAAAATAACAAGCACTCCTGCAGTTACAAACAGCTTGTAAGGACTGTATTGCTCAGAAGTTGACAAAAAAAAGAAAAAAAAAAAGAAAGACACACCTGAGGACTTTACCATAAAAAGAATTACTTATGATTAGAATCCAGATTTGTAAACACAATTAAATGGTGAAATAAGCAAGCATATAGGAACGAAACATGAAACAAATAAGCAAATAGATAATAAAAATTTAATCATAGACATATTGTTCTATAGAATTCTTGCCTCATGTAAGCTTGCTACAGTACATGAGGGAGGTTACCCTGAGATTTTCTTGTGTGAAGCTCCTGCATTCGCCAGTGAAGAAAGTTTTATACCGTGAAAAGGATCTCTCAACGTCGCATGACATTACTGAAGCATGTGAAAAGCATCCCAGTTCTTGAGTGAATTCCCTTTCGATATATGTTTCTGTACCAGAAAGCTTTTTAGAAATTTTACGCAGTGTTTTATAATCAGGGTTTTTCATTAATATCTTACTGAGTTTCTCAAAGGCTGAGTCTCTGATGATAGCGTTACTGAAATTTCATGTATCAAAGGAATTGAATGCTCCAAGGTATCATTTCAGGCTTCCAACTGTGTTATAATTGCATGTATTTTGGAGAAATAGTTATGGATGTACTCTACCTTATCTTGGATGCCAATATTAGCATTGGCAATGCTGCTTGCATCTAAGGAGTGCAACACTGTTTTTATTTCATCGAAATGTTCTGCCTTTAACCAGGAACCCCATCAAGTTAAAACTGGCTGAGGAGGTAAAGACAAATTTGGAAGGACTTCATGAAATTTTTGAACTCTAATTATGCTAGAGACAAGAAGATCCACATCTTTATATTGGCTCAGCAAAACGATGTAAACGACATAACGAATGATAAAATGATGGCTAGGCGTGAAAATTGGAACATTATATTTTATGAAAGGGTGGAGCCAGACTGAAAAATTCAATGCAATAGCCGGGATTTGAACCACGGATCTTCTGGTTTCCATCCAGCCGCTCTAACCATTTGAGCTATTATGGCCAATGTGCCAACATGATATTAAATTCTCTAACTGACTGGTGTTTCTCCCGGTAAACCACTAGGAGTTCTCATAAACACATGAGACAACTACCTTAATGGCGACTTACTATGTTGTAAGTACTTTAGGGCCTGGGCTTTATAGTTCGGACCACTATTAGGTACAATTAATGGAAATTGTTCTTTCACACTAGCCGTGTGTAGGACGCACTATGAAAGGGTAGAGCCAGACTGAAAAATTCAATGCCATAGCCGGGATTTGAACCACGGATCTTCTGGTTTCCGTCCAGCTGCTCTAACCATTTGTGCTATTGTGGCCAATGAGTCAGAGAATTTAATGTCATGTTGGCACGTTGGCCATAATAGCTCAAATGGTTAGAGCGGCTGGACGGAAACCAGAAGATCCGTGGTTCAAATCCCGGCTATGTCATTGAATTTTTCAGTTTGGCTCTACCCTTTCATAGTGCGTCCTACACACGGCTAGTGTTAAAGAACAATTAATTTCCATTATATTTTATCTTTAGTGCTTGAGCTGGTATGATTTCGACAAAATAAGCTATTTTAATTAAAAAGCATAAAATTAAGTAAGCAAACGCAGCAAAGAAGCATTTATAAGCACTTCGCTTAGAAATCCAGGCTCTACTTACGGTAATATACTGCTAGTTTGATGTAACCTAGAAACCCTTAACACTTACTAATTTATTTGAACATAATTATAACTCCTAATGAAATGTGTTTTTTCTTTTTTTTTAAGAGAAACTTATTTTAAAGTAAACTTGACTTCTATTATGAATTTATACTTTTCAAGTATTGAATTTACTACTGAATAAAGAAGGTAACTAGTCAGAAACAAGGAATATATAGTTAAAAATTATTAACTTAAAACAAATGTGTATGAAAGAGAAAATATCAGCAATGTTTAGAAGATATTTTCTTTATTTCTTTTTTTTTTTTTTTTTTTTTTTTTTTAAGAAAGAGCAAATTAGATGAGTCAGAGCTGTTAGAATTTTATTTTTAAACCATTGAATAAATCTAAAACAGCATAGAAATGAATTTCAGTACTGAACTTAAATGAAATGGTTAACTGATGAAAGTTTTACAAAGTATGTTGTAGAGGTAGCTGAATGAACAAATAGCAGTGTAACAATGGACACAGCTTTGTCCAGAATTAAAATATTGTATCCTGCTATTTGTTTCACATCAACTGAAGACAAAATAATGGATACAATTATAACATGAAATATAAAACATCACCTAATTAAACCTTTGAGCTATTTAAAATGCTTACCAATAAGAATAGCTTGCTTTCCGGAAATTTTCAGAACTGCAAAAATAAAATTAGTATTTAAAGAGTAATGAAGCATAAAGATCAAGTAGTTCCCTAAGTGAAGGATATGCTGTATATAATATAGTTGCACAATCATTTCCACATACCATTACATGTTCTTGCTCTATAAACTACATAAAGTCTGCTCATACATCAACGGTGCATACTTTGTATTGAAAGGAACATTTGGGATTACAAGGCATTCACTGCCACATGTGTAACAATATGTCTCAGTAATGGTTATTGGTGGCATTTCCGGTTCAAGAGAAATATATTGAGCAACTGGACGGAAACCAGGAAATCCGTGGTTCAAATCCCAGCCATGACGTTGAAATTTTTCAGGTTGACTCTATCCAAAACCTTAGCCCATATACGGCTAATATGAAGAAATGATTAATTTCCATCAATTAACTTAAATATATTGTGTTTAGTTTTTATAGTTATTATGTGAAGAACATCTTTGTTAGTAAGATGAAGAAAATGCTAGTAGTGTTTTCTGATGTCTGTGAAGTAATCACTGGAACTATTTGTAAAGCTGTGTTTCAAATGAACATTTCTTCTGACTGAGGCAAAGTGATAGTTCATTATTTCAGCTGCTGCTTAGCATCCTTTATATAAAATCAGTTTGAATTTGAATGTGGAAGTTGTTATATAAAGTTTTGAGACCTGCAAAATTCTTTAATCATTCAGCTAGTTTTACTTATGAGAGCTTCATATTCTATTACTGATGTTACATCATTTGGCTTCTACTACAGATTGGTCATAAACCTTTTTCAGATTTTTCAACTCAGCATTAGTGAAATTTAACTTATTTGTTTGTAATGTAGTGATTCTGAGAAGGGTATGCAAATATTTTATTTTAGATGTGATCCATTGGTAACAAATTAGTAAGCTTTGAGTTCTTTCTTATAGCAAAGAAAGAACAATATAAATGAATGTAATAATGAAATGTGAAATAGAATGTATTTATTTTCTCTGTAGGGTCTTGTGCAGAAAATACTTTCCCATTAATTGACTTAATAGTGGATTAAGCTAAGAACTCCCAGGACTTTGGTAGCTCAGTGGTTAGAGCAACTGAATGGAAATTGGGAAATCTGTAGTTCAAATCCTGGCTATAGCTTGAACTCTTCCTTCGCAAACCTTGTCCTACACATGGCTAGAGTGAAAGAGCAGTTAACTATCATTTAAAAGGGATTGAAATTTGGCGTTATCATTCATGTTTTGAAGAAAATCAATGTTTAAATCTCCTAAAATTACTATTTTACTTGTAATATTTTCTAGAACATCATTTAGTAATAAATTTAGTTTATCAATAAAAGCATTTCTTTCAAGTTACCTCAATGATTAATTTAAATTATTAAATAATTTCTTTGGCCAATTCTAGTTGTTCCTGAACCCTATGATAGATGTTTAGTATTAATTTCTGTTAAAAATTCTGATATATCTAGTCTTGTAAAGATTCCTCCCTCATCCCATTATTTATTTTTCCTACAGAATTTAGCTGTTAAATTCATGTTGGAATTAAGTTATGACTACATTCTGTATCCTTTAAGCCAGTGATGTCAATCATCATGGCCCTGAGTGGCAGTGCTCCACAGCAGACCATTTGCTGCACCCAGGGTAATAGTCAATTGGGCCAATACGTTAGAAACCAATTTAGTGCAGGTTTTCGTATGATGCACACAGAGCAATGGTTGTGTTGGAGACTTCAGGTCTAGACTTGCCTATTCTGTGTAGGTTTTTTAAAATCCGAGTGGGAAAAACGATTGAGATGTAAAGTTGTTGGCTGTAGTATTCAGTTCCTAATATGCAATAGTATATCAAAATAGTAGTGCCTCAATATAGGTATGTAAGTGAAGCTGATATGTAAAAAATATAACTTATCTATAATTTAATATATTCAATAGTATGTTAAACATAACCCATGGCATAACACCTCAAAGTGGGCCTGAGCCTGCCAAATCAACTGCCTGTCTCATGCCCACATATTGAAAGCAGAGGTAGGCAATCATCCATCTGATGCTGGGAGGAGATGTGGTCAGCATCTTGGCATCCCAGCTGGAAAGTTGGCTTTATGGACCAGGGTTTGCTACCTAGCGAAGCTCCTCAATTTCCTCACTATGCTGAGTGGGCACAGGTCCAATACCCAAGACTTAAAATCTGCACCATGGGGGTGGGATTGATCCCGGATGCATTCCGGACACAGGGAACCAAAGCACAACGCTCTAGCCCTCTATGCCATGGTGCAGAACAATTGTTATACTAAAGAAATAAAGCATACAAAAACATGAGCTGAAACACCAGGTAGCATAAGGTGAGCTTGATTGCGAATGAAATCGCCAACCCCTATGATTGATTATGCTTTATGTTGTTTCACTTATTTGAAAATAAACCATATAAATATTCTCTTATTTATTTTTAATTTCAAAGAGCTAAGAATCTCACTACAAGAGTAACAGGATTTGAAGACTATTGTATTATGCTTTCTATCAATAAACTGGTACAAGTTCGTCAAAAGCATAATTATTAATACTGTGTGAATTATACTTTTATGCATTTATTTTAATATTTGATTTTGTTCATTTTACATTTGGAATTAAAAGACTGAAATATATATCTCTTTCAAACAGATAGCAAGTGTTTAAATGGTTGTGCTTCACAACTTGAGAACCACTAACCTAAAGGCTAGGGTATGTTTAATAATTAGGGAACGGATTTTTAGGTAAATACATAATTAACTTTAAAGAGAGTCGATTAAAGACACTAGACAACACTTACTTTTAAATTTTTCCGGAACATGTTTCTGAGGCTTTGCCTCTATCATCGGCTGGCTCTCGACTGGTTCTCGTTGGTGTAGCTGACGATATTTTGTCACAGGTCTCCTCTGGTGGCGGTTCAAGGAACTTGCTGAACAATTTCCTTGAACCGCCACCAGAGGAGACCTGTGACAAAATATCATCAGCTACACCAACGAGAACCAGTCGAGAGCCAGCCGATGATAGAGGCAAAGCCTCAGAAACATGTTCCGGAAAAATTTAAAAGTGTTGTCTAGTGTCTTTAATCGACTCTCTTTAAAGTTAATTTATCATAACAACACTGTTTTCAACACTTCCAAGAAAGGAATTGAAATACATAATTGTTTATGTAATTAAATATTTTGCACAATTTAGTTATTAGTACATACTTTATGCATTTTACCATATTTTAGACATATTTTATGCATTATTTGAAGCAAAAGGTTAGAAACAGTGATGTATTTAACATTTGAAAGTAATGAGTCGGTAATACAAAATGTTTGTTTTTGAATTACCGACTCATTACTTTCAAATATTTTATGAATTTTGTTTTTGGCAAACAACATTTCTTTGTTGATGAGAAGAAAAGCCTCTTGCTTATCCTGTAACCTTAGATTAGATTATGTGTTGTCAACAGATCGCTACAATATAAACATATACACAAAACTTGCAGGAAAGAGATTTCGATGTCAGAGTATTGCATAATGTACTTGAACTCAACATGATAGTATAGGTTGCATGTTCTTAACGAGTGATCTTCAGCAGAAATCCAGTGAGCTGGCCTATCCTTAATAAACAGGTCAGCAAATAGTTTATGGTAACAAACAGCTCTTCTTTCTCTGTACCTATTCAAGTTATTCCTATTCCTTCAGCTCAGTTCAAAAGTACCGGATAATGCTTAATATTTGTGTTGAGTGATTTGCATATATACCGAAATGCTGAAGGTAAAAGTTAGTGTTAGTTTTCAGTTGCAGCAGTACATTAAAGAATTTTCAGATACATTCCAAACAACTGGAAAAATTCTGTTGTGGAAAGTCTATAATAGCTGATCAATGCTCCCACGTTACGTAGTGTTTACGAGGCAACAAATACCTTGGCGGCTTCACGTTCTTCTATGAAGCAGGTGCTTTTAAATGTAGAGAAGACATGTGTTCTGCACTAACTCCAAAAAGTTGACATACAACATCAATAATCCACTGCCAGTGTGTTACCAAAACATTTCTTTTTTATTACAAGTTTTTCTATTATATAAAATGAAAGAAAATATTTGTTTGCTTTAGTAAATATTTTGAACTTTATAACAAATATTTTCTTTATTTTTAATGCATAAAAAATAAATAACTCATATAGCACCTAAAAATCTGTTTCCTGTTAATTATCCCAAATCATAATTAGCCAAATCATCAGAAAGCTGTATCAGTGCATCACTATTTTGATCAATTTGAATAACTGCATAACCAGTAATTACTTCTCTATTTATGGGATACACTAAGAAGCTCTGTTCTCGTCATACATCGAGCGTGCATCTGTGCTACATATCCTTCTTTTAGTTCAAGGCAAGTCAAGGTTTTGCTTGTGGACACTGTCAAGCTGCAGGTTGACAGGTGACGGCTGATAACACTCCCTGTAGTGTTGATACGGTTAAGCCGCTCAGTGTGAGGATCACCCTTGTAACCATTATACCACTGCTGTAACACATATTCAGTTGAACCAGTATATCAGGACTTCTTCTGATATAAATATATTCAATCAATTTTATTAGAAAGTATTTTATATTTTGATAAATTAATTTCAACAACTTATATTTACTGCCACAAAAAATGCCTAGCTTTTTGGACTAAACAGCATTTTTCACTATTAACATCAGATTGTTCCAATAAATCACTTTGTTCTTTATTCTTGAATAAATCAAAATCACTTTAATTAGTGTTTCATTCAGCATGCTCTTCCGCAGATTATTAAGATGTATCTGATGTCTTGGTGGGTTTCTCTCCTTAAGCTGGTGTTAATTTACTTCACCTGTTCATATTGTTTAAACATCTCATTTATGAAAGGATTTACAGAAACAGCTTTTCTTGTTTATTAAGAAGCTAGGTTGCAAGTCACATCTCATGAATAGTTTAACAAAGATGAGGTTGGTAAAAGTAAGAAATTAAAGCTATTAATACTGAAGCAAATATAATTTAATAAGGTACAAAATTGAATCGAGAATATATTGACACATTGCTTCACTCACACTGTTTTATTCACAGGACATGTTTCAAGAGCTCTTGCTCCTATCCTCAGCTGATACTCGACTAGTGCAAGTTGTAGTGGTTTCTTCTTTCTCCGTATTGTCAATAGATGGCATGATGTACTTGTCAAAGATGTCCGGTGGTGGAGTTTCAAAATTCATGACTCTATGACGATTTTTGTTAATGAAGATTTTTTCCCATACGGAAAGGTCTATGGGGTGATTAACGTATTTTATTAGAGATGTTTCCAAATTGATGTCATGTCTAGTATTCAAAAAATGAAAAGCCACTGCTGATTTTTCTGTTTCACCATTTTTAATGTTTCTCATATGTTCTTTAGTTCTGATGTTAATATTTCTTTTTGTTTTTCCTATATAAATTTTAAGGCAAGTTTCACATTTGATCTCATAGATTCCTGGTTTTTCTTTGGTAGTGATTGAATTTTTGGGAGGGCCTTTTAACAAATTTCTGATATTAAACCTGTTTTGAGGTGCAAGAGTTATGTTGTGTTTTGAGAAGATTTTTTGGAATTTGTTATAGGCTGATGGGTGGAAGGTGAATTTTTTAAAAAGTTTTTTCTCTTTTTCTCCTGTAGGTTCTAGGGTGGTGGTTTCTTTTATTTTCTTAGCTTTGTTGAGTCACCTTCCACCCATCAGCCTATAACAAATTCCAAAAAATCTTCTCAAAACACAACATAACTCTTGCACCTCAAAACAGGTTTAATATCAGAAATTTGTTAAAAGGCCCTCCCAAAAATTCAATCACTACCAAAGAAAAACCAGGAATCTATGAGATCAAATGTGAAACTTGCCCTAAAATTTATATAGGAAAAACAAAAAGAAATATTAACATCAGAACTAAAGAACATATGAGAAACATTAAAAATGGTGAAACAGAAAAATCAGCAGTGGCTTTTCATTTTTTGAATACTAGACATGACATCAATTTGGAAACATCTCTAATAAAATATGTTGATCACCCCATAGACCTTTCCGTATGGGAAAAAATCTTCATTAACAAAAATCGTCATAGAGTCATGAATTTTGAAACTCCACCACCGGACATCTTTGACAAGTACATCACGCCATCTATTGACAATACGGAGAAAGAAGAAACCACTACAACTTGCACTAGTCGAGTATCAGCTGAGGATAGGAGCAAGAGCTCCTGTGAATAAAACAGTGTGAGTGAAGCAATGTGTCAATATATTCTCGATTCAATTTTGTACTAGTTTGTGCTTCACTGTCCCTACGCTTCTTTCAAGTTTATACTTTGATAATTTAATAAGCTTTAATAATAGTGACTGAAGTTCACTTATCATTGATATAATATCTTATAATGGGATTAATTTCACAAATACATCATTTATATCTTCAGCTGAGTTATTTATTTCTATTATCAGAACAGGTTAACAGAAAAAATAACTTGACTGAAGATGCAAATGATGTATTTGTGAAATTAGCTGCATTATTATATCAAAGATAAGCGAAGTTTAGTCACAATTATAATTCATTAAATGAGTTTGGTATTTTGCAAAGTATTTATTGTACTTTCTAATTTAAGAACTATGCTCTTGTGTTCACATTTGCTATGTCAATTGTTCCTGTGATGAGTATGACACAGTTGTCCTTCCTAAAATCGGAACATTTCTTTTCACTATATCGAGATTTAACTGTATTGGAACACCACATTGAAGCGAAAAATTAATAATTTCTTTTCACGTTTCTACTAACTTCATCAATTTTAGCACACGCTTCCAAAAAGCACTAATGGTCAATGTATTACATCCCATGTGATTTATTTTCCTGGCAAGTTTTGTCCACGACTATCTACCAACAATAATATATGTTAGCAAATCTGGCTCTTACTACCTGTATTTATTGTATTTATTGAATTGGGGAAAAAAAAGGTAACTGGTATTCTTGACGAAGTATTTTTCGACTGATGATACAAACGATTTGTTTGTGAAATCGATCTCCATTAATAAGAAAAATTTGACATCATTTTTCTTAAGATAAGTGAAGTTTTTGTTACAAATAGTTATATTTGTGTAATTAAATGTACTCCGTATTTTGTTGAAATGAAATGTGTAGTGTTTAACGCCACTTTAACTACCTGCGGCACTGCAGGTGGAGACACGTGCATTTAATATTCATTCTGAAATTTTCTTGGCCTATTAAGATATGTAATAATAATGTGGTGAAGCATAGTGAAATTACCAAAGTATTCTGAGTGCAGAAAGGAGCAATTAAAATAATTTTTAAAATCATCCATAGTCTCTAGTTATAAGCCGTACTATACAGGTTAATATTTTATCATTACTTTGGGTGGTGTGAATAAAAATGAGTATATAGAAAATAACATACTCTTGCTGGTAAGAGTAAAGGTTTTGAGCATTTACTTGTTTATGAGTACATATTCAAAATTTGGAAGCAGTATAGTATATTGTCAGGCAGCCATCTTATATAGAGTATGAACTCGGTTTGGTGAGAATGAAACCTAGTATATTCTCACTTGTACAATTTCATGTTGAGCATGGTTAGAAGCAGGCTCAGATAAGTACATGTGTGTTCCGTGTTAAGTAAAGTGGTCTGAAGAAAAACTCTTTACCACATGGCAAAATATACAGAGACTAGATCATGTGGAATCAAATTACAAACGCTTTTATTACTTTACTAAGGTTATTGTGGAGTGGTTGAACATATATTTATTTAGATCGGAGAAAATGCAAACAAGAGGAGTACTAAACAATTTTACTAAATTGAAGACATTTTTAAGAATAATGGGTGATCCTGACTTCCAAGCTGACATAGAGAGGAACTGGAATAGATTAGACCACTATGTCCAAAACTTTTTTTGTAATTTACGTCCTTTAACTTTTTAAGTCATATCGGACGATGAATGGAATAGGTGAAATGATGCTCAAATGGGCCCAGGGTCCATGGAGCTTACAGTTACCTGACATTCATCTTTTAGGATAAGGGAAAAACCCCGGAAAAAACCTTATCCAGGTAACTCACCCTGACCGAGATTCGAACTTGGGACCTCTTGAACGTGAGGCAGACATACCACCATCTATGCTATCGAGGCGGGCTGTCCAAAACTGTTGAGGTTAGTAATCCCAAAATTCAGATAGTACCAGTTTGCATTGAGTTTCTCCTAACTGACTTAGAATTTGATGCCGTAAAACTTCATTGGCTAGAAAAATACGATTATTCAGTAGCAGTAGAAGCACTAGACTGGAGGTATTCAAATTTAAAAGCAAAATATTTTGGAGACAAACTGAATAAAAAAAAAAAAAAAGACTACAATACAAAAGAAAGCTTCACCAATAGTGATGCTTCATGGTCAGGTGCTATACATTATATAAGAATTTAAAGGGCTTCAAATATATAGGCAATATTGTGAATGCACTGCATGTACTATGCGGTGGCTGAGGCATTGCACATTGGCTTATGTTGCCCAGCAGAAACATTGCAGGAAATTGCATTCAGTAGATGTATTACCAACAAGAGTGTCATCATTAAGCAGCTAAAACAATGGTTTTCTATTTACAAAATACTGTGCATATCTTCTGAAAAAATTCCCAAGTTTACTGTATTGTACAGCGTGATATTGAAAATATTTGCTGGACTCCAGACCTAAAACTGTCAGGTTTCAATACAGAGGTGTATGAAGCTTAAAATCATGAAATGCTAGTAGCAGTCCAATGAAATACTGAGGTTAGAAGAAACAAAGTAGCAGAAATACAGTGTGTTCGAAAGTCACCGGACTCAAAACTTTGAACAATTGTCTCTGGGACATTTGATTGGATCAGTTGGCGAGCTTTGCATGGCAGATAGCTGTAACCTTGAAAAAGGGTTCTGTTTATTTTTTTTATTTTTTTTTAGGTCAGTGTAGCTTTTGCATTGCTTGGAATGACATACAAATTGCAGTCGGGGACAATGACTTTTACACTCGTACAGCGTGTTGCTATGCTGGAAGCATACGAGTTCAGGTTCTATGAAAGATATTTAGAGAGACAGAGAAGGCTGTTTTTAAATGATCCTACATCAGGTAAAACTAACATTTACAACCTTGTGTGCCGATTTCGTGATACAGGCTCCATGGATGATAGACGACGAAGTGGTAGACCTAAGGTAATCACAGAAGATTTGGTTCATGATATCAAGCAGCGAATTGTTACCTTGACACGAAAATCAGTAAGACGTTTGGCACAACAAATTGGATCATCAATTTGCTCCACACATAAAGCTCTTAAAGTGGCCACAGTGCACCCATATCATGTTAAACTCATCCAGGAGCTGTGGCTACCTGATCTAGTGAATCGTCACCATTACTGCCAATGGTTTCGTTCTTTCACATGCAACAATGTAGTCATTCTGGATAAGACCTTTTTTTACAGGTTAGGCATGGTTCCACTTAAATGGCTACATTAACTACCAGAATATTAGAACTTGGTCAACTGAAAATATGCATGTCTTTTATGAAGAGCCACTTCATTCAGAACAAGTTGGCATTTGGTGAGCGGTATCACAAAGGATTGTTGGGCCCTTCTTCTTTGAGCAAACAGTCAATGGTGTCATCTACAGGGATACTGTGCAGTAGTTCATCACTATGCTGGTAGAGGATCAACGTGACAGTTGGCTTCATCAGGATGGTGCCACTTTCATAATGCAAACGAGATCATGGAGATGTTAAGGGGATTTTTCGGCGAACAAATTATCTTGAAAACTTTATGGCCTCCGTGTTCCCCCAATCTTACCTCTCCAGATTTCTTTCTGTGGAGTTATTTAAGGGGAAAGGTGTACAGTGGCAAACCATACTCACTAAAAATCTCAAAGATGTAATTTCTAACTATATTGCCAAAATAACACCAGCAACATTAAAATAAAAGTCATGGAACGTGAGTTGTTGAGTGGAATTGTGTTTGCAAGAAAAGATGGTTATTTTGAGCACTCGTAAACATTAATATGGAAAGTGTTGCGCAACATGTGTAATGTGTTTGGAAGAAAAATAGTGACTCTTTTCATCAGCTGCTATGAACTGGGATGTCATGAAGGTAATGCGCGCAAAATGGTTTGCCGACATATCAGTGTACTTATTGTTCTCAGAGGCTGCAAAATTCTACAAAATGGGATTCAAAATTGGTTTCAGCTATGTGAAGGTATGTGCAACAAATGAGCATACCTATTCAGTTTGTATGTCAAAACTGGATAAAAAAATAATAAAATCTGAGTCCGGGAACTTTACGGACTCCCTGTAGTACTGTACCATATATACATAAACTCAAAATTTCATTTTACAGCCTGGAAATAAAGAAGGTGATTTCATATTCATGGTAGTTTGGTTGGTTTTTCAAGTGCACTCTTATGGAAAGGAGGTAAAGAAGTGTTGGTGACTTATAATGAATTTTATTAAACTGTTGAAGGGAAACAGTGATTTATTTTTGTTCCTTCTGCAATGATATGAGTTGTCATGTTTCCTTCCTCTCTGTCACATTTTATAAATTTATTTCTCTAAATCAATGTTTTATCATTATCTTGAGAAGATTGATTGTTCTAAGTGCTGTAATCGACTTTGTTCACTGATATTGCAATTATCCAGTTTTTAACTGTCACTTCACCATGTTTTTCACTGTCACTTAATCTAGTTCAGCTTTCACTGAGACTATTTGCTTCACACTATAACTTCACTAATGTGAACTAGCTCCAGTTGTCCTGTGATTTTATCGACCAACGTAAGCTCTTCCTCCAGTGTTCACTTGCCGGACAGTCAACACAACTGTCTGTAATCTGTTGCAGTAACAAAACTTGGTGCACCATAGTCATTACCTTGCCTGAGGAGCTGCACTTGTCATTGCACAGGAAATGCATATACTAATTCGATCACTGACTAAATAATTTGTTTTGTGAGGCTTACCTACTTCTCACAAGAGTGCTTGGTTATAAAGTGTAAGAAATTTTCAGAGTTACAGAACGTTGGGAAGAAGAAACTAAGGATGATTTTATCTGACAACAGCACTTCCAGTGTTCATGCTGGGTAGCTTGCTTCTTATCTGTTTATTGTTCTGACTGCCCAGTACCAACCTGTTAATAACCTCGGGCTTCAGCTACTGTATCACAAAATGTGGAATAGCTGTGGATTACTGAGTTAAATATTACTATTACTGAGTTAAATGCTACACAAAACAGCATGGTATACAATGGTTTGATGAATTGATGACTGTTGTGCTGTTAGGTTTCCTTTGTTTATTCTGATATTTGAGTAACACAAAATCAATATAAAAATTATTTGTGGTTGGTTTATTGACACTCGTCACTTACTTTTTCATATATTTATGAGAGACTAGTTTCAAAGGCCCTGGCCTCCATTTTCAATCTCTTCCCAACTGGCATCTGTTGTTATCTGCTCTCTCTGGTGGTGGAACTATGAACTTTTTTGTCAAATTATCTACTGGCGGGATTTCAAAGTTCATTACGCGATCCTTATTTTTCCAGATGAATATGTTCTCCCATGTTGTCAATCTATTTTGGTTTATCACTCCTTTTAATAATTTTGGATTTGGATCAATGTCATGGTTTTCATTCCAAAAATGAAATGCTACTGCTGACTTGTCTTCTTGTTTCAATCTGATGTTTCTAAAGTGTTCTTTGACTCTGGTTTTTAAATTTCTTTTTGTTTCACCTATGTAGCATTTTTCACAATTCTTACAATTTATTTGGTATATTCCAGATTTGTTACCTGAAGGAATTTCATCTTTTGTTTTTGAATTTAGTAATTTTAAAATTGAGTATCTATTAGTAGGTGCCAAGATGATATTTTGTTCCTTGAATATCTTTTTAAATTTATTAAATGTTTTTGGATGATATGTGAATGAACTGAATATGCTGTTGCTTTCTTTTTCTTTAATAAATGTGGTTGCTTCCTTAATGGTTTTCTTTAGTTTAGATTTTCTAATTTTCTTCAACACCAAACTTTTGTTGTTGAAGAAAATTAGAAAATCTAAACTAAAGAAAACCATTAAGGAAGCAACCACATTTATTAAAGAAAAAGAAAGCAACAGCATATTCAGTTCATTCACATATCATCCAAAAACATTTAATAAATTTAAAAAGATATTCAAGGAACAAAATATCATCTTGGCACCTGCTAATAGATACTGACGTCACTGTTACTAAATTCCTCCAAACACACATCAACACAAAATCAACTTTAAGGGATTTATTTTGTATTGTTTCAAAAACTCATTTCAGCATGGAGGGCAATTTCTTGATGTATTGGTATATTCTACTTGTCTAACATAGACATTTTAAAGAAATATGCCATTTGCATAGTTATGTATCAATATAAATATAGAGAAGCCCAAAATAGCGCAGTCCAAAATACTGTGGATTCAGATTTAATGCAGGTAAAAGTATGTCCCCCACTAAGAAATATTGTAGTTAAGTATTTCAATTTTTTTATTTGGAAAGTTGTGTTAAAAAGTGTTCCATAAACACAGATCCTGCAGTATAATTTTCACCAGCATCCATGCTTGTTGACACTGACCACTGTATTACAGGAAAGTAATGCTGAATGAAATCATGCCCAGCAGATGGTGAGGGAATAGGGAAGGTAGTGATGTCATCTGCATCTGAGAGACAGTCCTTGCAAATTCACAGTTTTGTTTCTTGTTTTTCCACACATTGATCATTGTATATATTAATTATGCCATCAGTGTACTTTATAAATTAGGATCCAAAACAATACACTGTGAAAGTTGAGAAATTGTTTCAAATGTATGAGCATACATGAAGAAACAAGCTTTGCAAAGAACTGGTTATACCAGAAGATTTTTTTCAAGAAGTTTCGAAAAGCTAAAGTGCATATTAGCTGACACAGGAGTATCAGAAAGAACAGGAAGAAGAACTGTTTTAGAATGCAAACAAAATATAAATCAGAGCACATTTTTGAAACTCCAGGAAAAAAGCACAGTGTTCCGAAACAAGTAATGGATCTAGATGGCATCGACAAATGTGTCTTTAGAACTTGAAATGTTTATGTTTAGCAAAGAGGTGCTCCTGCAATAGCTAAACTAGTTATTTTAAGAGAAAGCATTAACATTCAGAGCAGTAAATCATCATTAAACAGAGTAATGAGAGAACTGGGTTTTAAAGGAAAAACACAAACAGAAAATGCTTATAGAAAAGCATGAGATTTGTTGTAAACTTCCCTGGTGAAGACATTAAATGCATTCCCCGGTGAATAAATGCATATACAGTATCTGCAATTATGCTTGCATTAATACCAACAGATCTGCACAACTAAATAAGGAGGTAAATTGTGTAGAAATTTTTCTGCAAGAACTGTACCACTTTTTCTAATGAGTGCATTATCTGAGTAGCATATGAAGCTGACACAACAATTGGCTTAATGCTGTCTACAACAAAAATGACAATAAAGAACAAAATTATGGTGAAGGTGATAGGGGTGAAAATGATATCGATTTGGAAGACAACATTCTGATTGTTAATGAAGTGATAACTCATTTAAACAATGTGATTCTGCAAAATGAATCAAACATCATTCATCTCCTCAATCTTGATGTAAGCAAACATTACACAGAGAGAAGATAATGTAGCTTACTGATATTTTTAAAACAAGAAAAAATTAGGTTGGTGAAAATAAGTACAGTGGGATATAAACCAAGATCAGTTACAGGCTGGAATGGAATACATCTCCCACCATAACCAGCAAGTCATTTTTAAAGTACTGTATATATTTACCTTATATACAAGAGTTTAATACGGTACTCTAATTTATTATTACATGCATATTTCCCTCCTCCAACTGCACAGGATTGATTTTTTGTCCCTTCTACTATTGCATCCCTATATACTGTGGTAAGGTTATAACTCAGGGGTAAAGGATTTCCCCCAACAACCGCATTATTTTGGGCTTACACTGTATATCCATGTTTATTGAGTATTGTATATAAATGTTTCTGCCAGTCCTGTGTGAAACCATTGGGACATTTCATTTTCTGTTTGGTATGTCATGGAAAATAATTATGTTGTTGGAACTTTTAGCGTTTATCATTTCTTTAGTACCTATATGATCTTAGTATGTTGATATCCTTCACCTTTAGTATTGCTATGTTGATATGCAGTAGGAAGAAAAAGACTTGACTACTTTAAATAGGTTATATGCCTCTTGATCCTTATTCTACAACTGAATAATACTAGCCACCATTTATGAACAGAATATGTAGCACAACAGAAGATTAAAATAAATTACATATTAGACTGCTTTCAGATTTGCACTTCCTCAATGATTCGTATGAGCTACTCAAGTGAGCCAGCTTGATGTTAATGTAGCTCTCATCAGTAGCTTCAAGAGATTCACGTATAAAAACACAACACTTTGCATTATTGATAATATAATTGGTTTTTACATAATTATTGTGCTGGAACTAGAAGAATCTGCAGGTTTTTCAATTGATGAATTTTGCAGTAATATGATACGGATTTACATTACACACATAAAAGTGAGGACATGCTTAAAAACCTGAATATTTTGCTTTACAGTACTAGAAAAACAGCACTCACTATAGTCTGTTTATGTGAGTTACTTTACATGTACTGCAGAGCTGGAATGACATTTTTAAGAAAAGTAAACAGTTAACTTTAAAGAGAGTCGATTAATGACACTAAACAACACTTACTTTTAAATTTTTCCGGTACATGTTTCAGAGGCTTTGCCTCTATCCTCAGCCGGCCATCGACTGGATAAAGGATAGAGGCAAAGCCTCTGAAACATGTACCGGAAAAGTTTAAAAGTGTTGTTTAGTGTCATTAATCGACTCTCTTTAAAGTTAATTTATATAACACTGTTTTCAACACTTCCAAGAAAGGAATTGCAAAGTAAACAGTATTCGTTTTCAGATGTGATGCTTGAAATTGCACACATTATTAAATTGTATTTCTTCTTAATAAGCATACTTTATTCCTACTTTCTTTAGGTGTATTTTTATGTATGTATATTTGAAACTCTTTGTTTATGAGAATTTAAAAAAAGTGTTTCTAAACAGAAAAAGCACTAATAGGTATGAATTGATTAGAAGATAAAAATAATTTAATGACAAGATACATTGAAATCAATTTTTTATGTTTTTATTTTATTTATTTGTACTAATCTTCTTACAAATGAAAAAATACAAGAAATATGGTTAAGGGTTCAGCCCAGGCTGTTAACATATTCATAATACAACATCTACTACCTATTATTGCAATCTTTCTATTCATTTTGAGCCATTTTTAATTTATACATTCTCTTTTCTGTAACTCACTTCCTTCATATTCAAATATTATGTGCTCCGTATCTTCTTTTCCCCCACACATTGGGTGCTGTTTTTAAAGAAAATCTTCTCTCATCCCTTCCAGTCTCAAATACCCACCCTCACTTATGCTATAGTCTCCCTATGTTCATTATTTAATTTGTCAGTATATACTTCTCTTTCTGATATACTTTTAATTGTATTAAACGATTCTAATATTTTTCCAAGTAGATGAGCCAACAGAGTTTGTATTTCTATGTCTTCAAATCTTCTAGCTCCTTTCCAAAATCCCTTTACATTGTTTTTCCTTATTCTCCAAGTTTCTCCCAGACCATTGCTTTCCAGGTTGTATATTGTAGCACCATCCATTGCCTTTTGAACCCTTTTCATGATATTCTAAGCATTGTGGACCTTGGCTGGCCAAAAGTGAAGCACAAGTTAAAATAAAAGTGAATCGAGAAGATATGACACATTGCTTCACTAACACTGTATTGGCGATATGGAAAAGAGGAAACCACTACAACCTGCACTAGTCGAGAATCAGCTGATGATGGAAGCAACAGCTCTTGAAACATGTCTTACAGTTATGTAATGCCTATTGTTCTGCATAAGGCTGGGCATTAGCCACACCTAAGATCAGTTCGCTGGGCTCACATGCACTAATTCTCCCAAAGCCAATAAGTAGCTTCTTGCCTGGTGACAGTATGGTAGAGCCACATGATGGCAGGATCATTCAATAAACAACTCATTATTCATATTTACTATAGCTGCTAATGAAGGCCTGTATGAAAGAGATCTTTCTTACTGGTATCAACTGCCAGCTAACTACCTCTTTAAGTGCAGGTAAGAAGAGGGTTATAATATCTTAAAATAGCTTATGCTTTTGGGCACTGTCTTGCAAACAGAAACTTTATTCCTAACGTTAAATTGGCAATCCTGTTCTAGTTTTAATTTCCTCTAGTATAGGGATAAAAGAATTTTCATTTGTGAAAGCTTTATTTTATGTCCCTAAATTTTATTTTGTTTCAGCCTCAATTTTATTTGGTTTATATACAGCTAAGACAGTAAATGAGCAAGATGGAGTTCAATTTGGAAAACATTGGGAATCATTCATGGATGCTACATTCACAATACACAATTTAATACCATGCTGCATTCATTTCAAAGCTATGCGACAGTAGGAAGATGTCTTTCAGTTTTGTTGCATGCATGGTAGCCAAATGGTGAAATGCATGTGTCTTGAAGCTTGGTGTAAGTGTTTCTTTTTTTTTATTAATTAAATTTTATTTTGTTAAATATTTGGCAATGCTTTGTTTTCAATGCATAAGATATCTTTTAATTTTAAGAAGTTATGCTTAAAAGAAAACCACAAATTGCTCTTTTCATTTTCAACATAAATGCCATATTAGCAAGAATTGTAAAGTGAGATATTAAACAAAATATTTAACTGACTTATATTGGATGTGCAATTTCTCTGTCTCATTCTTTAGTAGTTCTAGCATTATTATGCACACACACCTCATAACCTTGGAGTTCTGTATGATGTGTTAGCAATCATATAGACTACACAGAAAATGAAGCTAGTTACAGTAGAATAATAAATATAATACAAATAAAATATTTAGTGATTATTTTCCACTTATCTTAAGAAGTTGATGACAATCTTCTATTTGAAATTAATTTCGTAGACATTTGCCGACATCTTCAGTCAAACACACTTCATTGTCAAACACACTTCATTGTCAAGGATACCATGTATTTACGTATTTGCATATTACCAACATCTGAAGATGAAACAAACCTAAAAACAGAATCAATTGCCGGTATGTCAAAATTCATTACGTGATTTTTATTTTTTAGAATAAAGATTTTTTCCCAAACCATTAAATCTATGGGAACATTTAATTGTTTTAATAATTTAACTTCAGGATTTATTTCATGGTTAAATGACCAAAAATGATCTGCCACGGACGATTTATCAGTTTGTTTATATCTAATGTTACGAAAATGTTCTTTCTTTCTGGTTCCCAAACTACGTTTTGTCTTTCCAATATAAACCTGATCACAATCTAAGCAATTAAATTGATAAATACCAGATTTTTTATTATTAGGAATTTTATCTTTTTTAGAAAATTGTAATAAATTTTTCATACTGTATTTATTTTGAGGAATTAAAGTTATACCAACTTCTTTAAAAACAATTTGAAAATGCTTGTTAACCCAAGGATGGTAAGTACATTTTTTAAATTTATAATCATCTTTTATTTTTTTAAGAGTAGAAATATCATTAATACTTTTTTGATATTTAAATTTTTCAATTTTCATTTGTATAAAATCGTTATTAAAACCATTAATTAAATGGTTAAAGAATATGTTTATATTCTTTATTAAATTCTTCTTTATTTGGGGGTATATTTATTAATCTATACATCAAACTATTAAAAACAGCAAATTTATATGGAAAAGGGTTAAAACTTTTATTTTTTATGTAATTATCAATATGAGTAGATTTCCTATAAATACCAAAATCTAATTTGTTATCATTTCTTATTATTTTCAAATCCAGAAAAGGAAGAAATCCATTAATTTCAGTTTCTAATGTGAATTTTATAGCTTTATCTTGTAAATTTAATAATTTTAAAGCATAATTAATTTGTTTTACGTATTTACGTATTAATACGTAAATACATGGTATCCTTGACAACGAAGTGTGTTTGACTGAAGATATGGGCAAATGTCTACGAAATTAATTTCAAATAGAAGATAGAAGTTTTGTCATCAACTTCTTAAGATAAGTGGAAAATAATCACTAAATATTTTATTTGTATTATAATCATATAGACTTTAGCTATGCGTACACACACAACACATGCAGCTTATATTAGTGAATATAGATGTATGCTCTCTGTCTCACGCTGTAAGAACAGTTGAAGTCTATGGCTACAAGGTGGACAGATTTATCCTGTAAAGAAATAAGTCATTGTCAGTCAGGTTTGGGTAAAAAGTGTTTGTTCACTCCACATTTATCCCTTTCCTTTTGTCTACAATTAGCATTAATTCTAATTGCTCTGTGTTGAGCAGTATAGCCTTGAATATTTGTCTATAGCAAGTCTCTTTGCTCAATCAGGAGTTAAGAAGCACTTAAGGATGATCATAGTTTACATCACTATAGATTTCCAGAAAAAAAACGTCAACCATAAGGGAAAAAGAATTATATTTGCAATTTATTGTGGCAACTTGATGGCACATTAAATAGCCAGCATATAAAGACATCCTGAAAAAATCATGGTTCCTTCTCAATTCTAAGGACTAGATATCCCAATGGAATAATTGAATTCCAACAGGTTAACCACCATGTCCATACAAGTCAGCAGATTTCCAACTATGGTGGAAGAGTGGTTCACCCTATCAATGCCTCGCACATCAATAGAAATGCCTCCTCGCCCGCCTCGGTAGCGTAGATGGTAGCATGTCTGCCTCATGTTCAAAAGGTCCCGAGTTCGAATTTCGGTCAGGGTGAGTTACCCGGATAAGGTTTTTCCCGGGGTTTTCCCTTATCCTTCAAGATGAATGTCGGGTAACTCTAAGCTCCATGGACCCTAGACTCATTTGAGCATCATTTCATCTAATTCATTCATCGTCCGATATGACTTAACGTTGGAGGACGTAAATTACAAAACAAAATACAAAAACAGAAATGCCTCTTTGGGCTGGTTCATGTTTAAGAGTGTCTACAATAACATTTGCCACATATATATCATCTACATCGGTGGTGTCATCTATGGAGAATCCATATTTGTTACTGTTGATATTATTTCTTATTTTCTTCATTGTATTGTCATAACAAGTCAGATAGTTTTTCTTAATATGGATTCATTGGGAATTGGCTAAGCCATGTCCTTCTCTAGGAACAGTTTGAAAGCAGGCACCTATATATATAAAGGAAGATTTGTTGAAAACATCTCACAAAGACCCTTGAAAAACTGAGAACATGCATTGTCCAAAGAACTACTGTGTGGTTTCTCAAACAGTACTTGCTGCCTTCTTTCCATGGCTAATGCTTAGTTGACACAACTTTTGTTTTTAGCAGTATTGCAATGATATTGTACTGTAAAATGTTTCTTAGCTGTAATTTTCACCTCACTCGCTTTACAAAATATAATACATACATCAGTACTAAAATACCTTTCAACAAAATCTTTAACAAAACCTTGCAAGCTTGCCCTATTGTAGCACTTTACTTTAGGCATTTAAAACTGTGCTGAACTATTCATCCATTAAAAACACAAAATGTAGTTTACAGTAGCACAGAGAGTACTTGGTTGAAATTTCTCTCTTACTCCTCAGAACAAGAAAAATTGAACATCTACTGAGTCCAACTCTGAAGTTGTGGGGTGTGGGTAAAGCAGATAATGGTCAGAACTATAGCATGCTGCAATGCTTTGGTAGCAGATATAATAGTTTAGTTTATTTTCAATCATACAATATACACTGTTGGTGTTATTGAAGTTCACGTCAGAAGCAATTATAACGGATAAGATACAAATAATTACAATGATACAATTAGTGGTACTAGACACCTCAATATTAATAAATGGATGCACACAAAAACAGGTGTAAGTTATACAGAACATATCATTGAATACAAATAATTGTTGCATTATTGATAACAAAACAACCAGTTAACAAAGAAGAAAAGTACATAAGCAGGATTCTTCTAAATTTATGCAAGTTATAACCATTTCAGAACAAAGATGACCCTTTAAATGTGTAGCATAACTACATCTTCGTTAATGTGTTGAAGACTAATTAGTACTGTTCTTTAAAAATTCCTGTGAATTGTAAAAGCAGTGTGTTAGTGATATTTCTTGAATCCTTTCTTAAACAGTTTTATATCAGATAATCCCTTTAGATCTATTGGTAGTACATTAAAATATTTAGAACCCGCATTAACTATATTTTTATTACCAAAGGTATCCCTGTATGAACTCAGAAAAAAGTAATTTTGTCTGCGAGTAAAATAAGTACGTACATCTATGTTTAGTTCAGGGGATTCACTTGACATTTTAACATACAAAATAGTGAAGAATACATATATACAAAATCATGGAAATATTTTAAGTTGCTTAAAGTATGGCCTGCAAGACTCCAATCTGCTGACTTTAGCGAGAGCTCTTACAGCTCTTTTTTGAGGCAAGAAGATCTGTATGAAGGAAGTTTTAGGCAAAGATCCCCATATCATCGCTGTGTATTCAAAATGGGAATGAAACAATGCAAAGTATACTGTACAAACCATTTGAAATGGTAACATGTTGGTAAGCTGGTGCAGCAGGAATATAGCTTTGTTGAGTTTGGAGTAAGTGATTAGGACATGATTCTGAAATGAAAGAGATTATCATAAATATGGATGCCTAGAAACTTTGTATTTTGAACCCCAGATATTAATTGACTGTTGTACACCAATTTTAACCCTTTGTTACTGTGATTGCTTATGTTTAATGTAAAAAGTAATTAGTTTGTCTTACTGATATTTGGATGGAGATTGTGGACAAGAAAATAGTTTTCCAGGCTTAGCAATACCTCATTACATTTATTATTTAACTGCTTCATATTTTTGGCGGAGACAAGAATTGTAGTGTCATCAGCATAAAGTATGACTTCAGTTCCCTTCATCTTAAGATTATCATATAGGTCATTTATATATAATAGAGATAATATAGGCCCAAGAATCAAATCTTGTGGTACTCCATACTTGGTGGTACGTAATGTGGGTATGTGACATTCTATGGTTCCCTCCCTACCAAGTGATCTAATTTCGATTCCTTGCTTTCTATCTAACAGATATGACTTTAACCATTACCCGCAATTCCTCTAATTCCATATCCTTCTAGATTATATACCAATAGTTGTTGGTCAATGCAGTCAAAAGCCTTAGAGAGATCAAGAAAGAGTCCGACCATCTCTATTATTGAGTTTATTAATAATGCTATTTAATGTCTTAGTTATTGCATCCTTTGTAGACTTATGTTTTTGAAAACCGTGCTGTACATTAGTTAGTATTTTGTGTTTGTTTATAGTCTATTTAGGTATACCTTCTCTAAGATTTTTGATAACGCTGATGTACTTTACACTGTTTTTGTCCCTGGCACATTATTCCAATGGTGGTGCTGTCACTTCTGTGAGTGCTACAGTATAGTACCACTCACATTTGCCACTGATTATCTGGCCACCTACGTTTATCATTCTTACATAATATAAACTAAGTTCTTCAGCTACTTGGAGCTTGGTCCCTTACAATAGCTGGAATGGAGAACAGAGAGAGAGAATAGAAAGAATATCACCTGTTTCTTGTTAACACACAGTGAATCATATTTTCTATGTCTCAAATGCACTTGTGCAGTTCCGGATATCAGAACCTTTGATCTGCAGACTGTAGCACAATCTTAATAATTTCCACTATCATCCAATGAAGGTTGCCGAACTAACTTCCTCGTGGTCAGCCGTACAAGCTGAATGTGAATGTGTTATGAAACGATGTTCATAAAAATATTTGATAAAATGTTGAATACTGCATAAATATGAACAAAAGTATGCTCTTATTCATATATTTGGCCAAAATATGAACTAATGTTAAAATATGTTTGAATATACATTTATATGACCAATAAAAACTGATTCATCGTGTTCACAACTGGAAACCTGCTTAAAATAACTTAAGTATTCAAAAACAAGCCAGGATAAAAATATGACAGGTCATAAAAATCCAAGCCCTTGGATTTCATTAATGTGAAAACAGAAAGCCTGCTCTGAGCAAAGGTAACTTTTCTCATCAGGCATGAAAATAACCTTTATGTTGTGGCAATTATGATAGGAATACTTCTAACTAATTGAATCAGTTTAGTTATTTTGGAGAAAATCACTGTAATGTTGTAATATTTTGATATTCCATCACATTGTTTTTCTCATAGCTTTAATTTAGTATATCTTAGAACATCCAAATTGCTACACAAACACTTAATGAAGAAAGTAAAAACACAGTTAAAAACAAATGCTCCAAAATAGTAGAAGAGATTAAAAATGAAAAGAAAAAGAATTTTAGTAACCAAATCATAAAAGCTCTTAAAAAGAAACCAGTTATTTATACTAAAGCAGACAAGGGAAATAAACTAGTAATTCTGGAAAAAGAAGAATACACAAAGAGGATGGAAGATTTGTTAGAAGACAGTAATTACCAAAAAGTAGAAACTAATCCATTAAAGTACTGCATTGAAACCACAAATAAAACGCTAAAAGAGAGCAAAATAATCAACAAAAAAGAATTGCACAAAATTAAAGTAGATAATCCAACATTACCAAGAGTATATGGGCTGCCAAAAATTCATAAAACAGGGAAAGGCATGAGACCTATTACTAGTAGCATAAATGCCCCCATATAATTTGGCCAAATGGTTACTAAGTAAATTTAATAGTTTTCCAAAATTTGAAAGTGCAAATTTAAGAAACTCTTTAGATTTAGTAGAAAAAATCAAAGATATAAATTTGGACAAAAATGACAGACTGGTTTCATTTGATGCCACATCTTTATTTCCAAGCATACCAACAGAAAAATTGCAGACTGTTAAAAAAATGACTAGCTACAATTGATATGGAAGCAATAGAAGCAGAAGAATATATTTCTCTAACAAAAATATGCATTGAACAAAACTTCTTTAGCTTTAATGGAAAACACTACAAGCAGAAATCAGGATTATCAATGGGCAATCCACTTTCACCTTTTTTGGCTAACTTATTTATGAGTGCATTTGAAACACAAATTAAAAAGTCCTTCCCATTGATCTTCAAGGTTTGGTATAGATATGTTGACGACATCTTTGCAATTGTACCAAGTAAACATTTAGATGATGCATTAAAATTACTCAATCTGCAAGAAAGGACTATCAAATTCACAATAGAAAATGAAATCAATGGACAACTATCTTTCTTGGATCAAAATATCATCAGGAATGATACAAAAATAAAATTTGGAATTTACAGGAAGCCAACACATTCAGAAAATTATATAAAAAATAATAGCCACAACCCAATTACACATAAACATGCAATAATTAACAGCCTTACACACAGACTAGTCAACATACCCATGGAAAAAGAAGAATATTTCAAGGAACAAAAGGCAATAATACACATAGCAGAAGAAAACGGATACAACAAAAGTTTGGTGTTGAAGAAAATTAGAAAATCTACACTAAAGAAAACCATTAAGGAAGCAACCACATTTATTAAAGAAAAAGAAAGCAACAGCATATTCAGTTCATTCACATATCATCCAAAAACATTTAATAAATTTAAAAAGATATTCAAGGAACAAAATATCATCTTGGCACCTACCAATAGATACACAATTTTAAAATTACTAAATTCAAAAACAAAAGATGAAATTCCTTCAAGTAACAAATCTGGAATATACCAAATAAATTGTAAGAATTGTGAAAAATGCTACATAGGTGAAACAAAAAGAAATTTAAAAACCAGAGTCAAAGAACACTTTAGAAACATCAGATTGAAACAAGAAGACAAGTCAGCAGTAGCATTTCATTTTTGGAATGAAAACCATGACATTGATCCAAATCCAAAATTATTAAAAGGAGTGATAAACCAAAATAGATTGACAACATGGGAGAACATATTCATCTGGAAAAATAAGGATCGCGTAATGAACTTTGAAATCCCGCCAGTAGATAATTTGACAAAAAAGTTCATAGTTCCACCACCAGAGAGAGCAGATAACAACAGATGCCAGTTGGGAAGAGATTGAAAATGGAGGCCGGGGCCTTTGAAACTAGTCTCTCATAAATATATGAAAAAGTAAGTGACGAGTGTCAATAAACCAACCACAAATAATTTTTATATATCTTAGAAAGTTCACTTTCCAGAGAAATGAAGTCAAAATATTCTCCATGAACTTCTATTCATAATCTTCAGAAAACCTCTGAACTATATTTAACCTGATGACATCTAAAATTTCATTATACAGACATCTATATGTCTTTAATAAACATTTTGTAGTTAAATTATAGATGAGTCGTATTTATTACACATCAGCTTCACTTACTTACCTATATTGAGGACATGTTCCGGGAACCATAGTTTGCACCATCGGCTCTAATGCGACTAAAGCTTGATCCAGTGGTGTGGGTAGTTCTGGAGTTCTTGCAAAGGTATCAAACAAGGTGGAAACAATAAAGTGAATGCCATTATGCCTCGTCGATGTCAAAGGGAGCCATATTGGCATGTGATCAAGGTCGAACAGGGCAGAATTCTTGGGAAGAGATGTGTTCATTTTGTTAATAAGAATCTCTAGAGTTGAGATTTTCTGTTCTCTAACCAAATGACCATGAATCTTGACCTATTCCTTGTATTTAGTTTCCATAAAGTAGTTACTGTCTCTTTTCTAAGTGCTTATCATAAACTATGCATTTATTTCCCATACACTTCTCTTCTCTACATTACAACACGTGTTAGTAATAATATTTGTATCAAAAATGTCTTACAGAAACTAGTGATAACCTTAACTAAAAGTATAAAATGTACATGCTTCAGATATATGCATACAGTATTTGGAATTTATTTTATTGAACTTACATGTTTGGTTCACACATCAAAGAATTCTGAGAGGGAAGTGTGTACTTCAGGTGAACCATTAGTAAGCTACAACAGTATTAATAAGTAGTGACTACATCGTTTACTGATAGCAGTCTCTTTTTCCAGAAGCCTGCTAACTGATTTCATCACTCAAAAAACCCTTTTGCTGTTGGTAAATCTGCTTTGGAGTTTAATTGTTCCGGAGGGGATAGTTTCTTTTTCATGCTAAGATCATTATAATTAATATGTTTCTTTTAATAGTTGCATGAAAACAGCTTTTTTTCTTAAGAGCTGGATTGTGAAGTTGTACATGAATTATATCATAGCTTTAGAGAATGTGCCAGTTGAATAAAAACCCAAGTGTTTGGAGGTGTATTAAACTTGTTTACCATTACTTTTTTTTCTCTACTCCCATTCTCACTATCTAGACGTCCCTCTTTTAAGATACAAAATTCTTTTACATTTTTCAGCTTGCCTGTTAAACCAATAAGTTTATTATGTCCTTCTGTAAATGTTAATCCCATTTTTCTGTATTTTATGATTTCATTTTGGCCCTCATTTTAGCCATTCTAGAAGCAGACTTGATTGATGCCACTCTCTATAAAGATAAAAATTAGGCATATATAACACAGTTCTATGTATGTTTTACCTACTAATTTCCTTTTGCTAATACTTCATTTCTTCTAACTGAAGATATTCTATAATTAAATATTAAAAAAAATGCTGTATACAAGGCCACTTACTAAAAATAAGCTAAGTGTAAAGTAATTTCTTTTAAATCTGCTTGACTAGCCTAGAAATTGTTAATGTAATACAGGTGTTAGTAAAGATGTTGTTGTTTTCAAATGCTAGGCTTTGGCAATGAAGCCATTAGCTCTCTTGCTCTCCAATATTTCTGTGTAGTGGGTCCGGCAGATAGGGCTTCACATAGGGATGCAAGGGATAGTGATGTGCATTCCATAACCTCTCGTATCCAAATCCCAACCTCAACCTGCCCTTGGTGCAACCTGCTTTTACCAATGAGGCTCTGGGGACCGAGCGTTAGCGATATAACTACATCAGAAATAGAGGAAATGCTATTTCATCTCTTACGCTGACCTGTCACAGGGTACAAATGTTCCACAATTGGTGCTTGTGGGAAAAGCTGATGGACTTTAAAACTCCTCCCGGCCAGGTCCAATGGACCCATTAACCAAAGACAGGTGTGGCCCTCCAGACATACTAGGGGTTAAAGTGAGTGGATGATGTAACCACCATTACAAGTAAAAAATTGGTGTCCACTTAAAAAACAGTTACATTTATGCTACTTAAAACATGACAAGTCCTTCAGATAAATTTTCCGGTGTTAGTAAAGATAAACTTATCTAAACTGAAAAGTACCAAGTGTTGAAGAATGTAACATCCATGACCAATAAATATAAAATAAAACTTAGATAATTACACATAAAAGGGAACTAATACTCCACTGGAATGTTAACATTATGTACTTTTAAAAACAGTGCTATCAGTTTTCTAAAAATGTCACAATTTTAATTACAGATATTATGTGAGATCTTCACATTATGTAGTGTTTCAGTTATAATCACCAAAGCTGCTGACCTTTAGGTTTGAATTTAACACTACAGACTCAGAATATAGATACAGCTGTTGACATAATTGCATCAAGATCGAACATATGAACTCAATATAAACAATGCTAGTGACTTGTAAGAAAGGAATATGCACTACCTAACAGCATGAATTTTCTTTGGTGGCAGTAAAAGAGAAAGAAACTATTTTCAACATTAATAGGCAAAATAATAAAATAGACTTTCATTTATTTACTCTGCTTAAAAGAAAGAACATTTAGGGGAAAAAATGTTTGAGAGTATCTCCAATTTGCCCGGAATTGCTCTTGCAGTGAAGCCATAAAGTATGCAAAATTCCCTGCTGGGAATATTTTTGAAGGGTCTTTTCAAAGATGTATGTTTTGAGTGGTTTACACAAAACTGTCGCATACTACATGGTAAAGTGTTTTTTGTAATTTACGTCCTCCAATGTTAAGTCATATCGGACAATGAATGGAATGGGTGAAATGATGCTCAAATGAGCCCGGGGTCCATAGAGCTTAGTGTTACCCGACATTCGTCTTTCAGGACAAGGGAAAACCCCGGAAAAAGCCTTATCCAGGTAACTCACCCTGACCAAGTTTCGAACTTGGGACCTCTTGAACGTGAGGCAGACATGCTACCACCACGGTACCGAGGCGGGCATGGTAAAGTGTGGAAGCATATCGGAAAACATGTGAAACATCTAGATTGTTAACGCAAGCTTATTGCACATACAAGGCGAGCCATGTATGTACACTGTTTATTTGCAATCACATCTTCTGGACAGTAATGTGATTAAATATTGTGACAAGCACAAGAGGGATTCAAAATCTGTTTGTGTCAAGCCACAAAATGGGTGGCTGCAATGGTAATATACATTTGTGTACAGTTAATTGGCTAAACTTTCATATCAGACACAGCTCTCAAGTGCTCTACTTGTGTTTCATTTACTGTACACTAGCTTACTAATATTTCGCTCTTCTAGTAAGCTAGATAAACGAGTGCATCACACTTACTGTAATACCTCAACATTCTGTCATATAGTAGCTGTAATGATCAGCATACGGTGTTGGCTGTGATGCTGAATATTTATTTAGGGAGAAGTTACAAGAATGAAGGTGCTTTACAGGAAAATGTTTGAAGCAAATGAACATCGCCTTAGAATGGGAAGTTAAGCATGCTACTTGGGATGACGTAATTCCTCATGTAATTCACTAGCAGTTTCCATTTCAAACACATTCAATATATAATGTCCAGAACTAATGTAGCTGTCAAATGAGATGATTTTTTTTTTTTTATTTTGAATACTACCAGACAGCAACCAATGGGACTGACAAACGTTAAAGATGAATATGGCTTCCCTTTTGAGCAAAATTATAAGTATTGGAAACTAGACAAATACTCGTATGGAATTCCTTCGAAACTGTTCACTACAAAAAATTTCTATTTTTTTGTAGTGAACAGAAAAATTGGACACAAAAAGTGTTATTTTAACCAGATCTACATTTTTTGTGTAGTAAGATTTTGTCCATCTCTTAAGGTTTTGAGTTATGCAAGAGTTATGCAGAATGTAGGAGACTTCTGAAGACATTCCCAGAAAGCAAGATATAAACTTCATTTTCATGGAAATATTTTCAGCATATTTTATTTTAAATAAATTCGTTGTCATTTTCGAAAAATTTTCGAAGTAATGGGATGGGGGGAGTTTATTTTTTTAAATCGTCTTGTTGCATACTTGGAAGATGCTGAACTAAAACACTAAGTGTGGTGTTCCACATTCTTTTTTTTTTGGTCTTAGTTATCTTGTTTACAAATACTCAGACACACACACACGCATGCATGCACACGCACACGCACATGCATGCGCACGCCCGGATCTTTTTCTAAAAATTCATCTATTTTTGCATTCAGGGTCCACAAAAGGCGTGTTTGCACTACAATCTCAGAATCGAATTTGTGGCTGGAGTTCAATATTTTCTCTTAATGTAATTACGTAATACTTATATGTAATTCCTCAACAATTTACCAATCTAAAAAGTGACTGTATTCTCTCGAAAATAAAGATTCTGTAATATAAATGGAAAACATTCTAAGATCTTTTTCGTTTCCTCTTCTCTTGTCTGTTAGCACGGTCTACACACGCTAGTTCAAGCCGGGCTACTGTCTTTGGTCGCTCACTGCAGAATAAACTTCGGTCAGGCCACTGCCGTCTGTTTAACGTGTTTTACCCCATTGCCTTCTGCAACTGTTCTAATGCACGAAGGGATATCTGCTTACCCGAAAAACGAGGAAGCTAGGCCACCTGATATAATGCGTAACGTCAAAGTACACAATTTTCGAAATACGTGTGCTGCTAATCCTCTTAATGTTTCTTTTAATGTAGGAATTATTTCCCTTTGTATTGCTTTTCACCTAACCCAGAATAATATATTTATCTGAATGGACCTAAGAGACAATACAGTAGAAGCATGATTAGCTTTGATCATTCGCAGTCATACACATAATTATTCAAGGTAGTACACTCCATTACAGTAATAATAATAACTACAGTTAAAAAGAAGTTCTGAATTATTTTGTTATCTAATTTAAATTATGCTTCTTATGGTTCCCTTTTTCCTGAGATCCCTTTTGTTCTCATTACTGCTTGATGAAGTGTCAGCAGTTTTGGCGAGAAACTCTGGGCCAGCAACACTCATCTATATTATTTAAACGTTAGGGGTGAATAATTTTTCACCTGTGTTTAGATGTCGCCACTTCTGCAACTACAAATGCAGTTTCTCTAAGGACAGAGGAAAGAACAAAACTAAGAGTTCTTATTATCTTGATACAAGAATGCATAGAAGTTACTTCAGTAATCATATTCTTGAATAATAAACACGCACCATTTTTGGAACACTCATTTGGAAGCCTAAACATAGTCTCCAGAAGCAGTGTGAAATGATTCCTTTTATTTACACTTCCAGGTGGAAAGAAACTCGCTGCTCCAATTATTGTTACAACAGACATTGCTGTTTGTGACCATAAATACCACTAAAGTATTAAAGATATTCTTAATTAATAAAAAATGAATAATATTGTGTTTGCACAACATTGCTGCTGGCTGGCCCCATAGCTCAGTCGGTAGAACACCTGCCTGCCGTGCTAGAGGTCCTGCGTTCTATTCCCGGCGGTGGGGAGAGAATGGAAGTATGAATGAGAGTGTGAATGTGCACACAATGATCTAATGATTAAAACCCAACGAATACGAGTTAACAGCTTCGATATGTTCCAAAGGAGAACGGCCGCCGATATGACCATTGGAGTTGAAGGCGGGTTATAAATGGAACAAATAAAAAAACCCATTGCTGCTACAAAATTTCGGTAACGTTTTCAACACTGCATATGGAGTCTGTTCTTTGTCGTTGATAATACACAAGGGAAAAAAATGAATATTTACGTTCAACAGTATTCATTGGGTTGAGAAATATATTCACGACTTTTAATGTTCGATTTGATACATAATTAATTGAGAAGCTAACCTCTGATACCAGTTACAAAAATAGTGAAAATGGAACCCGTTCATAGAGCTATCGATTGTTCTAAGAGAAATTGCTTTTTACATTTGTAGTGATGACCGCGACTATACGGAGCATAGTTATTATGGCTAGCAGCTCCCATCTCTAATACTCCCGGCTTAATAGTGAGGGTGGTAAACATCACACACTTTTAAACTATTTTTTTCAGCAAAGAAATCCAACTGAGATGGTATTTTAATTGTGGTGCCAGTCTCCCATGAAAAGCACAATAACAGTTGATATTCCTTCAAGCAATGAATAACTCCCTAAGACGACATATATTCTGAAGTTTGCTATTTGGTTTCAAGTTGTGGAATTAAAGAACCAGTTTTTATTCAGGGAAAAGATAGCGAACTACTTGGCCGTCAACATTTTTTTACTTAGGATGTTAATATCTGAAGTCAAATATGAACGTAAGTTTAAGTGTTCAAGTGTTTAACTTCATAATATCTGGTTTATAAACAAATCGAAGTACAACAAATAGTTATAAAAGGACTACATTTGCGGTTAATGTATTGCCTGAAAATTTGTAGCATCCAAAATGATATTGAGCGCCTTTATGGTTGTATCATTATCTACTCAGGAAGTTATATTTAAGTTACCCATTTTCTGAAGAAAACTGAGGTCATAGCTCAGTTTTCACAAATAGAATCCACCTGTATTCATAAATAGTAGTTTCTCTGTTACATGCTCCCCAAAGATGTCATGAGGCATCTCAGTTTCTTTAAGACTTTGGGGGGGGACTTCCATTATTTTTTTTTCTTCAATATCTGGCCGGGTTTTAATTTTGGACGCTTTAATGCTGTAGGAGTTTGCGAACTTGTATAACTTACTCACACTTTGTGATTTTCAGCAGATACCCCATAAGAAACCTGTAAATAGAAATTGGTTTGTTTCAGATACCTGAGACAGAAAACAGATGGAGGAGTACTACACGCCACTTTGATGGAAAATTGCAGTTTCCGCTTTGGAACAATAGATGGCAAACGTTGAGGAACACACCATCACAAGGAAGCGATTCATCTTTGGATTCTTCACTGGGGTGGTGGACTTGAAGAATAACGCATTTAACCGATTAGGTCTTAGCGGGCGGTGAATAAATGAAATGGTGCTCAACTGTGCTCGGAGTCCTAAATTTTAAAGTTACCCGACATTTATTTACCAGGATGCCGGAAAACTCTCTAGGAACAACTTATCCAGGAAAATCAACCTAATCAAAATTCTTGAAAGTGAGACAGCTATATCAACCCCATGCCATGGAATGTTAGAATTATAAACATTTTCGCAGAGTAGTTTGGATGAAATGTACTAATGTCAATTATGAGTTTATTTGGTGTGAAGTAGGTACTATTGGCAGAATATCAAATGGGGTTATAATAAAGAAATTTTCTGAAACTCAGCAGTAGGCTACTTAAAATACCTCGCCACATGGCATTGCAATGGGACTTTTATATAACTAGGTTATGTATTTGTAATTGATGATGAATTTGCACTACAGTTTGAAACCTTTCAAACAGAGAGCGTCAACAACAGAAAAGTGCATTCAGCAGCAATTATCGAGAGCCAGAAGGTAAATATTTGGTATTATGATCATCGGTTCAAAATCCTGTATATAATTTTAAATGTTAAAATGGACAGAATAGGTATGCTGATTTTAACATACAATGTCTTAAATGACTGAAGTATGCAACATACTATGTAGAAGTGGAGTATGAGGACCCATCACCCTCATCCGTGACATTTGTAGCAATATACTAGTGTATTCAAGTTACAGCACTTCCGAATTTTTACTCACTAACTAATCGCACGAAAATCTTGACGCAACATCTCTGCAGCCGTACTCATTTTCTGCAACGTCGACACCATGATTTCATGGCCACTGCGAACACTTATTTAGGAGATTTGTTTTGACCACTGGAAAATTGCTAATGCAATAGCGGCACATTGTCCATAAAATACTCCAGGACGATTAAATCAAAATGTTGCTTGATTAAGTCGTCCAGGAGTAGCATCAGCTTTAACTCCAATTCTAGGAATAGTTCATGAGTGAATTACATCTTCAGCTTCGTTTCTGGTTTGTAAAAGGCATCCACGTCTCATCCATTGTCACAATTAACAAGAGGAAAATGCCATTCATGCCTTCATCCCACGTCAACATTCGCTGCTAGTATTCCACGCGCGCAGTATTGTGGTCATCTGTTAGCATTCATGGCACCCTTCTGGAAGACACTTTCTACGTTCTCAGGTCATGCAGATCATGTGTACAGATTTCATGGAAATGCCAACTCTGGAGATGATCTGTTTTACAGTCATTCGGCGATCCTCCAAAACAAATTTCTCCACCTGCTTGATCATGTCATCATCGGGTTTTCCGAGGCCAAGATTCTCTTGTTTTGTTGTCACACAATGTTCTGCCTTCTTTGAACTGTCGCAACCACAAATGCAAATAATACACATCCATGACACCATCATCACATGTTTCACTTAATTGGCGATGAGTTTCAATCAGGTCACACCATGCAAATGGAGAAAACGAATGATTACACACTAATCATGCAATGAAAACGTCGCCATTTTAAGTATACAAAGCAACCCTCATTCTCACCGTTGCTACGAGAGATGCTGTGTCCATGCAGTGTCATTCTTTCACAAAGAGTGCCCCCTTACTTTAAAATAAACCACATGTTCCTATCTGTTTCCAGTTTGGAGAAAAAAGAATGGAAGATGTTATAACTTGAATGCACCCCTTAAATTATACATATCGTAATTAATCGACCCGCACTGAATTAGTATGACAAATGTTTATTGAGTATTTTAATGGGAATGCATATATCATTGGCTCTCTGTCAATAACGACTGAATGAATCATGAAATTCTTTTACTTGTCATTCTTCACTTTACTAAATACTGTCAGTTTGTTAATATAAATGTATTACTTGCTTACAATAAAGATTGTGCCATTGATAAAGTTATGTTATACATTGTTGTCTCTTTACCTCGTTATCTAGCCAAAGGTCATGTCATCTAGCAGTGAACTGTCGCACTGAAATGGCTAGGTGAAGGCATATTTTGATAAAAAATAATCTATGGTCACAGTAAAACATGTTGGACACGTGTATATTCTCAGAACTTGCTCCATTTTGCAGAGATGCTTTCACCTGTGATGTGGTTGATACTGTTACAATGCTGTAAATTTTGCAGACTTTTTAACAATAAGAAATTGTACACTTGTCATTAAACTGTGACTACATTATGCCTGCAAGGATTCCTCTGCAATATGCAACTAATGTTTGTATTCAAATGTATCGATATTTTGTGCAGTTTACTAGTTACATTTAAATTATGTCACCATGAAAACTCCTTGGCATCTATCACAAAGCAGCCGCATCTTAGGTCATGGAACATTTATAATTCTCCCGATTATCCCTACTGTTACAGTGATAAAATATGTGAGCATTAGGTACGGAGTATATCTTGAGAGATATTTCAACATGACTGATTAATAATCGTGGCATTTCATTCCTTAACTGTAACAATATGTTGACTGTGCAGTACTTTGTAATGCTTTAAAACAGAATTTACACAATTACAGCCTTGCACATTTGTAACATATACTTCTGCTTTGAATAAACAGAAAGTAACCTAATTTGTTCCGGATCAGAACAACGAAAAAGGCAAGAATTGAACAATGCTATAAACGTAGTGGAACTATTGGAATACTCGAATGATACTGAAGCGGAAGGGGAGTGAAGTGTTCAAGTGTGATAAGTGGAAAGTACTACGGGAATGTTGGCTGGAGACACTCTTGGTAAGCCACGCTGTAATTAAGATGCCCTTGCCGGCTCTAGGATGATGATGACAAGGAGGGGAGGAAGGACTAATACTAATGCTAAACTTAATTTATTTTGCTCTTTCATGAAGTTATTTAGGGCACAAATTGGTCTGGATTTTAAGATGCAGTAGTTTTTTTTTTTTCGCTGAGGTTTTTTGACTTAAAAGTGGAAACCTATGGTTTCTCTATGTTGGTATTTACTTTCACTTTGCTATGGTAAACCCTATTCGTAACCTCTCATAAGCAGGGTATATTCTTCAATAACTTACATAGTATGTTATATATATAGTAACATACATCTATATACTATAGATGTGATATAGACTATATTGTATAATTTGTAAAACGTATGCTTTCGGTGGTATCTTTCGACAGACTGCCGCTATTTGAATGACGGTTTACACATTGACAGCAGTTTTCTGCGCTGATTTGGAACCGTTCCAAGTAGAAGGAATGTGTAGTGTTTAACATCCGCTTTTATTACATGCGGCTCCGCATGTGGTCACACTGATGATACATAAAATGACGAAACCCCGGTGGAATGAGATGGCTGGGGAAACCGGAGCACCCGGAGAAAACTCGCCCCTACGTCGCTTTGTCCATAAATCTCACATGCGGTCGCCTAGGATTGAATCCTGGCCACTATGGTGAGAGTCGAGTGGTAACCACTCGGCCATGGTGCGGACCGCTCTAAGTAGGGTTTCCGCATTTATATGCTTTGGCTCTGTGGCATTTAGGAAAGGTTCGTTAGATTTTAGAGGAGCCACATATCTAGCACATCTATCGTACCGACCCCTCAATTCCTGTGAGAGTTTGGGTTCACAACATTCTATTCGGAGCTATCGAGTAGTGTGTGGTCACCTTAATATCAAAGTGGAGGCTGCCATTCACCGATCCTCCAAATGGAGTACCCATAATTTCGATGAAGTCCAAAAGATGACGTCCAAATCTGTCATACTACTATTTACCAGCCCCTCCAGCAACAAGAAATATTTATGACTAGAGGCAGGCAAAATATGAAATGTCATGTTATGACTTGTTTCAGTTTGTAACTTTCACTTCATTCAGTTTCACAGTGGTTTATTTATAGCCTAGTTCACTGAAACTTCGCTTAACTCATACTATCACTTCAGTAATATGAAGTATTTCAATGTTCCCTATCACACGTTTTATGCGTCTTAGTGAAGTATGCACGGCACGGGTTCTTTTTCCGTAAGGTTCAATCACTGGGCAGTTGAACACCAGGGGCATCTAATCCCTTGCAGTAGCAGCAGGTCGCCACACGCGTCAGAACTCGCTCGGAAAACGGCCCTTTTCATCGCAGCAGAAATGCTATCGCTAACTTGCTTCGTGAGACTCCTTGAAATTGCGAAAGCGCTTTCTTATATAGCTATACAGAGTCCCAGAACATTATAGGATTATCTGGCTATAACGCTTATACTGTTAACGTTGGGCAAATACGCTCCTTATCTCCCTATTGTCCCGACTCCCTGGCACTGATCTGCCGATAACCTTGGTCTGAGCCCTTGCTTCACAGTAGTCTAAACTACACTTACTGTCATGAGACCAAATATATTTACGTTTAGCAATGTATGATTTTAGTGCATGTGGCAAACATTCACATATGATATTTTGTTTAAGTATTCCTGTATTAAGATAATCTGCACATTTCTTCATTTAATGTAGATTTTTTCTTTAAAATTTGACTGAAACGCATTAAAAATGTCCAAGCCACTCTTTCCAAGAAGTGTGGTATAATTGAGAACATATAGCATTTCGTCTGCCATCTCACATACAAAATGAAATGTCCTCTATTGTGCTTTTTATTTTTGCGAACCGGAACTTTTAGAAGCGTATTGATTTCACTATTAAGCAAATACAGTACAACTTGATCACTTTTTTATGTTTCCTCTTCTTTTTTTCTCAGTGATAACATTACAAGCTCTATATAACTTAAAATTCATTTATATTTCATTATTAAATATGAAAATAGTACAAACTTATATGTCCTCTATTCTTGTGCTTTATATTTTCGCGAACCGGAGCTCTTAGTAACATTGTAATTACTGTTACGCAAAGACAAAGCAACCAGTGATTACTTTTTCCTTTTCTTCTAAGCGTCGTTTTCTACTTTCTCGGTGATAAAAACTACAAACTGCGCTAAATTAGTTTAATTGACTTGTGTTTCATTGTTAAATACTAAAATAGCGTGCTATCTTAAACTAAGGAATTGTAAGTGCTTAAAACCCTTCAAATATAATTAAGACGTTCTTGCTTTAAAACTTCATTTTAATACTTTGGTGCTTTTCCTCATATTTACATATTTTGGCAAACATTTCTTATTTTGCTGTTATTTATATATGAGCTATCCATTGCTTTGTGTTTATTTCATCAATGTACTTTATATAGTGAAACGACATAAGCCATCGATGAAAATGATGCTGCTTTATTTTCCTTTTGATGAAAGAAAGGTAACTGGTTAATCTAGAACGATATTTCCTTTAATTGTGTTATGGTAAGCCCGGAATCTGCGACATGTATACTAATATTTTGAAGGCTTGAATATCATCAATAATAAGCATAAAATAGAGCGAGATATCGATTTTGTTGGCAGGCTGAGAGCACTGTTGATAAACGTATCTACACATAACAAGTCGCATTGATCTAACTTATGAGCAGAATTGTAGTAAACAAACGAAGCTTATTTCGTTTGCCATACAGTATCTGTTCTTAAAATCGTTTTTATTACGCTACTTTTATGTACATGCATTCAAGGTACTACACGACAGAGTGTTGAGGCGTATTGACCTTCACTGAGAACGCTGTATGCGTTCGTTATCTTGTTTATAGAATTGCCAAATATTAGTGACCTGGCGTACAATAGTAACTGAGGAAACACAAATGGAGCATTTGGGAGCTGTCTGTCTGATATAAAGGTTTAGTCAAGTATCATATACGCAAATGTAAATTAGCATTGCAGCTGCTGTTACTTGTCCCAATATTCAGTAACGTTATATATTTTTTCTCGCGCATGCCGATCTATGACACGTTGCTGTGATAGCATCTGAATAGAATGTGTATACACTGTTTCGCCGAGTATGTGCGATAGACGTGCATAAACATCTCTATTGGTTCAAATTCCTTCCGATATGCTTACACGCTTTGCCATGTTGTACTTCAAGAAATGTGTTTCAGGAAAATACTATTTATACAAATTATTTAATCTGTGGGCTAAATATGACTTTAAGGGAAAAAAACAGCTTTTGGCAAAATATATGAACTTATTATTTAACAAAGAATAAAGTGAAAAGTGGTTATTTATCAAAACATTTATATTAAAAATAACTGTCTTATGCTAAATGTGTATTTTCATCCGTTTCATAATACTTTCAAGCTCATTTAACTGTTACTATTTTAACAGTATTTGGTACTACTGTTTGCTTACTCGCTAGTCGAAAGTGCATGATAGGTTTTGGTCGTTAAGCTTACTTCTTTGTTCAGACTTCATCAACCGTAGAAAGAGATATGTAGATCTAAACAGGCTTAAAATATTTGCTTGAAGTTTGTGCAATCTAATGAATCAAAAGGGGAAAGCGATCGTAAAAATAAGTTAACAGTTTCCTTCTGAAATTTAAACATCATTTCAGCACCACTCAAAGTGTACTTGTTTAATTGCAGTTCTGGTCTAATAATTTATACGTCCACTAAATAGATTACCCAATACACCTTCAAATCCTTTTCTTTTATCATGAAACCTCTTTTCAAGTTCTCCGTGAAGTGTTGCTAAAACCTTTACAGAACCTTCTGCTATAGCTCTGTATTTTAATGTAAACACGATTATGCAGTTAGTGTGTGGAATGTTGTGTTTGTTTATTTCTTAACTCAATTTCCCAAACGAATAATTCTTGCTTAAACAATTTTATGCAGAAAAAAAAGCTGAACAATTCTGTAATCTGCCCCGTAATTATGCACTTATACCAATCAACCATTCATTTCAATTAGTAAGGTTAAATTTCTTAACAATTCTCATCACGTAATGCAATTAGTTCATTACCATGGGTATCCATAAAGGTGCCGTCTTCTGTCTCAGCTTATAAACGAAGAAAATCGTTTTTATTTACTCAGCTTCATGTGATATGAAATATCACGGCTTTCACTCTCTTTCGGAGAATTTATTGAAATTCCATGTAGTGAAGTCCTCTGGACCTTTTTGACCGCACCGTGGCGGAGTGGTTAGACCACTCGCCTTTCACCAAGGAGGTCCGGATTCGATCCCAGGCGACCACAAAGTGAGATTTTTGGTGGAAAACTTGGCGCTGAGGGATTTTCTGCGAGACCTCCTGTTTCCACTGCCATCTCACTCCACCGGTGCTCCATCTTCATCTCTTGTATCATGAGTGTCACCACCTGCGATGCCTTATGTACTAAAAGCGGGCGATAAACACTACACCCATGAAATTTGCAGTTTCAGTAACCATTTTCATAGCGTTGCGAAGTTGAATGTTCTTTGCGCACAAGTTTTCTTGGTGCACAATACAAAGCACAGCTTAAAGTCATGTTGCACGATTATGTCTTTGATTTTACTGTTAAGGCGCACTACTCCTTAATTGTACTACATATTACCGCTGCTCCATCTGTTGGCCCTAGCTTCTCCCATAGAAAATTAAAGATCTTAGTTGTACATAGGAGATTCAAATGTCCAAAACTATTATGGTGAGTTTCATGACATTACATCCAATAGTTTTTCCTTTATCTTACGATCACCGTCCATACCTCTGATAAAAATTGCAAGCTGGAAGGTACGGTGCTGTTTTCTATGCTATAATTCCTTTATAACTACAACTAATTCACCTTGATTGTCATGTGCAGGTTCGTTTACTCGTGTATACGTAGAAGAGGTCAGAGTAATGGAATGAAAATGATCTACTTTTCCTGGAGAGACCGTCTCCACTGCTAAAAATAAGCACTCTTTCAAACTCGCGCTTTTTGAAGGATCGAAATGTTTTCACGACGTGCAATGTTAGCTTGAAGCTAGCCCAAATAGCAGGTTCTCTGAGGTAAGTATCTTCTTTTCCACAGGCAAAATAAACACTTGCCACTGACCAGCGTGATAAAATTGAGAAACAGCAATATATCACAGCACGGTAAAGTGCACTATACTTCAACAAACGCACAGTTCAGTTATTCCAACAAAGCCGATCTTCCTTTCTGTTGGTATATATCATACTGATTCTAATGGCAGGTTGTCTCCTCAGCGCGCTGACAATGCTGCTGCTCACCAAATGGGAAACCCAAGTTCTACACGCAGTATCGGTGTAGGAGTTCTCTCCCGCTGCCTGACCTGGCTTGTCGTGCTTCTAGCCTCGTTATATTCCTGAGGGTGCAATTGAGGAGCTACTTCTTTGAGATCACATTCCACCTTACGGGATTGCACCGTACTCATTCGTAAATGGGTGGTTTAAATGGCACATTTTACATTACGAGAGACACTATATTTTGTGCCTAGTAATTAAAACAAAGTAATTTCTAATTGAAAACTGCTTTATTCTTCTTCAAAATAGTCTCCTTTATGATCAGTACACATTTTTATCGGTTTGAACCATTTGTCAAAGCATTTATTCCAATCTTCTTGAGACAGCTGCAAAACTTGGTTTTTGAAGCCATCAACGGCTTCTTCTGCTGACGGAAATCGTTTTCCACGCAATTTGTTCTTGCTGTTCGAGAACAAAAAGAAATCATTACGTGTCAAATCAGGACTGTATGGCGGATGACCCATCAATTCGATTATTTGAGTGTTCAAATAATCTGTTATACGAGGTGCGTGTGCACTCCCATTGTTTTGATGAAGAACAATCCTGCGGCTCTTGTTGGTTTTCCTTATTTCACCGAAGACTTCCGGCAAACAAATGGTTTTGTACCATTCGGCATTGACCGTTTTACGTTCCTCTAAAGGCACTGTTGCCACATGGCCAGTTTTGCTGAAAATTCAGGCTCCCATTTGTTTGGAAGTGCTTTGAATGCGAACAACTTTCATTGTAAACTGTTGTTTACTTTCGGGCTCATATGTAGAGATCAAAATTCGTCACCTGTTACAATCTTGTATTTCTTAAGCATTTTTGTACACCAACTGACAACGAGCATCTTTTCGACATTGCGTCAAATTATGTGGGATCCAACGGGAGAAAACCTTTCTCACGGCTACATAATCACCCAATATTTTAATTATGCTGGTGGAACTAATGTCTAGGGTTTGCTCAATATCATATGTCGCAGGACGATCTTGTATTATTATTATTTTTTGCAGAACATCAATGCTTTCTGTCAGAAGAACTGATTTTGGAGACCTTCACGAACTTCATCATTAAGCAAACGGCAGCAACAATTAAATTCGTTATACCAGCGTTTCACAGTGGCAAAGAATTGAGCTTCATCGCCAACTGTGGAAGTTAGTTGAAGGATGCACTCTTTTCTTGATAATCCACGTCGAAAGTCTTAATAAATAATTGCCCGAACATTTCCTCGAGTTAATTCCATGATTTTGTTGAAAAAGAATTTTCAAGTTAATGTAAACAAAGCAAATGACACTCTGTTCACAAAATATCTGAAGTAGATTATGATCAACAATGTCAAACTTTCCATTGGAAACGTCAGATGGCATCTGCAACATTCAATGTTGACAAGCCTCAAAATATAAATAGTGCCCCTCGAACAAGGAATAACAAACCAGTAACCTCTTTTTCGGTTCTTTTAAATTGTAGGGTTTGACAGTATCTGTAATACATAAACGTAAAGTAAGTTGTGTTTATTGCTTAATTATTATTGATATATACAAAAATCTAAAGATCCTATTATTTTAAAATAACGAAGTAAAATTCTCAAATCCCTTGAAGTATAATTAGCATGTTTTGGCTTTAAAATATTCATTTGATAATACATTGGGAAGTTTTTCTTCATATTTTGGAAAATTTATCCACATTTTGGATCTCTATGCCCTTCTCCTTGCTTTGTATCGCGTTATTTAATCAATTCCTACGTTTTTGTATAGTGAAAGGACATTAACAACCTACGAAGAACTTCAGACTGCACCTACCTTTTGCATTTGGATAAAGAGGTAAGTGATTCTTCTACAGTGGCACTTATTTTCACTTTGTTATGATACCACAAACCAATCTTACGTTTTCTACATATTCAACGGACAGTTATTGTAAACAAAATGTCTAACAGGCATTTCACTTACGCTATATAAGTATATAGGAATCATAGTTTTCTCATGGACTTGGTGATTACATACAGCCTACATGAAATGCCAACTATTTCACTAGAACCTAAATAAGATAGTCATATCCAAAAGCCAACACCTTTCGCGGTAATATGTTTGCATTACAGTGCATATACTTCAGATGTTACATTACAGTCTACCATGCTCGTAATAGGGAACCTTTTCGTTTGAAAATACAACCACATTCCAAAAAATATCCGGTTATGCTCTTCCATCAAAGATTTGTTTGGCGCTCTTCTGTGGCGAATATTTTGCTTCATGAAGCCATCATATCTTATACATTTAATAACAATTCCACTGTTATTCTGTTTAAGTTAGTGTAGCTGTATGGAACGGGTTTTATTACACACTAAGATGGAATTATCTCCTCTCTGGATGTGTTCTTAGGTTCACCTGGCTTTCGCAGTGTATTCAGTTCCTTGATTCTGAACACTGAGAAATTTCCTATAGCAAATCTTTGTCGCCCATCTTCCTATTTACATCGTTTTCATATTCAATATTAGTGGATATGACTGCCAAATAAAATACTGTTACCGAATGACTCCATTTCATTAGTTCTTTAGTTTAGTCCTCCAACGTTAAGTCATATCGGACGATGAATGAAGTGGATGTAATGATGCTTAAATGATTTCGGGGTCCATGCAGCTTAGAGTTACCCGACATTCGTCTTTCAGGATAAGGGGAAACCCCGGGAAAAGGCTCATCCAGGTAACTCACCCTGACCGAAATTCGACCTCTTGAACGTGAGACAGACACGTTACAATCGACGCTACCGAGGTGGGCATTTCGCTAATGAAATTCTGCTCCACATAATGCTTTAAATACCCTTCTTCCATATCAAGGGCTCTAAAACCAAAATGTGGGCGTGTCAGTGAAAATGTTTCGCTATGCAATGTATAATTCTAGGAGCATTTTTAAAGTCCCCGACTGTGCATTACTTTAAGTTATTCCATTATCCGACCAACTGAATTTTATATTTGGTATGGTTTATCAAATCGTTTAACTTGACTTACCTTCCAAAATTTAATTTTGCAAAAATTATTACGCAGATGTATGTTTCCTATTAAACTAATTACTCTTATTAACCAATAGAAACCTCGTGGAGAGTTACACAACACAGTGCAACACCCTTGGCATAAGGTAAACATCGACGCTTAGCATGTAACAGAAAACGGTGAGGTACCTCTCTTGTACCTACTGGGGCACAAGAAATTTATTTTGCCACATTTGCCTCTTGTTATAGCAATGTTTCAGGGATAGTTTATTACTCAGTCCTCTTTGCCAATTAAATGCTATCGCAATTTTGCAAAACACTATCAGGATTTTCTACACTTTTTTCATGACTCAGTACAACTGCTGTCCGATATAACTTCTGTTTAAGAGTCGCGAACAAAACTCATGGCATAAAAATGAGCTATTTTTTCAACATTTTATAAAGAACGAAGCTTTGGATTGTTTATATAATACCAGCTTGTTAATTTATTTGTTTATTTTAATTTTTTTCTTGTCAAGTATTAAAACTGTTTCCTGTGGACGCGTTCTTAAGAATACGTCTCAGAGTGCTCCCTCCGGCGCAATGGTTATGACATTAGTTTTCATGTGAAAGGTAAACTAGTTTGAGTGTCCTTCGCTTTTTGGTCATTTTTGTTTATTTATTTATTTATTCATTCATTATTTATTTAGTTTTTGTTTGGTTGGTTGTTTGTTTTGTTAATTCTTGTATAAATGTATGCATTTCAAAGAGTAATTTCATCTTGTCAATGCAATGCATTACAATTCTTTCTTACAAAGGTTAAATCCTGCTTAACACTTTCACATGCTGTTCGCCTGAATTGAAAGTGGTTTTGAAAGGTGAACAAACTTACATAAAATAAAAATTAAATGCAACTCTTTGCATCAGGCTTATAGCAACTGCTCGAAAATGCGACCTACGTATTGAATGCAAAGTTGACAGCGGCGAAGGAACGACTGTCGTAGTCTGTCCAAAATTCCTTGTGTGTGTCGAATAGCCTCACGTGTTGTTATTATTCGGGTAGATAGGTCCTCTTCTTAGTTACGTATCAAAAAGACGAAGAAAAATGACAACTACATGACAGGAACGCAACTACGGTAAACGCAAAATTTAATGGCAGCTGAAAGTTTACCACTAGCAGCGAAGCGAGAAGTAGCCATATGTCAAAGGGCGGGAGAAGCTACAGGTTCTACCAAAAGTTTAAGGACACCTGCATATTTCACCGAAATACACTCTGTCCTTAAACTATTTTGTCCAGCGGCCTTATATTTCTTAAATAATATTATCTTATTAAAGGGTGTGTTTAAAATCAATGATGTAAATCTCACTATTCCTTTAGGTGTTATGATTTTTTTCAGTTTTTAAATATTTGTGGAGATGTGACCATGCAATTATAAGGGATATCTATTTTATTTTTCTCTGATGGGAAAGGCATATATGTGAGGATATTTTTATAAGTATGACATTGTTATCATATACTGTTTATCAATAATTGTCATAATGTTTATAACTTTGGAAAAAATTGCAAAAGAAAAGTGAATGAGTGCTATTTGGCAATGGATTCAATCCCATGATGAATGAACCAGCGAAGCCGGAATGGTGTCAAGTGTACAGTCCGTGCTGTAGACTGAAACACTTAATGGCCTTGGGTTGGCTTGTTATACATTGCACAACATGTAGTTGTGGTAGCTGCCACTTTGTCCTGGTGAGAAAATTGACTGTTAACTAAAACTGGGAAAGAAAAGTGTAAATGAGGATGTAAAATGGCAAGTAATTAGTATGCACAAGTGCGGACGGTCATACAAAGATATTGCAAATCAATTGGGAATAAGTAAAACCTGTGTGGCACGGACAGTAGGGAAATATAAGAAAAGCGGCAGAGTTTCAGGCATGGAACGAAGTGGTAGGCCAAGGTCCAAAACAATGAAACTGAGCTTGAATGCCAAATGAGGAGCAATAAAATATTAAAAGCAAGTGCAGTGTAAATTTGGAGCAATGGGTAATAAATCTGTGATAACGTATTACGTTATGTGTCCTTAGAATAAAAGTTTTAAAATTTTAATGGGTGTCCTTAACCTTTGGTAGGAGCTGTATATGCAGTAACAAGACGAAATGAAAACAATTTATAGGGTATTCCTGTAGATGTAAGGTAAATATAAACTTGGCGTGTGTGCTAATTTAACAAGTAATCTGGAAATCGTACATCAAAATGCTAACAAAAGTGCGCAGACCAAGCAGAACATTTCTTTTGGTAAAGTTGCTGTACCTGCCTCGTCATCATCGTATTGTGACTTTGTGTGTTCGCGATATTAAACGTCCAATTGCACAAACTCAAAATGTTCTTTATTTCCACCGAATTGCAGTTGAAACACTTGCCGTTTATATACAATTACTTAGCGCACACAATTACAATTCACCAGTTCGCCTGTCACAGGTACATTGCACGCTCACAGTTACGTACAACTCTTCTAATACACGTACACCGTCTTCCAGTCCGTCCACTCACTCGGCGCTCCTCACGACTGCTCGCCAAGAACTGAACTGAACTCTCGGTCGCATCATCCCTCTATTTATAGGGGGCTAAATGTTTCTAGAGAATTCTTTACCCTGGAGGGGAAAAATATTCCGGAGATTTCGCGTTCTTTCAGGCGGCAGGAGGAGGGGGAAACGAAGATTGAGCCACCCCCGTGGTTTCCCCTCTCTCCACTCTGTCACGTCTCCGCAGCCGCCAGCTGACCGGCGAGGGTGTGGTACCCATGTCACACCCCCCTCCACCGGCCATCCCCTCCCGTAGCCGACCGCAAGTTCGCTGATTGGGTAACACTGCTCCCTCCTCAAGGCTGGTCGTCCCGAACAGCACCATCGCAGCGGGCCAGGCGATCCAGGTGTACCACCAACATCTTTCCTCGGGGCACCTTCTGGATGCGGTAGATCACATCGACAATGCTCTTCACCACACGGTATGGTCCTTGCCATGGCTGCTGAAGCTTCGGGCAGCGTCCCTTGGTCCGGGTAGGGCGGTACAACCAGACCAGGTCACCTTGCTGGAACCCTTTGCTGTTGGCTTGCCTGTCGTATCGGGTTTTCATGCGGTCGCTCGCCTTCTGGATGTTCTGGCAAGCCAGCTCGTGCATGTCGTGGAAGTGGTCCACCAGGTTCTCCACATACTCGGTCGCTGGCTGTTTCGCCTCCGGAGGGCTTCCAAAAGCCAGGTCACAAGGGAGGCGTAACTCTCTGCCGCACATTAAGCTGGCTTGCGTCATCCCCGTGGTGTGTGTTGACGAGCGGTAGGCCAGCAAGAACAGTGGCACTTTGACGTCCCAGTCTCGCTGATGGCTGGCCATGACCTTCCTCAGATGTTCCTCTAAGGTCTTGATGTACCTTTCGACCATGCCATCCGACTGGGAATGTAGAGGCGTCGTGCGGGTCTTGTTCACCCCAAGCCTTTGTAGTGCCTCCTTCATCAGGTTGGACTCAAAATTGGTGCCCTGGTCACTGTATAGCTCTAACGGTACCTCAAATCGGCAGAACACCTGCTCCACGAGGCAGTCTGTGATTGTCCTTGCCTCTTGGTTCGGGATGGCATACACCTCCGGCCACTTGGTGAAGTAGTCCACGACCACCATCAGGTACTTGTTGCCTCGGTCGGACATCGGAAATGGTCCAGCTATGTCAATGGCGATCCGTTCGAATGGCGCTCCGACGTTGTACTGCTGCATGCGACCCCGGCTCCTAGTCTGGGGGCCGCGACTCGCCGCGCACACGTGACACTGACGGCACCATCTCTCAGCGTCTGCTCGGAGCCTCGGGCAGTAGTAGCGCTGCCGTAGTTTGTCAATCGTTCGGTTCGCTCCTAGGTGTCCTCCTGAAGCACCGGCGTGCACTTCCTCCAAGACTTCCGGGACCTTACTCCGGTGGAGTGCCAACTGTTCTCTCTGCATCTTGCCAACAGGTGATTCCCATACCCGGAACAGCACGCCCTCTCTGATCTTCAACGAGTCCCATTGGCCCCAGTACGACTTGTAGGTGGCGCTCCTCGGTGCGATGTCCTCCCAGGTAGTTCTTGTCCCTGCCTCTACCTCCTTTAAGAGTGGCCCCAAGTCTGCGTCCGCCAGCTGCTCCCTTCTCAGGCATGCGCTATCCCAGCCATCCGCAGGCACTGCCGTGACTTCTCGGACTGCTGCGGCACGCTCCTTCTCTTCCACTCTTGTGCACTGGCCGCACTCTTCTGGACAGGGTCTTCGGGACGTAGTGTCTACGTTACCGTGGCTTTTCTCTTTGCGATGTTCCGAGGTGAAGTCGTACTCCTGCAGCCTCTGGACTCAACGTGCTGTCTGGCCTTCCAGATTCTTAAAGCTCAATAGCCAGGTTAGGGCGGAATGGTCAGTCCTCAGGTGGAATGGCTGACCGTACAGGTACTTGTGGAGGTGCTCCAAGGTCTTTACTACTGCCAATAATTCTCGCCGGGTGACGCAGTAATTCTTCTCTGCCTTGGATAGCGTCTTGCTGTAGTAGGCTACCATCCGCTCATGGCCGTCCTGGATCTGCGATAGGACGTCTCCAATGCAGTGGTCGCTGGCGTCGGTGTCCACAATGAAGGCGCCACCCGGTTGTGGGAAACCCAATATTGGAGCACTGCACAGGGTCTTCTTCAGGTGCTGGAAAGCGTTTTCGGCGTCCTCCGTCCAAACATAGGGCCGGTGTTCCTCTGTCAGGCGGGTGAGGGGTTTGGCGATGCTAGACAACCCCTTTATGAAGCGTCGGTAATAACTGCACAGCCCCAGGAAACTGCGCAACTCTTTCTTATCCTTTGGGCGAGGCCAATCTCTCACAGCCTGTTTCTTCTCCGGGTCTGTGGCCACTCCGGTTGCTGAGACTGTGGCCCAAGTAGTTCACTTCCTTGCGGAAGAGCTGGCACTTCTTCGCGTTCAGCTTCAAGTTGGTCGCCTGCAATCTCTGTAGCACCTTACTCAGATTCTCGAGATGGTCTTCAAAAGTCTTCCCGACGATGATGTCGTCCAGGTATAGCAGGCGGGCGACGTAAGTCAGTGTTCTCATCACTGACTCCATAAGGCGTTTGGAGGTAGCTGCTACGTTGCAGAGGCCAAAGAGCATAACTGTGAACTGCCAGAGCCCTTGGCCTGTCGAGAATGCGGTCTTCGTTTCTTCCAGCTTTGCGGTCAGGTTGTTATTTGCCGTTTCCGTCTTCGCAGTGAGGTTGTCATTCGCCGTCTTTATTTCTGTCAGTTCCGCGGCCAGGTTATTATTTGCCGCTTTCATTTCCGAGGTCAGTTCGACCTTCATTTGCACCATCTTCTCCAAAATCTGTTTTAATGCCGCGTCCATGGTTGTAATGTTTGGTGATGTTGTCGTCCCGCTTCCTGACTACCAGTGTGACTTTGTGGGTTCGCGAAATTAAAAGTCCAATTGCACAAACTCAAAATGTTCTTTATTTCCACGGAGTTACAGTTGATACACTTGCCTATTACATAGAATTACTTAGTGCACACAAGTACAGTTCACCAGTTCGTCTGCCACATGTGTAACTAAATTGATTGGTGAGCAAAGAGTTCTACGTTGCGACGCCAATTTGTTACAAAAATATTAATAAGTTCACACAATTCCACGGTGTGACGCCAATTTGAAGCAATAATTTAATGGCGAGCAAATAAGTCGGCGAGCAATGAGGTTTCTCTCAGGGTATGCGTGGATGTGTGAGGAGGAGATTTTAATAACACTGGAATGCCCGTTTCCACTTTATTTATTTACTGCTTCTTTTCAAACATCGAAATGAAAGTTGCCGACCAAGGGTTACCAATCTCGGTTTAGAGTTACTGAATGCAGAATGTTTATTACTCGATAAATTTATTTGTTCCTCATATATCTACGAACCGACAATTATCAAACACAGAACAGGTTGACCGCCCTAATAGGCTTCACGCCTTGGACTGCTCTCATCGGCCTGACGCCGAAGACTCCTGATCGGCTTCACGCCGAAGACTGTTCTGCATGACCACAGCTGCGCGTGTGTGTATATGTAACTTTCACTCTCAAAACTCCTTTTCAACCAAAATCCCTTTGTGGCTGTTTTGTCGCCATTGTAAATGATCCAAAGAATTCCCTATTCATACAAGTCAAGTGACAATTCCTTTAGAAACTGTTAAGGACGCTGTTTCTTACATTGCTTTTGTTACAACACTTTCCCCCAACTCAACTGGCCTTGCCCTTGTCGTAACAAAGAACCACCATTCCTTTGACATCCATCATGATTATTTATTTCTGGCAAACCTTAATTTCGGTATCACAGGTCTACTGCACGCTCACAGTTACGTACAACTCCTCTAACACACACGTACACCGTCTTCCAGTCCGTCCACTCACACGGCGCTCCTCACGACTGCTCGCCAAGAACTGAACTGAACTCTCGATCGCATCGTTCCTCTATTTATAGGTGGGTAAATGTTTCTAGAGAATTCTTTACAATGGAGGGGAAAATATTCCGGAGATTTCGCGTTCTTTCAGGCGGCAGGAGGAGGGGGAAACGAAGATTCAGCCACCCCTGTTGTTTCCCCTCTCTCCACTCTGTCACGCCTCTGCAGGTGCCAGCTGACCGGTGAGGGTGCGGTACCGATGCCACACGCCCCCCTCCACCGGCTATCCCCTCGCGTAGCCGACCGCAAGTTCGCCGATTGGGTAACAGTATTCATCTTCATCCTCGCCTCTGACCACGTCGAAATCATCGCTGTCTTCCTCTAAGTTGATGCTAATTGGCTGCAGTATTTCTTCGCGTTTTAAAGAAACAATATACACTGTAAATTATACAGCTGCTTTGGTGACGCAACACTTACCGTTTATGTATTATTGGTTCACTTACTGCTCGCACCTTGTTCACTATGTGAAATTTTGACTAATCCAACAAAGAATATTAAATTAAACACCAATAAAACAATTCCTCATAATCGGTATAATTGAATTACGGGAACCGAAATTACCACCATTAACACGAAAGCAGAAATACGAACTGAAGCTATAATAGCTTGAGACTTTTAGTTCCTTATCCTAGCCATGCGGTTCTGTTACCTTTGTTGAAACACAAGCTGACACAATAAACAAAAATGTACATAAGGAAAGGATCTGGACAAATGATGAGAGCATCTTAACAGAGCTACTGCTGAAAGACGAATTCAATGCACATTCATATCTCTGCAACCAGTTAACGTAGGGAATTGGTTTTTAGACTGGCCGCTTCAAAATACAATTTTCTTTATGATCAGGTTATTCTCTTTCCTGTTGCGAAAATAAATTTTGTGGGCGCAAATGATATTCATTCACCGGCTTTACAGCGTGATTTCACAGCTTGTTTAACTATACAACACCACAAGACGTGGCAAGTATCTGATTGAATGTTGTGTTTACCAGCTCCTCCCGCCAACTGCAATTAAATTTGGCGTCCGCCATAATAACCTTTGGAGCACCATTTTCCGGTTACGGATTGGGACACTAATACAGTTACAAAAGTATCACTAGAGTAGGCTCCATTATACAAGAAGCCACATAACCGCTGTTCAGTGTCGCACTTGCAGAAAATTAGTTCGAGATTTGAGATATCTTTAAGACCTTAAAGCTTAATAACTCCAATAACGAGCTACTAAGAATCGATATTTCTATACTCAGGAAGCAGTTTTAAAAACATTCTAATCCAATAATTTCACACACCTTGTTTAAATATCAACTTATCAGTATCTGGTGCCAATTAGATTATGTTTAGCTGCAGACAATGCGTTGCCTGTCTCAACTTGTACGTCTACAACAGCTGACATTATTTCGGTGTTGTTCATTAACATCCTGTATATATTTAATATATTAAATCAAGTATCTCAGTTATTTGATACTATTACCACGTACTTGCCATGATGCGCGCGTGCGCGCGCGCGCGCACACACACACACACACACACAAAGGACTTGTGTCGTGGCGTAATGGGCTAAGGCAATCGAGGAGTTACGATAGGTAGCGAAACCTGGTCTAGGAAGCCAACTTTCCGGCGTCAGTGCAGAGAAGCTGGCCGTATCTCCTCCCCGTATCGGTTGGATGATCACTCACCTTCACCTTGCACATGTGGGCCTGAAGCCGGCATTCAGGTTGGCAGGCCTTGGTCCATTAGGGGCTGTTGCGCCATGGGTTAAAGTTTTTACCACACACACACACACACACACACACACACACACACACACACACACACACACACACACACACACACACAACATTTGGAACGAAACTTACAAATTAACTTGAGTTTCTGGCTATAGCAGTCACTGCTGTATCAATAAGATCATTTTCAGCATTAGAAAAAATACATTATCATGACAGGGCAATCCAGTGAGAAGAAAATTTGAGTTGTTTATATTAAATTTTAAGCGATTGACATGTAAACACTTTCCTACTCATTTAGAAGAATATAATTTTAGAAGTCACTATTCTTGAAGCGAAAATTGCCAAAGCTATAGATGGAGTGTTACCGTGCAGTGAGTTGGGACAACACTACGTAAATAAAATGGGCTGCAGCGAATTAGGCTATCAAACGTATATATGAATAAGATGAACAATTTTGAGCTGAACTTTTTGTTTTTGCTTTCAATAACTTACCATTCTTTAGTGTAAAATGTGCTTAGGTTTAAAAAAGATGAAAAACAATGTGAATGTTGTTTGGCTGTATGATTAATATCATCACCATCATCAAAAAAGAAATCACCACCTTATTCTCCTTCATCATTATAAAAAATAATTATATATTATGACTTAAGGTTAGAGTTACTTATCACCTCTTCTCAAATTTTCCATCTGTAACGTGTGCCAACATTTTGCAGTCTATCTGCTACACACCATTACGACTTCTTTTCTTCAAATAGACTGACACCCAATTAGCTTTTCATGTTTTAATTGTAACCACATATTAAAACTGTATTAAAATTTATCAAAGAAGATATCATGATTCATAATGATCTAGTTTGAAATGCAGTTTATTGCTATACATTGTTTTCTGTTTTTTTAGGCAGCTTACTCTAATCGTTCCTCTATCCCAAGTCTTCCTACTATTTTTGTGAATTTGCTATTTATCGAAATTTAATGATATATCAATAAAACCCGTTATTACATGTTTCTTCTACTTTATATTTCTTGCTTTTATTTCATATAGAGCTATCGCAGTTTTGTCGACAATGTTGTCTGAAAGCCGGGTTACTATTTTGAAATTATACATTTATTGTGCAAGTTCTGCAGTTGCCAGAAAAAAAATAGACACGAATGTTTGGAACCACAAAGAATATCATTCGTTACTATTCCCAAACAGGCCAGAACATTTATAAGTTTACTAAGCAAAAATACTGTAATGTGCTGGAAGAGAATTTCTGCTATAGTAGCTACTAGAAGGATTTATTAAGCCCTGCAAGAGTGAGCAAAATCTTTATCTTTCGGCTGTTGATGTATCAACAGCAAACACAGAGATGTGTAGTGCACACAATGTAGTTAGATACTTATAGGTCATATTTATATTTCAACTCCATAAATACTCATTAAAGTTATAATTTATGAGATACATTTGTGCACTCTTTCAGCAATCAGTTTTATTATCAATTACAAAATATGAAAACATTTGGTCAAAGGGACGAGGAATAAAATCCTGGTGTATAGGGTGCATCTTTATCTCAAAGGAGACTTTAATGAGAGCAAATATATTGTGACTTTGTGGGTTCGTGAAATGAAAAGTCCAATTGCACCACTCAAAAAAATGTTCTTTATTTCCACCGACTTACAGTTGAACACTTGCCAGTTACACAGAATTACGTAATGCACACAATTACGATTCACCAGCTCGTCCGTTGCAGTTCCACTTGCACTCGCAATTACGTAAACTCCTCCGACGCACGTACGCAGTCCGTCGCCTCGCTGGGCGCTCCTCACAGCTGCTCACCAAGAACTAACTTCCTCCGGCCCGACGCGTCGCTTATATAAGAGCAGCTGGCCAATCTAGAAGTTTCCGGATTAGACGAAACAACCCGCACGTTCGAGAACCTAGGGGGAGGGTAAAGAGACGGCACAGTGGCCCACAATCCCTCTCCTAATCATCCCTTCAGTTAGTGACAGGAGACAACCTCTGGTCCCTTACTCAGCTGTCGTTTGTTGTGCTTCCCGATAATTGGGTGACAATATTGTTTATTATTATCTGTACGGAATATATGTACATTCTAGGTCTACCTTCACCATGAGTGTAACCTGATTTAATGATAACAAAAGACGCATTGAAACGGTAGGTAATAGGAGAGTGATATGCCATAGCACAGCTTAACACTCAGTTGAGATAGGAATTTATTTATTGTGACTTTGTGGGTTCATAGAATCAAAAGTCCAATTTGCCGAAATTATGTTCTTTATTTCCGTAGAAATACACTGTTCAATTCTCACGTAACAACATTACATCGCATATACAACACAATCTTCCAATGTCGATGACAATAACAGTGTTCTGATTACATCAGCTCTCGTTACAAGAACACTATATAGCTGTTTACTGCTTGGGCACCCGCGACTGTTTTACAACTGTCCGCTGGCATGTCACAATCACTTATATATCTCATTCATAAATTCTAGATATTTCTAAAACAAACCAGAAACCGAATAATCTCTATCAGTCAAGAAGTCACTAGAAATTTCCATTTACCTCACTTATCTATGTCGGTAAGTCTTGTCCACAGATTAGTCTCATCTCAGTGATAAACTATCCAACTGTTATATTTATCAGTTCCTTTGTGTAAATAAGCCGCGTTTACGCTCCGCGCGAACCTTTTATGTGCGTTGCCGCGACATCATCATCATCATCATCATCATCATCATCATCTCGAATCAACAAATTATGGCTTTTCGTTCCTTCCGGTGAATTAAACATGAATACAGGAAACACACCTTACCATGGTGTTATATATTAAATACTCACCAACTTAGTAACATTCATCGAAAGCGTAATTCTATAACCTGATGAAATCCAAGAGTAGTCTAAATATTCACACGCAGCACATGACTAAACATTTCTAACCACGTCAAAACAAAAATAGGCCAATTCGCTGCTAATCTTCCATCCGGTAACCGCATGATTGTGATTTTACTTAAAACTTGTACTCTTTTAAGTTTGTTTTTAATGGATGTAAAACTCACATATTCGAAAATTTCACCACAAATAATCAAATACATCATCATAACACCAGAGGTAAAACAGACTTAAGAACAATAACACATAGAACTACACTTTATTCCAAAGGAGTTAGATATTCAGCAGTCACTCTGTATAATAAACTACCGGCCAATCTGAAAAACATAAAATCCATGCGGTGTTTCAAGCTATCGTTGAAAGAAATTTTATTAAGTGATTCATATTATGATATAAGTGAATTTCTAGATACACTGTAGCTGGCCATATAATTGTATATATTTGTGATGCATTTTAAATGCTGTGTAGTTGTAGAGCCATGCAACTATATATATTTATGAGTTCATGCTTAGATCTTATTAATTACACTTGATGCAACTTATTTTTTATACTTATATTATTTGTATTGTTCTAAATATTTGTATTGACGTATCCAATGTCATTGTATTGATATAACGGATGAATAAAACTACTACTACCTTCGAGTTGAACTTGGTACAGTGGTTTCTGCACATTTCAGAGGGCAGAAGGCGGAGTACACAGCAGGCAAGGATAGTCGATAATGCAGTTATATACATTACCGGCCGCAACCGTAGTTACGCTAATAGCCACTGGAACTGGAATAAGTTTGGTGCTGTGGTTTGATGTCTGTGTACGCCCAAACTTCCATGCTTCCACTAAACTGTGGTTGTACAATTAAGTTTACAGTGTGACATTAAAGTTTTTAGTTGGATTCTAAAAAATATATAATATAGGGCAAGGTGGCAGATCACAAACATGACAAATATTTTGACGTTGCCCATAATTTTAGTGGTGTACGTTGTGTTGTGTTGTTTGCCGTGTGGTAAGATACACCTTTTGTAATTGATCATTCTGTTGTAAAACTTACCGTTATTTTTGGGGGTGGTGGAGGTCATTTTGATGTTTACTTTATAGTTGGGAGTGGTCTTGTTTAATAAGTAAGATTTTAAACTAATCTGTGTGACATCAACGCTAGTAGTAGTCATAACATTTTGAGGTTTAAACTGTCAAGCAGATAAAAGGGAATGGAAAATGAATCCTCAGTTGAAACGTGCCTAGAGAATAACCTGGCATTTGAGTAATTCCATACCATACAATCGTGTAAATATGTATACCATATCTGTCTTTCACTGTGTTAAAAAGAACAGGGCTTCTTGCTGTTCTTACCTCTGAACACGCAAATATCGGGAAGTTCAAAAATACCACTATGTTATTAAGAATGCTGCTTCCTCATAACAAATCTGAACAATTATCCAGAATTTAGGCTGATAACGTTTGCTGCCGCTATCTAACATAGTGTTTACTAAATAGTGATTAATCCGGGTTCCGACTCAGTTTATTCCTCTACTCCACAACAAACGTTCTCCCTTCTGACAAAGGTACTTCTCCCATGACTGCTTCCACTCACACTGTCTCGCACCATGTAACTGCACACCAATTAGTTTCCTTAATATTTACTAATCCAGCGCATCACACATTGCTGACAGTGACTGCAGTTCAACTGACATTACAGTATATAATATATTGGGTCCTTTTTTGTCCAGATGCATGTTTGTATGCTGACCACCAGGAATAGGAAAATGGGTGAACTGTGCACAAAGGAATTCTGGCTGCAGAGAATTAAGTATCCAGCATTCATCTATACAGGACAAGGGCATGTTCTGGAAAAGGATAAATATTTCTGGGTAACTTGCCCTAACTGAGATAAAAGCAAACTCAGAACCTCTTGAATATAAGGCTACTGCATGCCATGGTGGTGTGTATCAATAGTACAGCCTGTCTTGTAAATTTTCAGGTAGTGAAGAAGTAAAAATATAATATACATTCTTTACTACGTTAAAGGTAAACAGAAAATTCCCATACAGTGGTTGAATGAAAGAGGTTTCTGTTCTGTATACTCGGAAGTTAAGTTGAAAAGGTTATCCTATATTAAGGTGGCTGTTGTCTGCTACGGTATGCAATGATGTAGCCCAGGAACCTGTGCCAACTATGGAGCTCTGAAATATGCTAGAGACAGCTAGATATTGCCAATCCATATTTTTCAATATTAACTTATTGCAGTAAAGTACTATGTGTGTTTTGTGGCTCAAAGACTGTAGGCATGCAGCCTCAGTGTAATAATGTGTGCATCATCAAAGTCCCATCTATTTTCAGTACAGTGTGTCTGCAGGAAAACCTACTCCATTTTTCACACATTAAATCTGCATAAATAGTTCACTCGTGTTCCCAAATGGAATATTGGCAGTTCTAATATACAAGGGCTGAGGGCTGTTCAATAAAGAATGAATTAATGTAATTTAAATTATTATTCAGAAAAATCCAATAATTTCAATACCAGGATGAAGAGTTAACATCCCAAAGGCACTGAAGAAAACTTCTAAGTGAGGCTGAACAAGGAAGCTGTGTTTTCTGCAAAAAGAATTCACAATTGAAATGACACAAATAATTAAGGAACAACTGTTTACACTAGTTTCCATAGTGATTGATATTTAAGTGCCGGCAGTTTCACTGAAGTTGATTTCTATTTTTGCTGTTTGTTTTTATTTCCTGGGTCCAGTTTATCTTTCCTTTCTTGGAAAAAAAATATAATGAAAAATTATACTTTAGGTTAGCGAAGTGAATAATTTAAATGTTGCCCACATATAGAACTAAGTATTTAGAAGTTCTAGGCCAAACTTTAAATAGCAATAGTAAACAAGATAAATTCACTCATGTGTATCTTTCCTGTAATGTAATACAGAAGAAAATTCCAAGCTTAAAAGCAAGATATAAAATTCAATAAACTAAACATAAAGCAGCAAAAGACAAGTATTCCATGCCTTACACTTGTAGGATGCAGAGGACATGTGATTAAAAATAGATTTCAGAAGTTTACATAGAAAATGAAACTAGTTATAGTGAAGCAATAAATATTATACAAATATATATATTTTTTTACTAAATCTCCACTTAACTTAGGAAATTGATGTTAATATTTCTTTTTTCTTTCTAATGAAGATAGATTTCGAAGGCAAATGGCATTCGTCCTCAGTTCAAAACAAACTCTGCTATCAAGGAAATCTCGGTTACCATATTTTTTCTTTTGTTATGTTTTCAGCATTACCAACATCTAAAGATGAAACAAACCTAAAAACAGAATCAACTGCTGGTATGTCAAAATTCATTACGCGATGTTTATTTTTAAAAATGTCTTTTCCCAAACTATTAGATCTATGGGACCATTTAATTGTTTTAATAATATAACTTGGGATTTATTTCATGGTTAACTGACCAAAAATGATCTGCTACGGCCAGTTTATCAGTTTGTTTATATTTAATGTTATGAAAATGTTCTTTCTTTCTGGTTTCCAAACTACGTTCCGTTGTTCCAATATAAACCTGATCACAATCTAAACAATTAAATTGATAAATACCATTATTAAATTTTAAATGAGTCGCATTTCTTACACATCTGCTTCACTTTCGTACCTATTTTGAGGACATGTTTCGCAAATCTTCGTTTGCATCTACGGCTCTTGTGCGAGTCGCACAAGAGCCGTAGATGCAAACAAAGATTTGCGAAACATGTCCTCAAAATAGGTACGAAAGTGAAGCAGATGTGTAAGAAATGCGACTCATCTAAAATTTAATAATTTTTCGCTTCACTGTGGTGTTCCAATACAGTTGAATCTCGATATGATAAATACCAGATTTTTTATTTTTAGGAATTTTATCTTTTTTAGAAAATTGTAGTAAATATAGTATTAAAAATTTACTACAATTTTCTAAAAAAGATAAAATTCCTAATAATAAAAAATCTGGTATTTATCAATTTAATTGTTTAGATTGTGATCAGGTTTATATTGGAAAGACGAAACATAGTTTGGAAACCACAAAGAAAGAACATTTTCGTAACATTAAATATAAACAAACTGATAAATCAGCCGTAGCAGATCATTTTTTGGTCATTTAGTCATGAAATAAATCCTGAAGTTAAATTATTAAAACAATTAAATGGTCCCATAGATCTAATAGTTTGGGAAAAGATATTTATTTTAAAAAATAAACATTGCATAATGTATTTTGACATACCAGCAGTTGATTCTGTTTTTAGGTTTGTTTCGTCTTCAGATGTTGGTAATGCTGAAAACATAACAAAAGAAAAAACATGATAACCGAGATTTCCTTGACAACGGAGTTTGTTTTGAACTGAGGACGAATGCCATTTGCATTCGAAATCTATCTTCATTAGAAAGAAGAAAGAAATATTAACATCAATTTCTTAATTTAAGTGGAGATTTAGTAACAAATATTTATATTTGTATAATATTCAGAAGTTTAGTTAAGTTTACTTTTTGTAAATGATACAAAATTGTCCTTTATGTGTGCCCTTTCTTTACATTGGCAACTCTACATTTCAGGAGAAGCAATTAGATGCTATCAGTGTTCTTCAGGACAGGAAGCCAAAGGTGAAGATAATTGTGGAGCATACAAGAAATTTGATACCAGCAGACATATTCCCGTGGAGTGCAACAGCGATGAATCTGTTACACCAGGATCATTCTGTATGAAAGTAACTCAACAAGGACCAAAGGGATTCATTTGTAAGTAGTTTGTCTTCTGGTTTATAGTTCCTAAAGTAAGGGGATTCTATCTGCAGTGAAAAGAGTTGAAAAGAGACATTTGTAACAAACATAAGCATGTATTATTTCCCAAACTTTCATGCGCAGTTCACAGTGCCTAACTTTTCATCTCTTAAATCCATTTTTCAGTTTAGGATTATGCTCCAGGAATCAAATCAAGTTTATTAGTTAAATTGTAAGCCTTCTGCTCCCCAACATTTGATAAACCAAATCCTTTCAAAAAATTAATTTTGACTGCATACTGTATTTATGCAAGTATAAGATGTGCCCCTATTTTTCAAGATTTTGTTTTTCTTCCAAATGTTTCTGTGTGTGCACTCTGTAATGCAGCACCTTTGGCTTAAAGTTATCAAGATATCAGCACTGGCCATTTGGAACTATAACTACATAACCAGCTCATTTGCCCTTCATAAACATCGTTAACAGACAATGATAATCTTCTAGAAGTTTATTTTGCATATTCTGTAACTGTGGAAGGTTTCATTGGTTATATAAAGCAGCACTCTTGCAAGTTCCATTTGGTGAATGAGCAAGTCAGTGTTGTGGTGGCAGTGGCGGCGGCTTCAAATGCTAGGTTTTGGCAATGAAGCCATTAGCTATCGTGCGCTCCAATATTTCTGTGTAGTGAATCCAGCAGGTAGGACTTCACTATTGTTCATGATGCTTCTTGTATTATATTCATGTAATTTTTTATGTTGATACTTACCTATTATTAACTTTATTGCTCTAAATACTTACAGAGAGTAAATGGTGAGTATTCTTTTGTTTAACCGCTTTGCCGATGGCCATTTAAACCCTGCACGGCCGGGAACAGATACCCAATAAACAGAACAAGACATTTAAATTGTTAAATGCTTCATAAATAAATATTCGTGTCTTCCGTATTTCTTAAGTTATTTTAGCAAAACAAAAACTGGTTTAAAGCCCATTAAGGGCAGTATACATCTACGGTATCATTAAAATAGAGACTATATTAATAAATCGTTGAAATTTCATTTATTTGTATCACTGTAGAGAAAGCCATTCTTTGCGTCGAACGTGGCTAATGCTGAGTATTTTTGTTTTACAAACTATATGTGTATATCAGCTGAATAAATGAAGTGTTGGGTTCAAGGTTTATAGGTTTCAGTTTATGCTACCACGTAATAATAACTGTATATGTTGCGTTACACATGCTGGAAAGAAAACTGTCAGCATCTCGCTAATTGTACAACCAAAGTTTATGGTAGCTGACGTAACTGTTTTCTTCGCTCAGTTCATGTAGTAATTTTGACTGTGTCAGAGTTCCAAGCGATTTCTTTAGCTAAAACACATTTGAAATAGTTTCCTCAGTGCTAATCATGGCTTCAACTAGTAATGCAGCAAATAAATTAGCTAGTGTAGGAAGAGTGCGGGCTTCTGATATTACATCAGAAAATGTGGAAGAATTTTTGGTGTAAGACAATGATTTGGACATTGATAACAAGTTTTCAGATTTTGAGGGGATGTTGAGGATATATGTAGCAGTGAGGAGGAAAATGACTCATTTCCGACAGGTGTTCGTGAAGAATCAACATTATGGAGGTGTCAAAATAACTAACACAAATAGACATACGTTCACGAGTACAACCGCATACGCAGCTAACTTCTGACAGCCAACCAATTGACATTTTCACAAAATATTTTACTACTGACTTACTGTCTTTCATTGTTTCGGAAACAAATGTATATGCGAGTAGGGTGAAGGAAGACCTGATTTCTAAAGGCAATTTAGGACCTAAGAGTAGAATTCAGAAGTGGACAGAAGTAACAATGAATAAGATTTACAGACTACTTGGTCTAAATATGCTCATGAGTGATATTCGTAAACCTACGCTAGACATGTACTGGTTTACAGATGACATGCTAGCTACCCCATTTTTTTTTTTTGGAAAATGCATGTCAAATAACAGGTTTACTTCCATTTTGCGCTTCCTTCATTTCACCTGTACAGGAAATGTGAGTGATAAACTATACAAAATCAGACCAGTTTTTGATTACATTATTTCAAAATTCAAAGAAAATTATGTGCTAGTGAAAAGATCACTGTTGATGAAAGCCTGATGCTTTGGAAGGGCGCTTAGGTTGGAAACAATACATCAAAACAAAGAGGGCCAGATTTGGCATAAAGAGTTTTGATGTATGTGAAAGTAAAACAGGATAATTTTACAATAGCTGCATATACACTGGCCAAGGGACTGATAACACCGGAGAAAAAGATTTGGGGTTATCTGGTTCCATAGTAATGCACCTGATGGAATCTGTACTTGATCAGGGTAGGACTGTATATTTAGATAATTGGTACAGTTCCCCTAAATTATTCATGGCCTTACACAAAAGAAAAACAAATGCAATTGGAACAGTATGGTCAAATCGTATTGTTTGCCAAACGATGTGAATACGAAGGCTCTAAGAAGAGGAGAAATGCAGGTGCATCAGCTTCCACCGTTGACCTATGTTTGGCAAGACAGGAGGGTTGTTACAGCATTATCCAATTGCAGCTTTAAGATTTTGATAATTGATGCTCCTAACAAAGTGTCAATTTTCAAGCCCGATATTATCCAGGAATATAATATGCATATGGGTGGAGTGGCTCTAGTAGATCAGGTATTACACGCATATCCCTCTTTGCGAAAAACAATCAAATGGTATAAAAAAGTATTTTTACACCAGCTGGATATAACCATATACAATTGTTTAGTAATTTGGAGAGCTCTAAACCCACGGAAGACAATGACGTACCTGGACTTTTGCATATCAATAGCTTGCAGCCTAATTGAGCAGTATAAAATTCAGAGACCTCCATACTGGGGGTAAAAATCCACCATCCCAGCACCCCTTAGACTAGAAGGAAAACATTTTCATAAAAGGATACCACCCACAGCAAAAAAGTCGCATCCCTTTAGAAAATATCTGGTGTGCCGCAAGAAAGGTGTCCGAAAGGAAACTAGTACGATTTGCCGTGAATGTGGAGATGTGCCCTTGTGTGTTTATTCCTGTTTTGAGGTGTACCATTCAAGAAGAAACTTTTAAAGCTAAGCTTTTACTTATAGAATTTATTTAAATTTACTGTAAAACATAAGGTTTAAAAGAATTATCATTAAATAAGCATTAAATGCATGTATGGACAGGACGTCTATACATGTTCATATCGGTTTGGGGCCTTTTAACTTGGACGTCATATGATGTCCATATTGGTGAAAGGGTTAATAAATGTCTCTCTGGAAGATTCTTTGACTTTTAAATTAAACATATGTAATTCTAACACTTTTATTTATATATAAGTAGCCTACTCATATGCATTTTTTGTAGCTGCCCCCCATATTTCATACCATAAAAGTGGATAGATACACCTATAATAAATAAGTTTTAAAACATTTGAGTTTCTTATAATTGCTGAAATATCTTAATAGACTTGAGTTGCTAGTTGATAATTTGTTTTTTGAAGTTGGCTTATAAATTTCCAATAATGTTTTAACTTTCCAAAAACAATTTACCAGAAAGCCGTTTAAAAATACTAATTTAATATTAATTATTAGCAACGTTAATGTGATGGTGTTTTGGTCGAAATTGAGCAACTTTGGTACAAATTTTGTGGCAACCTGTCTCATTGGTCAAAATCGAATGACACAAGCCAGTCAATATATTTAGGTCCTCAGCGACTTCTCTAATAGTGATTCGATGATTGGCCAATATTATTTTCTTTACTTCAACTCTGTAGTAACATCATTAACATAAACTTCTTAAGTTAAGTGGCGATTCTGTAAGAAATATTTTTATTTGTGTAATATTCAACTCTGTTGTTGACGAGCTCGGGCGTCGGGGATGCTCTTCATCGTTCACATCTTCTCGACCCTCTGAAAACCTTTTGTACCACCAATAAACATTGCTTTGGTCCAAGGTAACCATCAGATGCTACAGTTAACATTCGCAATACATCCACACACTTAATTTTGTTTTTTACACAAAATTTGATAGATTCTTTGTTCCATTTTTTGGAGTAGGCAAAAATTGAAGACAAGCCAAAACATGTCCAAGCAAAATAGCTGTTAACAATTAACTGGATATTCAAAATGGCCGAACTTGTCAACATAACGCCACAAAACAATCGAAAATCAAATACACATAGCCCATGAAAATTCAAAATTTGCCTTTTTTGAATAAACCTGGTGTAATATAAGAAACATTTTATGAAGCGCTGTACTTTTTTTTTTTTTTTTTTTTTTTTTTTTTTTTTTTTTTTTTTTTCAAAACTAGCCTTGAGGTATATTCCCTTTTTATTCTGAAGGCCTGAATTGTTACTTGAGACGAATGTTTTCAAGAAATTTTCCTCATTTAAGTAATACTGCTTTATTTTATTGACTGTACCAAACTTTAGCCTTTGTATCAGGAATTGCATTTTTGTTTAAAATTTCTTTCCCTATATTCTTTGCATAACCACATTTTGTTTATCTCTTTCCTTCTATCTTTGCATTTGTTGATTGCTAATATGTTTAAGCTGAGGGGACTAGATTTCCCTTTGTTTTTAGCTGTTTATTGGGTTTATATTGTTGTTTTCTTTTGCATGGCCAGTAATCAGTTTAGTGCTATTAATGTTAGTAATGTAATGTAATGTAATATTTATTGAGGTACTAAGCTTTTACAATTTTTGGACTGCCCTCTGTTTTGGCCCAGGCCACTGCTACACAGGACAGTCCATTAAGTATATTTACAGACATGTTACAATATGTATTATTACAGAATAGTCACTTATTATTCCTTCTCTCTTTTTACAGTCCACACCCACTTGTTTTTAACCTTACTTAAAAACTGACCTATGTTATTATAATTTTTACTTAAAACCTTGATTAAGCTGATTCTCCTATTCATTTTTGATATTTGACATTCTTTCCTCCACATCTCTGTTTCCTTACAATCAAACAATATATGTTTTATATCCTCTTTATCTCCACACAATGGGCACTCGTCTTGTGGGTATCCATTTCTTTGACCTCTTAATCTCCATATCCCTGCTCTTAACCATGCTAACCCCTTTCTTTCTTCACTGTTAGTGCTATCTATATACCTCTCCCTCCCCCAACTATTTTTCAATTGAATATAGAAAACAAGTGATCTCTTCTCTGCTATTTGACTAAACAGTTTCTGGATCTCCATGTCTTCAAATCTTATTCTAGCCCCTTTCCAAAAACCTTTATAATTAGTTTCTCTCTTTCTCCAAATATCACCCATACCATTATTTTACAAATTATTTCGTAAATTACTTACCCATCCTTTATTTGGTAAACTTAGTTCTTGATACTTCAAGCATTGTTTCAGTATATTGCCCTCCTCTAAATTCAATATCCTATACCAATATTTTAGTGACCTTTCTAGAACTCTCCCCATTTCAATTAGAGCTACTTCATTTGCAGTTGATATTGGCAGCCCTAGAACTTCCTTACAAAACCCCCTGTGTACATAATCTAAAACTTCCCATCCCTTTTCTAGCCCCCACATCTCAATACCATATAGCATTCGTGCCTCAACCACCGAATTATATACCCTTTCTAACCATTTCATTTCCATTTCAGGTGTTTTATACAAACATCCTCTTACAGCTGTCATTGCTGCTTTCCCTTTTGCCAGTGCGCATTTCTTTTGCTTCTCCCATTTTCCTCCTGCATCAATTTTCATTCCTAAGTAATTACATTCACGTACTACTTTATATTCGATTCCCTCTTTGTACCACTTCTCATGTTTACTCAGTTTAGTACCTTTTTTAAAAACTACAATTTGGGTTTTAGCTCTATTCACCTTTAGGCCCCAAGCTGCACAATATTTATCTATTTCTTGTAAAGATATTTTTAGCCCATTCACAGTAATAGCACCAATCACCAAGTCATCTGCAAACAATAATCCAGGGATTTGTATATTATTAATTACCGGCAAGAAATTATTAATGTTAGTAAGAAAGTAACTGTTAAATTTATTTCTCATCTTTCCTTTTACATCATCAAATGGAAATACAAAATCAAGATTACAATTATAAAATCCATACTGGAAAATCCCACATATTCCTAAATCCTGAAAATCCTACCATGTTGCTTGCCATTGAATAATAATTTGGTCGCCATACACCTAACTCTAGGTTTTTGTGTATTGGAGGCCCCCTGCGTCTTTTTACACATTTTGCCATTTCACCTAACCCAATCTACATTTTCCTTTTAATTGTTCTTAGCCATTTCTCTTTAACTTACCCAAAATAATTCTCTATATTTCTCCTGTTCTTTCCCCTTTTACTGACATTTTTTTTACTACTTTGCCCCCCAAATTTTCCCATTTATGTAGCCAGGCCTGCTCTTGCCATATCTTTGACTACAGTATAATGTACAGTGGAAGTCTTGTTGTTCACTATTTTTTTATATCTTTTAAACTTTGAAAATGTTTTACTCTTCATACACTTAACTGCTTTTTTATGTTTTGTCTGTTCCTGGCACTATTGCAAATGGGTGGTATAATTTTCTGTGTGGGGGTTACTACAGTTCTATACCAAGAGCTTAACATTTGATGGGGGCAGAGAAAATATGAAGCATTGAGAATCTCTGATAAACATGGTATAACATTGTTACTAAAATTAGGCAAGTGAGTCAACCTTGTATATACTTTTCTCCACTTACAAGTTTTTTATGAAGACTAGTTTCTGGGGACTTCTCCCCTATCGTCAGCTCTGTGGTAGACTGATGATGCATCCGGTGTCTGCATCTGGCTTGGTGTTGTGCTGCCATCTAGTGTCCTGGTAAGTTTGATGACGTCATCTACAGCGGGAATTTCAAAATTCATCAAGAGGTCCTGTTTTTTCGTAATAAATATGTTTTCCCAAATCTGTAGTTCCAGAGGTTTCTTTGCCTGTTTGATCAGTTCTATTTCTTGTTTTATGTTGTGATTCTCAGACCAAAAGTGATGTGATACGGCCGACTTGTCCATTTGTTTGAAATTTAATATTTCTGAAGTGTTCATTCATTCTTGTTCCTAGATTCCTTTTGGTCTTACCAATGTATATCTTGTCACAATCCTGGCAACTCATTTGGTAAAAGCCTGATAATTGAGTTTTCGGTGTGCTATTTTTTAGAGGGTGGTTTAGTAAGTTGCGGATGTTGTGTTTGTTTTGAGGGGCTAATTTTATGTTGAAGCTCTTAAATATCTTTTCAAATTTTTTGAAGTATTTTGGATGAAATGTAAATTTTCCATATCTGGTGTTTGGGTTTTCTAGTTTTTTTAACGTAGTAATGTCCTTTAAGTATTTGTTTCTTTTGTGTCTATAGATCAGTTTTTTGATGAAATTTGTGTTACAGTTGTTCAGTTCGGCAACCTGGTGTATGTGAGCGTACTCCTGTTCATATTCTGTTTTTGTCAGCGGAATGTTGATTAATCTGTGAACTAAACTATGGAATACTGCATATTGATGTTGTACTGGGTTGAATGGGTTGCATTTAATGTAATTGTCAACATGTGTTGCTTTTCGGTATATTCCAAATTGTAATCCTGTTGGTGTTCTAATGATTTTCAAATCTAGAAAAGGTAGCCATTCATCCTGCTCTACTTCAATGGTGAAAACTATGGATTTTTCTTGTAGGTTTAGCAACTTTATAGCATCCTCGGTTAGTCTTCTAGGGACTATCGCAAACACATCGTCGACATATCTATGCCAACATTTGAAAATATGTGGAAAGGCTTTAGTAATGTGTGTTTCCAAATTACTCATGAACAGATTAGCTAGTAATGGTGAAAGAGGGTTACCCATGGCCAAGCCTGCTGTTTGTTGGAAGATCTTGCTGGAGAACGTGAAGCTGTTTTGTTCAATACATAGGGTGGTTAATTTGATGTATTCCTCTATTTTATCATCTGCAACGTTGCTTTTGGATAACCAGCCTTTCATCAATTTTGTAATTTTTTCTACTGGTATGTTCGTGAATAGAGATCTGATATCAAAGGACACCATCACCTCTTCAGTTTTTATAATTGTGTTTTCAATTTTCTTTACTAAATCAAATGAATTGTTTATGCTTAGAGATTCAAACTTTTCAAACTTGTCAAATTCTTCCAACAACCATTTTGCCAGTTTGTAAGTCGGGGCATCTATATTGTTAATAATGGGTCGCATGCTGTTGTCTGTCTTGTGGATCTTAGGTAGGCAGTATAATTTTGGCAAATTAGGGTTGTTTATAATTATGCTATTTTTCATCTTATGTGGCACTACTGTATTTTCTTTAATTGCTTTTTTGGTGGTTTCTATGTATTTCCTTAAAGGGTTTTTGGTTAGGGTTGTATATTCTGGATTTTGTAGTAGATGTTCGACTCGCTGGTTGTAATCATTTCGGTCCATAATGACTACCGTATTTCCTTTGTCTGCTTTCAGATAAAAAACTGGTTTTTGGTTCAATGTTTGAATAGTTTCTTTGTAGTTATTTTCCTGTCCGAATGTCATCCCCTTTAGAATTTCTAAGCATTTTGATTTAACTAATGTTTTTTCGCTACCATTTTCCAAAAAGTTTGAGGTTATGGTGACGTCAGCGATGTAATCGTCTAAATTGCCCGAGTTGCCGACACAAGTTTTAAAACCTTTGTTTAGAAATTTTAACTCTGTTTCGGTGAAAGCTTGGGAAGAGATGTTGACTACATTGTCTGGTGTTTCTGTGACACGGCGATACTGGTTGTGTGGGTTTCTCGTCGGTCTCCTTAAGCGTAATTTCCGTACTTTCGATTTAAGAGTCTGTGTTTTATCTTTCATGTTTAATTTCAAAATGTCGTGTAATTTTGTTTCGAAATGTGTCCAAATTATGTGTCCAAGTTCTTGAGATAGTTTCATGTGTAGGTAGTACGCTTCTATATTAAACTGTTGCAACGTTGCGTATTGTTTAGATCTTTCGGAAATCATATAATGGTATAACATTTTCACAGGTGATTTTCTGAAGACATTAATAACACAGAATTTGTATTTTTGGATTCCTCCAACATTTTATGTAATCAAATACAACTTGATTGACAAGAACATTGAACTTGAAAGGGGTCTTTATTTCTCCTAGCTCCCTTGTTTCCTTCAAAATATCATCTAGAACTTTACCAGGTCTTTCATTTTATATTGGCTTTCAACAGAAATGGAGTTGAACATAATATCTCTATGGAGTTGAGTTTTAGAGTAGTGCTACTAAGTACATCATGAAGTGCTTGGCTTGATTTTGTTTTTTTAATTTACGTCCTCCAACGTTGTCATATTTGACGATGAATAGAATGGGTGAAATGATGCTCATATGAGCCCGGGGTCCATGGAGCTTAGAGTTACCCGACATTCGTCTTCCAGGATAAGGGAAAACCCCGGAAAAAACCTTATCCAGGTAACTCACCCTGACCGAGATTCGAACTCAGGACCTCTTGAACGTGAGGCAGACATGCTACCATCTATGCTACCGAGGCGGGCTGCTTGGCTTGAGACCGGTGGATTAAGAAAGAATGGCGACAGACTTTAAGTCCTTAATTAAACTATTTCTCTTATTAGAGAAGTATTTTTAAAAACATTTGATCCAATAATATTTAAAATTAAATATATCTCAAAGCTATGGTAGCAATGTAGACAGTTTATATTTGCAATGTTATTTGTAAATTTGTATTTTTCTCAAAAAGACTGTTGTACTTAACTTTAAGTTAATTCTCTGTTAATATAAGAATTTAACTACATAATTAATATTCTTATTTTAAATGTTAACTTAATTTTTTTCCAGTTTTAAGTATATTTTTATTTCTATATAGTGTGTCAAACTATTTTAATCCTCATATATATACGGGAGAGAGAGAGAGGGAGGCAGTGTTAGTGAGGTAGGTGACCATGGCTGTTGATTGGTCAGGGAAGGTAATGGTGTTATATTCTATTTGCATGTCTTCCCTGACCTAATCATCGCTGTCCCTATCTTCAGACCTGGATGTTTACATCAGGATTGAAGCAGTAGTCTGACATAGACCTTGCCAATTAAAAATTTTAGGTTTGAAACCCATGTAATTGAAAGCATACAGACAAGTTCAGGTGATGTTAAATGCTTGTATTAAAGAGTAAATATTTCTGTGTTTACTGTACATGGTTTTTGAGAAACATGTACACAATGTTTGGAAGAATAAGAAAACTGAAGCTTCTGCAAGTAAAATTCTCATATGTTGAGTGTTTTCTATTATGGATGCATTATTAGTTGGTGATTGACAGTTGAAGGAGTGGGGAAAGAGAGGGGATAGCACCGTTGCCACTTTACCGTCCCTCTCCACTTGCTAGGCAATGAAGGTGACGGGTAGAGGGGAGGTGGAAGTTCGGTTGCAGTCAGTTACACTAATGTACACGCACATATTCCTAGAAATTTGAATACTGCAGTATTAATCGTAAGATTGCCGTAAGACTGTCTACACGTTTAAGTGAGCAGTTACCTAAGTACAGCATACGAGTTTGTAACCGCGATGTACTTGCCTGATTTTCTTCACTAGCGTATTTCTCTTTCCCTACTCTAACTATGGTATTCTTACTTACACCAACAGCAGCTGAGGTTCTGTCCAGTACTTTTGAAACGGGAATTATTGGACTCCCATTGTCTCTTTCATCCTCAACATATTTTCTTACGGAACATATAATTTCCCTTGCTTGTCCTTTAATTGGGATTCCGTGCCCAAAAACATTTTTTGTGGTCTTTTCAGATAGTTTCTTTCTGTCTGTTTCTGTAGCACAAGTGTTTGCGGTAGCCATGAGTAACGATAATTAACTAAATATTAAAGTTGCACTGAAACACTAAAGTTGATCACAGAAACACTAAAGTTGATTACAGAAACACTGAAGTTGATCACTGAAACACACGAATTATATTGCGAAAATGTAAAGCCGTTTACACTCTGTGAAACATTCACTACCTGCAGCAGTACACTCTTAGTTTGGCAGTGACAGGGAAAAATACCCTAAGTAAGGGTTGGTCATAAAACTGTAAAGGTTGGTCATTGACCCAGAAAACGTCATAAGCTATTCCTTGAAACTAAATCCACACCTGTTCCCTTCCAACAACGTATATCGTCTCATACTAAAGGGCAACGAACGACGACGGTATTGTGATACTGCTGATTCATAAGCGAAGCAACAATAGGAGCAGTGTCTGTTTACTGAAAACCTCAACATGCCGACAGAATAGCGTCATGCATAAAGCACGTGATGTAGTGCGATAGAGTTGGCAACATAGGATAAGCGGCTCGGGTTGCTATGGCAACAGTTTACTTTTGATTGGTGGATTGCTGGTTGCTAGGCGACGGCAATGACGTGTCAGTGACGTGTTTATCTCCTCTCCTTGTTTTCGCAGCTGAACAGCACGTGGAGGCAAAACGCCAATCACCAACTTATAATGCACCCATTATAGTAATGGTGAAGTGACAACAATCCTCTATGGAGTGAACTGTGGTAACTGTTAAATATCATGTCTATTTAAGGGAGCAGCCATATTTTGTGTGACACGTGTGTAAGCATTGCTCTCATAAACAACTATGTACTATTTAAGTTAATTGATGGAAATTAATCATTTCTTCATACTAGCCGTATATAGGCTAAGGTGTTGGATAGATAGTCAACCTGAAAAATTTAATGCCATGGTCGGGATTTGAACCACAGATCTCCTGGTTTCCGTCCAGTTGCTCTTACCCAGTGAGCTAATGTATTAGCTATGTACTAATTGCATAAGCAACTGTGAATTTTCTACATTCTTATCTAGCAATGTTTGCCAGCTATTTAAATATGCATAATTTAGATGTGTTGCTGTTTCCATCAATATCAACAGTATTTGACAGATTTTTTTTTTTTTTTTTTTTCAGGGGATGGTAGATGGAGACAAGTTATCAGAAGATGTGGAGCAGTTGCTGAAACAGGAGTTACAGGAGTCTGCAATTGGGGTGTATATGAGAATGGTGACTGGTGGGAAGAATGCTTTTGCTCAGAAGATGGTTGTAATGGTGCATCAGGCATTACATCTGGTATATTAGTGTTTATAATAGCAGCAATTTTATCAATACAATTTACTGTTTTAGCTTAAGAACAGATTTCTGTATTTAGCTATGTCAGTTTTAAATTTAACACATACTCAAGACAGACATTTTTCTGCATTTATACTTTATTAACATCTTAGGAGCAAAACTTGACCAAACCCAAGTATACACAAATTGAAATCATCCAAAACATGAAGTAATATTCTCGTATCATGTGCAAAACTGCAACTTTGGCAAGCAAGACTAAAGGGCTGTGCTTTGAAGTCCAGCTGTGGCAGTACATTTCTCAAATGTGGTTCAACTTTCCATTATTAAAACACACTAAACCTTATTTTTATTCTGACAGTTTTTGAGCTTTCTGTGATGCTTAAAGTGGGTCTCCACTGCAAGAATCAACACACAGCACTCAATGTACACAACTTTAAAAAGATCTGCAAAATCTGTTGAATTATAGCAGGAGTTACCAACATTTTCTCTCCACTGCGTTAATAAATGAGGCAAGGAGTGAACACATTGTGTTTCCAATGTGTAAGGACTATGATACAATGAAGCACAAAATTAATATAATTTTGAGTCAAACTAATACTCAATGCTCCATTTATTGCTATTATTTACCTAGAACGCGTTTCGTTAGGATCTTCCTAACATCATCAGCTGTTGTCGACTAATGGACTTTGGTTTGGTGAACTCATTGGAGGCGACAGGTGCGTCTCTGTCGGTATCTTGATGAACTTGAAGTTTGGGTTTTCATCACTATCATTTTGACACTACCTTTGATGAGAACCCAAACTTCAAGTTCATCAAGATACCGACAGAGACACACCTGTCGCCTCCAATGAGTTCACCAAACCAACGTCCATTAGTTGACAACAGCTGATGCTTTAATTAGTTTTTTACCGAAGCTATTTAAAAAGTAGTCTCTGAGAACGTTATTTGTCGAGGCTAAGAATTTACTACAGGCTTTGAGAAAAGACAATGGAATCAAATTGGCCAACTTCAGGAAGCTAAGGCCCCTGTCCCTTTTCCTAGTATAAAAGAATCCATTAATTACCTGTGCAGGTAAATGAAAGCTCTTTTTAAAGATGCCCCTCAATTTATTATTGATATTGTTTATAAAGGTTAGAGAGGGGAGATATAGAATAGCCAGATACAGAAAACATGGTATTATGTAAGTACTAAAGAATTCTAACTTTTGATAAGGCTTTAGTTTTAAAGAAAAGAACGTCGTTCAGAACGTATTTTTACCTTTAGAACATTCCAGCATACTGTTATATTTAAGTAGATCATTTAAAGTCTTAATGTGCAGATACCCTTAAAATACATATATCATTTTAAAGAGGAAGATATGTACTTTTTTTATGATGCAAAACAAAAAATCAATTTTTTGAGTCCAAATTACTATCTGGACTCTTTAACTATGGATGATCAATATTTACATTCACTTTGAACATGTAACATGTAAGGAACATATGAACTGAGGTATAACAAGACATTAAACCAATAATACCTAATCTACCAAGTGTTTTTATAAATTTCTCATTACCAATACTCAAGATGTACTTTTTAATTGTGGTAATTCAATGAATTTATTCTTCTCTCTTTGGTTTTCCTGGAGATGGTATTATCTAAAGTAGAATCTCATTATACTTTCCAGAAGAGCAAAAAGTTATTTGGTAATTGTAGCTCAATCTTATTTAGAAGTACATTGTGCAGCTTAATAAGTGTAATATGGAACTAACAAATAAGATATTATGTACACTATCTACCACAAGAAGGCAGGCAGGGCCTGAAGAGGGAGAAGGGCTTCAACTGTTTATCTGCTCTGGTAGTGGATCTGTTTACTATGAAATGAGTGTGTGAGAGTGCATATGAATCATCCATGCTGCCAGATCTGATGCTCGTTTCAGTAACTGCAGTGATAGGTATGTTGCATGGGTGAGTTATGTGACAACACTGTGTATTTTAGATTAACTGGCATCCTTATTATATCTGGACGGCGAGCATAATCTTCATGTGGACAGCAAAAGTGATTACATTTCGCATTCCTCTATCTTGCCTTCTTGTGTTGGGCCAGCAGTAACAGCCTATCCTCTGGAGTGAGCACATATTTTCGTTCAAGTACACATTTGAAAGTTTGGTTGTGTTGGGTTAAAACATATTCCAGATATATATTGGAAATGTGAAAAATGTAAACTTAGGTTTGGTCAAAATAAGTGGTGATTGACCATTATTAAACTTTGCTCTTAACATGTAATGTAAATTTTTATACACATTCCAGTTAAGAAGGAAAGGAGTAACAAAGGATTAATCCGTCCTGTGACAAAAAAGATGAAGGGATGTGATTCCATTAAATAACAAATGCAGTGCAATAATTTGTCAAGGCACATTTTATAGTTGTTTTACAATGGAGATGATTGCATGAGTAGTAAAGGGTTATTCTGTTTTATTTGTGAACAGTAGATAAAAAATGTGATTCAGTTAAATGAAAAATTCAAAAATAAAATTATATCTAATAAGCAGTTAAAACATATTTTTGTACTTTTATATAAGATATGAGTCATAATTTTCTAAAATAAATATTACTGCATTATGTAAGAGAAATAGTAGTTACAGCACACTTTTATACATTCCTATTGAAAAGCAAAGTACATTAAGATTAATGATAAAGGATTTCTTCATTCTCTGGTAGAATGGCAGTTAACTCATTGAAATGAGTGAAAATAGTGCAGTGTAATGCACTGAATGGAGGGCAGCTAAAGAATAATTTTTTATGCTTATATTCAAGTAAAATGTAGTTTACAACACAAAACAGGAAAAGAAATGTACTTGAAGAATCCATGCATAAAAGCTTATGCACATGTGTAATTTGAAAGATATGATAATTTGAACGGGTTTATGAGGCATTACAAAAAGTATCAAAAATAGTTGTATGAAGCAGTTATGGATTCATACAGATTTACTGCGAATATTGTAAATGAAACTGAGAGCTTGTAATTATTATTAGACTATTAGTCTGGTAATTCATTATATTTTCTGGAGATGGGGCCACCCATAAAATGTGGGAGCAAGGGATCACATTTTGGAGTCCCAGGAGGACACATGTAATAAAGCATCAAAGCAGTATGTATGTCACTGTAATATTATTTTATGCAATACACCCCTGTTTATGCATCACTCCACTCCCAGTATTATACATCTAAATGACAACATTCCAAATCTGGTGATGGGGTCCCAGTATTTTGTATGTGGCATTACTCAGAGACCAGTAATGCTTATGGTGGCAGAAAAAAAGCTGATATAAGCAAAATTTCTTAAGCATTCATTGAAATGTAGATTTTTATAATGAGATGGAATTTAATATTTATATTATTTTTGCAATTGATGCATTTCAAGGACTATTAAATTCTTATGTATAACTAGCAAATATTATAACATAGAAAAATACAAAAGTGCAGAAGGATTCAGTCAAATGAAAAGATTGCAAAATAATAAGTACTTAATTTATGCTTTTATGTGCTTATAATTTCTCCAATGCATTGCAAAAATATGCAGTGTAGGTAATATCAGTAGATTAATATGAATTAATTAATTTCCAACAAGGATTAATTACCGATGGATATTGTACATTTTAAAATCTAACACATCTGCTGTACCACACTCTAACCTCCAGGCCATATTTGTGGAATAGTTCAAAGACAACTACTACTTTTCAAAATTGTAAGTACTCTGTTGCTTCTTTGTTAAGCACCTTATTCTCTTCATCTCTTCTATTATTCCTAAAATTGTTCCTACTGTATTAAATGCTTCCACCTTTGTATTTGTCAGCATTTTTAATTGCTACTATACCTTGTAAATTATTCTGATTTTCATCTTATGCAGTCTCTGGCTTTTTACAGGTTTGCATTATTAGGCATAATTATATCATTATATGATATAAAACTATATCATATCCCACATAAAATGCATCTTTCTGTACAATTAGTTTTTAATTGTTTTATAAATACTGCTGTTAAATGCATCTGTGCAAAAGACCCACTTTTCCAAATTGATCACAGATGTCTTCAGTATACTTCCTGCCTCCATTTATTTTGTGTGATTTATATAGCTATAATTAACTTCTACCTCAAAACTGGCCCAGATTTTGTGCTTCTCTATATCTGCCACCTTCAACTGCACTTATTTCCAGAGTGCTAACTTCTTTTCACCTAATAGCCAAATATTCCCCATACTACTATCTTCTGGCAGTTTTCCTACTTCCCTAACCATTCCCATTACAACCCTTTGGATAGGCGTATATAAGAGTATATTTCACTTCATAATAGAATCACAAATAAACAGAGGCTATTTAGTCATTCTATTGTATACAGTATTAGAATGCCTAAGACTGAAAGGCCTTTTTAAAATTCTTAATTCTGTACATTACAGTTGATGCTTCTTCACTCTCTGCTCTTCTTAGTTGAAGTTAATTGCTGTTCCTTCATCACATATTCATGTTATCATTCCTTTTGTATTCACAAGAATCACTTTTACCATATGCTTCAAGAGTGATATTAAACACTGAGACTGAAGTCTGTCATAGTTGTTACTCTATGCTGGATTGCAACAAAACTGTTCTCTATATTAACATTTTATCCTTGGTAATCAAAACTTCAAAATTAGTTTGTTTCCATCTTTAATTATTACAAAGGATTAATGAACCCGCGATATAACAACACAAAAACTTGCTTTCAATTGAATTGTTATGAGTTTGAGCCTTTTTCATGCAAAGCAAGAGACATTTGAACAATCATCAAGTCCTATGAGTAAAACGTACAGGCAATATATCAGTGTAATAAGACTGAACACACACATTTAACTGTTGATATTAAATTGTCACCAACATTGTTACTAAATCTGTGTTTAAAACAGTTGCTTTATCTGAATGCCCGCCTCGGTAACGTGGTGGTAGAGTGTCTGCCTCACGTTCAAGAGGTCCCAAGTTTGAATCTTGGTCAGGGCAAGTTACCTGGATAAGTCTCAGAAACTATTTGTAGTTGGTTTATTAATACTCGTCACTTACTTACAAATAGTTTCTGAGATTAATTTTGACGTCACTGTTACTAAATTCCTCCAAACACATATACCTGGATAAGGTTTTTCCGGGGTTTTCCCTTATCCAGAAAGACGAATGTTGGGTAACTCTAAGCTCTATGGACCTCGGACTCATTTGAGCATCATTTCACCCATTCCATTCATCGTCCTATATGACTTGACGGAGGATGTAAAATTACAACAACAAAATTATCTGAATGACAAACTTCCTATTGACCTAGAGGTGCTGTTAAACAAATTTGATTGTACAAGTGTGAGATTTCATTTCAGTGGTTCAAGTAATATAGGAGAGAACAAAACACACATGTTCTCATCCACTAATAGAACCAAAGCACAAGTCTGTGAGAACCATTTGCCTAAAATGATGTGGAATGTACTCATTTTTTTATTCAGTTGATCAGTGTGTGAAAATTTTAAGTTGCTTTGTATTAACAGACCAAGCCATTTAGTCATATCTGCATATTTAATTACATTGTTATTGCACATTGTGTTTGTGTAAAATTTTTATTTTGAGGAAAATGAAAATGGATTACATGTGTATTATCTAAGTTTACAATTAAATTGTTACTGTTGAACCAATTAGTGATATTAAACATTTTTTTACCAAGATTTGTAGCATGTTATTGCTTTCGATTAGAATATTTGTGTCATTGGCATATTGTACTCTTGTTTTAGCTGTAGCATTGGTTGCAGATAATAAAATGAGAATAGGATCCAGAATAGAACCTTGCAATCCATATTTAATATTTGTTGTATCTGATAGATATTCTTTAACATGAGATTTTTTGGTACGTGAAATTTCTGCTATCTGCCCTCTATCTTTAAAATATTATTTTTTCCATTGCAATGTATATCTCTGATATCCATAGGTTCTAATTTTTCTAGAAATTGATTGTGATTTAGTACATCAAATGCTTTAGCAAAGTTGAAAACTGCAGGAAGTATTTATTTTTCTTATCCCGTGTATTTATAACACTGTTTACAAATTCAAAAAGAGCAGTTTCTGTGGACTTAAAGAAACCATGCTGTTTCTAGTCTGTTCAGAAAAGTGTTGAGATGCCATTGGGGGATCTATATATACAGGCGAAGCAATGTGTCAATATCTTCTCGACTCACTTTTACTTTAACTTCACTTTTGCTTCACTTCTCTACGCTTCTTTCAGCTTTTTATACTTTGAATTTCAAAATCTACTTATTTGGTTTATACTTGTTTGATATGATTGCTTTATCACTTGACAATTACAGCTTGGTTGTCAGTCCTGGATGAATTCTGGTTCAGATAGATTCTTGACTAAGATCTGCAGTTGCTAACCTTGTTGGCCTCCATCTTGCTACTCTAATGATATCCTGATTGATTTTTCTTAATTGTTTATGCAGTTTTATGTTTTATTCCTAATAAATTAGGAGTTACTGCTCCATGGTATTGAAATATGTGCTGTCTTGTTCTGTTATAATTATATTTTCCTTCTTTACATTACATTAGTTCTTCTCTTAAATTGTAATTTATATATCTCTCTTGTGATAAGATGCAAGCTATGGAAGGGACCTAAGACCACTTTCTGTTAGAAGCACTTCACTTCTAAGCATGTTTTCAAGTGGGTCTTAGCATTCAAGGTCAAGTGTGTTCCTTAATGGACTATAACAGACAGCATTTAATATGGGAAAACTACAATTGAGACGGTCAGTACAACAGCGGTATAAGCCACCTTTTCTTAAAAACTAGAGAAACAAGTTATGCTATCGAGATTACATCAAAGCAAATAGTTTCAACCCAATTCCACACAAACATGCAACCATCAACAGTCTAACACACAGATTAGTAAATCTACCTCTCAGCCAACAAGAATATCAAAACGAATACCATCAAATCTTAAAAACTGCAATCAAAAATGGATATGGAAAAAACCTTGTAGATAAAAAACTAAAATTATTCAAACTTCAAAAGAAATTAAAACAGATCACAGCTCTCACACCAATAAAACAAGAAACTAGATTTGCTAAATTTACTTACCACCCCTGGGCCACAAAAAAGTTCCAAAAAATATTCAAGAAATACAATATAACATTGGCACCAAAAAACAATTACAACATTAAAAACCTACTTCACAGTAATAATACTGATAAGATAAAACCAGAGGAAAAGTCAGGCATTTACAAAATTAAGTGTAAAGACTGTGAAAAAATTTACATAGGAAGGACAAAAAGGAACATAGGCACTAGAAAGAAAGAACACTTCAGGCACTTAAGATACAAAAATATTGATAAGTCCGCAATAGCAGCTCATTTCTGGTCTGAAAATCATGAAATTGAAGATAGCACAAAATTACTAAAATACGTACAAAAACATAGTGAACTCGTCATATGGGAGAGGATATACATAGAAAAACATAAAAACCAACTAATGAACTTTGAAATCCCGCTAGAAGAGAATCCCACATTTCAGTTCATCACTAAATCAACAGATGGCAGCAACAACCCCAGAATTACCCACACCGCTGGATCTAGCGTCAGTCGCACAAGAGCCGTAGATGCAAGCGAAGATTTGCGAAACATGTCCTCAAAATAGGTACGAAAGTGAAGCAGATGTGTAAAAAACGCGACTCATCTAAAATTTAATAAGTTATGCTATACTATTGTGGTTTTTCTTGTAATTTGGAAATCCCAATTCTTTTGGTAGTGTTGTGTTCCATGATGCTTGGTGAACTTAACTACAAAGTTATGTGGTCTGTTTTAAAGTAGTTTTAGATATAGCATCTATGAGGAACCTTTAACAGCTTTCCTTGGTTAAACCACTGTTACACTGACATTTATATGTAGATGAGAAGGGAGAAAAAAAATCTATTTGAATAAATGTGATTTAATTATGCATTTATTAATCCTAATAGTTTTTACAAGTTCCAATATGAATTTCAAGTGCTTACATATTACACAAAGTGGTTTGGTTAATAGAATGCTAATTATATACTGTATCATAACAAGCAAAAGCGTAACATTTTTGTATACTGTTTCAGATTGTTTTTTGCATGATTGCACAGTACTACACATAATCAGGAATGTCAAAAAATATCTTCACCTTCAGCATGCATAATGTTTTTTATTGTCACCTTCCTCAGTTCTATTTTGAGTTACCAGACTATTGTAAAATGAATGGTGAATGGATGGAACATGGTCATTAATATCTTTAAGTTTCTTTTGGTTTATTGGTCTTGGGGTGGAATATTTTGTTATTAGCTGAACAAGTTGTAGTTCAAGAATGTTTATCCCTTCTCTTTTGTCCTTTAACTATATTCACATACGTACCTTCCTATATAGCATCTGAGTAGCAATACTTGACACAGTATTTCCATGGTTTTTGAGTTTGATTTATGAGTCACTATGTTTACACTCAGACTTCACTTGTTGTATAATTGAAACGTTTTCAAGATTATTCGATCTCATCTTCAGCTGTTTGGTGACTAAATGAACATTCCTCTTCTTCTACTACGATGGAGCTCCGATCACTCTGCCATCTGGTGTTAGGGGCACTAAGTTTTAATACTTCATTTAATGCTGGGGTTTCAAAATTTATAACTTTATCACGGTTTTCGGTTATGAATATTTTTTCCCAAATATCCAATTCTATGGGTGTACTTAAAGATTTTAACAGTTTAATGTTGTGGTTTTCTGTCCAAAAATGGTGTGAAACTGCAGATTTTTCTGTTTGTTTCAACTTAATGTTCCTCTGGTGTTCTTTTTGCCTGGTTAACAAGTTTCTCTTAGTTTTTCCTATGTAGCTTTTTTCACAGGTTTCACAATTTATCTGATAAATTCCTGATTTCAAATTGTTGGGGATTGAATTTTTTTAGTGGCTTATTTAGCAGGTTCCTCGGACTGAATTTGTTTTGGGGTGCTAGTTTTAAGTTTAGTCTTTTGAAGATTCGTTCAAATTTTCTAAAAGCCCATGGATGGTAGGTGAATTTTCTATATTGCCAATTTGTGTTTTTAAGTGGTGTGAGAGTGGTATTTTTTGATATTATCTTCAGTTTTTCCTTTCTATTCATCATGTTCCTTATGATGGCTGGGTTGAATCCATTTAATACCGCTATGTCTTTTATGTGTTGTTCTTTTAAAAATTCCTCCTTACTCAGTGGGGTGTTGTATAGCCGGTGAATTAGACTTCTAAAGGCAGCTAGTTGGTGTGAAACTGGGTTGTATTCATTTTTCTTTATGTAATTATCTATGTGTGTGGGCTTCCTGTATATCCCAAAATCTACACAGGAATCATCGGTTATAGAGAGGGTATAGCATACCCATTCTTTTGGTAACTTCATTGGCCACATATGTAATGTGGTCTCTCCACGTCAATTTGATGTCGAGTAGAACACCAAGATACTTAACGTAATATATGTTTTGGAGGAATTTAGTGACAGTTTATTTATATTTATGAGAGACTAGTTTCAAAGACATTTGCCTCCATTTTCAATCTCTTTCCAACTCAGTGGGTTGGAAAGAGATTGAAAATGGAGGCAAATGTCTTTGAAACTAGTCTCTCATAAATATAAATAAGTGACGAGTATTAATAAACCAACTACAAATAGTTTCTGAAATTACTTAATGTAAGTTTTCCAATAGACGTCCTCACCAGCTAGACGAATTGGTGGAGGATCCGCTATTCGTCTTCGAGAGAAGGTGATGGCCTGGCTCTTTTGTGGGTGGACGCGTAGGTGCCAATGTTCGAACCAGTTGGTAAGGAGGTCAGCATATTGTTGAATCCTGCGAGTACACAGGTTGAGCTCTGATGATGTGGAGGTGACGGCTGTCATCAAAGAGATACAGTGAGCAGCGTGGCAGGGATGGTAAGGTGTTGATGTATAGAAGGAAGAGAGTGGGTGCCAGGACACTTGGGGAATGCCAGCTCTAATGGGATGGGATGAGGATAAGATTCCGTCGTGAGAGACAGCAAAGGTTCTGCCAGTGAGGTAGGAGTGAATGTGATGTATTAAGTAGGAAGGGGTTTGGTAGGTGATGAGACGGGAGAGTTTGTTTGAGGATTGCATTAAAGAGAAAGGTTAATGCTTTCACCCAAGTGAATGGTAGAACCTTTAGGGCCACGTTTGCTATGTTTCAAAGCCAGGCGACTTGAATGGCTGTAGGCTGGTGATGTGGCATTGCACTTCAGCTACAGAGATGGAGGGAGGTGGTAGACCATCATGGGATTGGGAAAGGTACGCCTGAACTTCCTAAGTGACTGCATGGATATGATCTACATCCGGGGTATCAGCGGCCGTAAAGGTCATTTCCAGGAAGGTTGCATATAGTTCAGCTTTTTCCCTTGCAGACTGAGCGACTGCCTGTCCGTGGTGCAGCGGTGGATCTTTGCGAGGGATTTGAAGTAAGGATTTGGTCATGCTGCTCTACACAAAGAGAGGAGATCTTATTTTCCCAGCACTCGTTGCGAAATTCTTGAAGTTGAAGTTTGACCAACTCCTGAAGTCGGCAAAACTCACGACGATCTGCTGGGCAGCGACTATGTAAAAAGTGCCGTCGCATCTTGTTCTTTTGTTTAATTGCCTCACTGATAGCCTGAGGTAAAGGATCGATATTCTATCTGCTAGGTTTTGATTTTGGGGAAGAGCTCATGATAGCAGTAGTCAGTTGGGAGGTGAAAAGATCAACCATGGTGTCTATCTCTTCTGGAGTTTGACATGGCTGCTGCGGGGGCTGGATTTGTTCCAATCGCATCAAAAACTCCTCCCAATTGGTCTTTCGTGGGAGTGCGAATCCTCGAGGAGCTTTGTAGTTGGGCTTACCAGGGAAGGATAGGAGGATGGGGTACTGATCTGAACATAGAGTAGGAACTGTGAAGAGGTTAAGGTGCTGCCGCACATTGCGGACCATGGCGAGATCAAGCCAGTCAGGTGGTCTCCTGTCTCCATAGTGAATTGTAGGTTGGTTTGGAGCCCTGGCGGAGATAGCCCTAGATGCTACGAAGTTGTGGAGTGTGCGCCCACGGTGGTTGGTAATGGAGGAGTTCCAGTTGCAGTGCTTGGCATTGAAGTCTCCTGCAGCAATCGTGGCAACTGGGGAGCTGAAGAGATGATCCAATTCAGAAGGAAGTAGGGGCGAGTCGGTGGGGTGTATACTGCGCATAAGTGCAGGGGACCATTGCTGGTGTCGACTTGGATGCCGGTGATCTCCAAATTATTGGTTGCAGGGATAAATATTTGATAGTGTTGAATGGCACGGTCAATGTATATGGCAGTACTTCCTCTGCCGTTGGCTCGATCAGTGCGATAGTAACACATTCCTGGGATGCCATATTTTAAATGAGGTGATAAATGGGTTTCCTGCACTATTAAGATATTCACCTTCTGCATGGACAAAAAGTTTGAAACTTCCGCCAATTGTGATATTGGTCTAACCTGCATAGTAGGAAGATAGTTGACCTCGCTAGAATACAGATGGCTGCAATATCTCATTTTCCATGTTGAGGGTTAGATCACTGGTGCACTCCTCAATTGTTTAACAAGGAAGAATGAAAGTCAGCACAGCTAGCTACTAGAGTTGCTTTGTGAAATGCTGTAAACACCATAGAAACAGTTGCCAGAGAATATCATTTACAGTTGAGTAAAATGGATAAGAGGAAATGTAGGGCTATACACTCTCCTGAAAGAGAGAAAACAATTTTGTTGAATTAAATTGCAAAGCATAATTGAATGAGTTACTAATTAGCTGAGTGTATGGTAAATTTAATATCCATCAAGAATGTGATACCAGTTTAATTTATCAAATGTTTAGTACATAAAGTGCCATAGGACTGTGCTTTTGTACCATAGCTCAGGTGTTTTCCCACTGCAAGTTCTCACAAGTGCTAATTGCTTGGTGTAGTGGTCAGGGCACTCTGAAGATCTCAAATGAATAAAAAAAAATAAAGATATAGGGAAGAAAAAATGTGCAAATGAAACAACCCAGTTCTGCAAAACCATAAGCATTATGGTCTTTGAATGATGCAACATGTTGGTATGCAATGTGAATTAGCAAATCTTTAGAACTATATAGTTCTGACTTTTTGACACTTAAAGAGTTAACTTTAAAGAGAGTCGATTAAAGACACTAGACAACACTTACTTTTAAATTTTTCCGGAACTAGTTTCAGAGGCTTTGCCTCTATCATCGGCCGGCTCTCGACTGGTTCTCATTGGTGTAGCTGACGATACCTTGTCACAGGTCTCCTCTGGTGGCGGCTCAAGGAACTTGCTGAACAAATCCTTCTGGGGGATGTCGAAATTGAATACTTTGTTCCTATTTTTTGAAATGAAGATTTGTTCCCATGTGGATAGTTCTTGTTTTCCTGATGTATGTTTCAGTAGTTTTGGTTCTGGATTTATGTTGTGGTTTTTTTCCCAAAAATGTGTGGCAACTGCTGATTTTTCTAATTGTTTATATTTTATGTTTCTAAAGTGTTCCTTTGCTCTTATTTCTAAATTTCTTTTTGTTTTTCCAATATAAATTTGACTACAGTCATTGCATTCAATTTGATATATACCAGATTTTTTGTTTGATGGAATGGCATCTTTGATGTTTGAGCAAATTAGGTTTTTTAAGGAGAAATGGTTGACTGGTGCTAGTTGAATATTTTGTTTTTTGAAGACTTTTTTGAATTTATCATAGGCCCATGGATGGTAAGTGAATTTTTTGAAAATCATATTAGTTTCTACAGAAACTAATATGATTTTCAAAAAATTCACTTACCATCCATGGGCCTATGATAAATTCAAAAAAGTCTTCAAAAAACAAAATATTCAACTAGCACCAGTCAACCATTTCTCCTTAAAAAACCTAATTTGCTCAAACATCAAAGATGCCATTCCATCAAACAAAAAATCTGGTATATATCAAATTGAATGCAATGACTGTAGTCAAATTTATATTGGAAAAACAAAAAGAAATTTAGAAATAAGAGCAAAGGAACACTTTAGAAACATAAAATATAAACAATTAGAAAAATCAGCAGTTGCCACACATTTTTGGGAAAAAAACCACAACATAAATCCAGAACCAAAACTACTGAAACATACATCAGGAAAACAAGAACTATCCACATGGGAACAAATCTTCATTTCAAAAAATAGGAACAAAGTATTCAATTTCGACATCCCCCAGAAGGATTTGTTCAGCAAGTTCCTTGAGCCGCCACCAGAGGAGACCTGTGACAAGGTATCGTCAGCTACACCAATGAGAACCAGTCGAGAGCCGGCCGATGATAGAGGCAAAGCCTCTGAAACTAGTTCCGGAAAAATTTAAAAGTAAGTGTTGTCTAGTGTCTTTAATCGACTCTCTTTAAAGTTAATTTATCATAACAACACTGTTCTCAACACTTCCAAGAAAGTAACTTAAAGAGTTGTTTAAAATAAGTGAAATTCTATGAAGCATGGTTAATAAAGATATGTAGTGTGTGAATGGTGGAAATCATGTTATATGTTATTTCTTTAATACTGTTTAACCGTTGTATCTAATTTTATCTGAAGAACTATGTAGTATTACATTAAGTTATAAATACATCATTAAATAGACAAGCTGTTTATTGCAAAGGAGTATTTATGTGATCTGAAAATATTTCCAGAAGTGCTTCTGTGATGTAAAACCTCATTTTTTTAACACATTGAGTTGAGTTTAACAGGACAAACTTTACCAAAACTGCTCATTTACCTTGTGTATGTATAGAAATATTTTTGGGGGTTGTTATTCCATCAGCTATACCTAGTGAAGCTTGTATGCTTAAATCTGACTCAGTATATTATTTTATTAATCACTTCACTTTATTACATTTTGGCACATATATATTTAATATTATCTATCATGCTCCACATTGCATTTATGATTTCTTATTGTATTTATCTTTAACAAAAAGCAATAGATGGATACTTAATGGTATGATCCATGTGAACCTTTGCAGTATTTTGGATTGCCAGAAGGGCTAGAAGATGTAGTTTATGCAAGTTATATATCAGAACTCTCATACTTACTAGAAGCAAACCAATGTATATTTTACAATCTCAATTGTTTATAATGTATTTGCTGTATAAAACAATCGCACATCTTGTTGCAGCTTTAACTAAGGTGTTTGTTTAGCCGTCCTGAAATTTTAAGCATCTTTATCTCAGGTACCAAAGAATATTGCAATTTTAAACTAAAGAGTAGAGTACATTTTCATTTTGTTATACATTTATTAAACATTATGGTATCTTACAAGTATTGTGTTTCCCAGAGTTGAACAAGATGAAATTATACAGATCTGTTAAAGTAATAATGAACTAACATATTTTCTTATATTACAGTGTACATATGTTAATTATTAAATAAAATTTACAAACTTTTATAAGTTATGGGCATATTTATTAACAGCAAGTTCAGAAAATCATATTTTGCACATCCATTGTTTTGTGAAACACTGTCAGCTAAACAAGCAGTATACTGATTGTCAGTATTCTAGAAATACATAATTGGTCAATAAGTAAGCAGAGAAACAACTATTAGATACTGCAAATCAATTTTTAGTCACTCTGGCTGTGTTTTCCTTAACAAGACTTACTGGAATACGTTTTGGAGACTTCATCTCCATCAGTCTAAAATGATAATGGAGATATGGTATAGAAAATGAATCCAAAGTGATTACAAATTCATTTTGAGTGTTTAATATGCTATAAAATTTCTGTTTTTTTTTTTTTTTAAAAAGCACAAGAATTAAGGGTAAGTAGAAATTAGTAGTGCAATCTGAATGACAGTGACTTTATCAGAATAATAACAGTGCTATAATTGGGAATAGTTTTCTTGTATACAGAATAAAAAAGTATTTCAGAAAGCAAATGGAGAAAAGTGTATACAAGGTTGACTCATTTGCCTAATTTTAATAACATAATTAAGTATTTTAAAACAAATAGGTTTTTTGCTGACAATTGATCCCAGTTTCTGTATGTCCAGCATAGGTAAGTGATTTATCTATATTCAATCCTTGAAGACTTAAGAGTTTATACTATTGATTACATTGCAGTTTATGAACAGCTCTAATGGCTCAAAATGTTTAAATCCAAAGGTAGTTGTCATATTTAGCTGCATTTACATACATATTTGGGCTGCTAAAGTGCGTAACTATTGTACTTACAGTATTATTGATATTTCTTTGTAGAACACACCAATTATTGTTACTGACTGAAATGGTTGTATAATCAGCATATTATACTAGTCTAGTATTTTATGGCATAATTCAATTTATATCAGTAATAAAAGTGGGTGTTCATAGATCAGCCAGACTGTCCTGCATCATTACAGGACTGAGTGAGGATTGGCATGCCCTCTGCCAGAGTTATACATAAACGACCGGCAAGTCATAGGTATGAAACACTAGCTACTGTAATAGTTACCAAAAGTTCCCATATTATTCATGAAGTTCCTCACAATGCTGCAAAAGTTGGGGTTTGGTGCACAGAGAATTATCGGCCCCATAGATTACAACACAACAGTCAATTCACACATTTATGTAAATTCTACTTTAAATTTCATCAGCAACTAAAAGAAATGAATGATTGCGTAGTTGGATTCAGATACAGCACATGCTGCTGCAAATTCTATGCATAAATTGCAAAGTGTGTATGGTAACAGAATAATTAGTAGAGGCTTGTAGCCACTTCATTCCCTGACCTGTCTCTGTGCAATTTTTATTCATGGGAAATGTTAAAGAATAAAGTTTACACATCAAATCTGCACGTTACAAGAATTGAAGGACATTATGAGAGAAGTGGCAACATGAACTTTTGTGGGTAAACCAGAATTGTTTTTGGAGATAATCGGGAATGTGTTCACATTGGAGCTCATCTAATGTAAGTTAGTACATGTTGTTGACTAATGGCACTGGGGATTAGTTGATTTGCATCATTTTCCCCCTGGCTTACCAATATAAAGCCTGTAGGTTCTCTCTTTTGAGACCTTTGCATTTGTCCAAATGATATTTGTTCATGATAGTACATATAGTAGTTATTGTTCTGTACCCCTGATTGCCATTTATTTGCCCTCTTCTGGTGCCACCGTGGGGCAGTCTGGCTGACCTACAAACACGTGGTAGATCCCTGGGGCATGAAAAGAGTTAAATCTTACATCTGCGAATGATGTTCATTGTTTTTGAACTTAATGGTCACAAGTTGTTTTCCATTTGTAATAAATAATTTTTTAAACTTATTTGCTATGCCCATTAATAGCTAAATTATGTAGCTGAGACAATTTGTATCATCCATGTAGTAAAAAGTTTTATTGAGATGTAATATAACTGCAACATATTAGCATTTATCTGAATCAACGTTCCCAGTAATCATTTCATCAAGGATTGATAAGACACTTATAGCGGATTCATTTCTTAAAAAGCCATTTTGTTGCTTGGGGATCAGAGTAAACTCAGTTAAATATTTTGTTACACAGTTCTATATAATTTGCTCAAACATTTTTGACAATTCTAATAGTAATTAATACTGCCTGGCAAAAGGTAACATTTGTTTGCCAATTTGCGATCTGAAAGGTGTTTTTAACTAACTTCGGTGTGCTAAATTGAATGATGCTGTCCATCTTTCTCTGGTTTTCTCACGAATCACAAATGTTCCATCGACCCTTATATCTCCTGCATATTTCCTTGATTTCTTGATGAAATCAATTCACATTGTTCATCTCTGAGGGATTCAAAATAATCAGGAAAATAGTTTGGATGAGAGTATAAGAAGTGAAGCTTTAAACTTATATTTTGCCCCGAAGCTTATAACTTTTGTAGCAAATTTCTCAATGTTGTTGTATCGTAAATCTTTTATATTTCCAAGAAATTTATTGACCACCTCTTTTAAAGTACACCACGGTTGCTGTTTTCTATCATCACTTAAGGATTTCATATTGAAAACATGGTTTTGGTTCTTCCAAATATAAATGTTTTCCCAATACTTATTCACAGTTAAAAGCAAACAGAAATGTCTGTGATGATGATGATGATGATGATAATAATATATAAAGAAATTGATCATGTGTATAATCTTTGCACAAGTTTGCAATACAGGTGCCTGTCTGAATAAGTGGTCAGCCAGTTTTACTAGGTAGCCTAAGACATAGTACATAAATCATCATCATCCTGCTGAGCACACAATGGATTGTTTGCATCAGCTTTATCTTGAAGTATCCAAACAGATAATAACCACATTGATTTACATCAGAGAGCAAATGGGACAATTAATTATTCTATCACAAGCATGTGATTTAAGGCAGGTGCTTTTTTACTTTCCACAACATTGCATATTGTGTCTAACTTTTCCTCAGTTACAACTGTTGGTTTTTTTTTTTGTGATTACCTATAAATTTTGAATTTTTAAGGGAAAGCCAGACACCAGGCAATTTCTGTATAAATTCCAGCTTATAGTTCACATGTGATTTTATTTATGAAAAAGCTAAAACAGTAAACATACACTTCTTTAGTATTGCCAAGAATGACAGAAACCTTTACATGATGTTATTCCCACTGTACACTATACCAAGAAGTGTTAGACTGATCTGTAAATGCTGTAATCCTGCATAGATATGTACGCCAGGCTAGTAAGGTTGTTCAACCCAATACCTGCTAGACCTGGCAGAAGCCAGACACGTCATTCAGGAAAATCCTGGTAGATTTGAGTCAGTATTTCTGAAATGAGATTGCTGTTGTGCTTTTACACAATTTAGATTCAAATAAAACTTGTAATAAAAAGAGTTTAATTATATTTACAATGTATATTTCTCAAATGCAACAGAGCCTTTTGACTCAAGAGAAGTAGAACAAGTTATGGGTAAAATGCCAATGGAGATGTTTTTTCTCCCAAAAAGTAGCTGAAAGGATATCAATGGAGCAGCTATGCAGCACACCTTGGCCCTCTAGGGATGAAAAGTCAAGAGTTAATACATTATCAAAAAGAAACTGCAATTGATTGTTGTGAAAATATGAAGTTTCCATTGTTTTGAACAGAATAGCTCATAAACAAGAGTAAATAGATATAATAGCTAGTGATTGACATCAGTTATGAAGCCCAGGACTTAAAAAGCACTTAGGGCATTCTAAGTTGTCATTAGAGTATATTTCATATGAATTTTAGATTTTCTTTTCTTTTACTGGGGAAAATGTGAATCAGTTGGAGAACTTGATGTCATGCCGGCATATTGCCATGGCAGGTCAGTCGGTAAGAGCAGCTATACAGAGACCAGATGGTCTGTGGTTCAAATCCCAGGAACAACACTGAATTTTTAAGTCTGATTCTATCTTTCCACAATAGCTGGTGATTAACATGACCAGCAAACTCTTATCCTGAATCTTGCAATTTTGTTTGAAAAGTGAGACACCAAGCAGTACTGGTTGACATTTAAGATGATGAAAAGGAAGTAAAGGATTCTTTCTGTGCAAGAGAAACTTCATTTAAATTAATGAAGCCATGCTGCCAGATATAAAAATAGTATTTTTCTGGTGAACAGCTATTTATATAATTCAAACTAATTTTCTAAGCTTATTGTAAACTGATTTTTAAGTATTGTAAGTTCTCTTATCCTTTGCCTTTAATTTATTCTGATCTGAGTTTATTTCATTGTTTATACTTATAGTAGGAGGAAGTATTGCATTCCACCCAAAAATTGGTTAAGATTTCACCAGAAATTTGTTATGAAGCCCCCAGAATAAAGAAAAAAAGTATTTTTAAAAACAGATGCATGTGTATATGTGAATAGTATAACACAAAAACAAAATGGTAGGTATAATACAAGTTTAGCATTTTCCATGGATATGACTCAAAGATTTGCAAAAATGTATTAAAATAGCATATGTTTAACATATTTTCCCAATAAATGTAATACCGGCGAGTCTTCTCAGCCTGCAGTTTGAGAACGCATACTCTGCATGTTTTACAGGCTATGTTCTAAACCATGTCCACTGCCTCGCGTCGTATCAATTTCATCCCAAATGAATTCTTTGTACCGCTGCACGAGAAGTGACTTACTCTCATAGCGCAACAGTGTATGCGTTGGCATCTGTTTTATAAATTTAACGAGAACTAATAGTTTGACATGGAAGAGTATTTCACTTAATTATGTGAATTTTATATACTTTAATGAACCTCAACTGCGTAAAACATTGCAATTACAACTGACAAATATAAGGCATCATTATATAATATTTTACTATTTAGAGCTATTTTTTCATATAAAAGAAGACCAATAAATTGTTCTGAGAGTTAACCCAATGCAGTACATGTATACAAAGATAACGTTTACAAGACTTATATTATAACTGTTGTGAACACTTCTGACTTGGCACAATCTGGACTGTGTGATGTCACGGCAAGCTAAGGTGATGTTTTCTGAGCTGTTGAGGGGTCATAGACTACTCCTGGCACACAGTATATTTAAGGTAAGCCCATAAGAAGAAATTTAATGAGATTAGATCTGATGAGCGACCTTCTGTTTTATTTTATGTCCTCCAATGTAAGTCACATCGGATGAATAGTAAAATGGCTCCACAGAGCTTAGTTATCCAACGTTCATTTTTCAGGATAAGGGAAAACCCCGGGAAATCTTATTCAGATAATTCACCCTGACTTAGATTAAAAGTCGAAACCTCTCAAATGTGTGGCAGACATGTTATCCCAACACAAAAGAGGCGGGCAGGTGAGCGTGCTGGCATACCATACTCTCCGATCCATTGCTCAGGGCAGATGGCTTTGAGACAAGCCATTACACGATGCATCGAATGAGCTGGTGCTCCATCATGTTGCTACCTCATAATTTGTTCTTCAATGGCATTTCAGTAGAATAGATGTAGCGATTCCCAATGAGCTGGCCATCATGAAAATACGGGCCCATTATTCACTGAATGTACCAACCAAACATTGAAATCCTATCGAACTTGGAAGGCAGCCTCTTGCATCCAATCTGTATTTACAGTGCTCCAGTGATGCACGTTGTGGTGATTTACATAGTCTATATTGTGAAACCCTGCTCATCTTTAAATAACACAGTTGCCAAGAAATTGAATCTTGTGCAGTTTGTCGTATTATCCCTTAACCACTGTACTCCTAATCAGCATGTTGATGAATGCTATGTCGCATCATGAGTATTATGCAGAGTTGCCTAGTTACCAACTTTCAAGATGAGAAGGTTTATCCAGTATATGTCTTGAATTTTCTGGGGAATTGCCTAATGTTTTCTTCATTCTGAATGACTTTTTGTATAATTGGTCAACTTAAGAGATAGAACAAAATCTAAAAGAATACAGAAAAATTATATATGTATATCTTGTTAGAGCACATAATTTACGTCAAATATATTTTGTTGTGTAGTTTAACATTTAAAAAGATTTCTTGTTATTAATTTGAATTTTCAAATACTTATGCTTTTCTCAAGTGAAAAATTATTCTATTTTTTCCCTTTCTCCTAGTCATGCAAAGAGAATGGAATTTCAAACTCATCACATACCAACCCGTTCTTTGACTACCTACTCCTTAAGCCCATTGTATTTGTGCAATCCCTAGAATTTTAAAGTAATGAAATATTTCCTGTCACACCATAATGCAATACCAGCCAATGTTTCAATGCTTTTGAATGCAACAAATTAAAATTACTTTTAAATACTAATTTCTGAAGAAAGTACAAAACAATGTTATCAGAAGGAATCTTGTACTAGGATAGACAGCAGTACTCATTGTTGTGTATTTTTACATAATGAACAGTGTATAATTGATAAAACTTTCATGACCATGCAAACTTCAACTTGTAAAATAGATTGCTTGTTCACACTGGCATGAAAAATTACCCCTTGGAACAAGCGTAATCTGTTTTCAGCTTACACAGATATATAGGATGTATCATTGGAACTGGAGAGTAAAGAATGAATTAATTTAGCAAGCAATAAGTGTATAAGAAGAGGAAAGGATGGTATTAAAAGAGCTAAATACTGTCTGCCCACCACAAGAAGGCAAGCGGCGCCTGTAGAAGGAAGAGAGGCTTGAACTGTTTATCTGCTCTGTTAGTGGATTGCTTTACTATGGAATGAGTATATGTGAGTGCATATGAGTCATCCATGCTACCAGATCTACTACTCGTTTCAGTAACTGCAGTAATAGATATTATGCATGGGTGAGTTATGTGACAACACTTTGTATTTTAGATTAACCTGGTATCCTTTTCATATCTGGATGGTGAACATAAACATGTGGACAGCAAAAGTATTTATGTTACTCATTCCTCTACCTTGCCTTCTTGTGGTGGCCAGACTTAGGAAGTTAAAATAATTAGAAAATGTATAGAAGCACCAGCACAAATTGAAACATAAAACTGAGCTACAATCAATGATGACTGAGGAACAGCAATAATTTGGTTGCTAAATTGGTGGAGTTAATAATAGCATGGCTTTAATTTTTATTGGAAATAAAAATGCCATTATATTTATTTCAAAACTATTATTTATAAAAATTAATACATAAGAATAGGATTTTCAAAAATCAAAATACATGTATATTACAGTCAGATATACCAGCATCCTTTACATATGTCATCATGTCTTTATTAAATGATATTGTTCCACATATGAGAACCAATATTTGATTTGAATTCTTACCATTTATTTCTTTTGTGATTACTTCCTTATTTATTTTATATTTTCTAATGTTTTCATGATATAAGGCTTGATGCTGAAGCTTATGGTCTTGAGCACAAGAAAGAAATATTTCTACTGAGAAATTCCAGTAACCTGCAAGTTGCTTTAACTTTTGACGAAGTAAAATGTCACCATGGGTTTTACATGCAAAGAACATATGAACAATAGTCTCATCATCTTCATTCTTCACTACTGTTTGTGCTATACTGAACATTGGTGCTATACCTGTTCCAGCACAAAGCATAAGGATGTACTGGTAGCTATTTGCAATATACTCGAAGTCTCCATAAGGACCTTTCCAAAAAACAATATCATGTTGTTTTAAAGTGTTCAAGTAATGAGACATTTTTCCATCTTTGTATAATTTGATTAGGACCTTAAATTTACCTAAGGAACTGCTTTTAGTCCCTGAGATAGGAGTGTATGCTCGAGTGATTGCAGGTCCTTCACTGCTCTGCAAATTGCATCTCATAATCAAATACTGACCTCGTTTTAAGTTTAATGGTTGTTGTATTTGAATATACTCTGTCTTTTGAATAGAAACTTCTCTTACTGCCTGGAAAGTATACAGGAAGGTATTGTCAGTATGCTGCTGAATACTAAGAAGCTGAAAGGGTAAAAACTGTTCTTGACAGAGAACAGCAGCCTGCTTGCTTGATTTATCAGTACTATCCAGTCTATTTTGAGACTTTATTTTTTCAACTTCTTTTTTCCATACTAATAGCTGTTTATGGTAAATATCAAACACACAAGTACTACAAGCACTTCTGCAACAGTCTGATTCACTTGGTTTCTCTGGACATGGAGGGAAACATAGTGAATTGTTATCCTTCTCAGTTATAAATTTATCCTCCATTTATAACTAAAAACCATTGTATATAAACCAAGTTATTTATATTAAAGTAATATGATCAATCATAAAGATTTCTTTCTTAAAGTGATGCAAATGTGTCAAGAGAGATCTTGCTCCATAAAAATATTCATGCGAGTGTACTGGAAACTTCATATAACTTTTCCTGTAACAAGAAAGAAGATGGGGAAAAAGAGAAAGTACAGTGTTTAGTGGGAAAAATATAGGTAACATGTTGAAAACAATAACACAAAATCTTCAATTATCACTAATGAATATTTAAGAAGACTAAGTTGCTGCCATGAGAAAATGCATTATATTAGGATGGACCGAATTATTAAACTAATCTCTGCACTAATATGTGAAACTCACAATTAGAAGGTCCTGGGTTCAATACCCTTAGAGCTAAAAAACTGACTGAAGGTATTTTTATGGTTTTCCTTAGTCACTACATAAAGGCTGGGTATGATAATTTGACCCACAAATGTTTCTATTATCCCTTTCAGCATTACATTTCATTTCCTTCTTCATTATGGTCATATCAGGCATTAGTCTGATCACCCATCCCATATATGCTATAATCGGAAGTTTACTTGCTCCTTGACAAGCTACTGAAGCAAGTCATTGGCTTGCAATTCTTTAGAGTAAATCCTCTAAAAAAAAAAAAAAATGTAACCCATGGTGTAATAGCCCAAAGCAGCCCTGAGCCCACCAACCCAACTGCCGGCCTCACACCCACATATGCAAGGCAGAGGTGGGCAATCATACAACAGATATGGGGAGAAGTAGTGGTCGGCATCTCGACACCCCCAGCCGGAAAGTTGGCTTTCTAGGCCAGGTTTCACTACACAGTGTAGCTCAATTTCCTCACAATGCTGAGTGGGCACTGGTCCTTTACCCAGGACTCAAAATCTGCACCCCTGCAGAGGTGGGATTGATCCTGGGCGCATTCCAGGTGCAGAGAACCAAAGCACAGTGCTCTAGCTCACTATGCCATGGTGCAGGACAAATCCTTTAAAGATGAGGATTATCCATTGTTGAAGAGTAACAGGAAGAAGGGGGAGGATCTTCTTCTTCTCACTCTATTGCTAGATATCACTAGATATCGCCACAAACCACTAAACAACACCACCACCACCAGCAGTCAGTCGGTCACTTTTGACAATGAGAGTAATTAGCTTGGAACTGGTCAAGATAAAAAAAGCTTATAAGTGTTCCACATTGAAAGTCAACTTTCCCTAAAGTATTGAGTTTAAAATAAGACTGTTGGAGGGTGAAAGCTATAAACATAATAATGGTAAATAAAATTAATAATCTCGGTGGTCAACAACAATAAGGACTATAATTTACAGTCACCTGAAAGTATGTCTTTGTAAGTGCATTGGTAAAAATGCATCTTATGTATTCAAAAGCTTAAAAAATGATTATCACAAGTGCAGATGTAAACATTTAAAGCTGCAGTTATTAATAACATTAAGGTAACTAAAACCTAGAGCTCTGCATTGAGGATTTCAATATTCATAATATAGCATTAGTATCAAGGGAAGATGACTTCTGACAAGTTTAATGTTTGGTAATTCATGCTATACAAATTTTTAAACAAACGCTCTACATAAAAAAATAACATATTTTTTACTCCATGGACTTCTAGCGATCCAACAAAATTACTGTATAACTGATATGACTATTCTTCATCAAATTAAGCATAGGCTGTAATTTATGCAATTAAAATATATTCATGATTATTACAATTGATAGGAAAATGTTTATTCATACCTTTCAACATCCAAGTTTAGGAATGTTGTTTTCATAAACTTAAATCCTTTTGGTATTTCATTGTGGCAACATGAAACTCATCAATTCCAAGAAATGAATCAGGTACTCCTATAAGAACAGAGGTAATTACTGATGACATCAGAAAGCATATAATACGGGGTGGGGTTCAATAAGTAACCATGTTAGGAATGAAAACACTCATTTTTTCAAACACAGATTTATTTCACTACATAGCCTTCTTTTATGGATATACACTTTTCCTAATGTCCCTGCATTTTTTAATCCCTCCAAAAATAGGAATTCTTAAGCTCTGCAAAATATGTCTTATGTCTTGACAATAACCTCTTCATTTGATCTAAGCTTTTTCCCCCATAAGCAATTTCTATATCTTTGGAAACAAAAAGAAATTACAGGAAACCAGACTGGGTAAATATGTAGGGTGTGGCAACAATTCATAATGCAATTCCTGCAGGTGACAACAGTGGACAAATGTGCTGGTGCACTGTCGTGGTGAAACATAGCTTTCTTCTTTACCAAGTGCGGTCATATCCTCCAAGTTCTTGTCAAAACGGGCAAGTAATTCATTTAAATATTGTCCATTAATCCTATCCTCCAAGAAGCCAAAGAGTATGACACCCTTTGCATCCCAAAAAATCTTACCATCACTTTTCTAGAGGACTCATGCCTACGAAGCTAGAGTGACTGAATTTGTTATCTTTGTTCAGTAGTTAAACCTCTGTACAAAAATGTAGAGAAATATGAAATGTCTAACTGCAGATCAATATCTCTTGTAATATTTTGAAGAATATTTAAGAGATTAATGTATAAGAGACTTTACCACCATTTTGAATCATAACCTACTGATAAAGCAACCAATTTGGCTTTGGAAAGGAAACTTCAACAGAAAATAACACCATTTCCCATCAAATCTGTAATATGGCAAAGGCTTGATTGTGTAAACCATGACATACTTCTTTTCAAATTAAAATTCTCTATATAAAATAAAACCTAGAGCTACATGTATCTAAATAATTTAAATAAAAAATAATCATAAAGCACATATCACTTCAACTGAGAAACAATAAGCCACAGATTCCAACAAGATTCAATGATAAACAATGATAGATAAGTGGGTAAAAATAACATGTCTTATTGACCTTTGTGTCACACCTATCCTGGCTACTCTCTCTAATCCACAGTTCTTTTGCTCCTCGACAGGCCTCTGACTCCAAGTGCTCACATGTTAGTTCCGGGTGTGTAAGTCCTTCATACAAAAAGAAATAGAGAAGAAGAAGGCTTGTGCTTAATTTTTTAACAATATTATATGCATTTTAAGTTTCCCAATAAACACGATTTTTAAGAAACATATGAAAAATATGCTTATTATTAATGTGCATAACTAAAAGAAAAAAAACGTACATTATTTTCATGCTGTAAAGCAATACTTTCTTCATACGTTCTTGTATTGGCACTTTAGTTACACAGCATTGGTATACTCAGCGCATAAACGTTTCTTCGACTGGCGACACTGTGGACACTTAAACCACACTCTTGCCGCTGCTAGCAGAAGGCTAGCCATTTTCCTCCACTATTACCAGTTTTATTTACAATTTCAGTTACTTCATTTCCATCATTCATCATGGGAAGCACTTAGATTGTATATGTACTGCATAATAAATACTGAGTAGCTCAAGGTTATAGCTCTGATCCAGCATAATCTAATACAAGAATAGGGAATTTCTGAATCAGCGCCAAAATATAGTGCACCTGTAACTAGCAGAAGCCACTATGAAGGTCTACTAACTGTTGAGTACACTCCTCTAAATATTCTGTTGAACTTTGTGCACACTTAGTTAAAGGAACACTGCTTTTCTTGAATTCAGAATAAATATAATGTAAAAGTTAAAGAAAACGTGGAATTATTTTAAGAAAACGCTTCTTAGCTCCAGAATATGAACATTAAAAAAAGATAATGAAACAATTAAGGATAACTTATGAATTGTATAGGGAGCAGATGTAATTGCCTTAGAATGCTGTAACTCACCCACTTTATGTATTTATAACATTTTCTTTTATAACAGAATTAGAGCATGGCCCATGGTACGATAGAAAATAATGTGTAGGATACTGTGCATCCTGCACAGAGGAACTGAGTATTAACCTCAAATGTGTGAAATCTGCTAGTTTGGCATTATTTTAAGTGGTAAGTTTTTCTTTTCCGCCAACTATCCTGGATCATTTGGGTTTAGCTATGTTTCACCTGTGCTTTGCTGCACTTATGCTTCAATTCATTAGGCACTGAGCGACTGATCCCAAGGTTATGGGTTCAAATCTGGTGCAGACCAACTGTTTAGTGTGTTTAAAAGTGACAGTCCCAGTTCGTAAATCTATTGGCATGTACAATTCTGCACATCGGCACTGCTGATATAATCCTGGCAAATGATAGCTTTAACAAACAGAAATATTTATTTAAATTAGTCATTCTTTTAAAAACATACCTCGGCTATACTTCGCTACTTTGGAGCTTCAAGCCCTGGACGCCTTGCGTTTGGGTTTAAAAATCACTCATCTACGAAAGGATGGCGATGTTTATTAGTCTCACTTTACCATCCGTGACTCAAAGCATATTTAGAACGATAGTTCAAAACCAAATAATTGATTCTTTGAGGCTAAACAAAAATTGTCATTTCTCTGCCTCTGTTTAAAAGGAAAACAAGAAATCCTTCATTCTCAGAAAATTTTCGAATAACATGAATTTAAAAGTAAATGGGTGCTTGCTATCAAAAGAAAACATTTGAAAAATTCTTAGCACAAGCCTCATGATTTTCAAATTTTATAAACAGATACATCTTAGTCTATAAAGCACACGAATTCATATACTTAAGCAGTAGGATCTTACATAAAGGAAACCGAATTATGAAGCATTCAACATAAAATGCTGTAGCAATTCTGCTTCTTCTTATGTTAGTTCCAGGTAACTTATGAATGATGACAATAAGTTCTACAGTTCTCCTAGTATTCAGCGAACTAAACATCCAAATAATAGAGAATATACTGGATCTTCTACGTCACGGTGAGCAGCTTCATCTTGCAATTGAGTTATCTAAGTAATAAATATAAGCAAAAAATCAGACTACCAAATTAAAGTCTAGACAAGTGAAATACATTACAATCAGTAAGACAGCCAGAAGTTCATTTAAATTGTATTACATCAGGTATTAAGCTGTGTATTTGGGTAGATATATGGGACAACTTTGTTGTTGTTAGGTTATTAACATTGCCAAAATGCGCTATTATAAAACTAAACATATGTTCTGCGTGCATTACCAACATCACAGGTTGGTGCAATGTTAACAACACACGGTGTTGCACACTTGGTTTCATATATGCCGTTAAACAGCAGCTAACAATAGAGAGACGAGATACTGAATCACAGAGGCCGGTTATGCGCAGAAGAAATAAACAAAAATTACTAGAACTTAAAAAGTTTGACAATGAAAGATTTGAAGGTTTTTATTACTTATTTTTTTTAAAAGTTAAGATCCTACTATACAAGGATACCAATGTAACATAAATGATAAGTATGTATGGTCCCAATTATCGACATTTATTTTTATGTAACCTCTACATTTCAGTGGGAACTAGAGCAGTTTTATAATTTTCAAGTATTATACCAGATAATTTTATTAAGTCCGTGAATGACAATGCCGAAAAAAAAACAGAAGGAGGGAAAATTCAAGAATTAAGGTAACAATGTAATAGAAAACATCTGGAAACATAACGGATGCCACAAGCAATGAATATAGAAGTAAAACAAATAATGTGTGATTTAAATACGGAGAAATAAAACTAAAATGTGTTTTTATACAACGAGAGCTAAAAAAAGTGAAATGTGGCTTATTTACGAAACTGCAAGTTTAAAAATCCTACAAAAATCTTAAACATTGATATGGAAGAATTATATACGAAATCACAAATTTGGGAAACAGTCCTTGGGTTAAAACAATATATGTGGAACAAACGTAATATAATACAACTGGTTGTTTCCGGGCTGTTTTGCCGTGGTCTGTTGGAGTAAGAACCAAACGTTTCGTCCACAACTACGGTAGACATCATCAGTGGCGCGATCGAAGCTTTCTTGCAGAAAGTTTGGCTGCGTCTGAAGCGTTCAGAGGTCCAGAGGTAGTCCTAGTCGGGCGGCGCTATTTTTCTTTTTCCCCGTCCGGGTGTCTTATGCCGCAGTACGTAGCCGCTTTGCGGCTTAACCTGCGAAATGAGCTAGTATTTGGTTCCATGTTCTGCTGGGTTGTTTGAAAGTATTGGAAATTTGGAATGGGTTGCCCCTTTTATCGTGGGCAGCTTCACTTAATCGTTCCCCCGTTTTGGGAGACACGATTTAATTTTTTGCTTCGTTTTGGCTACGGGTTGTGTAGCGCTTGGTCCATCGGCGTAAAAATTGGTCCCAGAGACATCTGGGATTTTCCTTGGGTTACCCAAGGGGTCCCAAGACGTCTCTCGGCAGTCTGAAGGACGGCAAGCGTCTTTGATCTCTCGGGTCATACCTTCCCAGGGAGTTCACTAACGGGTTGGGGTGAATTTGGATTTTGCCGTACATTGATCGTGCCCTCTCGCGAATGACATCGACAATGTACGGGATCTGGGAGTGCTCATGTAGGATATGAGCAGGGAATCTCCAGCCTGTATCGTAAATGATGCGGAGTGCCTTGTTCTGCATCGTCTGGAGCCTGACGAAAGTGGTGTTAGCCACTGTTCCCCAGATCTCACAGCCGTACAGAATCATAGGCGGAATGATCGCCCGATACAGCTGGAGTTTGAGTCGGATCGGCATGGTTGATCTGAAAATAGGGTATAGGCTCCGGAGTGCGACGTACCCCAGCTGGACTTTGCCCTTGACGTGCGGAACGTAAGTTAGCTTACGGTCCAGCGTCACTCCGAGATACTTCGCCGTTTGCACCCATGGGATTCTACGGCGCCGTAAAACGAAGTTCTGCTGCAACCGGTTGGCTATGGTTTTCGCAAGGAGAATAGCAGAGCTCTTCTCCGGGTTAATTGCCATTCGCCATTTTGCGCTCCATTCGCCAATGGCCCGGAGTTGGGTTTGGATTTGCCGGAAGCTGTACCGTGTATTCCTATTGACTGCGAAGGTCGGGAGATCGTCCGCATACTGACAGGTTTGGGTGTTGTGGTGCGTTGGAATGTCGGCCATGTAAGCTGCGAAGAGCGCCGGCGACAGCACGCTGCCTTCCGGCACTCCAGCGCCAATGGGCCGCTCTGTGGACAGCGCCCCCTCCACCTTTACTCGTAAGCTTCGGTTTCCGAGGAAACCGGCTACCAAGGAAATGTATGGAGGGGGATCTGATGCTCTAGGAGCTTGTAAATGAGCCCCTCGTGCCAGGTTGTGGCGAATGCCTCCACCACGTCGAGCAGCACTGCTACCGTTTTAGACCTTTCCTGGAATTCCAGGGAGGCCTTCTCGGCAACCCGCAGTAGCTGCTCGGTCGTTGAGTGGCCAGAACGTAAGCCAAACTGGTGTTCCGGGATTAGGCCCCTTTCCTCTAGATGAGGAAGAAGCCGGGAGAGGAGCAGGTTTTCGAATACCTTCGACAAAACTGGTAGAAGGCTGATGGAGCGGTAACTGGACGGGAAGACCGGATTTTTCCCCGGTTTTAAAACGCACACCACGCGCGCCTCCTTCCAGACAGCTGGAAAGTGGCGCATGAACAGGCATGCGTTATAAATCCGGGTTAAGTGAATCGCGGCTTTGCGTGGAAGGTGCTTGAGCATTTCCGCTGTGACACGATCCTGCCCAGGGGCTTTGTTGGTTCTTAGAGAGTTAAGCGTGGTTGCTAACTCTCTAGGGGTAACTATGGGAATATGGAACTCCTCGGGGTGCGGGGCCGGAGCTTCCAGGAAGTCCTCCACCTCTCGTTCCACGAGGTCAGCATGGTTGTCGTCCATTGGCTCAATCTTGGGCTGGAACTGGGCCTCCAGATAGTCTGCTAGCGCATCTACTTTTTCTCTCGACTCGTAGACCGACCTATAGGTCTATGTAGAGGATGCTGGTGTACTGTTCTGTCTTTCTACGGACTATTCGCCACGGTTTTCTCTACTGGAGATTGGTTTGCCTTTACATGTTTTCCCAGGCCTCTTTGCGGTGTGCTCTTAGGAGTCCTCTTGCCAGGGACTTGAACCTCTGATGTACTTCTCCTATCCTGGGATGGCGAAATCTCTGCCACAGCTTTCTTACAGCGTTTTTAGCCCTTATAAGTTGTTTGATGGGTCCTGGGATATCTGTGGGGTTTGGCGTGTCAATTGGAATGCGGTGTGTGTGAGCACGGATCGCCTTGAGGATGGATGTGGAGAACTCCTTGGCTGCCGCCTCGAGTGACTCCACAGAGTCGATTCGAGGGCGGGCTTCCACGGAGTTTTGGATGTCAAGGATGGCGGCATCCCAGTCGACTTCATCCACCCAGTCAGCCGTTGCCAGAACTGCGACGGTAACGTCTGAATTGATCACAACTGGGTTGTGGTCAGAATCCAGAGCGTTTGCCGCCATGAGGTCCAGATGAAATGGAATGCTCTTGGTGATTGCGAAGTCTATGACGTCCGCCCTGCCACGAGGCGGGAAGTGCGTTGGACCCCGCGGGCCATGCCCATGAAGGGTTGGGTCTCCGCTGATGAGGCAGTAGATGTCCTTCCCCTGTCATTCTGGATGCGGCTTTCCATCCTGGGTGTTTGGCATTGAAGTCGCCAGCTATGCACATTCGGTGGTCTAGGTTAAGGAGTGCCCTGTAATCCGCTTCATAGAATGGATGGTAGGGCGGGTCATACACCGCTACAAGCACTAGGTCTGAACCGCCCAAGGAGAGCCTTATGGCGGTCGCCTCTAATTGTTGAAGCGGAGGGATGGTAATGGAAGTATGGGTGATGTGGTTTTTGATAAATAAAGCTGTACCGCCGCCCCGCCGGCTCGGTGGACGGCGTAGCTTGGCAGGTTAAATTGTACACCAGCATGCAGGTGCGTTTCGTATACCATAAGGAGGTCAATCCCGTGGTCACTTACAAACTCCAAGATGCCAGGTCTCTGTTCCCGGACTCCGTTTGCGTTCCAGAACTCGGCTCTCAATGTGCGCTGAGTTCTTCTCACCGCCATTTACGAGCTGGACTCAGGGAAGAGGGGCCGTGCAGTCTGTTGCAAAATGCTGTGTTTTTGCATAGCAGGGATGCGGGGATCTGTCAGTTGCTCCCTGCAGCGCCTTAGAATGGGGAGGGAGCGATGAAATAGTTCTGCGAACCAGGCAGAAAGCTCATGGAACACCGCCAGGTCCTCGTTTGAGACGCCAGTGTCCCAAACCGGCGTAGCAGTCGTAGGGAGGGTTGCCTCTCCCTCATTGGCTGCTGCAGCCACTGTGGCTGGAGCTGGAAGAGGGTGGAGAGCAGTGGCGGCAGGGCCACTCTGTCTCCCCGCAGATTCTGGGGCGGACCGCCCGGCCGTTACTACCGCAGTTGCCGGCGGTTTCTCCCGCCGGCCTGCGGTGGCCTTCTTCTGACGAGGAGGCCGCTGTGGTTTTGCTGCAGATGCAGCTGGTGCTTGTGTGGCTGTAGCTCCAGAGCCTTCTGACTGGGTCACTGCCGGAGTCTGGCTTGCCTCGGCCTGCTGCAGCACCTGTTTGTGCTTGCGCAGCGTCTGGGCAAAACTGACTCCAGGCCGAACTTGTGCTGGCTACCCGGTTGTGTTTCTGCCCTGCCTTGTCTGCACTATTCGCAGTCTAGCGGGACAACCGCCGTAGAAACCTATGTGGGCTTCTCGGCAATTGACACACTTTTTGTCCTCTCTGCCTCTCTGGGGCTCGGGCATTCTTTTACGTGGTACTGGCCTGCACATCGTAGGCAGGCTATCCTCCTCTCGCACGCAATGCTAGAGTGGTGGAAGCCCAAGCATGTGAAGCATTGGGCTGGTCCCTCTCTGCCATGGTACGGTTCGATTCTTATCTTTGTGTTGTAGAGGTGGGACACCTCGTCGATTTTGGGGAGACCATCTCCCTCCTTCTCCACTATTACGAGGAATAGCGGCATGGGGGTCCTTGCGAGCTCCTTGCCTTCATCGCGGGTTGACCTGGTCAGCTGGAACACGGTACGCGGCGCAATGCCGTGTTCTTCCGCCAGGCCTACCTTATTATCCTCCGGTTGGCTGTGGTTTTCGCCAGGAGAATTGCAGAGCCCTTCTCCGGGTTAATTGCCATGCGCCATTTTGCGCTCCATTCGCCAATGGCCCGGAGCTGGGCTTGGATCTGCCGAAAGCTATACCTCGGATTCCTGTTTACCGCAAAGATCATCAGATCGTCCGCATACTAATAGGTAAAGAGTGCCGGTGACAGCACGCTGCCTTCCGGCACTCCAGCGCCAATGTGCCGCTCGGTTGACAGCTTCCCCTCCACCTTTACTCGGAAGCTTTGGTTTCCGAGGAAACGGGCCACCAAGGAAATGTATAGACGGGGAACTTCATGCTCTAGGAGTTTGTAAATAAGCCCCTCGTGCCAGGTAGTGGCGAATGCCTTCTGTACGTCTAACAATACTGCTACCGTTTTAGACCTTTCCTGAAATCCCAGGGAGGCCTTCTCGGCAACCCGCAGCAGTTGCTCGGTCGTGGAGTGGCCAGAACGGAAGCCAAACTGGTGTTCAGGGATTAGGTCCCCTTGCTCTAAGTGAGGTGGGAGCCGGGAGAGGAGTAGTTTTTCGAAAACCTTCGACAAAACTGGTAGAAGGCTGATGGAACGGTAACTGGAAGGAAAAACCGGATTTTTTTCCCAGCTTTAAAACGCCCACCACGCGCGCCTCATTCCAGACAGCTGGAAAGTGGCGCATGTATAGGCAAGCATTATAAATCCGGGTTAAATGAATCACGGCTCTGGGTGGAAGGTGCTTGAGTATTTCCGCTGTGACACGGTCCTGCCAAGGGGCTTTGTTGTTTCTTAGAAAGGTAAGCGTGGTTGCTACCTCTCTAGGGGTAACTATGGGGATGTGGAACTCCTCGTGGTCAGGGGCCGGTGCTTCTAGGAAGTCCTCCACTACTCGTTCCACGAGGTCAGCATGGTCATTGTCCATTGGCTCTACTCTGGGTTGGAATTGAGCCTCCAGATAGTCTGCTAGTGCATCTGCCCTTTCTTTCGACTCGTAGACGAGTCGACCTCCAGGGCTATGTAGGGGATGCTGGTGTACTGTTCTATCTCTCCGCAGGCTACGGATTATTCGCCACGGTTTTCTCTCCTGGGAATTTGCTTGCCTTAACATATTTCCCAGGCCTCTTTGCGGTGTGCTCTTAGGAGTCGTCTTACCAGGGACTTGAACCTCTAGTGGACTTCTCCTATCCTGGTATGGCGAAATCTCTGCCACAGCTTTCTCACGGCATTTTAAGCCCTGGTTAGCTGTTTGATGGGTCCTGGGATATCAGTAGGGTTTGGTGTGTCGATTGGAATGCGGTGTGTGTGAGCAAGGACCGCATTTAGGATGGATGTGGAGAACTCCTTGGTTGCCACCTCGAGTGACTCCACGGAGTCAATCCGGGGACTGGCTTCTACGGAGTTTTATATAGTAGTGATAGCGGCGTCCCAGTCGACTTCGTCCACCCAGTCAGCCGTTGCCAGAGCTGCGACGGTAACGTCTGAACTGATCACAACTGGGTTGTAGTCAGAATCCAGAGCGTTTACCACCGTGAGGTCCAGATGAAATGGGATGTTTTTTTGTGATGGCGAAGTCTATGACGTCCGCCCTGCCACGAGGTGGGAAGTGCGTTGGACCTCGTGGGCCATGCGTATGAAGGGTGGGGTCTCCGCTGATGAAGCGGTAGATATTCCTTCCCCTTTCATTCTGGATTCGGCAGTTCCATCCAGGGTGTTTGGCATTGAAGTCGCCAGCTATGCACGCTCTATGGCCATGGTTTAGGAGTGCCCTGTAATCCACTTCATAGAAGGGTTGATTGGGCGGGTCGTAGACTGCTACAAGCACCAGGTCAGGACCACCTAAGGAGTGCCTTATGGCGGTCTCCTCCAGGTGTTGTAGCGGAGGAATTGTGGTAGGAGTATGTGTGATGTGGTTTTTTATGAGAATGGCTGTTCCACCGCCCCGCCGACCGGCTCGGTCGGCTCGGTGGACGGCGTAGCTTGGCAGGTTAAACTGTACACCAGCGTGCAGGTGCGTTTAACATAACATAAGAAGGTCAATTCCTCGGTCATTTACAAACTCTAAGATGCCCGGTCTCTGTTCCCGGACTCCGTTTGCGTTCCAAAACGCAGCTCTCAATGAACGTTGAGTTCTCCTCAGTGCCATTTACGAGCTGGAGTCAGGGAAGAGAAGCCGTGCAGTCTGCTGCATGATGCTGAGTTTTTGCATAGCAGGGATTCTAGGATTCGTCAGTTGCTCCCTGCAGCGCCTTAATATGAGAAGGGAGCGTTTTATGAGTTCCGCACACCAGGCAGAAAGCTCTTGGAAATGTTGGGGCGGGTCGCCCGGCAGTTGGTGCCGCAGTTTCCGACGGGGTTTCCCACCGGGCTGCGGTGGTCTTCTTGCGAGGAGGCCGCTGTGGCAGTGCTGCGGATGCAGCCGGTGCTTGGGTGGCAGCGGCCATCGAGCTTTTTGCCTGGTTTGTTGCCGGAGTCTGAGTTGCCCCGGCCTGTTGCAGCACTTGTTCGTGCTTTCGCAGTGCCTAGGCAAACTGATTCCAGGCCGAACTTGTGCTGATTCCCTGTTGGGGAGCCTGCCCTGTCTTGCCTGCACTATCCGCAGTCTTGCTGGGCAACCACCGTAGATGCCTATGTGGGCTTCTCGGCAGTTGGCGCACTTATTCTCCTCTCGGGGTTCGGGCACTCTTTGACATGGTGGTCTCCGGCACAGCGTATACACTCTGTTTTGCTTTCGCACGCATGGCTAGAGTGGTGGAAGCCCAAGCACTTGAAGCATTGGGCTGGCCCTTCTCTGCCATGGCACGGTTCCACCTTTATCTTTGTGTTGTATAGGTGTCTCACCTCGTCTATTTTAGGGAGACCTTCTCCCTGCTTTTCCACTATTACGAGGAATAGTGGCATGGAGGCCCTTTCGGGCTCCTTGCTTTCCTCGCGGATGGACCTGGCCACCTGGACCACGGTGCGCGGCACTATGCCGTGTTCTTCCGCCAGGCCAGCCTTTATATCTTCCGGGTTAGTATCTGAGTTGAGACCCCGGACAACACTGCGCACCAGGTTTGGCCGCTGCAGCGAGAACGTATGGAACTCAAACCCCGCTCCGCGCAACACGTCCCTGGTGGCTTCATGGTCCTCCGGCGTCTTCGTCCTGATCACCACCCGGTTTGGGAAACGGGTGGCCTGGAAGTCTGCCTGGAGTGTTGCACTCAGTTCCCTCATAACCTTTATGTGGTTAGGGAAGAGGTCGGACACAATCGGCGGGATTCTGGCCGCCTTTTGTGTGCGGGTGCTCCTGGCATCCGCGAGCGCTGCAGGGGTGCTAGGGGCAGCACCCTCCGGTTTCGAACCGGAGGACCGTTTGCGCCTTCCCTGCACGGTAATGAACCCTTCGGAATCAGAGTCGCTCTCAGGCAAGGGAGCGGAGATACCCTGGAGAGGGGTGGTAGGTTGCTGAGAACTCCCTGGCAAGGTGACCGGGGAGATGGGAACTGCTGTTCCCTGGTTAAGAAGGCGGGAGGCCTTCTTGGATGTTTCCTTTTTTAGCAGCTGCGCCTTCGCTTTTGCCCTCACGAGGTTTACTCGTAGGCCAGCTGAGCATTGGGAAGGTTGGTGAGGTTGGCTCGCTTCGTGAGGTCTTACCTGGAGGCTGGTACTTGGCATTTTGTCTAAGTCTTTTGCAGGTGCCATCCGGCTCCCCACAGAGGGTCGGACGCCTTGCGACGCGCCAATGGGGGCGGACCCTGTGTCCCAACTTAAGTCGGGACTCTTGGCTTTGACCTTGTGGGCCTGCAGTATCGTGAGTCCGTCTGTCGGTCCCAAGTACGTGTTTCCTCTGGACTCTGGCTTGGGAGTAGCTCTACGAGCTAACTCTAGGAGGTCTTTCAGGAAAGGGTTGGCTGGGCTGCTGCTGCTTGCCAGTGCAGAAGAAGGCACCGCTGGCTGTATGAAGGCAGACGCTGCTGCGCCTGCAGAAGAAGGCACTATTGCGCAGGTTCTGCTGCGCAGGTTCTGCTGCGCAGGGAGATGAAGGCGCTGCTACGCCGAATCTGCTGATTTCTTGCCGGGCCGAGTCGACCCCACTAGTTGTACAGTCCACGTGTGTGAGAGGCCCACGTTGCGAAATGCCTGAAGAACTCAGAAGCGACCACACGAGTGGTACAGTCCACGTGTGACGGAGCGCCAAATGTGTCACGAATCACGAATCCTTTCATTTTTTTAAATAGGGCTGGACCCACCTCCGCCAGCTCCGGTGACGATCATCCGAAAGGGATCTATATCGTCTCCCCTACCATGCACTAACTACACTAGCTAATGTATGGATGGGAGTTCGTGGTGTGGTGCCAGGTACCGTATTACGCAACCTGGGGTTAGTGGGCGATTCTACGAAAGACACCCCGCTACCAGAGGGTAGCGTGACAGAGATGGCGCCAGGGCCCGCTCTTGACCATAGGTCCAGGGCGGGTACCTGGAGATTCTTAGCTAGGTTAACATGCTCATGCAGGTGGGTGTTTAGGTTGGTATCATGCTTAGATATTGTTTGTTTACCTGGTGCGTTAGCTGATGCTGTCTTTGTCAAGGTTCATACCTGTGGCATCCGTGGGTCCGTCGATTCCAGTGGTGTTGTCGTCTCGGTTATCATGGAGAAGCCATGATAGTCATCAGTGTGTCAACTCCATCTTGTGTTATTGTGGGTGTGCCTTCCCATGGCATTGTGGTTCTTAACGGGGGCGACATCCGGGCCATGGTTGAATCATGGCAGGTGCAGTCTTTTGAGGTGTCATCTGGGCATCTGTGAGCTTTCAGTTCCTGGTGGTGGTCGTCATTGGGGAGCCATGGGTGGGCCATGCCAGTCGTAGTGTGTCAGATTGTCGTTCTGTTTTGGGTTGTTAGAGGTGTGCCTCCCAAGTGGCACGTGCCTCAATACCATTGTCCGTGGGCAGGCGGTGGTCGTCTTATGGGGTGACATTTCGGTCATGGGGAGACCATGACAGGTGTGTTCTGCAGTGATGCCATCAGTGGTCTGAAGTGGTTAGCGCGTTCCAAACCGAAGTCCATTTTCGGGTGGTGGTCATTTTCTTCTTGTTTTTTTCTTCCCCTTTCTATGGAGGTGCCAGCTGTTGCAAGTATTATATAACAGGATCAGGCCCCTGTGTTTTTGATAGGCTTTGATGGGTGGTGGAGTACTGGCCAAGATTTTGTATCAGCGGGTTGTGGTGTTTACTGCTTTTAGTGTAGAGGTTGTAGGCCAGTTTTTTGATGAATTCTTCTATGGTATGTACGTAAAGTTCATTCTGTAGAATTTCGGTAGGTGCACTTCTGGAAACTTTGGCCACTAGGCGGATGATCTTGTTTTGGACTATTTGTAGAGCTTTAAGATGCGTTGCGGCGCAGTAACCCCATGCAGGTGCCGCATACGTCATTACGGGTCGGATCAGTGTTTTATATAGCGTTAGTCCTAGTTGCAGGCTAAGGTTATTTTTGCGGTTCAGGAGTGGATTGATGCGGCGGAGCTGGGCGTAAGCCAGGCTGCGGACGTTCTTGACGTGCTGGGCGATGGTTAGACCTGTGTCCAATGTGACACCTAGATATTTGGCTTGTTTCGTCCATTGGATTTGGCTTCCGGATAGTTCTAGCGGTGGGAGGGGACACTTGTAAGTCTTTCTTTTGGTAAATAATACGAGTTGTGACTTTTGCGCGTTCACATATATGTGCCGCTTTTCAAGCCAGGGTTGGAGGTTTTCGAGTGCGATCTGGAGGCGTTTATGGATAATTTCCGGCTTCTTGGATCGCGTGGCTATGGCTGTGTCGTCTGCGTACATGTAGAGTGCTGTGCTGAAAGTTTTAGGGATGTCGTTAACGTAGATGCTGAACAGAATCGGTGATAGTATGCCTCCTTGTGGTACTCCTGCTTCGATCGGTTTGGTCGCGGAAGTTGCGTTTTTCGTGGTCACAGCAAAAGTGCGTCCTTGTAGGTAGTGGACGATGAGTTTTGTTAGGGTGTCGTTAATGCCAAGCTGTTTGATCTTGTATAGTAGGCTGGGGTGACGAACGGTGTCAAAAGCGCGTTGGATGTCGAGAAAGAGGATTCCTGTACTCTGTTTCTGATTGAAGCCTTGCGTAATATTTTCAATGCACCTTAGTAGCTGGTGGGTTGTCGAGTGTTTTGCGTGAAAGCCAAACTGTTCAGTTATTATGGTGTTATGACGCTTGAGGAATGTGGTTATTCTTTTAAGGATGATGTTTTCAGCTACTTTGCTCATCGTATTTAGTAGGCTGATAGGTCGGTAGTTATTCGGGTTCTTACGGTCCTTTCCAGATTTGGGGAACATCAGCACGTGGACATCTTTCCAGTTATTTGGGAAGTAACCCTTCTGTAGGCAGTAGTTCAGAATTTTAGTGAACAAGAGTAGTGCCGACGGCGTCCAGTGTTTCAGTACCAAATTGGGTATTTGATCTGGACCAGGAGCTTTCTTGTCCGGAAGGTGGGCATTTAGCCATTTGATCTCGCTTGGGTGCGTTTTTGGGAGTTTGTTATGTACTGGTTCCTGCAGGATGTTGCTGACTGATGCGATGACCTGGGTGTGGAAGCTCATGAGCGACGGCGGGATGTTTGTGGTACAGGCGGTTGCTAATGTATCTGCTAGTGTGTTGGCTTTGTCTTCGTCAGTTTCTGCACTCGCCATTTTTGCGAATCGCCATTTTTGCGGAGGGGGGTGTTTAGTGATTCCTTGATTAGTCGCTTGGTGAGTTACTAAATTTGGCTTTTGCCGTGTGTCATATTAGCGAGTGTTTGGTCCCACTGTTCTTGAATTTGCTTGTTCATGCGTGTTTTAATCTTGCTGTTGAGCACTGCCATATTGACCTTGTGAACAATGTTCCTCGTTCTTTGCCATTTTCTTCTTTCTTGGTCGCGTTCGTTCATGAGTTGTAGGACCACGGGTGGTACGCGGAATTCTCTTTTGGACGGTTATTTGTACGGCGTGGATGTGGCTATTGCTTTTTGTGTTGATTGCAGTAATGATTCGGCTACAGTTTCCACTTCGTCAGTGGATATTAGCTCGCGGGTGACTTTTGGGAGGTTGCGGTCTAGTTATTTCGCGAAGTGTATCCAGTCGGTCTTATAGTAGTTTCCGGTGAGCCTCTCAATGCGTGTAGGAGGGGCTTGCATGACCTCCAGGAGGATGGCATAATGATCAGATGCTAATGAATCTATTCTTGTTATTTTGTATCTAAACCTTGTGTTCTTCAGGAGTATGGTGTCTAGAGTGTTTGGTGTATGAGCTGCGTTTGTAGGGATGTAGGTTGTGGCGTGTGTTTCCCCACATTTCGTGAATGGCGTTGAGGTCTCCCATAATTACTATTTTGTTGTTAAGTTGTGTGATGGCAGTTAAATCATCTATGTCTAGTTGCTTTGGCGGGCAGTATGCGGCGGCAAGTGTTACAGCTTGGTCGGAGATGGCTGTTGCATCCATGTGTTTCAGTGGGGGGATATGCTTTTGATGGTGCTGCAGAGTTCATTTGGCAAGGATGGTTGTTCCTCCCACTGGTGCACCTGTTGGTCTGTGCGTGCAGTAAGCATGATAACCTGGAATGGTGAATCTTGTGGTTGGGGTTAATAGCGATTGGGCCAGGAGGACTACCTGGATGTTGTTGTTGGCCAGGAAATGTTTTAGTTCCTGCTGTTTGTCTCGTGCGTCGTAACAGTTCCAGAATAATACTGTTAAATTTTTTTTCGTCCATTAATGGGTAGAGCGTTTGGTGTGGCGGTGGTTTACACTCTCTCTCTTTCTCTTTTTCCCCTCTAGTAAAGTTTCTTACCCGATTCATTACTAAGCATGTAGGAGCTCAAGTGCTGAATTATGGCCCAGAAGTACAGATTGCGTTCGCCAGTTAACTCGTAGGCGTTGATCAGTCACTCTATACAACCGCATACCTGCTGTAGGCCTGACTGCATGCAGCCAGCTCCTACTCTCTGTAACATAATTTTAGTGGGGCCTGTTACGTAATTGATATCAGACTCATATGTCTTGTATGTAAGCTTTTTAGGCGGCGGTGTGATGGGGTTCAGGAGCCAGTTGTGTTTCTTTTGGTTAGGAGCCTCCGTGGTGTTGACGTTGCTTATTATATTTTCTTGATGGCCCTTTTCTGTCGTTTATGCTGTGGCTGTTGGTGTAGTTAGTTGTTCGTGCCGCGGTTCCTCTATCGGAAGTTGCCGCGCTGCGGGTCTAGGGTTTGTTCATGGCCTAGTGGGGAAGGGGTTCTGTGTCCCTGTAGTTCACTGTGTTTCCGGGGTTCCAATCCTGTGCTCTTGAGGGTTGGCTGTCGTGTCTAGTTGGTTCTGGCATCCACGTTGGAGCTACTGAGCGCTGGTATGGCGTGCGGTGCATGTCCATTGTTCTGTTGGTGTATAGTTGTGAGGCGTATGATCCCCTCTCGTTGCTGGAAGTCCATACGCTTGGGTGAGTGTTCCTGTGGCCTGGTGCGTCTACAAGACGTCTGAACACGGGGCAGCCCCTCCATCTGGCCCCATGTTCGTTGCTATTACATAGTGCACACTTATAGTGGGTTGCGGTGCAGGTTCGTACGTGGTGTAGACCTGCGCAGCGAGAACATATCTGGGGGTCTCGCAGTTTCTTGTCAGGTGTTTAAATCTTTGGCACCTGCCACATTGTGGTGGTGTTGATGGTGCCACGTAATCTTCTATTTTCACCTGGCAGTGGAGTATTGACGTGAGAGTTTTTACGGCCGTAGAGCACATTTCATTGTTTAATTCTACCAGGAACAAGGGTATGTGTTGCCGGGCTTTTTTTAATAAAGTTGCTGGCACCTTTGTACGTCGAAGCCCATTCTGCGGAGCTCTGCTAGTAGTTCTGGGTTTGTCATGTTGGAATAGAGTCCTCTGATGACTACTTTGTAGGTTCTGTTTTCTGGCAGGGTTGTAATGTGAAAGGGGACACGTTCTCTCGTCAGTGTTTCGGGAAGTAATGGTAATCTTGTAGAGTCTGAAACTTGTAGCCATGGTAGCCATCTCTGTAGCTACTTTCGTACTCCTTGGGGCGATAAAGCTGATCAAATCGTGTTACTATTGCTGCTAGGCTGTGGCGGCCATAGTCAGCTACATAGATCCTTGATAGATCTTTTCTTATTCCTGTCATGTGTCCGCTGGTGTCTGTCAGTGGGCAATTGCTAAAGTGTTGCGTCGCTGGTGGCCGTGTGCAGTCGGCTTTCATTTGTGGGTTGATTGGAGGTCCGGCTACCGGCTTCATTGCCGGGCGTGTGAGCTGGCTCTGCTGTTTCCGCCTGCTGGTCTCTAGGGCTGGCGGTTGTGGTGTTGACATGCAGTCTACTGCTACTCGCAGTGGCGTGGGCGCTGGCATCTTCTGCTGATGCATCTCGGGCGGGAGCCGTGGTTACCTGGGGCTCGTCTGGTAGCGGTGCTGGTCGTTCCAGGTCCTTTTCCTGGCTTCTGGTTGCGTACCTGCCTGTTTTGGCCAATTTTTTCTTTTTTTTCTAAAAGGGGAAAAGCCAGCCTTAATAAAGGACGGGAGATAGTCTACCACAACCTTAAGAAAGGCTGGTGGTAGACAGTACGCTCTTTATGAATGCGGGGCCGTTTACCTTATCCTATCAGCTAAGTTGAAGAAGGAAGAAGTTTTCATGAAAGCCTAATTATATGCTAGGGCCTAACTGGGTAGTTAGTCTAGATAGTATAGAGCAAAATAGTGAAAGTAGAAGAAATAGAGGCAGTTAGCGAGTGCTAATAAGCGCGATTAGCAGATGGCCGGACCCGTGAAGGCGCCGTGGAGCCAGCTATTAAAGCTGTTGGCTATGGCCGTGCTAATCTGCTCGTCTAAGCTGATGGTGTTCTCGAAGAAGTTCTTGTAGCTGGTAGAGTGCCTGCGAAGTGCACTCTCTGACGCTCCCTCTGCGTGGTCCTCTCTTCACCCCTTTCACTTTTTTTTAGCGCGGTCGAAGCTTTCCTGCAGAGAGTTCGGCTGCGTCTGAAGCGTTCAGTTTTTGTTAAAGTGGGTGTGGTCCCGCCTCCGCCGCACCCGGTGACGATCATCCGAAAGGGATCTACGTCGCCTCCCCTACCATGCACTAGCTACACTACAGTGATGGATAGGAAAAGTGGTAAGTGATGTCCGGTACCGGCGAAGCAACCCGGATGTTAGTGGGTGAATACTAAAAAGATGTCCGTACACAAGAGAGTACACGGACAGAGTGGGGAAATAGGTACTGGCCATGGCCAGGCCCTTGACCGAGGACCTATGGTTAGCGGTGGTTGTTCATGCTCATTGAATAGGAGCGAGGTTATGGTGCCATGCTAATTAAAGTTAAGGGTACCTTACCATCATTGTGGCTTCAGCTTGAGAGGGCGCTGAGTCGTTAAGCTCCTCGGCAAGCTGCCGATGGTCCTGAAAAATAAACTTAGGATGGGGAGGGAGGAATGTACATTTGGGATATATATATACTTCATTTACACGTAAGTTGAATTTATTTACACATATACTCAGATATATATAGACATTTTTATAATTAATATCTGCTTTTTTACTTTATTATATATATTTTATTTTTTATATTTTATTAATACATGAATACATTTATATAATACATATACACAAGTTACACATATATACACATATACACATACAGGAATGTTGTCGCTCTTGTCCTTTGTCTCGCTGGGTCGTCGTCACTTGGGGTTGTCCTTTCCCGCGGCCGCCCAGGGCAGGGAGTGACATCCACCCCGGGGCTTGTGGACAGCGGCTTGTGGCTATGGAGGGACTAGGAACTGGAGGTAGTTTATAATGGCTTCTGTGTCGTCTGTACTGTGTCGATTGAGGGGTATCTTCCGGTCAAACAGCGATAGTGGTGTTTTGTGTTTATCTGTGGTAGTTTCGTATTTCCCCAGACTGCTAATGGCTGGGTTATAGTGTTTTCTGCAGTTGTGTACATGTTGTCTGCTAGTCTTTTTATAAATTGTTCGACAGTGTGCATTTTTAGATCATCATGAAGTAAGTCTAATGGGACTGTTTTTGGAACCTTTACGGCTAGTCTCAGGCATTTGTTTCGGACCAGCTGTAGCTTTGCGATATGCGTCTTTGCGCAGTGTCCCCATGATGGAGCTGCGTATGTCATTATTGGCCTAATTAGGCTTTTGTACAGTGTGAGGCCCATTTGTTTACTTAGTGCACTTCGTCGGTTTACCAGTGGGTAAATCGCTCCTAGTTGCTGGTTTGCCCGTCATTCTACTACAGTGGTGTGTTCTGCGAAAGTTAGCTTGCAGTCCAGAATTACTCCCAGGTATTTAGCTTTACTGTCCCATGTATGTCTTCATATAATGTTAGCGGCGTTGTTTTATTGACGTGATTTCTTCGCTTTGTATATAATGCTGCCTGGAACTTGGTGGCGTTTACTTTAATTCTCCACATGGCAAGCCAAAGTTCTAGCTGAGAGAGTGCAGTGCCTTCGGCAGATGGGCTCTGGCTTTTATGACTGTGCCGAGATGGCAGTGTCGTCTGCATATATCGAGAGTTGGGTGTCAGTGTTCCTCGGGATATCATTAATGTATAAATTAAATAAAATAGGTTCTAGCAGACTGCCTTGTGGAACACCAGCTTTCACCCTGCGTGCTTCTGCACGTTGTTCCCTGATGGTGACGCTAAATGTTCTGTTTGTGAGATAATGTGCTATTAACTTTATCGTTACGTCGTTGAATTTGAGAGCTTTTAGTTTATCTATAAGCCCTGCGTGGTATACTGTGAGGAAAGCCCGTTTACGTCTAAAATATAATTCCGGTAGATTTCTTCTCATTAAAGCCGCGTGTAATATGTTCTACTGTCCTCGTAAGCTGTAACGTAGTGGAGTGTTTAGCTCGGAAGCCAAACTGTTCATCTATCAAAATGTTGTGTTTTTTATGTGAGTGACCAATCTTTTCAATATGACTTTTTCTGCTACCTTGCCAATGGTTTTTAGAAGACTAATTGGTCTGTAATTTTTCGGTTGGCTCGATTTTTCCCCGGTTTCGGAAACATAAGCACATTTGTCTGTTTCCGTTGCGCGGGGTAATATCCGTGTGCAAGACAATAATTGCAGATATCACTAAGGAATTGTAGCGCTTTTGGGGTAAGATGTTGGATAGCCAAGTTTGGTATCAGGTCTAGCCCGGATGCTTTGTGTGTCTTTAGATGCTTAATAATCCATTTTAGCTCTGCAGGGTTGGTCCTCCTGCATCTGTTGTGAGCTGGGTTTTCCAGGACGAGCCGCATTTCTCGTTGTAGTTGTTCGTAAAATTGACTGTCATTGCGCCCCTCGTTAGGTGTGAATATCTGACTGAGGGTATCAGCTAGTAGTTCTGCCTTGTCCTTGCCACTTTCGGCGTATGTATCGCTATTTTCGTTTGTCTGTAGGGGGGTATGTTAATAGGCTCCCACTTTAAGGCTCTTACCTCTTACCCGGCTGCAGTCGGGAGAGGATTTCATCCCATTGTTGGTGCGCTTGTGCGTTTAGTTTTGTTTTAATGGCGCTATTTAGTGTTGCCATGTTGACTTTATGAACTAGATTGCGCGTTCGCTGCCATCGTCGCCTTTCATGGTCGCGTTCATGAATTAATGACAGAACGTCTGGGGGTACGTTAAGACGTGTTTGGCGGGTGGTTTGAGTGGTACGGCCTTATTGATAGCCGTTTGGATAGCTTTTTCAAGTAGAGAGGCAGCTTTATCGACTGCTTTTTCATTTAATACTGCCTCTGGCTGGGCTAGCTCGCAGTCTAATGTGTCTGCAAACAGGTTCCAGTTCGCTCGATTAAAGTTTAGCCTTACCGGTGGTGGTGTGAACTTAGGTGGTGCTGTGATATCAGTTTGAACTGCATTATGATCTGACGCCAAGGCATCTATCGTTCTTATTTGGTAGTGGAAGGTTATGTTTTTGAATAGGGCAATGTCTATAGTGGACGGGGTGTGGTGAGCTTGTTGAGCTATGTGTGTTTGTTCTCCCGGGTGGTCTATTATGTAATTATTGTTTGACATGTGTGCGTAGAGGGCATTGCCTTCCACGTTTGCGGTTGCGCATCCCCAAGACGGGTGTTTCGCGTTTAAGTCTCCGGCTGCTATTATTACGTCATCTAGGTTTAAGACTGTGTCTATGTCTGATGTTTGAAGTGTGTAGGGAGAGGAGTATATGCTGGCGAGTATTAGTCTGCTGTTTAGGATGTTTATAGATATTGCCGTTGATTGTAATGCGTCTAGTGGCGGTATGTGTATATGCACGTCTTCGAGGCCTTCCTGGACCACTATTGCTGTCCCCCCATGGGGTCTCCCATGTGCTCTATCGTTTCTGTATACTTTGTACCCTGGGATGTGAAAACGTGATTTTGGTGTCAGGAGGGTTTCGTTTATGAGCCCTACTGTGATGTGATGTTGATAGAGGTAGTGTTTTAGTTGTAGTATATTCCATCTGGCCCCCCTTATATTCCAATAGAGGATTTTGTGCGTGTCTGGTGTTTGCAGGTGTTGTGTTGTGGCGGGTGTGAGCCATTATAATGGGAAGGTTTGTGGAGCTGATTCTTTTGATGTTCCCAGGCGCGCTTCATTTGCCCTGCGATGTTCCTGCAGCCTGCCATCCTAAGCTAGGGCGTACGTCAGTTTCGCGAACTCCATCAGGAACCTTGCCTGGTGCAGCTGGGCTTCCTGCTCGTGGACAGCCACCCACGTCTCGTACAGCTTCCTCCATATTTCCATCATTGCGTCGTAACACTGCATGCTGCTACCGTTGCCAATTATGGTCAGCATTAGTTTGGTAAGGCTATCAAAGTTGAGCTTGGTTTTGCCATTTTTGGTGGAAAACTGAAGAGGCCTGTTGTGTCTGTGTTTCCTGATGATGTGGTTGTTTGCCTCATCATTCAGGGTTGATTCTAGAGCGGTGCCTGTAGAACTATGTGTTGGTACTGGAGATCCGCTCTGCGGTGTTTGGTCTTCAGTCGCTGGCTTGCGGGTGTCTGTTTGTTGCTGCCGCTGTGATAGGGGCTCCTTACGCTGTATCTGTGGTTCTGGTTCGCCTTGCTGACCTGGCTCCCAATGTTGCCGGCTGGCTTGCTGGTTGATGTGATGATAGTTTTGGTGATAGTTTGGGTCGCCGCCTCTCCCCTGATTCATTCGGTTGTTTGCAGCGGGGTGTACGGTGCTTCTGGCTACGTCGGCAAAGCTACCCCTCCGTTCGGAGGTAGTCTCCCAGATGGATGCTGGCAGTTGTCGTGGTGCAGCTCGGTTGTTGGTATATGCCAGTCTTTGGTATGCTGGGCATCTTCGCCATCTGGCCCCGTGCTCTGAGGAGTTGCACAAGGCACATCACCTGTGCGTTTGTGGGGCTGGGCAATCACTGTTGTGTTGGGGGCCTGCACAGTGGGAGCACACCTGGGGAGCTTGACAGTTCCTTGTCAGGTGTCTAAATCTGAGACATCTGCCGCATTGTGGTGGGGAATTGGCCGCCCTGTAGTCCTCTATCGTTATACGGCAGTGGAATAGCTCCCTTAAAGTGCCTTATTGCCTGGGAGCTCTCACGGTTGGCTTGCTCAACGAAGAACATTGGTACATGTGTTCTGTACCTCATGGAAAGTAATTGTTTGACTGCCAGCGGTTCAAAGCCTACAGCCGCGAGCTCTTCTTTTACTTCCTCTGGCTTGAGATTTGGATACAGTCGCTTCAGTACCACCTTATATTTCCGTTCAGCTAATGGCTCAGTGATGTGGAATGGCACTTTTTGGTTTTTGCAGAACCTTACAAACGTATTGTAGTCGTTGTAGGTAGTGAACTGGAAGCAATGGTAGTGCTCGTGTATGTGGCAGTGTACTTTTGGGGCCTGTATACCATGTCATACTCTCTTATGATGGAGGCCATGCTCCTCCTACAATAGTCGGCCACGTAGGCTTTTGGTATGTTGCTCCTCCCCTGGTCCATCTAGGAGGTAGCTGGGCCATCTGTTATTTGCGTAGCTGGAGTTTAGTTACCGTGGAGGGGAAAAACCCAGTTACAGGCGACGACTCACGTGGGATGGCCGACAGTGTGAGGGTCCCCGTGCCCTGAGGGGCCAGGCATACGCACTAAAAAACCCCTCCACGTGTTAGTTTCGTGAATCTTATATTATTTTGCGTGCATTTATTATCATGCTTCTTTGTCGGGTCCCGCATAGCACCCCGGTTAGTATGTGGTAACTACTATGCTGGCATGCGCTGCATGCGAGCGCGTCAACGTTGCCTCTTGGTGGTGACCAGGAAACCTGGGCACCACCAAGTGTTAATCATGCGTTAGTATTGTTATATACATGTGGCTCAGGCCGGGGAGGCCTGTTAGTCAGTGTTGCGCGTATGTTACTTGTCTATTATTTATACGTGCTTTGTAAGCCTATGTGTATTGTAATAATAAAGCTCAGGCCTTGGTGACCTGTTAGTCAGGGATTAGTAGTGGTATGGTTATTAGTGTTCTACTTATGTCCCCAGTTTCCTGGGTTTGTCAGTGGTTGGTATGTGGCATGCAGTTTCAAACTATGTGTTCGGTCGTCCTAATGTTCCGGCGTGGCCGTTCGTCAGTTCCTTAGTCCATGCGTTGTGTCGTCGGTGTGTCCTACTCCATCTGCAGTCGCCCGAGGTCTCTGCGCCTGTAGGACACTGGTGGGAGGCCCTCTAACTCCCGGACCGCCTTGACTGATGTCAAGGGCTTGGAGGGCTCTGTGCAGGCAGCGTTCTGAAAAGGGTCAGTAAGAAAAAGATTAATGAAGGGAAAGTGGGAGTATCAGCCTAACTGTCTGTGTCAGTCGTCCCTTATTAGGTTGTTCAGGAAGATCTGAACGTCGTCTTCGTCGTCGTGTGTGAGTCTTCTTTCGAATAGTGATAATGGTCGCGCGTGTATGTTTATTTCTGTAGTGTAGTTTCCGAGTCGTGAGATTAGAGGATTGTGATGTATCTCTAGGTTTTTATAGGTGTCATATGCTAGCTTCTTAATGAATTCTTCAACTGTGTGCATCTTTAGTTCGCTGTGTAGTAGGTCGGCTGGTGCTGTGTGGGGTACTTTCGCTATCATTCGTAATATTTTGTTTTGGAATTTCTGTAGTCTTAGTATGTATATTTTGGTGGCATACCCCCAGGCCATGGTTGGTCATGGTAGCTCAAAGGTTAAGAGCGACTGGACGGAAACCAGTAGATCCGTGGTTTAAATCCCGGCCATGGCATTGAATTTTTCATGTTGACTCTATCCATCAAAAACCTTAGCCTATATACGGCTAGTGTGGAGAAATGATTAATTTCCATCAATTAACTAAAAAAAAAAAGTATGTCAATTTGACATTATCTGGACACTTCACAACATTACACTCTTAGGGACTTGTCTGAATGCCGGATAGCGTTGCATAAACTCCTCTATGCAGTAGTTTAAAATATATTTATGTGTCGCACTAATTTTAATGCCAGTACGAAAGTAGCATTCAACCTTGAAGACGCAGTGCTCTGTCTACATATCTACCTTTAGAGAAGAAACGTGCTACTTTACATATGCACTAGAATGATAACCATAATTACCGTAAAGAGGGGTGAAAGGCGAGGCCGGTTGTATTAGTTATCAGTGCAAACACACTCAGAGCATTGTAGTTAGTTACTGTTCCGCAAACATTTCCACTTGTTCTAGGTAGAGGGTGCTATGATTTCAAGATACTCACCAGTCAACTATGACGTCATTCTTGCTCAATTGGAGGGCGGGAAATAATGAATAAAAATGAACACCATGTATATGTACCCTTACACCTTTACAGTGAAACCCCTGGAATGATTTGGCCATCAGATTCAATCTCCGATGCAGTTAGAAAAACCTTGCAGCTAAATAAAAGCAAACACATTTGAAAATATTTGTATTACTGAATGTTAAATTAGCAAATGTACAAACTATTATGGTTCAGTTAAAGATAAAATGAAATAAACTCACCTTTCTTTAGATTCTGGTACTCTGAAGAAATATTTATTTGGAGAGTTAGTTAAATAATAAAAAGAATAACAACTTGCTTTGAGAACAATAATTAATTAAACACCAACTTCACATCAGCTGGCTGCCTTCAGAAGTTTGATTCACAGCATCTACAATGTTCTGTTGAACAATGAGTTTTTGAGAGAACAACAGCATATGTGGAAATAGCAATGACAAATGGATTCATCCCCAACCTCATAAGGAACATGCTAAAAATGAAGAAAAAGCTAAAAAATATTTAATATAAAAAGCTAAGAAATATTCGCGACTGGCGGCAATGCGCACAACGGGTTTGGCGCAGAGAGATAAGGGACAGATAGTGTAGCATGGAGATAAAGAGCTTGCTGAAATAAAGATAGCGCGGAGATAAAGGCATGCCGAAACAGATAAAGTTAGGTGTCTGGAATGTTTGTTTTGTCTGGTGACGTCTTACAGAACCTTCGATTATCTTCTGGAACCATGAAGAGCCGCGATTGCCAGTGTGTAAGAGTCGAAATGGAACTTGATAATCGTGCAGCTATATTTTGAACTCTGTTTGTGGGTGTGGCAAACAAACTGGAAGATTGTAATTGTGTATGTGACTTAATTCTGCTATTGTAAGGGTTGACCAAATTTTATTTCTACGGAAATAAAGAACATTTTGAATTTCTGCAAATTGGACTTTTAATTCTACGAACCCACAAAGTCACAGCTGGTGTCAGGAAGTGGAACGACAATGGACACTATATTGGCAAAACTTCTAGAAGAGTTGAGAGAAATGAGAACAGCGAATGACAACCTCGCTGCGAAAACGGAAGCGGCAGATAACAACCTGGCTGCGGAACTGAAAGAAATGTAAGACGGCACCAGACAAAACACGAACGTTCCAGACACCTAACTTTATCTGTTTAGGCATGCCTTTATCTCCACACTATCCATCCCTTATCTCTCTGCGCCGAACCCTTTGTGCTCGTCGCCGCCAGTTGCAACAAAATGAACAAACATCACTAGCAAATACAGACTGGAAGTATGGAATGTTCACTTACCACCCTTGAGCTTTTAGAAAATTTAAAGAGATCTTCAAAACGTTAAATATAAACTGGCCTCAAAAAAACAGATTCAGTCTGAAGAACTTACTAAACAAACTTCTTAAAAATATAACCCCGAGCACACCAACATCCAAAATTTATCAGATCAGTTGTGAGGAATGTGAGAAATACTACATAGGTAGGTATCCCAGACGTCCCGGTTTTAACGGGACACTCCTGGATTTTAGCCTTTTTTGTTCTGAAAAGTTTTCCCTGGGGTGCTAAATGTCCCGGTTTTTAGAGGTTTATTAGTACTGAATAGATTTGCATCATAAATACACAAAATATCTGTAATTTTACTATAGTTGCATTCCTTGGCATAAAGAAATATGTTTTTCACCTAATCTGGTAAATATCAAAGGGGAAATATTTTGCTATTTGATAGTTATGTTGGTACTGAAGTATATGTTTACTATCAGCAGAAGCTGCATTCTAGTTTCTACAGACGGCGCGGATTGACTTGTATCTCAATCTATGTGCGTGCTTCCAAGGTGAACACGTGGACGTGAACAGTTATTATTTGGTTTAATTTGTTTCTACTGTAACTGTGAAGTAAATTAAGATGCCTCAGCAAAAGTGTATATTTAGTGATTCTCTTAAAGAGCAATTTCCATTTTTGAAGGAGATTACTGGTTCTGGATCTAAGGTGGAATGTAATTTCTGCCACAGTGTAATTTCTGCCATGGAGGGAAATCTGATATCTGGATCATGTTCAATACAATAAAGTTCAGTTAATGGTACTGTTAACTTTAAAGAGAGTCGATTAAAGACACTAGACAACACTTACTTTTAAATTTTTCCGGAACATGTTTCAGAGGCTTTGCCTCTATCACTGGCCGGCTCTCGACTGGTTCTCGTTGGTGTAGCTGACGATATTTTGTCACAGGTCTCCACAGCTGACAAAATATCGTCAGCTACACCAACGAGAACCAGTCGAGAGCCGGCCGATGATAGAGGCAAAGCCTCTGAAACATGTTCCGGAGAAATTTAAAAGTAAGTGTTGTCTAGTGTCTTTAATCGACTCTCTTTAAAGTTAATTTATCATAACAACACTGTTTTCAACACTTCCAAGAAAGGAATTGTAATGGTACTGTGCTAATAATTTCTGTATTAATTCATTATTTACCCTATTTTTATATGTAAAAGGTCTTTTGGTTTCCCGATAACATAATATCAGTGTCCTGGCTTTTTCATATCAGAATCTGGGATCCCTATACATAGGCAAAACAAAAAGGAACTTGAAAACCAAATCAAAAGAACACAAGAGAAAGATAAAACTAAAGTAAATAGGGAAATCTGCTGTAGTATACCATTTTTGAACAGAAAATCATAAAAGTTCTAAGGCTTTCATGACTTGTGTCAATACAGTCGTGGTCTACTAGGCTCCTTCTTTTCAGAAATTTTGTCTGAGACTGTAGCAGACATCTTCAGTGGCAGATGAAACGTCTGGGAAGAAGGAGGAGCCCAGTAGCCTGGATTATACTGTATCTATGTAGTCGTCAAAATACAGCATTGCTAAAACCACTTACCTCGCCAATATGATTGAACATTTGGGAAAAAATACAGATCATTAAAAACAGCCACATTGTAATGTTGAAATCATGCAATTAAATGAAGTGCTAAGACTTTGCACCCCGTAACAGTAGATGGCAGCACGATCAGTCCCAGCAGAAAGGGGAAACAAGATACAGAGAGCTTCCGTCACCCATAGCTCATGAGGACAAATTCCTTTGGGAATGTTTCAATTATGTTCAAACATTTAAAAGTGAAGAGGAGTGTAAATAAGTGAGACCATTTTAATAGTCCAACAAGTGTTGATATGAGTTAAATTGTTAACTCAGAGTGCCCCTCCTCTCTCTCTCTCTCCCACAAATCATAAGTCAGCTAGCATTGATACCTGTAGCTTGAAGGACCTTGGCAAGGGCTCTGTTAAATAACCTTATGGGACAAGGTGATTAAAGAGTACCACTATGAGATTCAGGATTGACATTGTATGTGGTGGTATACCATATTGTTGATGCAGATGATAACATTGCAATTTCTGCAACTTCCCTTTAGTTCTCATATGCAGATAAAGCCATGTGAGGTGGTCCTGTTGGAATCAAACTCTGTTCAAGCATAACCTTAATGCTATCCCTTGCTCACTTGGAGAGATGGTAGATGTCTTTCAGCCTCTCTTTCAGCATCACTGATTGATCTGCATTGGAAAATGTGCTAAAGCACCATTCACTGGTAGCCATAGCTCCTGTTTGAATATCATTCTAGTAGATGTCCTATACTATATGTGCACGATTTCTTGAGCGCTGGATTTACAGTGTGGTGCAGGCAGAGGGGAAGAAGATCTAACATGCTCTTGTTTCTGCAGTGTGGTCAACCTAGAAAAACACAATTCAGCCAAATTGCGGTAAGATAAGCAAAGATATGCGCCGAGGGTATGAGATGTGTCAAAAATCAATTGAACTCCATCCGATATACTATACACTGTTATGAAACACATAAAAGTAGAAAACTAATATTATGACACCTATTAACACTCACTCGCTTTGTGATTCTTTGATTTCCAAGTCTACTGCGTCACTTTCATTGCTGGTATCCTCTGATGTGTTAATAATTTCATCAATTGCATTTTCTATTACACCATTGTTTCTCCAATATTGCATTTCCAGCTCCTGGACCTTCTTGCAGTATCCTTCCCAATCCGTCGCTTCTATAGAAAGTTTCCGCACATTTGTGGCTCTCGTTAACATTGCGCACTTTGAAAACATTCTTTATTTTTGCCCATGCCAGCTCAATTGCATTCAGATTACAGTTATACGGAGGTAGATGAATAATAGTGTGTCCCCTTTTGAGAGCCATAACATTGGCATCATACGTGTTGCTTTTAGATTTGTAGTAAACTGGTTAGCTAATAATTAACCTCAAAATTGCTCAAAATGGAATGGCATACATGTGAAGGCTTAGCATATTTAGCCATTAGATGTTGCAGTGTGTGGCGCATTTCCTGTTTAAAAGTTGTCATCTGTGTTTATGGAAACAGGCGAAACCTACCGAATAAGGCTGGTTATCCAAAAGCAACGTTGCGGATGATAAAATAGAGGAATACATCAAATTAACCACCCTATGTATTGAACAAAACAGCTTCACGTTCTCCAGCAAGATCTTCCAACAAACAGCAGGCTTGGCCATGGGTAACCCTCTTTCACCATTACTAGCTAATCTGTTCATGAGTAATTTGGAAACACACATTACTAAAGCCTTTCCACATATTTTCAAATGTTGGCATAGATATGTCGACGATGTGTTTGCGATAGTCCCTAGAAGACTAACCGAGGATGCTATAAAGTTGCTAAACCTACAAGAAAAATCCATAGTTTTCACCATTGAAGTAGAGCAGGATGAATGGCTACCTTTTCTAGATTTGAAAATCATTAGAACACCAACAGGATTACAATTTGGAATATACCGAAAAGCAACACATGTTGACAATTACATTAAATGCAACCCATTCAACCCAGTACATCAATATGCAGTATTCCATAGTTTAGTTCACAGATTAATCAACATTCTGCTAACAAAAACAGAATATGAACAGGAGCACGCTCACATACACCAGGTTGCCGAACTGAACAACTATAACACAAATTTCATCACAAAACTGATCTATAACACAAAAGAAACAAATACTTAAAGGACATTACTACATTAAAAAAACTAGAAAACCCAAACACCAGATATGGAAAATTTACATTTCATCCAAAATACTTCAAAAAATTTGAAAAGATATTTAAGAGCTTCAACATAAAATTAGCCCCTCAAAACAAACACAACATCCGCAACTTAATAAACCACCCTCTAAAAAATAGCACACCGAAAACTCAATTATCAGGCATTTACCAAATCAGTTGCCAGGATTGTGACAAGATATACATTGGTAAGACCAAAAGGAATCTAGGAACAAGAATGAAAGAACACTTCAGAAATATTAAATTCAAACAAATGGACAAGTCGGCCATAGCACATCACTTTTGGTCTGAGAATCACAACATAAAACAAGAAATAGAACTGATCAAACAGGCAAAGAAACCTCTGGAACTACAGATTTGGGAAAACATATTACGAAAAAGCAGGACCTCTTGATGAATTTTGAAATTCCCGCGGTAGATGACATCATCAAACTTACCAGGACGTTAGATGGCAGCACAACACCAAGCCAGATGCAGACACCGGCAGGGCTATTCTGTAGCTTCTGGTTAAGAATACTGCTATCAATAGTTGTTACGGCTAACAACTGAGTGCTTAACAAGTATGGCGGATTTTCACATTCTGTAACTATGCTTGTTATGGCGAAGGAGCTTCCCATCCATGTTGTTAAGCACCTGGAGCGACTCACCGCAAATTCATACGCTTTGCAGGCGTGTTTTGTTTTTCCAGCGCTCGTCGCGCCAATGTTTTGTTTTTCTACTGCTCTCATCGCGCCTGTTACAAATAGTGGAATTGCGATCACTTTATTCCGGACGTCTGAACCTTCAAGAACCAGAAGATGGAACGCAAGCGGGCAGTTAAAACATCCGAGGAGCAATATAAAATTTATATTGACTTCTGCCTAAACAATCCCATAATGCGACACGGCAGGCTTACTCCATCGGATAACCCAAAAGAGCTGGACGCCAAGTGGAGTGAACTTGTGCAGCAATTAAATAGCTGCGGCAGTGGGCCGCACAAAGATATAAAGGGATGGAAAACGGTAAGTTGCAAATGCTTTACTGTACTTTCTAGAATGTATTAGGATTTTTAAAGCTGATCCATTATAATTATTCTCAGCGAGTGTAATGCTTTCCTAAATAACAATTCTTGACACAAAACTGTACCGCATGGTGACCATCCATTACCAACATTCGCGTGTTTGTACTATACATAAGAGAAGTTGAGAAGTAGTGTAACAAATGTTGCTCAAAAACCAAGCATGGTTTCGATACATAATTATTAATTAGCACAGCAATTTTTAAAGCATAAGTGAACGTATTTTAACACGTGGTAATCATCCGCTTACCGTAAAACACCATGTGGTTGTATTTGATGTGGATTTTCAGAATAGATAACAAGGTGAATAAAATGTTGCTCAAAAACCAAGCATGGTTTCGATACATAATTATTAATTAGCACAGCAATTTTTAAAGCATAAGTGAACATATTCTAACACGTGGTAATCATCCGCTTACCGTAAAACACCACGTGGCTGTATGTAATGTGGATTTGCAAGGTTAATTAAATGTAGCTCAATAACCAAACATAGTTTCGATACATAATTAATTAGAGCCGGTTTTAAAACATACGTGAACGTATTTTAATATGTTTTCCCAATCTGCTCTTGGCCAAAGCACCCTGGTCACATTTCTATAAAATTTTGCAATTATGTTTTAAATGTGGTTCGTCATGACTACTTTGAATTGCTTGTGTTTATTTTGCTGACTGTAAATAGAAAAATAAGATACTGTACAAGGTTCTAGTAAACCAATATTTGTTTCAGGTTTTCACAGAATGGAAAAGCAACGTTAAACGTAAGGCGAGGCTCTTGTTCGCAGAGCATCAGAAAACTGGTGGTGGCACATCTAGTGTTAAGCCCCTTACAGATTTGGAACAACAGCTAATTACACTAATTGGAGAAGTTGTCATTGTAGGTCTTGAAGGTGTTGCAGACAGCTTTGATTTAACTGTGAGTATTGATTTACATTTTTTGTTTGTTTTGTTTTTTTAATATTATTCAAGTGCTTGAAGTAAACATGTTTTGGACACATCAATTTTTGAATATGTTATACCTTTATATGCATTAAAGGCAATTGTAGCTCCTCAGAACTTTTCCTGAAGCAGCACTCCAGCCATTTTTTAAGTGCGGGGAAACAATTTAAATTAGGAATTGCAGCTTGCAGATGTAGTCATTATATAACTTAAGTCACACATCTTTTTGAAGAAAAAAATTCAAATGCTTTATTTACACATTTATACTTCTTTAAGCTGGTACATTTTACAATAATCTTTGGGAATTTCTAGAATAATTACTGTTTCTACAGCATATAGTACTTAAATTTTGGAGGAGCATTCACCACACAATTAGATCACTTGCTTGCAATTGACACAGTTCTGGGTTCTAAGGTAAAGGTTTCTTCAGTGTCAGGGATATCAAATTTAAAAATATTCAGTTGTTTGATATCTTATTGTTTTAAGTGCAAATTCAATTCTGTAAATCTAGATAACTACCAACATTGAAATGAATGTAATGCACAGCATTGTAAGCATATTCAATCACTTACAGCAAAATAATTCACCACTGTTATAAATTACGTATTTTTTCTCTTCTCAGGCATATGCAACAACTTCTTACAGCCAAGTGGCTGAACAAGAAGTGCCAGCACCACTACAAGGACCACCATCACCACAACAGGAACCGCCAACACCACTGCTACAGGAACTGCCAACACCACTGCTACAGGAACCACCAACACCACTGCTACAGGAACCGCCAACACCACTGCTACAGGAACTGCCAACACCACTGGTAAAGGAACCGCCAACACCAGCACCACAGCATGCAACACCGTGTGGCTCTAGGAGGTAAGGAAAGAACAGGTTGTGCTAAAAGTATGTGTTTCAGCTTAAGTACAGGATACTGTGTGTAAAAATATTCAAAGGAGAAAGAGTTGATAATAGGCAAAGAATAGTACAAGATCCAAGAAGGAGTTCTAGAATACAAAATAGGATAAGACGGGAAGAGTTATTGAATAATCTAACAATGGAGGGAATTCCAGAAGAAGAAATAGATCAACAAGAAGAAGAATTAGAAGAGGTACAATTAGAAATTGATAATCTTAATCAAGTCAATGGAAGAAGATTCTTTGTAACCTCAACAGGAAGACAGGAATGGGCAGAGAGAAGAACATTCAGATCTAGGAGAAGAGAGGGAGAGACATTTGCAGAATATAGAAGTAGATTACAAGAGGAAAGAGAAGAGTAGAGAGAGTAATAAGAAGAGAAGTATCAGCGTGAGTTCAAAATAGAGTTGACTGCATGGGCGGCGGAGGGAGAGAGGGATGGCGGAGGCCATAGTGGACTACAGCATTAGTAGATTTAGATGTAGATTTAGAAAATAAGGATTTTGTAATTTTTATAGTTGTTTTCTTTTTTTTGCTTTTTTGTGTTTATTTCTGTTATTTTATTTCATTTTATTTTTGTAGATTAGTATTCTGAGAGATTTGTATAATTATAACAATTGTAAGGATTTTATGGAAAAATAAAGAGAAAATTTGGATATATGCCCCGGTATAGTTGTCTAGGTGCCGGGGTAGAATATTCAGATTTTATTTATTTATTTGTCGAGCCAGCCTCCCTTATTTCTATACTGTAAAAGTCAAACCCCCATAGTTATGGACAACATAAACTTAAAAAGACTGCTGCTAAGCAAGGTTAACATTGAAATACAATGATTGTTGAAGGAGAAAGATGTCTCAACTATGTTATTTGCCTTAAATTTAATGCCAATTGACTCTTTTCATGTAATGCTTGATATCAATTAAATTGTCTGTTCCAAACATTTTAAGGATTCTGCAGCATTTTAATTAGAAAGAAAGACAACTGAGGGCATGCTTTCCTTAGCAGATCATTATTCCCCTGAATGATTACCAGTTGACATATTTTCATTTGGTACGACAATATTTGCAAATTAAAACTCAACCTTTTCATTTTGAAATCACAACTTTTTTTTTTTTGGATAAGGTATTGTAATATAGAATAAAAAGAAGTATTTCAGAAAGTGGAGTGCCATTGTTACTTTGAAATCGTCAATGAACTTCTGACCCAGGTCAACCATGAGATTATTATTCAACTCCCACAGATGAATGAGTAACATAACTCTTCACTGAAGCAAACTACGAAATTCCATCACTGGAACTAATGTACACTCCTGCTATCCTAAGAAGCACACTTTCCTGTGAGCCATTCCACGAACAGCTCCCTTTATCTTTTACCTACTGGTAAGCCACTCTTGTGCATACAACTTGTGAATGCAATATGATGTAACACATGGGCGGAAGTGTCACGTCATCTGTCATTCTTGTGCACGTGGGCGCAGAGTAATACAAAAAGTGTGTTTCTTAGGATGGTGCAGTATAGCTAGACATTCCTAGACCCCTCTGCTTGTACTTGCCCATGCCTTAGAACATGCTAATGCTACTTTATTTGCAGTATTTAAATTTTAACAAATAAGTTTAGTTTTGTTACAGAAGAACACGCTATGAGCCATACGATGCCACGCTTCTGCAGGCATTTAGGGAGCAGCAGCAGCAACAAAAGAGTGCCTCAGAAAATGTGAATAAAAAATTAGATAATATTCACACAAGCTTACTCACCATTAATGAGACACTGGGAAAATTGTGTGAAATTTTGAGTAAAAACAAATAAAGAGTATTTCAAAAGACTTTTGTGTTTTTACTGTGTTGCATTACAACAGGAGAAATTGAAAGGGATTGGGATAGGGAGAAATATATACATAGACCAAGGGAAAAGCAGGGAGATTATGACATGGATGAGAACAGGTACTAGATGTACTACATGTATGAATCATTCTCAATCAACACTTTGCTGTAGTAAAACATTGGCTTTATAGCAATAGTTTTTCATTTCTGATGCATTGACAACAGTAAAATTTGTGCTTCACTGCAGTAAAATGTGGCAGGTTATAGGTTATTTTCCTTGAGTATCTCCCACTTCATTGGCATTATATGGTTTTGATTTATGTGAAGTATTGCCTGATGACTCTGGCCCTTACTCTTCTTCCTTCTACAGTTGAACCTTCATGTGCCCCTTGATATTCTTGATTTGCACCTGAAAACAAAAGTATTACTTTTGAGGAACGCTCACCACAGGAAAAAGTGCACATTTAGGTGCCATATGTTTATTAAATTAACATTCTTTTGTTAGGTTAGCTATGAAACAAAGCTGAAAGACTTGTATGTACTATGGAATGCTGTATTCCTAAAGTGTTCCACATAGCAAAATTAATGCTCTAATTCAATCATCACTATCAAAGGAGCGAACAGTCTGAAAATAGCGCTACTTTAAAATGCCAATGAGCAAAGTCCTTACTTGCTGATAGTGATTACTGTTTCTTAATATGTTTGAGTACATTACCTATGCAAATATTTAGGACTATAAATGTATGATTAAGGTTATGTTTTTTTAAAATTACCAAAATTTACAAAACATGTTTTACATCCTTCCTTTAATGAATAACGACTGAATATGTACTGAACAACATTTGGTTCCTGATAACCTGTGCATAACAGTAGTTGAGTTTAAAGTTAAATTGTTGAACATTAAAAACTGCAACTGGCACATGTATCTCGCCCAAGGCATCATCTGAACAGTCCCCCAGCTGTTGACCTGTTGCCAACTTTTGCATACCAAAAACATAAAATACATCCTAAGCCGCAAAGCAAACCAATACATAAAGGAATAAAAATCCCATTATTGGCAACACTGATTTTGCAAACTTTGCCATCTTTATTTGGAAAGAGCAAACATTCTATTAAGTGAGGCACAACTGAATTAATTCACTATGTAGCTTTTCATCGTAATAGTGAAAAATAAATGAATAGTGAGAAAACTCGTTTACACACTTCAGTATAATACTGTAACGGGAGCGCTGGAACACCCTGTGAAAGCAGCTGGCAGCAGAAGGCAGGGGAGGTTCGGTTAGCCACACCTCCTCCTCGTTTGTCTTGTAGTGGTGACAGGCTGTGGTCAGGGAAAAAACATGACTGTGTCGCCTGTTTTCTCTACACCTGTTTCTCGATCTTTCTGTTACTAGAACAATCCTGTAAACACCAGAAGGCGGGATATTCCGATATAAAGAGGGTTACATACAGACGGAGTTAGTTAGTCAGTTGTTGGTTTGGTCAGTCAGTCAGTTGGTTAGTGTGTGAATGAGGACAGTTCTTGGTGTAAGAAGGCAGTGTTAGTCAGTGACGTGTTAATGAACGAAAGGATTGTGCAACGGAAGACTGTACGTAACTGGTATGTGCAACGGAGTTTATGTAATCGCGAGTACAAGGAAATTGTAACGGACGAACTGGTGAATTGTAATTGTGTGCATTACGAGTAATTCTGTGTAATTGGCAAGAGTTTAACTGTAAGTCGGTGGAAATAAAGAACATTTCTGAGTGGTGTAATTGGACTTTTTATTCCACGAACCCACAAAGTCACAATACACACTGTGTATTTTCATCTGACATGCTCCACTTCTTATCATAACTAAATACAGTAACGAATTAAACCATTACTTGCATTTGCAACGTTTTATGATACAAAAGTGCAAAAGTTAAATGCATGGCAATACTTGCCAATAACAATGCACAGCCCTGTTGCTAAAGTAGTAGGCATGTACCAGCAATAACTCTGTACATTAGAAGACAAATATCTGTGGAACATAAAAATCTTACTCTTATGGTCTTACTGTGTGATTTAAGTTGGATTGGAGAGTTGTCATAAAAAAGCTGTATACGTTAAATGTATTATTTGTCCTTTGAGCATGAATCACTTCATTTGTTAATCACTAGTCACACCTTCAATGGACATGTTGGCATGAAAAAGAGAAATAGCAATATCATTTTATTTAACACCTTTTCAGCTTGCATTTGAAACATGACTTAGCATATGTGTGGTCATTCAAATAATAAAATAACACACCACCAATTTGAAGAATTGGATTGCAACACATTCCTTTTTTGAGTGCATTGTTAATATTTTTGTACATCATTATTTAAGATTAAGCATTTGAGAAAGGAATGCTTGTTTTTCATTCTTTTCATTGATGAATGAATATTGAGTTACAATATGAGGATAAAAGATGTATACCTCACATTCAAAATATTGCAGTGAAAAATATTGTTACAGGCAAATCAAATGATATTCTAATTATACCAGTGACAACTCTTTTAAAAAATGTATGCATCACATTCAGCATGATGCGGTAGCAATGAGAAACATATGACTTGCAAAAGTGTTGAGCATTGCCTGCCTTACTACGCCTTTTAACTTTTATGCCTACTTTACTAGCTCGTAAATGAAATGGCCACTTTACATACCTGCATTTGTTCATTTATTTCAAGCTCCTCCGATGGTTCATCCCATTGGATGTTCCTTGCAGCCAAGAAATTGTGTAGTACAGCACAGGCATTAACTATTTGTGCTGCCACAGGAGGAGGGTAGTGTAGCACTCTGTCTTTTAGGAGACACCTGAAGCGCCCTTTTAGTACCCCAATGCATCTCTCTATGGAGTTCCTCACACTTCGCAGAGAGGTACTGTAACGATCCTCTGGTGAACCTGGTTGTGCATTCAACACTGGAGTTAAAAGCCATGGTTCGTTGGGATATCCAGAGTCACCTGATAACATTGAGGAAAGCATAAACTTCACTTCTGTCATGTTATGAATCATTACTGTTGCTAACACACAAGAATATCAATTTACTCATTAGTATACACTTGTGTTTCAACAGTTACAGATGTACATGTAGATAATTAATTTCATATCAGATGCACACTTCCAAGTATATATTAATATTTAATAAAAGAGCTACATGAAGGCAAATGTCTACAATTTAATTACTTTCTTTCAAGTGTGTGTCCTGTACTGGGACTTACCTATTAGCCACAAACTCCGTTTCTGCCTATTGTACATCTCCTTCATATGACCTCTTGGAGGAGATACCATCCAAATTGCTCCATCATGTACAGATCCAGGATATCTGGCATTTACTGACAAAATGTGCAAGTCAGCATCACATATCTAAAACAAACAAAAAAAAAAAAAAAAAAAAAAAAATTAGTCTTGTGTCATTAAAACTGAGTAACAACACACACATTGGATACAACAGAACATACAGTTCTTCACTCACAATTTGCACATTCAAACTATGATGTCCTTTCCTGTCAATAAATAAATGCGCAGGAAGTACAGCATCATGTATGGGAGGAGTTGTGATGGTAACCAATGTACCATCAATTACTCCCACAACTCCAGGGAAACCAAATTTGTCTGCAAATCTGAAACATTTTCATCATTTCAGCAACATTTCAAAAACTGAAATTAATATATCTTTGTCATCACACAAATTAAGAGAAAATTGGACACTATAAGTCACAGTAAGTATACCTCTGTTTGATCCTGTTTATCTGTTGATCATTAACAGGAAACTTGATATAGTGCTTCATCAGATGCCTATTCAGTGCATCTGTTACTTCCCTCAGTGCTCTGCTGGTTGAGGGCTGACTCATGCCAAGGGAATAGTTGTTGCCAACAGAAAGTTGGTAGCTCCCTTTGCCATAAAATAGCAGAGCTGACAAAACCTGTAGTGTAAAGAATTTACATTATTGCAACAATACAGCCCCTGAATATTGCTTTTCAGTGAAAATCAAGGCCTTACTGGTTTTTACTGTCACTTTACAGGAGTCCAGCTAGTGTTAGTACAACTGTTTAAATTACTGTAAATATTTTCATAGCTGAAATAAGGTAATCCACTTACTCTCAACACAATGCTGATACCAGTACTCCGCACAGGATGTTGCATAACTACTTGTAACTCTGCAATTAAATCCAAAGCTGCTGCTTTAGGAAAACGAAATAATCGAATGAAGGATACATTAGGCAGCGTAAAGGGATCACTTCTGTCCCTTAAACTCCTTTGTATCCTTCGCTTGGTTTGCCTGCAAAATGAATTACAGATGGGTTACTTCAGTGTACATTTACCACAACAGGACCATCCTTTAGTCATTTTATGTATAAGTAAATGACTCTTTTATGAACTACGCACTTTAAACTTTTATTTGTTTGGTGTATCAATGACTTACTGTAAAGCAATACAACAAATATTTTCTTAGTAGGTATTTCTTGGAAGTACCAATAGCATAGTTAAAACTGAATTTCGAATTTTGTTTAAGCTCTAGTGTGTCATAAATATGAAGTTTGTACTTTTTGTATCCTTTATTATTGAGCTGAGAAGCATACCATTTTACCAACATTTCGATAACTGTGCGGCATATAGAAGAACTTCTTCGTTAGGAAATTCCTCAGATTTAGGTTAGGAAATGTTTTCGCGCAAGCAAACAGTGATAGGACGTTATATGGACACTTAGCACATACATATGTGGTTTCATTTTACGGTCTTATATCCAAAAAGTTACTGCCTGTTCTTTTTACCCGAATTAAATGTTTAACCTGTTTCAAAGTTATGCAAACACGAAGTAACAACTAAATCGTTGAAATGTTTTGCACGCAATACTTTCTTACTAATACTAATAATCAGTACTGAAATTAAATACGAGCTATGGTCCTTTCGTAAAATACATGTTATATCTCCTAGCATTTATGTGAAAGAAACTGGTTTTGCTTACTTTAGTATTTCAAAGGTTGCACGGCAGAAAACTAAATGTACAAGCTTGAGTATTTCTGAGGGACAAATGTATCTCACAGCAAATTTTTTCGAGATGCTCTTACCTACCGTCAAAAGTTAGGTTAGGGAACTTACGTATTTCTCGTGTAAGCATACATACCTTTCATCACTTTCACACGCATATTTTAAGGTGTCACTTTACATCAAATAACATAAGGTTACCTACCTCCTGCGGCATTCTTCATTCCTTTGTGCGTGTTCATCATAAATCGCTAAAAGTGCATCCATTTTTTCAGCCTGGATAAAGCAGTACTGCTAGCGCTAACAACACGTTCTCGCCTCTTGTTATCCTTTACCACAGATTATCCTTTACCATAAACCTCTTCCTCTCAGCCAGATGTTGTTATGGTTACGGTGATACAGAATACCAAATGGCGCGTAGCCAGTGGTTAGCGGTTTTAACAAGTGGTTCAGCTTCAGCCATAAGTTACAGAATAGCCCTGATTATTTTATTTGTACTACACAGATCATATATCTTCAGTGTTTACCAGTGGCCAGTACAGCAACTAACCTATTTTGAGTCAATCTGGGTGGCTTAGTAGGTTAGTCTTTGTCCTACTGATGCCAAGGTCGTGAGTTCATACCTGGCCCAAATCAATTGTTTTTAAGCGTGCTTAAAAGTGACAGCCCCATTTCAGTAGATTTAATGGCATGTAAAAGAACTCCCGGGAGACAAAATTCTGGCACACTGACAGTGATGATATGATTCTGGTTATCGACTGCATTGTTAACAAGTAGAATAAAAATAAATATTTGTTGTATATTGGGGTACAGGCTACTTAAATATAAACATGATACAGCAGCACTAAATCAGCACTACTGCTAAATGTCCAAAGTAATTATACAATCATCATCATCATCATCATCATCATCATCATCATCATTTCTACAGCAGTGACCTGGCTCTCTTTGACAATGATGGTGCCAATGACAACAAATATAATGATGTTAATCATTACTGCTGATAAAGTGTTATATTCTGGCCTCATCCAGTTCTCTGAATTTGACAGTTGCAGTATTCTTTTTTTGGCAGGTGGTTTATGTTTATTAGCAATAATTGTACAAATTTCCCAGTTTCTTACTTTATATGATTCTGCATGATTTTGTCCAGGAACAAGAATAAAAGGTGAAGTGTTGTTTCACATGAATTAACCAGCAAAGTAACTTAGTGGCTTAACATTTGAATGAATTTGCATTATAAAATTCTTTCTTTTCTAAATTTAAATGAATTGTTAGTCTCTAAACATTAAATTGGAATTTAACCATATACCTGCACTTAAAGTATAAACTGTTATCTTTTATTAGAAGGTCTGCGATACCCTGTCATTACTGACTTTTCTGTGCAGTGAAAACTGACTACATAATTTTTATGTCTTCCTTACTAAGTGGGATGGCTCAGGCAGTTTTGCCTGTGCCCTGCATTCAGGATGTCCAGGTTCGCTTCCCCTGACCAGCCTACCTGATCCATAGATTTTTAGGTATTTTTCCATGTTGCCAGACGAATCCTGGATAGGTTAATTACTTCCCCCGAATTTCCTGTCCCTCCATTTCATCTTCATTATCATTTCACATCATCTCTCATCTGGTGGTCTCTTTCAGGGTAGAAGTGTCAGAAGGAATATCTGCGCTGCATGGCAGGATGATGTGCTCCTAGTAATCACTTTTTCCTCTGGTACGACTGTCTCCAGTCTCCGGGTGGGGCTAGTGGGTTGTTTCAGGACCATGGTGGGTGGGATGCTATTTGTACTGACCTGCTGGGGAGTTTCCAACTGATCAATAGTAGGGATCCTGTCCTGTGCACTGTCATGTATACTTGGATCGGCTGTCCTCTGTCTCCTCTTACCTCATCCTTCCTCCCAGGGATGCCCCACTTGGAGCACAGGCGCAATAGATCAAGTCTGGTCAATGTACTGAATCCCCTCCGTAAGATTCTATCCTATCTTTCTTCAAGGCAAAGTTGGCTTTGATAACAATTAGCTATAAGTTTTATCTGGACATGAAATATTATTTAATGACAATTTAAAGGGAATAAATACAATAAACCTGTAACAAATAAACTTAGAAATGGCTTATATATGTTTAGATTATTAAGCACGGCTGTGCTATGGCAGAGTCTCTCTCCAAAGTGGCCTGGGTTCGATCCACATGTTGAGATTTGTGGTGGTCAATGCAGTGTGGGGGCAGGTTTTTTTGGGTGCTCCAGTTTCCGCTGCCATCTTATTCCACTGGTGCTCTTATCTTCATTTCATGTATCATTAGTGTCACCAGCTGCAGTGCAGAATGTTGTAAAAGCACTACAAAAACTGCACCCCAAATAAAATAAGCACTATTGTACACATATGCACACATAAAAACATATATTATGGTTATATGCACTCATTTTAAATTATGGATATACTGGTTGAGCAAACTAAGCACCTCTTGGAACCTATGTTTAAAATAAATGAAAGTTCTGAGTTATCCTGTATATTCAGTTATAAATATGTAGCACTGAAAATGAGTTCTCCTTTATCAACAAAAAATGAATGAATATCAGATATAAGTGTAAAAGAGCAAACACAAAAGTGTAATAGGATCATTTTGATTATACAGCACTTAACCTTTTCAATAAATTTTCATCTGCCAATGAAGCTTATACTAAATTAGCATTAAATCAGCACTAATGATACTGCTGATTTGTAGTAGAATGGATGCATTCCTAATAATGAAATTTATGAAATGTTGGTCCTGGACCATCATTTAACTTATAATAGGTACATATCCCTTTAAATCTATAATCCTATTTTACTGTTATTAGGGTTAATGCACTTTATTTTTAAGGATTTGATGAATCACCTGTTTATGAACATTTCTAAATGTTGCAAACATAATGTGATGGTAAAGGTACTACTGTTGCCCCTGCTGTTGATATTTCGGTGACCTAGATATGATTATTTTCATTATACATTTTATCTGACACTTCTATGCTTTGTTGCATGAGGTGATACTGTTTATTTTTTAGATGCATGAGAGGTGATAAATAAAAAAACCAAATGAATAAAGGAGACACATTTTTGTTTCAAAATAATAATTGTTAAGGTAGAGTCAGACTAAAAAATTCAATGCCATAGCTGGGATTTGAACCACGGATCTTCCAGTCTCCGTCTGGCTGCTCTAAACTATTGAGCTACCCTGGCCAACATGCCAGCATAATGTTAAATTCTCCAATTGACTCGTGTTTTTCCCGGTAAACCACTACTTCTCATAAACACATCAGACAACTACTTTAATGGTGACTTACTGTGCTGTAAGTACTTTAAGGCCCGGCTTTATAGTTCAGACCATTATTAGGTCAATTAGGGGAAATTAATTGTTCTTCAGCATGTTTTATAGTATCAAATTTTGCTTTATGTGGAATACCATTTTTAGCATGATTTTACTCTTTCATATGACTAGTAAAAGTAGTCACATTGTCAAAGTTGTCACATTGGCAAAACAAATAGAAATTTGAACACTTAGCATAAAGGACATTTTAGGAACATCAAGAACTAAGAAATGAATAAATCAGCAGTAGCATACCATTTTTGGAATGATAATCACAATATAGAACAAAACATTGAATTATTAAAAGGTGTTCAGGGTCCAATTGCATTAACCATGTCAGAAAAAATACTCATAAAGAAATATGAAGGAAAACTGTTCAATTTTGACACCACCCTTAAAGAGAACCAGAACTTCAAGTACATCAAGATACCAACAGAAATGACCTTATCGCCTCCAAGGAGTTCACCAAATGAAAATTCAACAGTCAACATTAGCTGAGGATGTTAATAAGGTCCTAATGAAATGCATTCTAAGTAAACACCAGCAATATATGGAGCATGGAATGCTAGTGTGATTCAAAATTATATCAGTGATGTTCATTTGATTTTACTGTATAACCGAAAATGCTGGTACAGCTTTTAACACACATAATAGCATCTACTAGGTCGAAATTAGCTTAGTATCAGCACAACCTCTCTGCTTCTGTATTGCACATAAGTGTGGTCTAAGATATAGGGATTTTATTGTAGGTATGTTTTAAAACTAGCTGTTGGACTGTATCTTCCTTTATAGCTTCTCTCCCCCTCTCTTTCATGTGTCAATTTCTCTTTCTTCCTCTCCTTTCTCTCCAGGGTTTAAATCCAGCTTAAAATGAGTGCATTGTTAATTAAATTCTTATAGCTCTTTATCACTTAAATTAAAATTTAAAGTATTAAGAAATTGGAATAAATCACACCGTTGGAATAGTTAAAAAAGGTTGAATAATACATTCTTTGATTCATTTTGACTAGTTATTTCAGTAGTGCTTCTGTCAGCAGGGATGATTCTTAAACATTTGGCTTCAAGTGCACTCAAAACATTATTCAATACACACAGTGTAAACATCAGTAGCCAGTGGCCTATGACAGGCACGTAAACTGAGCCAGGCATTTTTTTTAATTTGTAATTTACGTCCTCCAACGTTAAGTCATATAGGACGATGAATGGAATGGGTGAAATAATGCTCAAATGAGCCCAGGGTCCGTAGAGCTTGGAGTTACCCGACATACGTCTTTCAGGATAAGGGAAAACCCTGGAAAAAACCTTATCCAGGTAAACTAAAGAAAATTATTAAGGAAGCAACCACATTTACAAAAGAAAAAGAAAGCAACAGCATATTCAGTGCATTCACATATCACGCAAAAACATTTAATAAATTAAAAGATATCTTTTAAGGAAGAAAATATCATCTTGGCACCCACTTATAGACACTCAGTTTTAAAATTGTTAAATTCAAAAACAAAAGATGAAACCCCATCAGTTAACAGATCCGGAATATACCAAATAAGTTGTAAGAATTGTGAAAAATGCTACATAGGTCAGACTAAAAGAAATCTAAAAATTAGAGTCAAAGAGCACTTTAGAAACATCAAAATGAAACAAGAAGATAAGTCAGCAGTAACATTTCATTTTTGGAATGAAAATCATGACATTGATCCAAATCCAAAATTACTAAAAGGAGTGAGAAATCAAAATAAACTGACAACATGGGAGAACATATTCATATGGAAAAATAAGGACCGCATAATGAACCTTGAAATCCCACCAGTAGATAATTTGACAAAGAAGTTCATAGTTCCACCACCAGAGGGAAGAGAGCAGACGACAACAGATGCTAGTTGGAGAAATGTTGAAAATTGAAGCAATGGCTTCCAAAACTAGTCCCTCGATAATATACAAATGTAAATGACAAATGTCAATAAGCCAACTCTAAATAGTTTTTCTGGTCAGTTAGAAGCCTTAAAATTTAGTCTGATCAATAAAAGGTGGAATGCTCCTCTCTGAGGATTTTGTTAAGATTTCATTCATCTAGTGCTCATATAATTAACTTCTCTCCCTCTCTTTTTCACATATGCTCACATAAAAATGTGTGCATGTATGCACACTTAGTCATGCATGTGTTTATCTATATACCCACATTTGTATACTGCCATGTGTATACATATAGACATACCTGTTTAGAATTTATGATATTGTCATAGAAGTATGGCATAATGTGGTTGCTTTGATCAGATTAGATTAGATTGATTTGCGTTCAGTAGGTTCACTTGTAGCTAGAAAAGGCTGTGAACATTGAACATGTCCAGAGGTATAAAGATTAATAGCATATATATGTACAAAAGTTAACATAAGACACATATTATAGTATACAGACAGTATGAACAACAATATGGAAAACAAAGCAGGGATAATTATATATGATACAAAATGAAACACTTTTTAAACCAGCTTTCACTTGGCTTATGCCAGTACGTCTCAACCTTTTTGCAATGGATACCATTCTTGTTATTTACATATACATTAAAAATAAACTTTCAACTTGCATCAAATATTTATTAGTAATGATTTGTCATTGGAATAGTTAGATACCACTTATAGAGCTACAGAAGCATTATCAGGATAATTTGTCATTCAGATAATCTTGTACAGAATAAAAAGATTTTGAGCAAAGGTACTCTCTAACAGCTTTTTTAAAAGCACCGAAATTATCAACTTTTTCTTTAAGAATACTAACTTATTCAAATCAGTAAAACAAAATCACCAAAAGCCAAAGCATATATATAAATCAGAAGTAAGCATTGGAACCATAAATAACAATTCAAAATTTACTTCCCTTAGCAACTCAATAAATCTCAATTTAGTAAACGCAAGAGAAAGTGAGGGTAGAACACTAAACAGTCAAACTTTGCAGATTTTTCACCTGAATATCCAAAGTATCAGAAACAAGATCCCTGAAATTGAAGCTTTAATCCATGGTAGTTTAAAACTAGTAGATATATTATGCCTAACTGAACACTGGCTAACTAATTCTGAATTAAATCAACTCACAATACCAGGGTTCACACTAATACAGGGTTACAGTAGAACATTCAAAAGAAATGGAGGCTCATTAATTCTAGTAAAAAATTCTGTAAAAGCTAAATCTATATCCACATTTCTGGAACTAAGTATGGAAGAGCATTTTGAAACCAGCATCATAGAAGTAGACAACAAGCTGATAATCATATGTATTTATAGAAATCCATCAAGTGACATAAACATTCTAATCGCAAGGCTGGATACTATTCTGAGCTATTTTCTAAAACAAAAGAAAACTATAATTCTAGTGGGAGATATTAACATAAATTTTTTACAACAAAGTAATGATAAACTGAAGTTCATATCTCTGTTAAATAATTATGGCATTCTACCAACAATTGATGTACCAACAAGGGTGACTAAAAGTTCAAAAACTGCCATAGATCAAATAGCCATAAGCAAAGATCTAATTACTTTTGTTAAAAATATAGATGTTTTTGATACTTGTCTCTCTGACCATTTTGCACAATCTCTAACCATCAATTGGTCAAACAGAAAGAACTGTAGAAAATCTGGCCCAACATTCAAAAAGGCCAGATTACAGAAGGCAGAAAATATTGATTACTTCAACCTTTTGCTGGGGAAAGAAACTTGGGAAGATATTTATGAGGAAAATTCAGAAGATACTGCATTCACTAGATTTTTAAACACCTTTAAATACTACTACGATATAGCATTCCCACTGGTTAAAGTCAGTGTCAAAGAAAAACATTCCTCATGGGTAACCAAGGGCATTAGAACTTCTAGTGAGAAACTAAAATTCTTTAGCAGCTTAATTAGAAATGGAAATGCTTCCAAAGAATTGGTAAACTATTATAAGAAATATAAATCAATCTATAAAAAGGTTATAAAGGCAGCAAAAATATTAGAGAACTCTAGAAAGATAAACTCATCCAAAAATAAACAGAAGGCCATGTGGGACATAATAAAAAGGGAAACTAACTCAAACCATTGCAAGCAAATATTACATTGAAGCACAAAGGCAAAACAGTAACAAATCCAAGAGAAATAGCCAACATATTTAATGATTTCTTTGTAGATGTCTCAAAAAGTGTGCAACTTAACAGATGGTCCAGAAAATAAAGCCCACATTCATTGCAATGATAAATCACTATTCCTGGCACCAGTCTGCAATGATGAATTAGCTGATGTAATTATGGAGCTAAAAAACAAAAAATCAGATGCCCTTGATGGAAGCTCAACCTACTTAATTAAAAAGTGTAGCAAGAATATCTTAAAACCGCTCTGTCATATAGTAAATAAATCTCTTCAAAGTTGCACATTCCCCTGGAACTAAAAGTAACAAAAATAAAACCAATATTTAAAAAAGGAGATGAAAAGGACCCAAACAACTATAGACCAATAGCTCTACTTTCAACCTTTTCAAAAATACTAGAAAAAGTAATGTTTAAGAGGCTCATGGCATTCAACAAATTTAAAATCATTAATAGCAGTCAGTATGGGTCCCAAAGTAAGAAATCTACTAGTCTGGCAGTGATCAATTTTGTTGACAGTATCTATGATGTACTGGACAAAAGTTAAGTTGGGATGGGTATATTTTTGGATCTATCCAAAGCTTTTGACATGGTAGATCACAATATTCTGTTAAATAAGCTACATAAATATGGCGTAAGAGGGGTGGCCTTCAATTGGTTTAAATCCTACCTTGATATGAGAGAGCAGGTTGTAGAGATCACTTTCACAGAAAAAGGCCAAAAAGAAATCAAAAACGTGTTATCACAAAAAAGACCAGTAGTATCAGGGGTTCCGCAAGGATCTATTCTGGGCCCCCTGTTATTTTTACTGTATATAAATGACCTCCCATTATGTCTAATGAACAACTTAGATGCTAAAATCACACTCTTTGCAGATGATACAAGTATCTTCATTGCAGGAAAGGATGATGATAGCCTTCAGCAAAATATAACACCAGCTATAGTAAATGATTTAAATTGGTTTAAAGTCAATAAGTTGCTTGTAAATGAAGGAAAAACAATAGCACTAAATTTTCAGCATAAGGCTTGTAGGAAAATGGAAAACCCTTGCATCAGAATTGGCTCCAGATTGATAAATTTTGAACAGCAAACTAAATTCTTAGGACTATGGGTAGACAAAAATTTAAGTTGGGACAAACATATAGAAAAGTTAGCAGTGAAGCTGAGCCGTGTTTGTTTTGTTTTACATCAGCTGAAGCCTCGAGTAGAATTTACTATACTCAGAACCTGTTACTTTGCTTACTTTCATTCACTAATATCATATGGACTATCATTGTGGGGAAATACTTCAAATAGTAAGTTGATATTTAAGCTACAAAAGAAAGCATTACGAATTATGGTTGGTATTCCAAAAATGGAAAGCTGCAGAAATCACTTCAGAGATTTGAATATCTTGACCCTACCAAGTTTATATATGAAACAGTTACTGATTTACATGAAGACTAATGCTGCGAACTATGTCACGAATGCTAAAATACACACCCATAACACACGTAATAAAGACAAATTACACACTTATATACATAAAACAAAACTATTTGAGACTTCTGTCAAATACATGGGTTTAAAGCTATACAACCACTTGCCAAATAAATTAAAAACATACCCTCTATAACAAACTTTAAGACAGAGCTACACAATTTCTTTGACAAAAATCAGTTTTACGCAGTAAATGAATACCTAGAATACAAATCAGGTAAAGCATAAATTAATCAGTTTGTTGTGCATAATTATACTAATGTATTCTATTTCTATTCTTGTTTCATGTGTCCGAGATTGGAAGACTCACCAATGAAGAATTTTAGCCGGCCAAAGCATTAAAATTAAGTGTAATTGTGTATTTATTTGAAAACTTAAGATTGTAAATACCTCATTGATGAACTGTAAATATTGTTAAATACTGTAATTATATTGACAATGGATAGAGTCAACATGAAAAATTCACTGCCATAGCCGGGATTTGGAGAATTTAATGTCATGTCGGCACGTTGGCCATATTAGCACAATGGTAGTGCGGCTGGACGGAAACCAGAAGATCCGTGGTTCAAATCCCGGCTATGGCAGTGAATTTTTCATGTTGACTCTATCCATCAAATATCTTAGCCTATATACGGCTAGTGTGGAGAAATGATTAATTTCCATCAATTAACTAAAATAATAAGAGTTAAATGATGAAGCCTGGGACTTGAGTACTTACAATAGTAAGTCGCCACGAACGGTGTATCTCGGATGCGAGAGCCCCTAGTGGTCTACCGGGGAAATATACGAGTCAAATGGAGAATTTAATGTCATGTCGGCACGTTGGCCATAGTAGCACAATGGTAGTGCGGCTGGACGGAAACCAGAAGATCCGTGGTTCAAATCCCGGCTATGGCAGTGAATTTTTCATGTTGACTCTATCCATCAAATATCTTAGCCTATATACGGCTAGTGTGGAGAAATGATTAATTTCCATCAATTAACTAAAATAATAAGAGTTAAATGATGAAGCCTGGGACTTGAGTACTTACAATAGTAAGTCGCCACGAACGGTGTATCTCGGATGCGAGAGCCCCTAGTGGTCTACCGGGGAAATATACGAGTCAAATGGAGAATTTAATGTCATGTCGGCACGTTGGCCATAGTAGCACAATGGTAGTGCGGCTGGACGGAAACCAGAAGATCCGTGGTTCAAATCCCGGCTATGGCAGTGAATTTTTCATGTTGACTCTATCCATCAAATATCTTAGCCTATATACGGCTAGTGTGGAGAAATGATTAATTTCCATCAATTAACTAAAATAATAAGAGTTAAATGATGAAGCCTGGGACTTGAGTACTTACAATAGTAAGTCGCCACGAACGGTGTATCTCGGATGCGAGAGCCCCTAGTGGTCTACCGGGGAAATATACGAGTCAAATGGAGAATTTAATGTCATGTCGGCACGTTGGCCATAGTAGCACAATGGTAGTGCGGCTGGACGGAAACCAGAAGATCCGTGGTTCAAATCCCGGCTATGGCAGTGAATTTTTCATGTTGACTCTATCCATCAAATATCTTAGCCTATATACGGCTAGTGTGGAGAAATGATTAATTTCCATCAATTAACTAAAATATATTGACAATGCCTATAATTCTGTATGAATTCCTGTGGCTGATAAACATGGTATTGAACATTAGGAAGTGCGCCAAATATTTTGATAGTTTTGTAATGCACACCTTTCTGGAAGCAAGAAAGTTTAGCACTAGGATAATGGATATTATACTTTTGTCTAGTGTTTATTTTGTGAATTACATTATTTGTTGCAAATAAGGCACGATTGCATACAAAGAATTTTAGGATCGAGAATATATACATGCAAGGAAGTGTTAATATCTTCAATCTTGTAAAAAGATCTTTACAGGAGCATCTGGTGTGGGTGTTAGTAATGATTCTTATAACCCTCTTTTGCATAAGAAATATTTTTTTACTTTCTACTGAGTTTCCCCAAAATAATATTCCATATTCCATAATAGAGTTAAAGTATGCATAATATACTAATTTAAGTGTGTCAATAGAACTCACATTAACCAGCTCTCGGAGAGAATAACAGGCAGAACTGAGTTTAGGTAAGATATAATTTATGTGAGCTTTCCAATCTAAACATCTGTCCACTTGAAGGCCCAGAAATTTTATGCTGTCAATTTTTTCTAATATATCATTAATCCCGATTTCTATTTCAGTATGTGATGTACGACAGGTTATAAATTTTACCACTTTTGTTTTGTCTAGATTCACAGATAATTTGTTCGCTTTAAACCAGCATGACATACAGTTCAAAACATAATTCATTTTAATTATACACTCGTTTAAATTTGTACTGGTCACAGCCTATAACAAATTCCAAAAAAATCTTCTCAAAACACAACATAACTCTTGCACCTCAAAATAGGTTTAATATCAGAAATTTGTTAAAATGCCCTCCCAAAAATTCAATCACTACCAAAGAAAAACCAGGAATCTATGAGATCAAATGTGAAACTTGCCCTAAAATTTATATAGGAAAAACAAAAAGAAATATTAACATCAGAACTAAAGAACATATAAGAAACATTAAAAATGGTGAAACAGAAAAATCAGCAGTGGCTTTTCATTTTTTGAATACTAGACATGACATCAACTTGGAAACATCTCTAATAAAATATGTTAATCACCCCATAAACCTTTCCATATGGGAAAAAATCTTCATCAACAAAAATCGTCATAGAGTCATGAATTTTGAAACTCCACCACCGGACATCTTTGACAAGTACATCACGCCATCTATTGACAATACGGAGAAAGAGGAAACCACTACAACTTACACTAATCGAGTATCAGCTGATGATAGGAGCAAGAGCTCTTGAAACATGTCCTGTGAATAAACAGTGTGAGTGAAGCAATGTGTCAATATCTTCTCGATTCACTTTTGTACAAAAAGAACTGTACTTGAAATGTCCTTTATATAAAGTGAGAGGTCATTTATATAGATCAGAAATAATAAAGGCCGTAACACGGAACCTTGGGGTACTCCATGAGTTACTACTTTCCAGTTTGAAGTTTGTTTTTCATAACCAATATCACTGACAGCTACTTCAACACTCTGTTTTCTTTCATTTAGATATGATACAAACCATCTTAAATGTTCATTTTTTAGCCCATATAATTCCAATTTTGCTAAAAGAATGTCATGATTAACATAATCAAAAGCCTTAGCTAGATCACAAAAAATTCCACCTACATGTCTTTTATCATTTAAGGCAGTCAGCACTTCATGTGTAAGTTTGTAAGTTGCATTATTAGTGGATATTCCCTTTCTGAATCCAAACTGATCACTGACAAGTATGTTGTTACATTCAAGGTGTTTATACAGTCTGGTGAACATTACTTTTTCAAGAACTTTTGAAAAAATTGGCAAGAGAGATATTGGTCTATAATTTGAAACATTATTGCGTTCGCCTGTTTTGAAAAGATGTTTAACAACTGAGTATTTCATTCTGTCAGGGAAAATACCAGTCTTTAGAGACTCATTACATAAATAACTAAGGGGAATGCTAATTTGTGAGGAGCAAGATTTTAGTATTTTTGTAGCTATTTCATCATAACCGGAAGAATTCTTCATTTTTAAAGAGTCAATAATTTTATTTATTTCGGAAGGTGAAGTTAAACTGACTTTAAATGTAGGTACAGAGTTTGTGAAACTTGATCCTAGAAATTCTAGTGCTACATCTTACTTCTTTCTTCTAGAAACTTCTAATATCTGTTTACTGCCTGATCTTCTTGGAAATGGGTAATACTTTAGCTACAAATGCAATATAGTTATTCACAATAAAAGAGTTGTTATTGGTGGTTTGCAGGAACAACAAGAATGTCTGGCAGTGAAACTAGCTATTCTCTTAGGAAATCAAGATTTAAAGCATATAAAGTATATGAACCATCAGTAGCTGCATTACAGCTTCATAGTGAATTATATCGGAAAGTTCATTCAGAGGATTCTGAATGGATGTCTATGCCTGAAACCCTTAGTTTTTTGTGTCTTCAGAAGTTAACTCAAGTGTTTAATGGTGAGTAGCACTGCTTCAAATACAATAGCGAGTAGTATTAGCTCTAATATAATAAAATATGTGTGAAATAATCTTATTCTAAGAAAAAACATCAACCTACATTAACATGGACAGTAAAACAGCAAAAACTAAATAAATTAGCATAAAATAAAGGAATACATAACCATTAACAGGAGGATGGAAGTAATGCATGTAAATAGCAAAATGATTATATAAATATAAAGCAGAAATATGCAGCTCTTGACCATTACATCTCATAAGGCTTTAAAGTACATAAACAAGTAATAAATAAAAGATATAAGAGAAGTATGGTCATATATGTAAAATATCAAAAGGCTTTTATTATTCTAAGAGTAATTTGTTCCAATATTCAGTGAATGATGTTGAAGTCTTTAAAATACTCCTAGAAGTAATTTAAGGATATACCTAGTGTTTAATATTATTGAAACCATTGGAAATTTCATTAAGAATTATATGCTTTGTTTATCTGCAAGTGGTCAATTTTCCATTGCATCCTGAACATGCCAAGGTTAAATCATTAAAATATTTATACATGAAGAATTAAAGCTATATGAGTTGATTACTTGCAAATACATGAGTGTACACCATCTCTTTGCCAGCACTTTTGTCATTTGTTCATATTGTTTATGGCAGTTTTGCAATTTAGGGATGTGAAGATATAAGCTTTAACATTTTCTTAATTAGAGTGTTAAGAACCTCTGTCTCAGCTACTAATCACATCAGACAAAGAGTTTGCCAAATGATACAGTAAAAATGAATATAATCAGGTATATACAAATAAAACAAATTTTTGCTGTTATAAAAGTCTGCAAAATACACTGATGGTCAAATAGAGGCTTTGCTTAATTGGTTGAAGGAATCCTGCTGGTACATTTTCACTTGCCTATTAGAGTATTCCAAAGTAAATGTTATGGATAAGCTCTTTCAAATAATAGTGGTAATGATGAAGAACATTGAATTATGATATAATGAATTAACATGCTTTTCAAATGGGAAGATTTCTGCGCTTCAGTGAATGTGGTGCATTTGGATGCTCAGTGTTGCCACCTCATTACCTCCACTCTTTTGATATTTTCCTCTCTCTCACACACTATCATAGAGCATGCAAGTCTCCTTGGTAGTACACGTAAGAGAATCTAAATTGAATTTTCCAGACTTTTGTAATAATGCAGTTGTTAAAATCAAAATTGGAAGAATGATATATCGAGATTCAACTGTATTGGAACACCACAGTGAAGCGAAAAATTATTAAATTTTAGATGAGTCGCATTTCTTACACATCTGCTTCACTTTCGTACCTATTTTGAGGACATGTTTCGCAAATCTTCGTTTGCATCTACGGCTCTTGTGCGACTGACGCTAGATCCAGCGGTGTGGGTAATTCTGGGGTTGTTGCTGCCATCTGTTGATTTAGTGATGAACTGAAATGTGGGATTCTCTTCTAGCGGGATTTCAAAGTTCATTAGTTGGTTTTTATGTTTTTCTATGTATATCCTCTCCCATATGACGAGTTCACTATGTTTTTGTACATATTTTAGTAATTCTGTGCTATCTTCAATTTCATGATTTTCAGACCAGAAATGAGCTGCTATTGCGGACTTATCAATATTTTTGTATCTTAAGTGCCTGAAGTGTTCTTTCTTTCTAGTGCCTATGTTCCTTTTTGTCCTTCCTATGTAAATTTTTTCACAGTCTTTACACTTAATTTTGTAAATGCCTGACTTTTCCTCTGGTTTTATCTTATCAGTATTATTACTGTGAAGTAGGTTTTTAATGTTGTAATTGTTTTTTGGTGCCAATGTTATATTGTATTTCTTGAATATTTTTTGGAACTTTTTTTGTGGCCCAGGGGTGGTAAGTAAATTTAGCAAATCTAGTTTCTTGTTTTATTGGTGTGAGAGCTGTGATCTGTTTTAATTTCTTTTGAAGTTTGAATAATTTTAGTTTTTTATCTACAAGGTTTTTTCCATATCCATTTTTAATTGCAGTTTTTAAGATTTGATGGTATTCGTTTTGATATTCTTGCTGGCTGAGAGGTAGATTTACTAATCTGTGTGTCAGACTGTTGATGGTTGCATGTTTGTGTGGAATTGGGTTGAAACTATTAGCTTTGATGTAATTATCTGTGTGTGTTGCTTTTCTATGAATGCCAAATTCTAGTTTTTCATTGCCTTTTTTGATTTTAAGGTCTAAAAAAGGTAGAGTACAGTCCTCTTCAGTTTCTACTGTGAATTGTATGCTGGGTTCTTGCAGGTTGAGTAGTTTCAAAGCATCATCTATTAGTTTGTAGGGCACTATTGCAAAGATGTCGTCTACGTATCTGTACCATGTTTTAAACATATGAGGGAAGGCATTACATATTACTAAAGCCTTCCCTCATATGTTTAAAACATGGTACAGATACGTAGACGACATCTTTGCAATAGTGCCCTACAAACTAATAGATGATGCTTTGAAACTACTCAACCTGCAAGAACCCAGCATACAATTCACAGTAGAAACTGAAGAGGACTGTACTCTACCTTTTTTAGACCTTAAAATCAAAAAAGGCAATGAAAAACTAGAATTTGGCATTCATAGAAAAGCAACACACACAGATAATTACATCAAAGCTAATAGTTTCAACCCAATTCCACACAAACATGCAACCATCAACAGTCTGACACACAGATTAGTAAATCTACCTCTCAGCCAGCAAGAATATCAAAACGAATACCATCAAATCTTAAAAACTGCAATTAAAAATGGATATGGAAAAAACCTTGTAGATAAAAAACTAAAATTATTCAAACTTCAAAAGAAATTAAAACAGATCACAGCTCTCACACCAATAAAACAAGAAACTAGATTTGCTAAATTTACTTACCACCCCTGGGCCACAAAAAAGTTCCAAAAAATATTCAAGAAATACAATATAACATTGGCACCAAAAAACAATTACAACATTAAAAACCTACTTCACAGTAATAATACTGATAAGATAAAACCAGAGGAAAAGTCAGGCATTTACAAAATTAAGTGTAAAGACTGTGAAAAAATTTACATAGGAAGGACAAAAAGGAACATAGGCACTAGAAAGAAAGAACACTTCAGGCACTTAAGATACAAAAATATTGATAAGTCCGCAATAGCAGCTCATTTCTGGTCTGAAAATCATGAAATTGAAGATAGCACAGAATTACTAAAATATGTACAAAAACATAGTGAACTCGTCATATGGGAGAGGATATACATAGAAAAACATAAAAACCAACTAATGAACTTTGAAATCCCGCTAGAAGAGAATCCCACATTTCAGTTCATCACTAAATCAACAGATGGCAGCAACTACCCCAGAATTACCCACACCGCTGGATCTAGCGTCAGTCGCACAAGAGCCGTAGATGCAAACGAAGATTTGCGAAACATGTCCTCAAAATAGGTACGAAAGTGAAGCAGATGTGTAAGAAATGCGACTCATCTAAAATTTAATAATGGAAGAATGATATTTGTATTATGTATATCTTTTAAATTCTATAATTATAATGATTGTTTATGAATTACAAGTTTTTCTAATTCAATAAACTGCCAATAGTCCTCCTTATCACTGTCAGTGTCAATTATGTCAAGAAACAATTTGTCATTGTCACTATCTTCATCATCTGAGTCTTTAAAATTTATGATGATAGGTTCCAAAACTTTGTCACAACTTTGTCCAAAACTTTGTCCTGGTCTTGTATTACCGTGTCAATTTCTTTGTGAATAAGTTGTTCAACATCAGTCACTTTAAAATTAGTAAACATCAACATGAAAATACCCATGGATTCAAGGCTATATTATATCTATAATCACTTTATAGCTATTTGATGGCTTACATGTATTAAGTTTATTGAATGTATTCATCAATCAGGTTTTGGTTACTTCAACTGTTTGTATGAAAATCAATAAGTATAGCACCAGACCGAAGTATGCTTTTTTATATTGATAATTGCTAACAAGAGTAAATTCACTTGCATCACTGCCACTGCCACCGCCACCCTTCTTTTATCATCAAGGAACCATTGGAAGGGCAAATGTGAACAAACAATAAAGAACACCATAGAGATTGGTAATAAGATTATGAGATGAACTCTGCTTAGAAAATGTAGTGACAATGTAACACTTTTTATTATCAGAGTGTGCTGAGTAAAATACTCTACCACTGTAAATACATATTAGTTTTCCTCTTATTTTGGGTAGATAGAGTCCACTTGAAAAATTCAATGCCATGGCCGGAATTTGAACCACAGATCTCCTGGTTCAAATCTCGGCCATGGCATTGAATTTTTCAAATTGACTCTATCTATCCAAAACATTAGCCTACATATGGCTAGTGAGAAGAAATGAATGATTTCCATCAATTTTCTCTTATTGTTTATGAGCTATATAAGAAGAACAAGGGCCACACTGTTAACAAGTAGAAGTACAAATACAATAAATATGATGTCCATTCTGTCTTTATTCCAATTCCCCTCCTAAATAATCACATATTACATTACTCTCAGCCTCCATTTATAGTAACATATGTTAAGAGTTGCTACATTTTAAAAGTTGTGGTAGGAATAGAATCTGATGTGCAGTCATTAAAATTTGTAAGACTACTTTTAATGAAAGAACATGTTAATAATTCCTATGAGGATAAATATCCCTGCAGGTATTCTTGGGGTTCACCACCTGCTGGTCATTCTAGTGTTAACTGAGCATTATGTGAGGAGCATTAAGAGATTTGTTTTCCTCTTCTCTTGGATGATAGTAAATTATGTGTTTCTGATTACAGTACACAAATTGTCTAGCCATAAATATTAAAAATACAGTATAAAATATTTATTTTTTATCCTTATTCCAGATTATGTGCTGTTGAAACTACCACTTATGAATTATGCACAAATGCTTGAGTTGTTGCCTACAGACCTCCCACTTTCACTAACAGCACATTTGATACCAGATGGTATTTATTGGAAGAGGTGCAGTTTAAGTCGCTGGAGTTGTGTGAGTCAATGTAGTGTTACTCTGCTGTAAATGCACATCTTCATCTTCTTTTAATCAAAACATAGGTGTAGTGATTTAATATATGTCAAACATTTTAATATCTAGGAATTGTTTGTAGTGTTCATGGAAAACAAGTGTATTAATATACAGAATGATAGATAACTGTTGCATTAAAAGAAAATTGCAAACACATCTTGATGATAGAACTAACACATTTTAAGTATTTAAATTTATATTTTTATGTTACTTTCGGAGAAAAAATATCTTTTACCTCTAATTTGACAACAGAGCCAAAATAGCTAAAATAGCTTTACAATGACTAATGTGCTTTGCTCAGCATGTTCTCAGAGATAGGAAAAGTAGGTCAAAACAATTTTGGTGATGTGATTCTTTTGCTGCATTTTAGTGGGGAACCAAACTCAAGTGGGAATTTTACAGGTCAGATTGACTTGACTTGTGTAAAGAAGGAGCTGGGTTTTAATTTTCCTTAACATGGAAACTTCATGGGTTTATTGTATTGTCTCCTATCTTTATTGTTTTTAGTTAAATAACCCTGTGTCTTTCAAAAGAGTCAATAGATTAATAATTGAACTTTTTGTAGGAAGAACTTCTTATGGTTTAGCTATACCCAGTAATTCTTATCTTTTCCTACCTAAAACTTCACAACTAAACAACAACAACAACAACAACAACAACAACAACAACAACAACAACAACAACAACAACAACAACAACAACAACAACAACCACAACAATAACAATAACAATATACAAGTACTGTTAACCAATAGTAGTTTGGAATATGCACAATGAACTGTTAACAATACGCATATCAATTTATAATTGAATTTGAACACAAATACAAGTAGTACTGTTAATGAAATATTACAAAGCAATTATTATATTACAGAATTATTTACACAGGTATTCATCGATACTGTAAAAAGATTTACTAATCAAGAACAATTTTAACAGTTGTTTAAATTTCTTAAAATTAATATTATGTCATTTCTTTACTTCTTCAGGTAGTCATTATAAAATGTTATACCAGCAATTTTATTCAAATTTGTTTTATGTTTAAATTCTATTCACTCATCAGTGGTTTTCCGTACAGTATTTTAAGAGATGCAAAACATTGATTCAGGACCATTGCAGAGCCTTTCCTTGCTAAGGCATCTGCTTTTTCATTGCCTGAAATACCTTTATGCCCTGGCAGCCATTCAAGAGTTACCTTGTTGAGTTTTGCCGGTTGTATAAGGTTTTCTAGGCAGTTCCAGAATAACAGTTATCTGATAACTTGCAAATGTTTTTAATGCTGCCTGACTGTCAGAGAATATCCAGATGCGATTACCTTTGTAGCCCCTTCTTAGATTCTCCCTGATGCAGGTTTCAATTGCAAATACTTCTGCTTGGAATACAGTGGGATTGCTCCCCAGAGGGACACAGATGTGACACTATGGAGCCTCTCCATGTATTCCAGCACCTGATCCACTGTCTGTCTAGGAGCTAGCCGTATTCCAGAGCAGGCTTCCTTTTTGATAGTGCATTTTGTATTGACTCCATTCTAACATAATATTGAATGGTTTGTCAAAACTTAATATTGGTGTCATATAATCACTTCCCATCTGAAGGTGAGAGTTTTTGATTATATCATTAACCCTGACTGTTTGGGTTTTTCCAGTAATTGTTTAGGTTCAACCGATATGCTCCAAGCCTTGCATTCCCTTGGATATAAATATTAATGGGTGGAAGGTTAAGGAGAGCTTCCATTGCAGCTGAAAGGGTGCTTCTCATAGTCCCCATGGCCACACCGCGGCTGAGTGGTTAGACCGCTTGACTGTCACCAAGGCAGCCTGGGTTCGATCCCAGGTGACCGCAAAGTGAGTTTTGTGGTGGACAACATGGCGCTGGGGTGGGTTTTCTCCAGGATCTCCAGTTTCCTCTGCCATTTCATTCCACTGGTGCTCCATCTTCATCTCATGTATCATCAGTGTCACCACTTGCGGTGCCACATGTAATAAAAGCGGGTGTGAAACACTACACATTTCACATTTCATAGCCCCCATTATGCACAGGCATGCTAATCTTTGGACAGATTTTTTAGCTACCTGTTTTTGACTCACTGTGAATTACCATACTAGTGACCCATAGGTAATTATGGGTCTCACGATTGCTTTGTATATCCAAAGCATCATCTTTGGTTTGAGTCCCCATGATTTCCTAAAAGTTCTTCTGAATACCCTTAAAGCCACTTTCCCTTTGGTTTTGTTTTTTTGCATATATAAGTTCCATGTAAGCTGGCTATCTAAAATTAAGCCTAGACACTTAACATTGGATCCTATCTGCAGTACTTCATCAAAAAGAACTGGAGTTTTGAAACCTTCCATTTTATTTTTATGTGTGAAAGGGATAAGTGTTATCTTCGTAGGGTTTACCTGAAAGTTTACTCCCTTACACCAATTTTCCACAAATTTCAGAGCTTTACTCACAAGCTCTGAAATAGCACTGGCATACTTGCCCTGGTTAAGTATGACTATGTCATCTGCATATCCTTGGGTACAGTATACCTACAGGTCAGATTACAGAGAAGAAAGCTACAGAGTTAGGGAAATGTAATAGAAGTCAGGTACAGATACACAGGGAATAGGAGATCCACAATGATTGTTGTGTAAAGTTTGTGGGGTGAGCAGGATGCTGTATAAGAGGGCCGGAATGCAGGTAGATGGGTGCTCTGGGAAGTGGGAGTGGTAGTGGAAGTATGAGGAGTGGTTGCAGTGAGAGAAGAGATGCAATTCAAAAGAATTGACATAGACATGTCAGGTTAGTCCTGAATAATCATAAGCTAAATGAACCACCTAGAAAAAGAAACTCAGGTGCTTTATGGACACCATGAAAACAAAAGCATGATGGAAACTTATTCTTTAATATAGAGAGAAAAGGATATTAGAAAAAGTCTCTGACAGTGCAGAAAGGTGCGAGCAGCAAAGGTTTGATTATAAATATTGCACCGTTAACATTCTGGGCACAGGCAACTATTGTACATTGCGGCACTGCCTGGCCAAAATGATAAGAGTGGCTGCAAAATCGGAAGTGGTTAAAACAATGGGTTGGCGGGAGTTGTGCTGGCAAAGCCCTTACCGCTGAGGAGTCCCAAAAGGCGAAGCTGCATTGTTCTTGCTTCCTTTTTTGGCCAAACTTCTTTCAGTTTATCGAGATTTAACTGTATTGGAACACCACAGTGAAGCGAAAAATTATTAAATTATAGATGAGTCGTATTTTTTACACATCTGCTTCACTTTCGTACCTATTTTGAAGAGAACGCTAGAAGAGAATACCACATTCAAGTTCATCACTAAATCCATAGATGGCAGCAACAACCCCAGAATTACCCACACCGCTGGATCTAACTTCAGTCGCACAAGAGCCGTAGATGCAAGCGATGATTTGCGAAACATGTCCTCAAAATAGGTACGAAAGTGAAGCAGATGTGTAAAAAATACAACTCATCTATAATTTAATAATTCTTTCAGTTGTTTAGGCTCCTCTTAAAGTTCTGTTCTCCTCTCAGTCTCGCATTATCCCCAGCTACAAAAGGAGTTTTAATCCCTCCAAGGCAACAAAGGATGAGCCCCAAACCCATTCACGATATTCCTGCATGTAGAACCAATCAACTGTGTTGCCTTCCTAATGCAATTGAAATGTAACATACAGGGAGTAATTTGCTTGTTAGAACATAAGTAACTCAAGTCTCAGCATGCAGTATATGCCTGCATGGTGACTTTCCAGGCTGTAGACATGGGAGAGTTCTGAGTGCAACATGGTGAAAATGCCACATTTTTTCAAGGGGAAGGGAGTAGAATAGATGGCTTAACTTGTCAAGGGAAAGGAACAGAATGTAGAAATAGAATGTTGAGAAGAGAATCTGGGTGTAATTTGAAACTGAGTTTTTATTTATGGGCCCTGTTTAACTGATTTGGTTCTCAGCCTGTCATTTTATACTGTGCATTAAATACTGCGTAATTTTGCTCAGAGGTCTCTTTATCAGAGTTTAGGCTCTTTTACGTGTCATAAATCTATGACCCAGGACCACTGCTTTTTCTTCCCTTCTGAAGAAAGCCATACTAAAGATTTTTATGCCTGAAAAAGCGCATCACCCTCATGACCTTGAGGACCAGAGAATAGCCATTTGTAAATGGTTACATAGACTTCCTCGGCCTTTGTCCATGATTTCTTTTCATGGCTTCTGGTGTGGTCCACATCCTGTTGGCTTAAAATCTTGCCAACATTTTTCTGTAAACTATGTTAGGCTTCTTCAATGGGCAACTGAAAAAAAAATCACTATAAAAACATAAAACATTAAATAACTATAATGAATAAATTGCAAAAAAAAGTATAAAAGCAGTGATCATTTGAGACATTTGCAATTGCACAGTGAAGAAGCCTAACATAGTTTACAGCAAAATATTGGCAAGATTTTAATCAAGCAGGACGTGTACCACACAGGAAGCCAGGGAAAGAAGATTTGTAAAGTTGGAAGATGTCAAGAAAAGAAGACAAGTGCAGTTTACATCACAGCCTACAGCAAATATTGTCAATAATGATCTAAAGCTTACAAGAATACTTTTAAAAGCCTACAGTATTGATTCCAAAACTAAGAACTACATATGTGAATTCTGCTAAGGAAATTTCTCTTGTTATTCGGGGTATGGTGGGTGATTATTAATTTATATGTAATTCTTTGAACAATACAGAAGTAATATTTTTAGAAGGTTACATAAATGTATTATTTTACTTTTTATACATTTTCAAGCGAAGTTAATATTCTCAATATTTTTAACTAAAAATCAATAATTTAAGTTTATAGTATCAATGAACCTATTGAAAGGAAATTCAGATATGAGTTTTAAGTATAAGGTAAATAAGATTTATTTACAAAACTGAAAATGATATCTGGTATTTACCAACTCTATAGTGTATAAACTTAGCTATACAGACATTTTATTTTCCATTTTTATGTCTTATATTACAATACTTAATCATTGCAGGTATACAATGTTTGGGATTATAACTGTTCATGGAAGCAACTATATTTTGAAAGACACATTAAAGAATACATTGAAACACTATATCCTGAGAACTATAATATGAATGATGTAACTGATATAGTGAGCACCTGTAAATCATATGTGCATAAGCTGAATATAAGACAATTACTACCAAATCAAAGGTTTATTAAATGCGAAGGAAAATGTGAGAAAAACTGTTTCTGTATAGTACCAAGTGACAAGGAGTATTTTGAACATATTGATCTAAAAGAATTCCTCATTCGCCTGGAAAATCTTAAGGTAAGTAGCAAACACATGGAAACTATTTTAAGAGTATACAGTATCTAGTCATATTATTAGAAGCACTTTGTCTGTTTTATAGTTCAGTGAATTCTGAGGACTAGCTTAACAACAATGCTCATCTCTTACTATGAACCTCATTGAACAATGTTAAGGGAATATCGTGGTCTCTAATGAATATGTGTTATGCTTTGGGGGGACTATTATTGTCTACAATATATGTGTGTTATGCTATTTCCTGTTTTGTAAGAGTTAAAGTTGTTGATTCACGAACATTAATTGTGCTTGTGCTAACAAGAAGAAGAGACGCAGGTTCACTTTATGCTATCAGTATTTAAATTTGCAGATTATTTATGGTTTCAAAGGTGACATTTATGATTTGTGCTTTTTCTCAACAACATAATGGGCAATTCATATAATTTGACATCTCAAAAAATTACAGAGTTATAAATGCTGATTAAAACTGTTTTATTTTCAAATTGAGGGATTAATTGAAAATTGGATGTTTCTGAACCATCTATGAGGCAAATTAAAAAGCAAATTGAATTTGGTATAGACTGAACTCCATAAATGAAGAATAAATATGGGTGCAAACTGACTCACACCAAGAGCAGAACATTTTTTGAAAAATATTTGTGAAAGAAACAGGTTTGTAAAAAATGAAATTCAAGCTTGAAAAAACTTCAAGCTTCATCTTAAAAGATTGTTAGATGTATACTTTTCAGAAATGAATTAAAAAGCCCATAGGTCTGCCAAGAAACTCAGATTAACTGCTGCTATATCTGCAAAATGAATCAGTTTGGCAAAAGAGCACAATAGCAATTACTTAAACTTCTGGCAGTTAGTAAATAGTAAGCAAGCAAGCAAGCAAGTAAGTAAGTAAGTAATTTATTTATTCACCATAGAAATTGATACAGTTTTTGGCTTCGTCAAGAAAGGAAATACAAGAAAATTATATATGTATACTATTTACAAGATACTACATACAAACAGTATTTAGAGTAAGTTTTGCAATGTAACCATGTGGTTGAATATCATTTAAATACATTTGTTTATTCATACCTTATTTACAATCAATTTAATCCATTTAAAATCAGACTAAATTTATCACATTAGGAGGAAGTGCCCACTAATACCTCATTTAGTGTGATATACACATCCGGTCGGACGCATGAAAAAAATATAGAAATCTCTGCAGTCGAACTTGTTGAATATAACCTTATTGTAGCGTGTATATACAGATCTCCTAATGGTAACTTTAATATTTTTCTGAACAGACTAGGAAAGGTTCTTAATGAATTTAAACATTTAAGCAAAACACTCATTGTCTGTGGAGACTTCAGTATTGATTTTGCTAAACTCTCAAAACAAAACAATAACATAATTGATTTGGTAGCTACATTTAACTTAAAACCTTTAGTAAGTTTTCCAACCAGAAATACAAAATTCTACGCAACCATAGTTGACCAAATTTTTACTAATGCTAGTCAGTCGTACAAAAGTCACCCACTGAATATGGATTACAATGATCATAATGGTCAGTTAATATTAATAAATATGGAAAACAGTATAAATCCAAACCATAAAAAAAACAAAATCTACCAGACAATTCAATGATTCAAATATAGATTATTTCTTGCATCTACTAAAATGTGAAATGTAGCATGAAGTGTATGATACATTTGATACTAATAAAAAATTCGAGATTTTAAAAAAAAATATTTAGGCATTACTTTGATATAGCTTTCCCACTTGTACAAATAAAAGAATAATTCTCACAATAATCAAATTTGTGGATTACTAAAGGAATTATAGCATCTTGCGCACACAAATGAAAATTACATGAAATTCTGCAAACAGTGACTGTCACTCCACAATTCAATGATTATGTTAAGCAATATAAAGCCACATTAAATAAAGTTATAAAACAAGCAAAAAATATGGCAAATGATAAATTCATCAAAAGTGCCCAAAACAAAATGAAAGCTTCATGGAAAGTAATACAGAATGAAATAAAGCCCAGTAAGAATGTAGATAATTTAGTACTGCAGAAGCATTCAAAATTAATAACAAACCCAAAGTTAATAGCAGAGAATTTTAATGATCACCTTATAAATCTTGCTAATAATATTGTTTAAAAAAACTCCACAATGGGTACTTCAGTAAAAACAAATGGAGCAAGTATATGTGAAAAAACAATGTTCTTGCACCCTACTGATTCCACGGAAATTGTTTCAGTAATATCCAAAATTAAATCTAAGTACTCTTCAGGTATTGATAACGTTCATGATTTTTTGCTAAAGAAATGTTCTATTCTTATCGCACACTCCTTAGCAGACGTATGTAATAACTCACATGAACATGCAGTGTTTCCAGAAGCTCCAAAAACTGCTAAAGTAAAGACACTATACAAAAAAGGAGATAAAACCCATTTACTGAATTACAGGTCTATTTCACTCTTATCCAGCTTCTCTAAACTACTGGAAAAGATATTTTATAAAAGATTTATAGCATTTATAGAGATGAATGATTTAATATCTAAAACTCAGCATGGGTTTTGTAAATGAAAATCCACAGAAACTACACTTTTTGATTTTGTAAACAGTGTAATAAATACTTTGGATAACAAAGACAAAATACTAGGTGCATTCTTTGACCTAACTAAAGCATTCGATGTACTAAACCACAATTTACTATTCCAAAAATTAGAATATATGGGTATTAGGGGACATGCATTGGAATGGATCAAATCATATCTAAAGGACAGGAAGCAAATAGAAATTTCACATACAGAAAAAGCTTTCGTTAAAGAATACCGATCAGACACAAAATATATTAAGTTTGGTGTACTGCAAGGTTCTGTTTTGGGTCCTATTCTTTTCTTATTATTTGTAAATGTTTTGCAGTCAAATATTACAGCTAAAACAATAGTTCAATATGCTGACAACACAAATATATTAATTGAAAGCAATGCATTTGAAGAGCTACAAATCTTATCGAGCAGAATGTTCAGTAATATTTCTAAATGGTTCAGCAATAATAATTTAATCATAAACTTGGATAAGACACATGTAATTCATTTTCAGTTTTCTCAGAATAAGTCTTCCATACAATCACAATTAATATGTAATAATAAAGTAATTAAGTATGTAAATACTACTAAATTTCTTGGTCTTTGGATACAGAGTAACCTAAAATGGGAGACACATGTTGATCATGTAATTAAAAAGTGAATACAATTTGTAATAATTTCAGACAACTGGTACACATAGTTAACATAGAAACTCTTAGAAGCATGTATTTTGCATGTATGTGCTCACTCCATTTTAAAATATGGCATAACATTATGGAGTAGCTCACCACATTGTAAATCATTATTCATAAAGCAAAAACGGATTATAACAATACTTGGAGGAGTTAAACCAACATCTACATGCAGACCATTATTTAAAATATTTAAAATCTTACCTCTCCCAAGTATTTTCATTTTTGAAATTTTAACATTTACAAAGGTAAATTTAATGAAAGGAATAGGCCACCTTTATGATGTAATGTTGCGCAGTAGTTTATGGTCGAGTCCACTTGTTTACTTGTAAGAAAAGGGGGTGTCACGTTAGTCATTTGTCATTAATCCACCATTTATCAGCAGTGTGCTGGTGAAAGCAGAGATGGTACCCACACCACTGATTTGCATGACGTCACTTGCAAACATCCGAGCAAGGTTATTTGCCACCTCTAAAAATACCTCTGTACTGTCTGTTTGTCAAAGATTATCATTCAGGTCAATGTTTTCTGGTCGATAGCGGAGCTAAAGTTTCTGTTATACCATTGACAAAATTAGCAAGAAATAAACCAGCAGATTTCAAGCTTTTTGTAGCCAATGGAACTCAGATACAGACTTCTGGTTTAAAATTAATGAATATTGATTTAGGACTCAAGAGGAAGATTGAATAGCCCTGTATTATTGCTCAAAAATCCAAGGGTATTTTAGGAGTGGGTTTTATTCACCAGTTTGGCTTACTAATTGATCTAAAAAACAAACGATTGATTGATAGAAATACAAAGTTAACCGTTTCAGCTGATCTAGCAATTTTATCAGAGGCTAATTTGGTCAGCACTGAAAGCTAACTGCCAATTTCCTGAAATCCTAATGAAATTTCCGGATTTGACAAAACCTATAATTATACCTGGAGAAATCAAAAAAGACATCAACTTTACATTACAACTTCTAGTGGTCCACCAGTATTCTGTAAACCTCACAGGCTGGATTCACAAAAGCTAAATCTGGCAAAACAAGAATTTCAATTTATGCTGAATAATAACAGTTAGTTACTAACACTCCCCACATGGCAACCTTGGCCTTCGGGGTAACCTCACCCCACCAAGTGATGACCGGACCCATTTCTCAGGTGGAGGCACCCAGAGGGCGGTGTCCATTACCTCCGATGATAGGGTGATAGTGAAGATGGCGGTGAGGTGAGAGGACCTACAGTTTTTACCGTGGACTCCGAACCACGTTGGGCATAGGGGATACTTCACGTGTGCTAGATAGAGGTGAAGGCGTGGATAGGGCCGACTTAAAATTGCCAACCCCAGAGCCAGGAATCGAACTCGGGACCCTTAGAACGGGAGCCGCGAACGAAACCACCGCGCTACCCCGGCGCCCTGCTGAATAATAACATTATCTGTCCATCTAAGTTGCAATGGGTCAGTCTGCTGTTAAAATAGTGATTGGAAACAAAGCACTGTCTGGTGCTGCATTCGCATTACTAGGTGTAGGAATGATAAGTTATGGCTATGTTAGTCTTCAAAAACAGATACTGCTATTTTGGCTGGCTGGTGGAGTAGCCGTATATCTGTAAAGCCCCTAGCAATGGTGGCGATTCCAGTATGCAAGTCGTCCAGTCATCACATGCGCAAACCTGTAGGTGTGAAAGTCAGTTTGTTGTTGATTGCAGACAAGTAAAGTACTATAGGGGACCAACCTCTGTGTGGTTGTGGGATGCAATGAAGTTAATTAAGGAAGATAAGCTGGTGATGTGAGGCCAATGTTGCTTAAACAGAAATTATCACATGACATTGTTATTGTTTCTTACACGAGCAAAGCAGACAATGATTTGATGACATCACAGAGCTTCTCCAAACTCCTTAGAATAGTGCACCAACATCATATCTCATACCATTCCCTCTGAGCTGGATGGGACTTGCTTCTAGGTTCTTTAAATACAGGGACCTTATGGAAGTAAAGCTATTCTATACAGATACAAAAATGGCAGTTACCACCTTAGTTGACATACACATATATTAAATGAGTACAGCTAAAACACTTGACCACCAAAAGTGTAGTAAACAAAATAAGCATAAGAATATTTGATTACAATGCCTTTAATGCTTATATACAACTTCCTAATGCTTAAACTTTACTTGATTAATTAACTTTAAAGAGAGTCGATTAAAGACACTAGACAACACTTACTTTTAAATTTTTCCGGAACTAGTTTCAGAGGCTTTGCCTCTATCATCGGCCGGCTCTCGACTGGTTCTCATTGGTGTAGCTGACGATACCCTGTCACAGGTCTCCTCTGGTGGCGGCTCAAGGAACTTGCTGAACAAATCCTTCTGGGGGATGTCGAAATTGAATACTTTGTTCCTATTTTTTGAAATGAAGATTTGTTCCCATGTGGATAGTTCTTGTTTTCCTGATGTATGTTTCAGTAGTTTTGGTTCTGGATTTATGTTGTAGTTTTTTTCCCAAAAATGTGTGGCAACTGCTGATTTTTCTAATTGTTTATATTTTATGTTTCTAAAGTGTTCCTTTGCTCTTGTTTCTAAATTTCTTTTTGTTTTTCCAATATAAATTTGACTACAGTCATTGCATTCAATTTGATATATACCAGATTTTTTGTTTGATGGAATGGCATCTTTGATGTTTGAGCAAATTAGGTTTTTTAAGGAGAAATGGTTGACTGGTGCTAGTTGAATATTTTGTTTTTTGAAGACTTTTTTGAATTTATCATAGGCCCATGGATGGTAAGTGAATTTTTTGAAAATCATATTAGTTTCTGTAGATGAGAGAGTTGTGGTTTCCTTTAGTAGCTTCTTCTTTTTTGCTAAGCTCACTTTTTTGTCCACTAATGATTTGGGAAAGTTATTTTTTTGTGCTATTTCAATTATTTTGTTGTATTCTGTTTTGTATTCTTCTGTTGTGAGACCAGTCTGTGTGCTAAACTATTGAAGATTGCCTGTTTGTGGGATCTTGGGTTGTAGCCATTAGCTTTTATGTAGTTGTCTGTCTATGTTGGTTTTCTGTAAATGCCAAAGTTTAGTCTGTTTTTATTCCTCATTATTTTTAGATCTAAAAATGGTAAATGCTCGTCTTTTTCTATTTCTACAGTGAATTTGATGCTTTTTTCTTGGATATTTAAAAGTTTTAGTGCATCACTGATGTGTTTTTTTTTGGTACTATTGCAAAGATGTCATCTACATATTGTTGCCAGAGTTTGAACATCCAAGGAAACCTTTGTTGATCCTTATTTCTAATGCACTCATGTACAGATCGGCCAGGAAGGGTGATAGTGGGTTGCCCATTGCTAACCCTGAAGTTTGGTGATAATATTTTGTTTGAAACTGGAAGAAATTTTGTTCTATGTATAATTTGGTTAGTTCAATGTAGTCTGAAATTTCAGATGATGCCATTCCAAGTGATTTGAGCCATTTTTCTATCAACGGTGGGAGTTGATTAACTGGTATGCTGGGAAACAGTGATTTAACATCAAATGAGACTAGTGTGTCCTCTTCTTTTAGTTCAGTATCCTTAATGTGTTCTATGATATGTAATATGATTTTCAAAAAATTCACTTACCATCCATGGGCCTATGATAAATTCAAAAAAGTCTTCAAAAAACAAAATATTCAACTAGCACCAGTCAACCATTTCTCCTTAAAAAACCTAATTTGCTCAAACATCAAAGATGCCATTCCATCAAACAAAAAATCTGGTATATATCAAATTGAATGCAATGACTGTAGTCAAATTTATATTGGAAAAACAAAAAGAAATTTAGAAACTAGAGCAAAGGAACACTTTAGAAACATAAAATATAAACAATTAGAAAAATCAGCAGTTGCCACACATTTTTGGGAAAAAGACCACAACATAAATACAGAACCAAAACTACTGAAACATACATCAGGAAAACAAGAACTATCCACATGGGAACAAATCTTCATTTCAAAAAATAGGAACAAAGTATTCAATTTCGACATCCCCCAGAAGGATTTGTTCAGCAAGTTCCTTGAGCCGCCACCAGAGGAGACCTGTGACAGGGTATCGTCAGCTACACCAATGAGAACCAGTCGAGAGCCGGCCAATGATAGAGGCAAAGCCTCTGAAACTAGTTCCGGAAAAATTTAAAAGTAAGTGTTGTCTAGTGTCATTAATCGACTCTCTTTAAAGTTAATTTATCATAACAACACTGTTTTCAACACTTCCAAGAAAGTAATTTTACTTGATTACTTTTTAAATTGTTAACAGGAGTTGGACATTGCATTTGGACTCCAGCACTGTGGTACAGTTTTCATTAAATCATTTTTTGGTGTGGCACCTAGAGATTGTATAAATCTTGGAATTGCACTGGCATTATCAAAACATGTCAAGATATTCAGGTAGGCATACTTGCTTGTAACTGTAATAATTAGCATAACAGATGCATCACTTTTAGCTAAAACGCACGTGTGTGTGTGTGTGTGTGTGTGTGTGTGTGTGTGTGTGTGTGCGTGCGTGCGTGCGTGCGTGCGTGCGTGCGTGCGTGCGTGCGTGCGTGCGTGCGTGCGTGCGTGTTTTTTTTCCCTTCCTCCAATAACTTACTGTAGAGTAACCTGTTACAGATGAAGCATGTCCTTAGAACCATAATTAGGTAGTTATGATAGATTACAAAGGAAAGGTGCACAACTAATCATTCCTTTTTGAAGAAAGTTCTGTAATAAGTTGAGTTCAAACAACATGATATTTATATAGAATAAAAAGAAGTATTTCAGAAAGTGGAGTGCCATTCTTACTAAAATTACGCAGGTGAGTCAACCTTGTATATACTTTTCTCCACTTACAAGTTTTTTTTTATGAAGACTAGTTTCTGGCGACTTCTCCCCTATCGTCAGTTCTGTGGTCTTCATAAAAAACTTGTAAGTGGAGAAAAGTATATACAAGGTTGACTCACTTGCCTAATTTTAGTAACATGATATTTGTATGTGTAATGAAACAAATTTAGAACAAAGTAATACTAGTTAAAAATTGAACTATACAGTGCAATACAGGAGTACTTTTCAATGTGCAGCTCTCAATAATGTTGACGGCCATGGTCATGGGAAACTGTACATTGATGGACAATGGACTGTCGCACACGTTCTAGTATCCCAGGAGATTTCTGCACCTCATCAGGTGCTGTGAGAATTTTTGCAAGCAGGTCCATTTCACTGTTAGTTGAAGTCTAGAAACTTTTAAACAAAACTCTTCACATAGTGAAGTAGAAGAAAAAGAAGAGGTGGGTGAAGAAGAAGAAGAAGAAGAAGAAGAAGAAGAAGAAGAAGAAGAAGAAGAAGAAGAAGAAGAAGAAGAAGAAGAAGAAGAAGAAGAAGAAGAAGAAGAAGAAGAAGAAGAAGAGGAATGATGATGATGATGATAAATAATAATAACAATAACAACAATAATAATCATGATGATGATAAAATATGGTAATGGTAATGGTGATAATGATTGTGATGATGATTATGATAATAACGATGATGATTGAAGGTGTAATAGCCTGCAAGTAGGCCAGAGCTTACCAACCTGAGACTGGCCTCATGCCCACATATGCAAGGCAGATGTGGCTAATCATCCAGCTGATACAGGGAGGAGATGTAGTCATCATCATGGCACCCCCAGCTGGAAAATGGACTTTCTTGACTCGGATTTGCTACCTATTGTAGCCCCTCAAATTCCCCACAATGCTGAGTGGGCACAGGTCCTATACATGGGACTTAAAATTCACACTCCCCCCTCAAGTGTGGGATCGAACCCAGATGCTCCTGTGAGAGGGAGCCAAAGCACAATGCCCTAGCCCACTATGCCACAGCGCGGGATTTCTGTCTCCTACACTGTGTATATTCAGATGTTCCACTGTGATTTTAGGAAAAAGAGCAATTACACATACTTTAGAACCAATCTCACTTATCAGCTATTTCACAGTGTAATATCAGATTTTAATAGAGTCAACATGAAAAATTCAATGCCATGACCGGGATTTGAACCACGGATCTCCTGGTTTCCGTCCAATCGCTCTTAATCTTTGAGCTACCATGGCCAACATGCTGTCCAGACGTTAAATTCTCCATTTGACTCATATATTTCCCCGGTAAACCACTAGGGGCTCTCGCATCCAAGATACACTGTTTGTGGCGACTTACTATCGTAAGTACTTAAGGCCCAGGCTTCATCATTTAACTCTTATTATTTTAGTTAATTGATAGAAATTAATCATTTCTCCACACTAGCCGTTTTTAGGCTAAGGTTGTTGATAGATAGAGTCAACATGAAAAATTCAGTGCCATGGACGGCATGTTGGCCATGGTAGCTCAAAGGTTAAGAGCGATTGGACGGAAACCAGGAGATCCGTGGTTCAAATCCCGGCCATGGCATTGAATTTTTCATGTTGACTCTATCTATCAACAACCTTAGCCTAAAAACGGCGGAGAAATTATTAATTTCTATCAGTTAACTAAAATAATCAGATTTTAATGTTGGAGGTGTTATCTGGACCCCATTGAGTCTGCAAGCTAAAATGGAGGCTCCTTTTCTAATGTACTCTCAATCCATAGACAAGAAAGTAAATGGAACAAAATGATACTTTTTTTTTTGTTCCATTTATACCCCACCTTTAACTGCAATGGTCATATTGGCGGCTGTTTTCCTTTGTAGACATATCAGAGGTGTTAACTCGTATTTGTTGGGTTTTAAGCATTAGATCATGCACACATTCACACTCTCATTCATACTTCCAGACTCTGGGGAAGATGAGGAATTATTTTGGTCGGAGAAAAATCCCCACTCCCACTGCCTGGGATCGAACCCGGGACCCCTAGCATGACATGCAGGTGCTCTACCGACTGAGCTATGGGGCCAGCCAAAATGATATGTTGTATGGTACACTAGGGGTTAAATGTCAAAAGTGATTGCTAATAAAAGAGTTTTTGTTAACTTTTATGAAGAGAACTGTTTTCACATCTGTCACACAAGTTACACCAATAAACTGGTATGTCAGTGCTTCCAGGTCATACATGCAAAGTACAAGAAAGAAATTATATTGATTTTAGTTATCTGAATTTTTAAACTTCAAAATGGATTCATGCAGTAGTAAGGGATTTAAATCATATTTTTGAGTTAGCCATGGGGTTATTTAAATAATATGCCAATAGTTTAAGTGTCTTGTAGATTCCAAAGGATTATGTTAGTTCCTGCATACACTATCATTCAGAATTGATTCCTTCATATACTTTGGCACCATAAGGACACCCCAAAATGGGTGGACAATTCAAACCACATATTAAGACTACTGGTTCAAAGTTGCATAGTTTTCCAGTCACTTAATGAAATCGTTCATCATGAACAGAAGGTGTTAAATAAATGTACAGGAACAGAAAAGTCTCTTTTGAGAGATGTCTCCTCTTGTTGTTGCAAAAGCAAAGACCTTAATCTTTCTTCGCAACTGGAATTTCTGGCAATGAACACAAACTATCATGTTTCTTTATTCTTTTGCCCTTTATGACCTCTATTAATCTATCTTCTACTTTGGTTGCAGGATATAGTGAGGTGGCAGTTTTATTGACCCATATCTTTTATATCTATATAATGCAGTGCTCTTTCAGGCTGGCCCTATTAACATGTAATGTATTAGAAATTCGTATACTTAGGTAATAGTTGGGAGACATTCTTGTGTTTATCACACTGAGATTTTTTGCCACTTACTAATTAAGATTACAGAGTTACTAAGCCTCTTCAATATAGCTTCATTCTATGTGGTGCTTTAGCAGCAATTCAAAGCTATTGCTACTCATATTACATAGGTACTAGAAGAAAACTCAGTACAACTACTGACTGATTTGAAGGAATAGCTTCCCCCTCTAATGCCCGCCTCGGTAGCGTAGATGGTAGCATGTCTGCCTCACATTCAAGAGTTACCTGGATGAGGTTTTTTCCATGGTTTTTCCTTATCCTGATAGACGAATGTCAGGTAACTCTAAGCTTCATGGACCCCGGACTCATTTGAGCATCATTTCACCCATTTCATTCATCGTGCGATATGACTTAACGTTGGGGGACGTAAATTGCAAAAGAAATAAAAAATTCCCCCTCTAATGAGATATGGTGAGAATCCTGGAAGAATGTTGCTTATTACTGGATGGGCACAGACCAAGCAGAATGCAGCAATCTGATGAAACTCGGAATGCTACATGAAAGCAGAGACGTGTGTGTGCACTGGTCACAACTAAGCTGCCATTAACTTCACCTACAGGGAAGTGCTGTTAAAGTCATCAATGACTTCAAAGATGGGGAAGTAAAGAAACAAGACTCTTCTGGCATAGCACTACACCATTAATGACATTCTAGAGGCAGCCTTCCAGACAGAGGAGGCAAAGGTGATAGCCGAAGAACTACTTTGCCTTTAATGGGCCTCATACTGAAGACAACGTTGACTTGCTACTTCAGTGTTAACAATAACTGTATTTCTTGTTTGCTTATTTTCTCTATTCTTCAGTTGCTTATGCAGCCCAGTTGGCTAACAGCAAATCAGTATATAAGGTTTGAAGTGAATCACACTAATTGATTCCTGTTACATCAGAAAGCTCTTATTACAAATATTAAGCTATTCAGGGTCAACCTGATGTTCCAAAAGCTTCTGTGTCTGCCAATTTCGTTCTTTATGTCTAATTTTTGGAATCATATTCTATGCATGCTTTCATGAATTGAGTGGGATGGCTCAGGCAGTTTTGTCTGTGGCCTGCATTCAGAACCTCTGTGTTTGATTCCTGTGGCCAGCCTACCTGAGCCATGGTCTTTCTTGGAGGTTTTCCCAGGTCTCCAGGTGAATGTAGGTGGGTTAATTTAATTACACCCCCAAAATTTCCTGTCCCTCCATTTCATCTCCATTATCATTTCACATCATCTCTCATCTGACGGTCTCTTTCAGGGTAGAAGTTTTGGTGAGTGTCTCGGCATTGCATGGCAGGATGATATATATACTCCTAGTAAACAATTCCTCCTTCGGTAGGACAGTCTCTTGTATGGACTGTTGTCACACTTTGGAATGGCCGCTCTCTGTCTTCTCTTGCCACATCCTTCCTCCTGAGGATGCCCCACTTGGGGCAGAGGTGCAATTGATCAAGACTGGAACTTCATGTTGAGTCCTCTCTGTAGTATAATCCAAACCAATCCAATACTTTCATAATGTAACACCTTCTCTGCTAAGCAGTTCAGATGGAATGAGTAGAGTCAACTTTCTCTCAAGACAAAAAACTGAATGTTGGACAGCTCTTTGAATCTTTGTATCATTTGAACAATCATTAATCTTCATCACTTTATATTAAAGTTTTGTATAATTTAACTGTCAGGTAGAGCAGGAATGAATAAGAAGCTTTTATAGTCTATTTGTTAGAACATACTACTATTTCTCATAGTGTTCTTCCCTTTTCAGGTTGCATCATACATGGCTCACATCTCAATTGGTAGCAACTATAATTGATTCTATAAAGGAACATACAGATTACAGTTATTTGCAAGTGATAGATTTCTCTTACTGCAAAATTGGTGATGAAGGTGCAAGAAAGATAAGTGACTTCATGTGTTTTCTTCCTCATCTATGTGAATTAATTTTGCGAAGCAACAAAATAGGTGATTATTAAAACATTTCAGTCAACATGTAATTCAGGCTAGAAAATAAACCATTTCACACACTGGAAATATATTAAATTTCAGTAACCAAAAGAATATTATGGAACACTCGTTCAGATTTAAAGTGGCTCATTCCTGTTACCTTTGGAAACATATATGTTTCTATGTATTGGGTTAGTGGAGGATTAACATAATAGGAAATCTCCTTCATTAATATACTGAGTAACATCTTGATTTATTACATTATATGCAGTTTATCAGTTGTATATCCCATTGGTAATGTTAGTAGAAAGTAAAATTTTAGTTGCAAAAATAGAATTAGACTAAAAATCCAATGCCATAGCCAGAATTTGAATTGTGAATTTTCAGCTCATAATGCTTCTGCTGGAACTAGCTGGGCTACCATGGCAAAATGCCAGCATGACTTTAAAATCTCCAACTAACTGACTTCACAGCTTTTCATGTAAACCACAACTTGTTCTTAAATTCATTTTTAGATAAGGTGCCCTAATTATACTTATGGTCCCATAAATAGTTTAAATCCTGGGCATTATGGACTTATTTTTTTATTTTATTTTTTTAAATTTACGTCTTCCAACATTTAGCCATATTGGACGATGAATAAAATGGGTGAAATGATGCTCAAATGTGCCCAAGATCCATAGAGCCTAGAATTACCAGACATTCATCTTTCAGGATAAGGGAAAACTCTGGGAAAGCCTTATAGAGATAACTCAGCCTGACCAAGATTTAAACGTGGGCCCTCTTGAATGTGTGGCAGACGCGCTACCACCTATGCTACAGAGACAGGCGAGCTTTATGGATCCCTCAACTATTAAGTATTAGATCAATCTGTGTAAATTAATTGTCCTTTCTTACAAGCCATATTTGTTAGCTGTCTACATTTTCAAATACTGATTTGGAGCTATCATCTTGCTCTAGTAATGGCTGTGTAGAGCTTTTCATAATATTAATATGTTTCCTGTGTCATATGCTAAAGTGTAATCAATGCAAGATAGAAAAAGTTATCGCTGCAGCAAAAACAAAATGAGTATTACTGCAAATCATATTAAGCCAAAGTTAAATGTAATAAAAGCAGAAGATAAATTAAACATAAATGTTGAGAGCTAATGTTTAATTTTTTTATTAAGTTATTAAGATTATTTTTGGAGGAAATATAAGATTATATTTAGATATTCCATAGTTAATAGTGTGAAAAGGTATTTATTTTCTTACACAGCTTAATCCTTTGAAATTAGGAGGTTTGTAATTTTTGATAAATAGAATTTAATTGTGTTGTTGATGAAACTTAATAGGATAAATAAGTGAACAGATTTGTAGTATAACTTGCATTAATTGCTTCTAATAATAGAGGAAAAACATTTTATAATGTACATGGTAGATAAATATTAATAATATCAACTAAGCATTAAAGAGGATAAAATATTTTGTCATACTCATTGTTCAAGTTAATAGGGTTTGATACATTTTTTAACACAATTATATTTCCCAAATAAATAATTTCAAGCTTAATGACCATCCTCAGTATCATTATCATCATACACAGAGAATATAAAGATCTGTATAATTAGGAAGTGTCTATGTTGGTATCACTGCTAGCATATTTATTGAAAGATAAACTCTCTGTTCATATGACTAAGGACTATGATACAATGAAGCACAAAATTAATGTAATTTTGAGTTGAACTAGTATTCAGTGCCCCATATATTGCTAGTATTTATCTAGAACGCATTTCGTTAGGACCTTCCTAACATCCTCAGCTAATATTGAATTTTGATTTGGTTCCTATATATATATTCAATTCTGTTTTTAAATTTGTTTTATTTTCAGATTTTGGTAGTTGGGAAAAGATATTTATTTTAAAAAACAAACATTGCGTAATGAATTTTGAAATACCGGCAGTCGATTCTGTTTTTAAATTTGTTTTATTTTCAGATTTTTGTAGTTCTAACAAGAACATATTAACATCTAGCATTTGTAACGATGACGAGAGTTTTGTTGATTCCGGCTGAGGATGTGCAAGAATTTCCATGAAAACTCGATCCCGAACAATTTATAAGAAAAGTGTCATCATTTCTAATAAGATAAGTGAAGTTTTAAGTTACAAATTGTTATATTTGTATATATTTGTTTGCTTCACTGTTAATAGCTTCATATTTTACGTATTTACATTCTGTTTATTTATCACCCTTTTCATATCATACAATTCTATAGCTGCTTCTTACAGTATAGTGGTTTGGATACACTTTTGTGAAACAATTTAACATTTCCTCAGTCATCCAGTAATCACCATAACTGTCTCATAGAAGATTCCAAATAATACCTCTTCTTGCTTCAGTTATCCTGCAGATAATGAGAAGAAAGGGCATTTATTCAGGGATAAGAGTTTAAATACTTTAATTTTCATCATAATATTTTTGATAAAACAGTGTAGTAAATTACTATAATTGCAAGAAATAGCATTTAATGTTTTATAGATTACTTCTAAGATTGCATGTTTGCATAAAGATCAAACTGTTACAAACATCAAATGAATAGTGAATGATAGTTGTTACAATAAATACAGCTTATTCTTATTCCTGTTTGTTTGTAGGCCAAATGGGTGCTTTTGCTTTAGCAGCAGGATTAGAATTCTCCAGAGTTCCATTGCGTGTACTCAACCTAAGTCTAAACCCTGTTGGAGATAATGCCCTATTTCATATTTTCATGGTACTTGCTTCTTCAGAATATATTAAAGAAGTGCATTTCATGGGCTGCAAGCTTACTATTGCAAGTGCTTGGATTATACGAAGCTTTTTGATCTCGAACACATCTTTAAACCATTTATTTCTAAGCAACAACTGCTTTGAAAAGGTAAGAGCTATTATGCGGTTGAAGTAATATAAGTATAAAACAGCTGCATAGTTGATGAATATAAGTATGAGGTATGAGATATGATCAGATGTGGAGGGACGACTTAACTTACCTGAAGGAGATTTTTGTGCTCTCTGGTAAGGAAGGTTGAGGTAAGAGGAGACAAGGGTGGTTGGATCTAGAAGACATTTCAGAGCAGAGAGCAGGACCTCTATAGTTTCAGGTTTAGACTCCTGGTGGGAGCTGGAACAACTGCTACCCTCCCTCCCTGTAGGCTTACACATTCAACTTAGAGACCAGCCCCATTCCAAGAGTCAGAGAGTTGTAGCAAGCATCATTTTCCCCTGCCAGGCATTGCTGAGACTCCTGCTATCACTTACAACACTGAAATGGATCAGCCATTGAAAGATGAAGTAAAGTGAGAAATCAAGTGAAATAGTGGGACAGGATATTGAGAGGTTACAATTAAACTTATTAACATTTGACTAATGACCAGGGAAACTTCCAAAAAATCCATGAGTCAGAAATGTTAACCATGTGAATCAAATCCATGACCTTCCAGGTCACATTTGCTACTGCCTGCTCCATCTTGCTTGGTATAAATTAAAAATAATTGTGATATATTCACTGTTAGACAGCATTGTTGCAATAGGTGTTATCTGTTAGTTCAGGCATCAAATGTTCCAAAATAATAGAATGTAATTTAACATTTCAAAGAAAAGCATTATATATCAGGACAAAAATAGAGCAATAAAAATAAGTGACAATTAACCAAGCACGATGGCTCCACAGTAATGCATAAGGCTTGAATTCAGGAGGTCCTAGTTTTGATCCCTGGTGACTGCCCACTCTGACCATGGTTTCTTCCATGGTTTTTCCCTGATTGGCAAGGAAAATTTTGGAATGGTGTCTTCTAACACATTCTCCTCTCTCTGATTTCCTCTTCCTCTTTCATGTTACATGATGACCGCAGGGCACGTTATTGTTGACAGCAGGCAGATGGCACAGATGCTTGGTTGTTGGAACTTCTTCTTAGCTCTGCCAGAGGATGGCCATCACTGTTGAGTCCTAGTTCGCGCTGGAGGAGAGCCTCCAAACACCCTCTGGCAGGTTGGCCAAAAACCTCACAGCCAGAAGGTCAAGTGTAACTGTGACTGAGCTCATAAAAAAGTTATTTTTAGTTATAAAAGCTGCTTGGTACAAAAGGAAAATGTACCCAATATATATATTACTAAATAGTAATTTATAACTGGTAGAAGTTAACGTAAAGGTGAAGACAAATTTTCTGTAATAAACTCAAATTCCAAAAAGCATCAGTGGCCTCTTTTTTCACTTAAATGCACTTGTACTTTTGCAAACATATTTTTTCTCCTAATGGAATCTCCAACATTTGTTGTTAGGCCATACCTATTATTAAGTTGTTCCATTAGCTTTGGTTTACTAGATTCTTTTCACACAAATACTGCACATGAAAGTTAGGTGATAGACCTAAGTTTCAAAACATGCTGATAATCATTATATGATTATTACTTGACTTTAAAACTGAACTAGGTCATCTCCTTAGTGTGATGGCTGCACAGCTGCTTACCAAGCAGGAGGTCTAGGTTCGATTCCCTGTATCGATATGGGAATTTTCTTCCATTGGAACCTGTCAGGGGTGTACTCAGCCTTGCAAGATCCATGGGGCACCAACTGATGACCTACTTGAGAGAAAAATAGCAACTTCAGATTGCAAAGTCTACTTCCACTGGATGGAATGAACTTGGGGTGCTAACCATATCCCAATTTCCAGTACTACACCCCATTCACGATGTCCATTAAGAATAATAGGGCATAGGGCTGTTGCGCAGCATATTTTTTTTAATTTGTCTTAAAAAATTAATTACATCTTTCAAAAGGAATTTGCTGTAATTCAAAGAAATATCAAGTTTATATTTATAAATATGAGTTATATATTGAAAAATTAACTGAAGGTGCAGAAATACTAACTTATGTGCTTTTAGAACTTACTTTTTTTGTTGGATTAGGTTGGGTCAGGTTATAAATATATAAATATAGTATACCAAAGACTTTTACATATCTGTGTTCCTATGTAGCTGTTTGAGTAAAATATAAATACAGAAAATGGATGCATTACATGTATTCATATCAATATACATTGAACTGTGATACAAAAGAAATTATATAAATGGTGCTCAGAGCAATTGGGCAGTAATTAGGTTGTTTGTACACATGTTTAAATTGTGAATGTTGAAGTAAATATAGTGGAATTACCTATGAGTTTCTGAGTCATTGATAAGTTCTCCAGATTAACGCTTTTACTCTCTTCTTTGAAATGTTCATTCTCTGGGAGCTTCATCACTTAGACCTTGCTACTGAAATAATGCGGTTGTTGGGGGACATCCTTAGCCCCATGTTGTAACATTATCACGGTATATAGATGTATGGAGAAGTATGCAGACAAAAACAAAGAGAAATGGATGAGAAGGGTAAGGAAGTTAAGAGGTAGAGAAATGGAGGGAGATCACAACGGAATATTAGGTCAAGGTCACATAAGGGCTAGAATAGGGGTAAACGGCCAGGGAGCTAATACCGCTATTAGCCCGTAAATATAAGCAGCCGAAAAGTTTGTACTTACAATAGAATTGCAAAATTAGTGATTAGAATTGTAAGGAAGTATTTATGTTTGAATACAAATAAACCGAACTAAAACTAATATATATTTTTAATTGTATAAACTCATCAACTTACAATTTAGTAAAATGGTTACACAAAAAATTTAGTACTTTTGATAAATTTGAAAGTTTAAGTATTAAAAACTCTTTTGAACTAATAAAAAAGATTGATAGTGTTGTATTATCTAAAACTGATACACTTATTTCTTTTGATGTAACTGCCTTATTTCCTAGTATTCCTAGAGAAAAACTTTTAATTTATTTTAAAAAGTGGTTGAATTCAATAAATTTACATGAGGACTTAATAGTTGATTTTGTTAAACTTACTAATTTTTGTTTGGATCAAAATTTTTCACTTTTAATGGTGAATTTTTTCAACAAACTTCTGGCTTAGCAATGGGTAATCCTATTTCACCTTTTCTTGCTGGTCTTTTTATGAGTTTTTTTCGAAATTCAAGTCACTAAAGCTTTTCCTTTGATTTTTAAAACATGGTATAGATATGTTGATGATATTTTTGCTATTGTTCCTGAAAAACAAATTAATGATATAAAAACTGATTTCCGGGCTTGTGGGCCGTGGTCTAGTTAGGAATCTCCTTCCAGATGTTTCGTCCGAAGCTGCGTCGAACATCCTCAGTGGCATTGCCTTAACTCTCTCGTAGTCTCGGCGATGACTGACACGGACACCATGTGACACCGCATGACACTGGCCGTGAAAGCTTACGCAGTTTGATAAATTAATGATGCTTTAAAATTACTAAATTTACAAGATAAAGCTATAAAATTCACATTAGAAACTGAAATTAATGGATTTCTTCCTTTTCTAGATTTGAAAATAATATGAAATAATAACAAATTAGATTTTGATATTTATAGGAAATCTACTCATATTGATAATTACATAATAAATAAAAGTTTTAATCCTTTTTCACATAAATTTGCTGTCTTTAATAGTTTGATTTATAGATTAATAAATATATCCCTGAATAAAGAAGAATTTAATAAAGAATATAAACATATTATTAATACTGCTTTAATTAATGGTTTTAATAAAGATTTTATACAAAAGAAGATTGAAAAGTTTAAACATCAAAAAACCGTTAATGATATTTCTACTCTTAAAAAAAATAAAAGATGATTATAATTTTGAAAAATGTACTTACCATCCTTGGTTTAATAAACATTTTCAATTTTTTTTTAAAGAAGTTTGTATAACTTTAGTTCCTCAAAATAAATATAGTATTAAAAATTTATTACAATTTTCTAAAAAAGATAAAACTCCTAATAATAAAAAATCTGGTATTTATCAATTTAATTGTTTGGATTGTGATCAAGTTTATATTGGAAAGATGAAACGTAGTTTGGAAACCAGAAAGAAAGAACATTTTCGTAACTTTAAACATAAACAAATTGATAAATCGGTCGTAGCAGATCATTTTTGGTCATTTAACCATGAAATAAATCCCGAAGTTAAATTATTAAAACAATTAAATGGTCCGATAGAGTTAATAGTGTGGGAAAAAATATTTATTTAAAAAAATAAACATCACGTAATGAATTTTGACATACTGGCAATTGATTCTGTTTTTAGGTTTGTTTCGTATTTAGATGTTGGTAATGTTGGAAACGTAACATAATAAAAGAAAATAGCATGGTAACTGAGATTTCCTTAAAAACAGAGTTTGTTTAATAAACTGAAGACGAAGGTGATGTGCCTTCGAAATCGATCTTTTATAAAGAAGAAGGAATTATTAACATCAACTTCTTAAGTTAAGTGGAGATTCTGTTACAAATAATTTTATTTGTGTAATAGATATATGTGTTTGGAAGAATTTAGTAACAGTGACATCAAAATTAATCCAAAAACTATTTTTAGTTGGTTTATTGATACTCGTCACTTACTTTTTTATATTATTGACTAGTTGGAAAGAGATTGAAAATGAAGGCGATTGCCTTTGAAACTAGTCTCTCAATAATATAAAAAAGTAAGTGATGAGTATCAATAAACCAACTAAAAATAGTTTTTGCAATTAAAATATAGATGTTACACTAGATGGCACAAAAATCAATCCTGCGCAGTTAGGGGAGGGAAATATGCATATAATAATAAATTACAGCACAGTATTAAATTCTTGTATATAAGGTAAGTATATTACAATATTAATGGTAATATCATTACTTTCTTAGAATGCAGCGGTCAGTGTCAACGAACATGGGTGATGGTGGAAATTATAGCTGTGTTTACGGAACAGTATTTCATGGTATTTCGTAGCAGATCACTTTTGGTCATTTAACTATGAAATAAATCCAGAAGTTAAATTATTAAAACAATTAAATAGTCCAATAGGTTTAACGGTTTGGGAAAATATATTTATTTTAAAAAACAAACATCGCATAATGAATTTTGAAATACCGGCAGTCGATTCTGTTTTTAAATTTGTTTTATTTTCAGATTTTGGTACTACTTACAAGAACATATCAACCTCTAATGTTTAGTATCTATGGTGACAGCTGTGTTTTTCCAGCTGAAAATGTGTATGAATATACATGAAATCGCGATCTTGGAGAATTTATAAGAATTATCATCACTTCCTGTAAGATAAGTGAAGCTTTAAGTTACATATTATTATATTTGTATATATTTGTTTGCTTCACTGTTAATATCTTCATATTTTACATATTTATGTGTATTATGTTACAGGAAGGAGGACTGCAGATACTTATAGGACTTATTATGAATGATAATGTAAAAACATTAGACATTAATATGTCAAGTGCATCTATAGAAATAGAAGCTGCTATAAAGAACCTTCTAATGCATAAAGCTCTGGAGGTAGGTACATCTGCCCATAGTGGTAGTTAACATTTGGTCTCTTGGCTTCTGCCATCATAAGTATTTTAAAATATCAAAAAGCATCTTTTACTCACAAACTTCCTTACCGTCCTAACGATTACTCATAAAAACATATTTTTTTCTCTCTTTGTATACAACTTAAATATTCATAAGCAATTGTTACAATTATGCATGAGATACACTTTTCTTTGTAAGCATTATTTAAAATGCAATTCAAACTATATGGTTGTTGTAAGATGACGTGGAACAAGGGAACAACTGCTTAACATTCAGAGTGTACAATATATCCAAAAATTTGAACATAAATGGACACCTTGGAAATGACTAATGTAGCATAAGATATAATACAAATTATATATTTTAATGAGACCTATAGTTTTTGTGGAAAATTGTGTTTATTTTTTATGTTTTTCCATCTGTGATCTCAGTATTTCTACTCTAATATTTTATCTTTTTATTATAACAGAGAAAATAATATTATATAGAGGAACATTTCCTATGTAAAGAACTGCTTGGCTTGGAAGCTATTTGTGAAAAACCTTACCTTGCATCTGCAAAACATGTCTGAGATTAGTACAACATTTGGTAAATATCTCCCCTCTTCTTTTTGACTTATGTGTACTCTTCACGATTGACCACATGTGGAACCCAAGAGAAGGACAAAGAAACATGGGGCACCAAAGAACCAGATGGGCAGACTTCTTTAGAACCAAAGCACAGAAGTGGAAACAGAGAAGTTTGGAGACAGCTGGCACCAGGCAAGAATCAACAAGTACCAAGCAGGACAAAAAAGACAATGATAGTGAGTGAGTACAATATGTGAAACGTGAAGTGCAGAAGTGCTTGGGGTACAAGTAGAGTGGAAATGATACAAGAGTGGGAAATAGGAATAAGGAAAAAAGAAGCAGTAACAACACTATAACATTCCCAAGGAGTTGCTCGTCTTTGGAGCCTAAATATGAGCTCATAAATAGGAGGCCTTTGCCCTTATGGGATGTGCATGGGCTAAATTCATCATCATCATCATCATCATCATCATCATCATCATCATCATCATCATCATCATCATCATCATCATCATCATCATCATCATCATCATCATCATCATCATCATCATCATCATCATCATCATCATCATCATCATCATCATCATCATCATCATCATCATCATCATCAATCATCATCTATCATCATCATCATCATCATCATTCCATCTCATCTTCCTCCTCCTCCTCCTCCTCTCCTCCTTCCCTTCCCTCCTCCTCCTCATCAATAATCAAGCATCCTCCCCTCCTCCTCCTCCTCCTCTCCTCCTCCTCCTCCTCCTCCTCATCATCATCATCATCATCCTTCTCATCTCCTCATCATCCTCATCCTTCTCATCCTCATCATCCTAATCCTCATCATCATCATCATCATCATCATCATCATCATCATCATCATCATCATCATCCTCCTCCCATCATCATCATCCTCATCATCATCATCATCATCGATCATCATCATCATACTTAATTTCACTACAAGGTATTTAAACAATTAAAACCCACTGTTATTTATTTTGGAACTTAATGTGTTATTAAATATACTTAAATAACCAGTTTTGAAATATTTGTTCTATCATTATGTGATTTAGAATTATGAATAAATTGCTTCAAATGTTTATCAAATCAAATATGATTTTTACTATGATATTGCATTTTATTTTATTACTATCTAGTAGGAATGCAAAGCTATAATAAATTAAATACATATGTCACGATTCTATGTAGCCCTTCCATAAAATATGTTTAAATTCATTCATCTGTGACCTATCCAATTTCTTTGGCTATTTATTTCCAAGCATTATCCACTACACTCTTATTACTGTATAGTTTGTGAGGTTTGTAATACAAAAACATATTGTTGCACCAAATTAACTAATTTTTCCTCACCCATTGATGCAGATAAAGATTATATGTGCAATTGTTTTTAGAATAATATTTATCATGCTTCATCATGCACATAAATTAATATATATTTACAATTTGATTCTGCTTAAATCTATACCCCTGCACTCAGTGTTAACATACCATTGTCATAATTTCCCTGAGTTGCTGGTTTTCCTAAGACCTGTAGAATCGAACCTCATAGGTACTGAGCTACTGGACACTATTTATGCTTTCATTTTAAATAACTAGGTTCATTTCTGGGCTACGTTTATTATACCTTATGTCCTTATGTCAGACTACTTCAGTCCTAGTGTAAACTTCTGAGAGCGAAGAGAGAGGTCAGCGATAGAGAGCCAGATGAACGTAAGGTCATTGATTGGACCAGCAAACATATACAAATGAAAGATAACACACATTACCTTCTCTGACTGTCACTGTCTCTTTCTCTATTCCCTGAATGTTTATATCAGGATTGAAGTAGTCTGTTTTTGTAGTTTTACTTCATGTCTCATGCAGTTTTCCCAGTCTTGTTTTACCTTTCCAATTTCTTCATGAATAAGGCATTCAACATCAGTCAGTTTAAAAGTATTATTTCTGTGTGCAACATAATTTGAGCCCACATTAACTCAACTGGATTGTACTAGCAGTAGTAAGAGGGGAGGGAATTACCTTGTGTCTCATTTCAGTTGCAAGTTGATCCAACTGATACATTTTTCTCTGGTTTTTTAAATGGAATGAGGCGGTACTTGCTCGTTAAGTACCTTGTTGAGCCTCCCGGCACTCACACCTCATATGATAGGATATGTGACGGGTGAGGACTACGGATGGGAGGTTTACAAGTCGGGGTTTTGCTCAGGGTAGGTCTGCATGGAGTGCGTGTGTTCTGACAGTGTAGGGTATTGTCACATAGAAGACACCACGATCGTTGACTGTTAAGTTTATTTACACAAGTCGTCCTCCTCCACTCGTCACTGTTGTGTTGATGTTATTCGCACATTAGGCGCGAGATTTAGGATTTGCACGTTGCTGTGCGTATGACATGGCGGCTAGTCTGAATCACAGTCGCGAGTGAACTCGTAAATATCTAGCACGCGCCGAGTGATGTATAAAGCTGGTGGACGCGTCGTCTTCTCTGGACGTCGAGAGCATTTACTTCGCGCGATAGAGAATTTCCGGAGGATTATACAACTGAGTTTGGTAAAATCTTGATGACGTCACTCGTTAACAGAGTGTTTTGGTAACCACCTAATGTGTGTTGCCCCGTCCATTCGCGAGCACCGAATTGGATGACCTTTTCGTACTCGTTGCCCGCTTCACTCGCCACTACAGAGTGTGTTTGATAACCAACTAATATGTGTTGTTTCTTTTCACTCCCCAGAAGAGTGTTTTTCCTAGCAAACATCAAACGTCCGTCATTGCACAAATTTCCCCTTCCTTTCGCCGAATTTTGGACACTTTAGAGGTCATTTGATATGTTACTCGTTCCTTATAGGTTGTGTTTCATCCCTACTCTTAAATTTCATCGCAATTTCTAGTTTCTGAGGCATGATTTTCCACGCAACTTTCACTTCCCCACGGTCTAGGTAATTAATGCAAAAGCACGTTTGAAAATGTGTAGCTTAAATCTCCGGTGTCTATTCTCTCATCACGTATCATGTGCAGACCAAAGCGTCGGCAAACAACTAGGATCTAGCCTTCGGGCGGTTCTCGAACAATGCCACCTTTGTCGGCTCAACACAAGGAAAATTCCTGTGAGGGTAAGTGTTCATTTTCCCGGCTTTCTTTACACGTTGGGTTCACGTGCTTGCAATAAAGTATATGCATTGGGATT